>CM053585.1:160501723-160531995 GCA_028646515.1 Pseudochirops corinnae
TTCTATGTGGCAAAATGCCCAGCTGAGAGTTTATGTCATTCTTTCCCTAAGCCAAATTCTGTGAGAGTAAGGTTGACTCTTTCCCTTTTGCCTTCCTCTTTTCCCCCTCTATTGTAACAATTATCTCTTGCCTCTTCCATGAGATGCTCAACCCCATTAAGAAATTAAAATTTTAAAAAATTCAGAGATATGGTAGAAAATAAATGGAAAATGGAAAATAAATATTTCTTCTGAAAGTGACTCTAAAAGAGAAGGCAGTGCAACAGTTGAAGAAAATGAGGAGTAAGCTAAAGGAACCAACGTGACTCCATGGGGAACTCTGGCAAGAACTCAAATCTCCGCATCCATGGAAGGTGGAGCATATGATCAAACAATACAAAAGAGAGATACAGATCTGTAAGAAGAGTGTCCGGAAACTAAAGCCTAGGATGAGCTGAGGCTGGCAGAAAAAAGCTAATGACAATAAAACTAGCTTTTAAAACTATGTTCAGCACAAAGAAAGGATAAGCCAAGTGCTTGGGGGCAGATGGTGTAATGTTAACAGATCAGAGAGATGCAGCAGAGCTACCTACCTCCTCTTTTACTTCTGTCTTTCCTATCTGAGAGAATGATTTTCAGACTGGAAAAAAGTAGAACTAGTGTGGTTAATAGGGAATTAAAGCCCAAGACAGGTGTGTTTGTGGTAAAAGAGTTCCTAGCTTCTTTAAAGTAGTTCAAGTCTCCAGGCCTAGACAATTAAATTCCTGGGACGTAAAAGAATTTCTATGTCCCCCTGTCCCTCACTGTTCCTAACATAACTGTGTCCTATTCAGAAGAATGAATACATACACACACACACACACACACACACACACACACACAGCCCTCCAGAGCATCACAACCTTTGTGCCTCAGTGCCTAATTAGAAATTAGCAAAAGGTGTGAAAGCCTTCCTACAAGCAAGCCTCCTCTAAGCAAGCTTCCCTTAATGGGCTCCATCGGAGGCCTATTAATGAACAGAGAAGATCTTAAATCCATTAACATTACAGCATCTTCTCCCTTCTCCCCCACCTGCTCACTCCCCAAACAGCAGTTGTCCATCAGGTGGACAAAACTAGCCCTGTGCTCTCTCATTTAAAAGCCCCTAAATTTTCCTAGATAACTGAATGTAATTAATTGTAGTATGCAATTTGCATTTCTTGGACAAAGGGTTTAAATTATGTCATCTCCAAAAGTGGAATGGATCGATTTGGTGTGTGAGGTCTTCAAGCAGAGTCTGGAAGACCACATCAAGACTAATTTCTGCTCAGGCAGAGTTTGGATTAATCCTCCTGGCTCCTTTGGGAGCTTTTCATCAATCATTCCCTCTCCTGTCTAATGTTTAATCTCATCCTATCTCTTAATTTCTTTTCTACTGCCTACCCATATATTCAGGTCTTACCTGTCTTAAAAACCAAAACAAAAAACCTCCTTTATCTTGGTCCTGATATCCTCTCAAATTATCATCCTGTCTTTCTCCTCACTTGTACTGCTGAAGTCCTAGAAAGAGTCATTTATACTTGCTGTCTCTACTTCCTCGTCACTCACTTTTCAACCCCTGGCAAACTGGTTTCTGATCTACCACTCTGCTGAAATTGTTCTCTAAATGGTTACCAATGACCTTGGCTAGTTCTGATACTCTTGCTTTGGTCCTCATTCTGCTTGAACTCTCTACAGTTTGTGACATTATCTCCTTCCCTATCAGCCTGTTTTTGAGTTGTGTCCAATGCTTTGTGACCCTATTTGGGGTTTTCTTGGCAAAGATACTGAAGTAGTTTCCCATTTCCCTCTCCAGCTCATTTTGCAGATGAGGAAACTGAGGCAAACAGGGTCAAATGACTTGCCTAGCATCACATAGCTAAGTAAGTGTCTGAGACTGGATTTGAACTCAGGTCTTCTTGATTCTAGGCACTGAGAGCTATCTACTATACCACCTAGCTGCTATTATCATCCTACTTTTTTTTTTTTCCCCTTTTTGGGCTTCCGTGACGTTGCTCTCTCCTGGCTCTCCTCAAATCAGTTGCTGAATTTCTTGTCTCCTTTGCTGATTCATCCTCCTCCTACTCCCTTGTAAGGTAGATTTTAGCATGTGTAAAGTGGATTTATGTTATTATTTCTTAGAGTTCAGTTTCCCAGGATCCATAGCCATGACAATCTCTTGTTCCCAGGTATTAGATATGAATTCAAAACATCTCCACCACACTTGGGCAGCATTATACAATGATAAATAAACATCCATTGTGATTATGCAGTGAGATACAGGGATGGGGTGATGTAAACTTGTGAGGCTATTACTGGCAATATGCCTTTTTTTTTTCTGTTGCTCCTATTAAACAGGTGGTCATTGGTCAGTGAAAGGCGAACCTGGAGGGAAACCTTAGCGGGAACCTTAGGGTTGAATGCACGAATACTGTGTGTGCCTCAACTGGCCCCCCTTGAGGCTTGAGGGGATTTAGGGGATGCACTAGTTGTGTCTGTCTCAACTGACCCCATTGAGACGTAGGGGAAGTTGTCATCCCCTTCCTTTCCCCCTTCTCGCCGGCCCCTTAGAGAAGGGTGATTAGGAAATACCGTAGGAGCTTGTGCTGCCATTATAGGCAATCCTCGTCTAAGAAAACTAGACTAGAATAAAGTAAGATTATTAACCCCTTCTTAATGTCTTTCCTGTCTGACCATATCAAGAGTGAACCTGTGCTAGCAGCCCTCCTGGGTGCTGCGTTTATCTGTCTTACACCCCTAAAGTGTGAAGGATTATCAAGGCTCTGTCCTAGGCACTCGATAATTGTTTCTCTAGAATCTCCCTATTGGTGATATCACCTTCCTGCTCCCATGGACTAAATTACTATCTCTATCAGTAACTCCCAAGCCTCCCCTTCCATATCTCCAAATGTCTTCGTCTTACGTTCAGCACATCCAGAATTAACTCATTATCTTTGCTCCTAAATCTAATATCACATTAGTTGCCAAATCCTATCAATTTTGCCTCCATAACATGCTACAAATTTATGATGAACATAACTTGGGCAGCATTAGAGAGAAGAAAGGCTATAAGCAGGGAGAACTGTTGGGAGGCTATGACTATAGGCCAGGAGAAGGTGATGAAGGTCTGAACAAAGATGGTGGCTTTGTAAGGAGAGAGACAAATCCAATATGATTCCTATTGTGAGAGTAGAATTGATGGAATTTTGCTAGTGATTGAATGTGTGGTATTGAGAGAGAGAGGAGAGTAACTAAAGTTTTCAACATGAGAGTGAGATAATGGTTGTGTCACTAGAAGAAACAGGACAATTAGGAGGAGGGGCAGATATGGAGGTAAAGAAGTTTGTTTTGGGCATCTTAAGTTTTAGGTATCAGTGGGACACCCAGGTGGAAATATTCTTTAGGCAGTTAGAAACTTATTTTTAAATTTCTATTTAATTCTGTATTTAAACACCAAATAAAACATGCATTTCCATATACATAGTAGGACAGAAAAAGATGATACATTAACCTGCTGATCTCTTCTGTACAGCTTGCTTTACTTTGAAAGTATAATATCGTATAAATAATAATTTTAACATGCAATTTTCAGAACTTCAACTCATCTATAATTCTCTCTAGCCTTCTTTCTGCTTTCTTCTGTGCATTTTTTAAAAAATGCTTACGTGACAATTTTTAAAAAAAATAACACTGTTCTTCTTCTGGTTTGGGCCTTGACTGTCTCTTACTCAAATTATGGTAATAGCCTCCCGTTTCATCTGTTTTTAATCCCTACTCTCTCTACTTTATTCTTTACAAAGCATCAGATAATTTTCTTTACCACCAATCTGTTCATGTTACACCCCTGCTAAAAAACTTTCCATGGATCCCTCTTGCTTCCTTAGTCTGGCATTTAAGGCTCTCTCCAATCTGATTCAAATCTTCCTTTTTAGTCTCATTTCACATTATTCCCCTTCATGTACTCTGTATTCTGACCAACCTAGATAGCTGTTTCCTGAGCTCAATGCTATTTTCTATCTGTATGACTCCATGCAAACTGTCCCTGTGCCAGGACTACACTTTTTCCTCATCTCATCTGGACTAAGACAATAGTCTCCTATTTGGCTTTCCGGCAGTTGTTCTCTATAATCTATACTACACAGCTGCCTAACCTGACCATATCACTATACTACTCAAGAAACTTCAATGGTTCTCAGTTGCCTTTAGGGTAAAATACAAACTCTTCTAAGTGGTACAGTCCATAGCACACTGGATTGAAAATAGGAAGATTCATCTTCCTGAGTTCAAATCCAGCCTCAGACACTTACTAGCTATGTGATCCTGGGCAAGTCACTTAACTCTGTTTGTCCCAGATCCTCATCTGTAAAACCATATGGAGAAAGAAATGGCAAACCACTCCAGTATCTTTACCCAGAATATCCCAAATGAGGTCGCAAAAGGTTGGACATGAAACAACTGAACAACAAACAAACTGTTCTGTTTAGCAGTGAAAGACTTCAGACTTACGCTCTGACTTGTCTTTCTGGTCTGATTACAGTCACAAATTTGCTTACTTGCCACATACATTCCATCTGCTCTCTCCATCCCTTAGCACAGCTGGTACCTCCTGCCTGAATGCAGTCCCTCCCGACCCTTTCAGGGTTCCTCTTAAATGGCATCTTCTCCAGGAGGCCTTTTCTGACTCCCCCAGATGTTAGGGCTTCCCCATTCATTTTTCTCTAGCCTGCATTTACTTACCTCTGAACATATTGTATGCCTTTGGTAGAATGGAAGCACTTGGAGAGCAGGGACTATTTCACTTTTGTTTTTGTGTCCCTGTCACCTGGCCCAGTGCTAGCCCAGTGGACTGACTGATCTCTGCTTGTCAAAATCCTCTTCTTCCTCTCAGGCTGCATTTTCTCTCACTTAAAAGCTCACAGATTTTCCCAGCTAAGGGAGTGCAAGAAAATGTTCCAAGGTAGCACTCATCTGCCAAGCCCTGCCTCCTCGTTTTCCTTCACCTTTACACTAAGCCTCTCTACCCTTTGAAAGTTTTCTCTTCTCTTTGTTTCTTAATTAACTTGTCTTAATCTTTCCATTGCCCCCATGGCACTCTACCTTCTATAGCGGGCTCCCAATCAGTACAAATAAGGAATCTTCTGAAGTGGTCACATTATTTGAATTCACACTCCCCATTTCCATTGGACTGGTACAACGACCATATTTTACATAATGGTGATTTAGAATAGTGTGAATTCGAATACATACAAATACTTCATTATTCTCACTAAGATACATGTGTCACTGCTTCTCTTGTGCAATATAATCACACTCCTCTCTATCTTGAACACAGGAAAATGATCTCTTTTTTATTCTTTAAATAGCATTTTTTTCCAATTACATGTAATGATAATTTTTTTTTTGGAGGGGGGAGGGCAGGGCAATTGGGGTTAAGTGACTTGCCCAAGGTCACACTACTAGTAAGTGTTAAGTGTCTGAGGTCACATTTGAACTCAGGTCCTCCTGACTGCAGGGCTGATGCTCTATTTACTGTGCCACTTAGCCACCCCTAAAGACAATATTAACATTCATTTTAAAAATAAAATTTTAAATTCCAAATTTTTCTCCTTCTTTCCCTCTCCTCCCTCCTCCCTAAGATGGTAAGCAATTTCATATAGCTTATATATATGCAGTTCTATAGTACATATTTCTATATTTGTCATGTTATACAAGAAAAAAAACAGAACAAAAGGAAAACAACTACCAAAAATAATGAAAGTAAAACAGTATGTTTCCATCTGCATTCAGACTCCTTCAGTTATTTCTCTGGATGTGGATTGCGTTTTCCATCATGAGTCTTTTGGAATTGAGGAGGATAGTCTCTTGCATGCAACAGAAACTTCATGAATGTTTGCTGAATCGAATTGCATTGTCATCTAATTTTTTTCCTGTAGGGAATTTTGAAGGTAGGCAAAAGGCAAGTAAAATGGGCCATGAGTACCAAGGAGTGAATAGTGGGTTCTTCCTCAGTGTATTTTTTTGGGGGGGAGGAGGAGTAAGCAGCAATTAGGGTTAAGTGACTTCCCCAAGGTCACACAGTTGGTAGGTTTCTGAGGCCAAATATGAACTTGGGTCCTCCTGTATCCACTGTGCTGCCTTCTAGCTGCCCCCCTCACTTTATATCTTCAAGAAAAGGTCCAGTGTCTACTTATTGGGTATATTGTATAAAGCTTTCCTATTCAGATGTGGGTTGGATTAGACCCTGAGGTCCTTCCAGCTGTGAGATGTTGAGATTCCATGCTTCTTCCTTTGATTGACTTGGCTCCCAATTTCTCTGACTCATTACTTTGGATTTAGCTCTGATTCTGTTCTCTCCCTCTTTGCTAGCCACCTTCTGCCATGGCTGCATTTGTTGTTAGACCACCTCATAATGTTATTTTGGTTCTGGTCCTCCCATCTGTCAATCAATTGACAAGCAATTAATAAGCACTTATTCTATTCCAGATAATCTGATAGACACTGGGTAAACAATGACAAAAGTAAAACATTCCCTGACTCCAGGGGGAATACAATCTAGGAAAGGGAAACCACATGTACATATGTAAACATTCAAAATAAATCAGGACGATTTTGGGGAGGAAGGCATTAGCCCCAGGAGGAATCAGGAAAGGCTTCAAGCAGAAGGCTGTGCTTAATCTGAGCCTTGTAGGAAGTCAGGGATTTTGAGAAACATAGGTGAGGAGGGAATGCATAACAAGCAGACATGGGGCACAGCCTGGGTAAAGGCATGGAGACAAGAGATGTAGTACTGTGTGTGTGAGGAACTCCAATAAGATCAGTTTGGTTGGACTATACTGGACTTTTGTATACTTTTTTGACTGATCTATTTTTGAGATAATTTTATTATTCTTCTATCCCAAGAGAGGCTATAGACAAAAGATTGTCAAAGATTACCACAGTAAAGGCTAAATGAGTGAGGGGGAAGGTCACAAACAGAACCATCAATAATGATTTGGAAATCTGGGGCAAGCCAGGTGAAATGGGCTCTCAAATCAATTTTATAATTCTCGGAGTAAAAATAATACAAGAAATTATTAAGACCAGTTAGTGGGAGATGCGGTGGCTCACAGACAGATATTATTAACAATGTTCCCAGGCTGGTCACTTTCTATTTTAATTAATTAGCCTTGCTAACTGTGTGCTAAGCTCAGTTGTTTCTAAAGGAATGCATGTTTTAAATTTTAGTGCCCTCTAAGTCTCTGTACACTTGGTCAAAGTCCTAATCACCCCACCCTAGTTTTGACAGGACAGAAACAAGAGGTAGCTTATGTAACAAAATGACATTTATTATCCTAGGAAAAACAACCAAGAAGCAGGGGCCAGAACCACAGGGCAGGTGTAAGATCTAGAATCCGAGGTCAGCAATGCAGCTGTCAGAGCTGGCTTATGCCATATCAGTAACAAATTCAACAGGCACGGGAGCAGCAGGGGGCCTGGTCATGACACGGCTGGTACAAATAGATGCTGAAAACTGAGCTGAAGGCAAATGCCTCCAAAAACCTTTGTTTTTGAAGACTAATTCCCTAGGACTGTACCTCCTCACTCATCCCCTTCCACCCCTCTATTTCAAGACGTGGCTACTATCTATAGCTTAGTCTTCATTCACAGGTTTGCTCTATTTTCATCTTACTATGGTGCCCCCACATCCTCCCCTCCCTCTCCACCCTGACATCCACCCACTCAGATTGTCTCAGGGCTTATCTAAAGTACCAGGTTTTGTTTTATGTCTTTCACTAACTGCAACCAGGAAACTGCTCTGCTGCTGACCCCCAGGATCAGGATCTGAGACCAAAACAAATGTGGTCAAATGGCAGACAAGAATTCAAGAAACCAGGTGTTCTAAACAGTTTTGAACTTACAAAGATGTGTGCTTCCAATTTCACTCACTCAAGGCAATGGTTGTTCCTTTGACTTTTTTCAGACTGTGTTTTTGAGGTTGATTCTGTCTCCTAGGTCTTTTTTGGTGAGCTTCATCTATGAATAACATCTTCTTAAAAGTATTTCCCATAGGGGAAAGAGTTGCATTTCAGGGCAGTAACATTTTTTTGCCCTCCCCTTGATCAACTGGTGCACAAGGTATTTTGTACTTCATACTGGATGACTCTCCTCAGCCCCAGGGGCCAGCTGGCAATCTCATGCATTTCTGTGCTATCTTCATTCATTCATATGTTTGTTCATTCATTCACCCACTTATTTATTTAGCTGTCTTTTCATCTATCTACCATCTATCCATCTATCCATCCATCCATCTATGTTTCTATCTATCTATCCATCTATCTATCTATTGCTCTTCCTAGTCCAGGGCTCGGACCTTTTATTCAGAAACCTCACTTATAATGAATATTCTATAAACCTCATAATTTCATCTCTAAAGGCTAATATAGGCTAGTAGTATCTATTTGCTCAATAACTATGAAATTGCTTTGGGGGTTTGGGATTTCTCTGTTTTTAAACACAAGTCTTTCCTGTTCTCCCATTAAGATAAGTGGGTGAAGAAAAAAGAACAGATAAAAGCTAAGTCCAAGAGTCAAGGTGATTGTCCCTTACCTGTTCTCCATTACTGGCTTCATCATAGACATTTGGCAACCACTCAAAGTTTGAAAGGGACTTTTTTTTTGGTAACTGAATGGAGGTGATAAGCCAGGGAAGTCAAAACAATTCAAAGTGGATCCAGGCCTCTAGATTCTGGAAGAAGCCTTTGCCACTAGGGTTATATTCTGGGAGCTAATCAGGAATTTAATTGTTAAGCATAGGCCTGCATTTAGTGGCCAAATTGAAATAGCATCCCTTGTAAGGCAAGCATGGCCTAAGGAGCACTCTGCTTCTGTTTACCGTGTGTGGAAGAGGGAACAACAAAAATAGTTTTTTGATTTTTAAAGGGTTGCTGCACAAGGGATGAATATAGATCTTCACAGAGGACTGATTAGTTGGGAGGGACATCTGTGAAGTGTGGCAAGAGGTAGTTAAGTGGTCTTATGGATAGAATACTAGACCTGGAGGCAAGAAGCCCTCAGACCCTGATCAACTTACATAGCCTTTCTAGGTCTCAGTTTCCTCACCTGTTGAGTGAGGGAGTTGGGTTTGATGGTCTCCAATGTTCCTTCCACTTCTGAATCTATGACTGCATTAATGCTACCATAAAGGCTGTGGGTCGTCTGGGTGAGATCGAACGAGATCACAGTTGTAAGGCACTCAGTTCAGTGCTTGGCACATATTAGGTGCTTAAATAAATGCTCATTCCCTTTCCCTGCAGAATATGGAATCGGGTGTTCTGCCGGGAGGAGAGGACACCTGCTCTCCTGTTTCACTCAGATTCCAGGGACTGCGGTTCCTCTGATGAGTCCCAGCATCAGGAGGCAGTCCAGTTACTGGAGACCAATCAAAGGAGTCCCCCGTGTTCTCTCAGCAAGGTTCCCCACCTCTGTAGGGTGACTGTATGCCTCTATAGAAGAAAGTACCCCTTCAGACAAAGCCTCACACCCTTCAGACTCAAGTAGATTGACAAACTCATTTAAATGATCTCGGCTTTTTTCCTGATCAACCTCATCCAATTACATTTGTTTCCTTAACACCTAGACCATAGCTCTGCACATCACAGTCACTTACTAGGTATTTATTGAATTCAATTGACAAACAAATGTTATCTGGGATCCACTTTTCAGCCTAATGGAGCCTACTCTGACTTAAATCTTCACCATCACCACTGAACATGAGACTCAATCCTGGTAAAATCGATCTAGGGAATTTTATTGAGGCAGGCATTAATTTGTTATGGGTTGAAAGTAGCCCCTGGTCCTGGTTCTATCACCTTATCTTAACAATGACTTTTTAGATTGTAGTTTCTGGCATGCCAATCACAGGTTCTCCTATCAGGTACATCCAACACATGTGTCCATTTTGTCCACACTTATGGCAAAGGACTGTACAGCTCCTCATGTCTGTGTTCTTTTGGTACCATTACTGGACCTGAATTCCTTAACACCTAAACATGAACTTCCTTAATTCTTGAGGAAAGAGGAAAGTGAATTGTAATCTAAAAAACAGCTGTTGTTCAATCATCTGAGTTGTGTCAGACTCAGTTGGGATTTTCCTGGCAGAGATACTGGAATAATTTGCCATTTCCTTCTCCAGCTCATTTTATAGATGAGGAAACTGAGGCCAATCGGGTTAAGTGACTTACCCAGAGTCACACAGATAGTAAGTGTCTGAGACTGAATTCCACTTTGACTTCTAAAAGTGGATAGTTGCCTAAAAGCTGCTGACATGACTCAAATTTGGTGAAGTAATAATAAGAGACTATCAAAGATGTTTGTGTGGAAGGAGAAGGAACACGATCCAGTTCGTGTTTTAGGAATATCGGTTTGGCAGCTGTGTGGAGGGTGAATTGAGGAGAGGACAGAGCAGAAGTAGGAAGATCAATTAGGAGGCTAATCTATCCTTCTGTTTCACAAGGTCAAAGATGGAGTGGACTCTTCCTCCAAAGGTTCCTAACATTTCCACTCCAGCAACAACTTCCTCTCTGTCAATAAGAATCAGATCTACAACAGAACTTCCCCTTTTGGGTTCCTCTGCCTTACCCTTGTTTTGGTCATTTTCATCTTTATTTTGCAAGTTTTGTTGGTGCTTTTCTTTCTGCAGCATGAATATTCACCTATGTGTAACCATTTTGTCGTTTAATGCTTGAGGAAAACACAAGACATAAACATCTTTACAATTTTTGAGGCCTGGGTCTTGATTACCATAGCAAAATGCATTATTTGTATTATTATTATTATTATCATTATTATTATTATTATATCATAGTACACCAATGTCGACCATCTACAACCAAGACAGTAGAAGTTAGTGAGGAGACGGATACCATAGCCTTGGTATATTCACACCAAGCAGCATTTCTGAAGTTTCTACTTTGATTGGGATAGATTCCAGTCTCTTTACAGTGTTAATTTTGACCCTTTAGAGAAGGTAATGTTGATAAAAAGTATAGGTGATCTTTACAACCCAGTGCTAAAGAATCCTCAGCCACATGGACAGACCCTGAGAGGTATGATTTCAGAGAATCATTGGTACTCAAGGAATAGAAGAAAGGTAGCACCAGGGCTGGAGTATTTTCCGTGAAAGATTAGTATATAGGACATACCCAGGAGGTGAATGCAAGAACTAAGGTGGATTACTATAAAACACCATGAATTCAGGTTGCCCTAAATTGTTTAACACTATGCCTCTTCCGGAGTCTCACCCTGAAGCATCCATTAATCTCTGTAGCCTTTTCTCCCTAGAACATCCTTTTGCTATACTAGTCCCTTTCTCCCACTGGTGAGTTCTTCCTGGGGCCTCCATTTTGGGGAGGGGTTCAAGGTGGTCAATTTTCATACCCTCCTGGCTCCTCTGTGACTTTTGGGACTTAAACACCATGCAAAATTCCCTCCTTTTTTTTTTTCCTCCCTCCCTCCCATCCCCTTTCTAGCTCCCTTTTGGGAATTGTCTTTCTCCATTAGATTATAAGCTCCTGGACGGCAGAAACTATATTTCTGATTGTATATGTATTCCTAGAACTCAGCACAGTGCCTGGCACATGGTAAACATTTAATCAATGCTTGTTGCTTTTCATGGATTGCCTGCTCAGCTGTCAGTGGTTCTCTATGTCAGACCAGCATGCCAGCTGATGACAATGACAGAGAAGGATAAGGAGAAGATGGTCATCTGAGTACAATTTTACCAATATGAGTGTGTGCCACAAGGGACTTCTGGGGGCAACTGTCACCTTTTAATGACCCACAAGAAAGTGGTAGGTGATAGACCAAGTAATTGCTAAGCAATGAGGATGGCCTCATTATATCTGAAGAGAAAACCCTGGAAGGACAAGAGAGACAGATGATGATGTTAGACTGGCTAGAGGCTGCTATCCTAAAGCTGTTTCTTGACAAATGTCACTTATGCTGAGCATCTGCCAAATATGTGGGTCACATAACATCTCAAAAAGGAGTGAAATGGAAGTATTAATTTACCTAGTCATATTCAAAGAGTTCTTATGAATGTTGCTCCATTGGCAATCTCAAGTTCAGTTTCCTTCTAAGGCAGTGGTTCTCAACCTTCCTAATGCCATGACCCTTTAATACTCATATGTGGGTGTATCTGCATGTGGGTGGACCCTCCTGGAGACAGATAGAGGAGCGGTGTCTCGGTTCCTAAGACCATCAGAAATATATGTTTTCTGATGGTCTTAGGCAGCTCCTGTGAAAGGGTTGTTCAACCCCCAAAGGGGTCACGACCCACAGGTTGACAACTGCTGTTCTAAGGGAAACCTAGACCAAGGAATAGTGCTAAATGGAAGGACTATAGGACCCTGGGGTGAGGGTAAGAGACCCATTATATCAGGGGAATAAAATGATGCTGATTTAGTAGTGTTTTATGTTATCTGTTTGTAGGTTCCTGTGAATCCTTTGTGACTTACACAGTTTCTGTGGGATGAAATAAAAGATTCTCTACCTCATAAAAAATTATTTTAAATGGAAGACATTTCTAGAGTTTGGTGGTAATTAATGGACATTTGTATGTGTGGGAGGGAAACCTTTCTCTCACTGTGAAGTCCTCAATTATCTCACCCATGGATAGATTGTCGGAAGGAAGTTACAAACATGAGGGCAGAAGGGAAGTTCAGAAACAACAACCATCATCTCTTGTGAGCTGAGAAGAATTGTAGGAAGCATGGACTACAGGTGGAGAATGGCAAAAGGAACCTTAGTATGGAACAGCAACTGGTGACTGCAAGAGCTGTTGGAGACATCCAACATAGCACACTAGCATGAAGAATCACCGTGTATTCTCGGGTGCCATATCCAGAACAACACTGTAAGTGACCAAGACTAGATATAGTCTTCTGGGGGAAGGGTTATTCACTGGACGGTATTGTTATTTTCTGTAATTTGTGATATGAATCCAATTTGCTTCTCTTAACTGCCAAATAAACCTGTTCATGTTCTAAGCTTTATGAGGCTGTGTGCTTGTAAGGGGAGATGGTGAAGTGGAATTGGAGTAGAAGCTATATCTTTAGATTTTCACATTCTCAGATGATCTGAAAGGGCAATGACCCAGAGAAGGGAGAAATTAACCAAAGCATAACTGTGCCCATCTTTAAAGAGAAAGCTATGGACAAAATGATTAGATAAGGAAAAACTTTGATAATCAGGGCTGTTCAAAAGTAGGGTGGGGGTCCTCAGGATATAGTAGATATTCTTGTTATTGGGTTAGACAACCACTTTCTAGGGTTATTGTAGAATTCCTGATTAGACCTTCAGTAGATATCTTTTGATGTTAACTTCCAACCTTAAGATTTTATGATTGTTAGAAAAGACTTCCAGAGGATGTATAGTATTCCTTCTAAAGATAAATTGGACAGAAACTTGGGATGAGAAGGACACCCAATTTCTTTACAAAAATTTTTTTTGGTGGGGAGAGGGCCAGACTGATGATTTCATCAGTACAGGTAATTCCCAGTGTGGAAACTTCCTCTGCTGATACAGACACTTAACTCCTCTGCAATTATATGCCCCAGGGCTGGGGAACCTGTGACCTCAAGGCCACATGTGACCCTCTAGATCCTCAAGTGCAGTCCTTTCACTGAATCCAAACTTCATAGAACAAATCCCCCTAATAAAAGGATTTGTTTTGTAAAACTTGAACTCAAAGGGCCACACTTCAGGACCTAGAGAGCCACATGTGGTCTTGAGGCCACAGGTTCCTAGTGTGCCAACCCTGCTCCTCCTCAACTCTAGAGCATTGTGGTTAAGAGAGCTATCCATGGACACACAATTGTTATCTATCTAGGAAATCCATTTCTAATAAAATTTTAAAAGACATCTTAGAAAAGTTTCTTTGTCACCACCACTCTGCTTCTTTAAAGATCTAGGATATTCTCCTCCTCCCCCTTCTTGCCCAGTGGGGAGCAAGGGACAGGAGAATGCATTCGCTCAATGAGGTCAGGCTGACTTCTTTTTTTTTTGGCTACTTCACTCTTGTGGTAACTAAATTAAAATGCCTGATAGCTAGAAAAATGAACCACATTCTTTATGTGTGCTCCCCATCGAAGCACATCTGTTGATTTCTATTTTTTTTCCTTTTTAAAGGGCATATATGAGTCATCCTCTGGGAACAAAGACACTTCAGTTTCAAACTTCCATAGGAATACAGTATAAATAGTTTGCAATCACATAATTTTTTTTAATCTGAAAGAATTCACCTTAGAGATGCCCTTAAACATCTCGAGGCAGCTGTTCCCTTTTGACAGCTGGATTCCAAATGTAAATGTTATTTGTCAGGAGTTGTCATAATTATTTGCATACAGATATAAGGGCAGATTCAGACACTTCTGCTACTTTCATTTCCACCAGGCATGTATGCTAATTCAAAGAAATTTGATTCATTAATTGTGCTTTAATAGCTAAAAAAGTTAAACCACAAGGTAGCTCCATGTTGTGGAAAGACCTATGGGCAAGGAATTAGTTGACCTTTTCCTAGTCTCAAATTCACTGTGTGACCTTGGGCAAATTGCTTCCCCTCTCTGAGCTCTAGATTTTTCCTCTGTAAAATGAGACAATTTCTGTCTCCCGTTCCAACCTTACCCTCCAGGATCAATAACTACAACTTATAAGAGAAACACATGGTGAGCTTGAGAGGGGAGTTCATGGATCCCAAATTACTGGTTGTCTTCTCTCAGTTTTCTTTTCAGAGTACAAGTCAGAGATTAAAGTTTCTGAGCAAAGTCTTTACTTGAGGACAGGGATTGTAACTGCTCTTTTTTGGTATTTATATCCCTTGCACTGGGCTTGTCACATAGTGGACACTCAGTAAATGCTTTGTTGGGGGTGAAGGAGTCATTTACTTAAAGCAGAGATGCCATGCAGTAAATTGGGGAGGGTCCTGGGGGCTCCCTTCCCCTTCTTCCAGGTCAACCTAGAGAACATGTAAGAGCAATAGGATCATGATTTTGGCCCATTTCTTTTGTCCATTTCAGATCTAGGTGCAGAGAGTGGAGTCCCCCACTGTGAGATCTAGTCACGGGGATCCTGGAACCCAATATTTCAGGCTAGATGTTGCAAATGGCCCAGCAAGGGAGCCCTAAGAAGCCGACATCCTGGGACAAAAAGTTGGGGGGCAGGGTGGGGAAATGGAGTTGCTTTGGAATTTGATGATACTGATATTGATACTGATAGGAACTGAGCTAAAGGTGAACCTAATCCCTCTCCCCTCCCCAGAGACCAATCTTGTGTAACGGATGATTATGGCTCTGAAGTGTGATGGAAAATGTTTGTATGTTTGCTCTTGCTGTATCTTCGAAGTAATTATTTCTCTGTAAAAGCTAATATGACTATTGGGTGGTTAAATTGAACTGGGGTGCTTAGACCCCTAAAATTGAGGGTATGAAATGAGTGGAGGATTGAGCCAATGGTAGAGACAAGAGATACCCCTACCTCAATAAGGGTACCAGAGAATCCTGAATGAGGAGTAAAATATAAGACACTTGACTTTCAAACAGTGGGATGCAGATAATCTCTGTTACATTGTACACCGTGTCCTTATGTAAGAGTTGAGGACCCCATTATTTATGTAAGGGGAAACCTGGACATGAGATAAACTTTTAAAGAAATTTTCCACAAAGTAAAATTCTGAGGGTGGACATGAGCCTATAAAAGAGAGAAAGATTCCATTAGGCAATCAGTCCCTAGGATCAGAACTGGAGCCCAGAATCTTGGGGGGTATGTGGAGGTGGTACCCTGAATCTTGTACCAAGGATTACAGTAGGAAGTATAGTCCCTTTAACTACCACTGATTTCCCTAGTGGCTTTTTCTGAAATATGGGGTTGGAGGAACAAGCGAAAGGATCGGGAGGAGAATTTTTCTACTGAATACTCAGAGTTGTGAATACCTGAGAACTGATTTTCTTAGGAAGGGCTCTTACTGATTGACTTGTCTTTCCCCATCCTTATCTGTAGATCACCATCACCAATGGCTCAAAGAGAGTCAACACAATACAGACCTGGATTAGAAATCCTAGTCATGGAACTGTCATTGTGTAACTCTGGAGAAATAATTTCATCTCTTTGGGCCTCAATTTCCTCACCTGTAAAATGGGAGAGCTGGACTAGATAATTTTTAATATCTCCCATTAACATAATACTTTACAGTTTTATGAAGTGCTATGCCTACAACAAGCCTCTGAAGAAGGCAGAGTTAAATATTACTATTCTCATTTCACCAATGAGAACATTGAGGCTTAGAAGAGATAAATGAGTTCCCATTGACATGCAACTTTCTGAAAACAAGAGGATTGGACAAGATAATTTTTATGGTTACTTCCATCTCTAACATTTTATGATTTTATGTCTTTAATCTTAACACCAATATCAGAGCAAGGATTTCAACTCAGATTTTGGAATGTCAAACATCGTGCTGTTTTTCCTGTATCACAGTGGATCTCCCCAAACTGCTTTGCCCTGGTCCCTTCAAACTTGGTGATTCTGTTTTACCTACTACCAAAGCTTCTTTAAAGATTTAAGGAGGAATTGGGAAACATTTGTGGGTGGGCCTCCTATCACTTTTCTGTATTGATCACCTACCATATTGAAGATAAGAAAATTCACTCCTAGACAATTTATTTTGAAGTTAAACTAAATAAGCTTTTTGGTTTGCAAGGATTTCAGTAACATCTGTGCAGTTAAGACCAAAGTCTGCCCTTTTCCAGACTCATTAGAATTACATTTATGTGATAACTTTGGGATTTATTTTTCTACTGTAATTTTTCAATGAGCCTTGTTTTTAAAGAAGATCATTCACCAGAACATTATGGGGTTAGCATTTGGATAGATCTTCAAAGCAGCTGCTGGCTTAGGAAACATTACTTAAATTTTAGGTTTAAATCAACTGATTGCAAATGAAATTCAGTCATTCCAATCTGCCAGGTCCTGATAGAACTTGGGTAATTTTATCTGTCTTTTATGTTAAGGATCTCTGCTGTTCAATAAGCCTGGGGTAATTGCTTTGTTTGCCCATAAGCCAAGTATCCCTGCATAGACCTAGATAGCCAGTGGCCACATTAGAACCTCAATTAATGTTTTCTACTGCTCATGGCAATGATATCTTTTTCAATCAATAAATGTTTATAAAGTTCCCCATCATGTACTATGCTGGGGGCTCTCTTTATGTGTGTGTGATGAGTGATTCTTTCTTATCAAAGATTATCTAAAGGTCTTTCTTTCTCCTTTTGTGACTGATGTTTGTTGCTTACCAATAAAATTCAAAGTCCCTAGGCTGATTTTCAAAGCTCTCCATCACTTTACCTCAACCTCCCTTTCCAGTCTTATTTCGCAAGAAGCCTTCTCACATATCATGCACTCCCACAAATCTGTGGCTTCCCACAATTCACCATTCCCTGAACTTATCTACCTTTGCCTACTCTAGAGTCTTTATCTAAGCCATTCCATAGCCTAGAATGCTTTCTTCCCACCTTCATCTCTGACTGTGTAAATCCAACTATCCTTTAAGCTCCACTCCAAAGGCTATCTCCTCCATAAGTCTTCCCTGATCTCTGCCCATTTGTTCAGCTGAACCTTCTTATAGCACTCTATACTCTCTTGTACCATTTACGTCATTAATTATGTATGCAAATGTATTTCCCTTTGTTGAACTCCAATAGAAAGGCTACAGAGGCTTTATGGAAGAATTAGCTAAGTCAGGCTATGTTGAAAGCTATATGCTTTTTTTATTTGGCACATTTAAAGGAAGCTTATAGGGCTTCATCAAAGATACCCAAGGACACTAAAAGAGAGAGAGAAAAATCAATGAAAGGTACTAAGGCAGTTTGCTGATCTCTCACTACCACAATACTCTGAGGCCAGAACTGGCACCTACCACATAAGACTGGGAAAGGAAGGGAGAAGATATAACTAGTGCCTTACAAGAGAGCCTCATCTATGGCAAGAGGAAGGAGTCCACTATGTTACTGCAAGAACCTGACACTAGGTAGAAGCACAAACTTTAACCATAGCTCCACTATTTATATACTAATAGAAAGAGAAAGAAAGCTGATAAACAGAAACCAAAAGCCTTGTTCTGAAATTTTAACAAGAAACTAAAGCCTTGTTTGTTTAGAAACTTGTACCTGTTAAGATTTTGAGATCCTGAAGATTTTATGTTCTATCTTGTCTTGTCAATGCTACAAAAAGGTCTTTACTTCCTTGGGATATACAATTTCTATCCAGATCCATAACATTTTACATTCAAATATTCAACTAGAAGTGATTGCATTGATTACTCTTGAGAATAAATAAAGGCTGCCTAATCATGTATGTCTGTTACTCAACTGGGTATACTATGCCAGTCTGAGGACTCCTCTTGTAATTCTATGAACTGTAATAATGAGGTCAACCCTCATAGATCTGAGCTCCCATCCCCACCCCTACCCCAACACCAAAGCAAGTACTTTTTTCTTTTTTAAAAAAACTTTATTTGTTTTTTAGTTTTCAACATTCACTTCCATAAGTTTTCAATTTTCTCTTCTTCTTTCCTATCCTCTCTCCCCAAGATGGTATGCAATCTGATATAAGCTCTACATATATATTCATATTAAACATATTTTCACATTAGTTATGTTGTATAGGAGAATCATAACAAGTGGGAGAAACCATCAGAAATAAACAAAACAGAAGAAAACAGTCTGCTTCTCTCTGCATTCAAACTCCATAGCTCTTTCTCTGGATGTGGATGGCATTTTCCATCATGAATCCCTTGGAATTGTTTTAGGTCCTTGAATTTCTGAGAAGGACCAAGTCTATCAAAATCAGTCATCACAGACTATGGCTGTTACTGTGTACAATGTTCTCCTAGTTCTGCTCACTTCACTCAGCATCAGTTCATATAAGTCTTTCCAGGTTTTTCTGAAGTCTGCCTGTTCATTTCTTGTAGCACAATAGTATACCATTACATTCATATACCACAACTTTCCATTCCCCAATTGATGGGCATCCCCTCAATTTCCAGTTCTTGGCCACCACAAAAAAGATCTGCTATACACATTTTTGTATGTGTGGGTCCTTTTCCCATTTTTATGATTTTTTTGGGATACAGTGCTAGAAGTGGTATTTCTGGGTCAAAGGGTAAGCACATTTTTATAGTCCTTTGGACATAGTTCCAAATTGCTCTCCAGAATGACTGGATCAGCTCAGAGCTCCACCCACAATGAATTAGTGTTCAACTTTCCCACATCTTCTCCAGCATTGATCATTTTCCTATTTTTTCATATTAGCCAATCTGATAGGTGTGATGTGGTACCTCAGAGTTGTTTTGATTTGCATCTCTCTAATCAATAGCGATTTAGAGCATTTTTTCATATGACTATAGATAGCTTTAATTTCTTCCTCTGAAAATTGCCTGTTCACATCCTTTGACCATTAATCAACAGGAGAATAACTTGTATTATTGCAAATTTGACTCATTTCTCTATATATTTTAGAAATGAGGACTTTATCAGAGTCACTAGTTGTAAAAATTCTTTCTCAGTTTTCTGCTTCCCTCCTAATCTTGGTTGCATTGGCTTTGTTTGTGCAAAAACTTTTCAATTTAACGTAATCAAAATTTTCCATTTTGCATTTCATAATATTCTCTCTTGTTTGGTCATAAATTCCTCCATTCTCCATAAATCTGACAGATAAACTATTCCTTGTTCCCCTAATTTGTTTATAGTATCAGCCTTTATATCCAAATCGTATACCTGTTTGAACTTTATTTTGGTATACATATGTTGGTCTATGCCCAGTTTCTGTAATACTGTTTTCCAGTTCTCCCAGCAGTTTTTATCAAATAGTGAGTTCTTATTTGAGAAGCTGGAGTCTTTGGGTTTATCAAACAGTAGATTGCTATAATCATTGGCTACTATGTTTATTCCACTGATCTACCCCTCTATTTCTTACCCAGTACCAAATAGCTTTCATTATTGCTGCTTTATAATACAATTTAAGGTCTGGTATGGCTAGGCCAACCTTCCCTTGCATTTGTTTTCATTAATTCCCTTGATATTCAGGACCTTCTGTTTTTCCAGATGAATTTTGATATTTTTCTACCTCTATAAAATAATTTTTTGGTAGTTTGATTGAGTGCTTTTTTTTTTGACAAATGGGAGGAACCATTTAGCTTTGTATGCCTCATAGAAACTACTGTGTTAAATGCTTTGTACCTAATGAGACTTTATTAAATGATTGTTGAGTTGAACTGCTTGACATCTCTCAAGTGCCCATAACATTCTACATAATGCATTTATAATTTGCAAAAGGAAGCAATATTGCATCCCATACTTAGACTTTCTTACTACGAGTTTATTCTGTCTCCCTAATCTGATATTTAATCAGAGTTTTTGTTGTTGTTTTTATTTTTTTTTTAGTGTCTTCCATTTGGGATCTTGGCAAAGATATTGGCAATATTGGCAAAGATATTATTTGTCCAGCTCATTTTATAGATGAGAAACTGAGGCAAATAAGATTATGTGACTTGCCCAGGGTCATACAGCTAATAAGTATCTCAGACCTGATTTGGTCTCTGGTACTCCTGACTCCAGGGCTAGTGCTCTATCCACTGTACCACCTAGCTGCCCCTTATTTGGTATAAGAGACTTTAATTAAGAAAATACCCTGTGCCCTGCAGATCAGTCACTAGTTTGCAATGTACTGTCTTAGAGAACTGCCTGGGGACACTGAGAGGTTTAAATGATGCGCCCTGAGTCAAAACAGAGTCAACTAGGAGGCAAATAGAATGTTAGATCTGGAGCCAGAAAAGTTTGAGTTCAAATTCAGCCTCAGGCACTTATTAGCAGTGTGATCCTAGACTAGTCACTTAACCTGAGACTGGTCCTCTATCCATACTACTTCTCATTGAGTAGTACAATATTAAAAAGAAACAAGAAATAATATACTGACCTCTGTAGAATTCTTCCCTAGAAAAAATGAGATGTTTCTTTACTGCTTCTTCTACTGTGAATGGACAATCAGCTTTCAAATTGTACCTAGACTAGAGATTCTATATCTGGGGCCCTGAAAGGACCTGGCAATAAATTTTAGGGAGTCTGTGAACTTATATGTGAAAAAATTACATCTTTATTTTTACTACTTTACTACTTTTATTTTTTACTTAAATTTAGCATTTCCTTCCATTTTTTGTTGTTCAGTCATTTCAGTCTTATCTGACACTTGATGACCCCATTTGGGGTTTTCTTGGCAAAGACACAAGAGTGGTTTGCCATTTCCTTCTCCAGTTTATTTTACAGATGGAGAAATTGAGGAAGCAAGGTTAAGTGACTTATCCAGGGTCATAGAATTAGTAAGTATCTGAGGTCTGATTTGAACTCATACCTTCTTGACTCCAGGCCCAGCTACTCTCTGTGCCACTTAGCACCTCTTTCATTATGAATTTTTAAAGAAACACCATTATTTTGAGAAGGGATCCAAAGGCTTTACCAGACTGCCAAAGGGTTCATGATTCAAAAAAAAAGGCTAAGAACCCCTGACTTAGATTAATGGGGTCTTTCTGGATTTGAGCTAATTGGCTTCTTTCTCACTTGTGTAAGTCAATCCTTTCAAGGTTTGGTGGTAGGAAATGGTGATAGTGATATGGGTGACAATATAAATACTTCCATAGGGTTGGTTTTTTTTAATAGCAAATAATGGGTCATTTGCTTCATCCTACCATTATGAAATCATAGCATACTTGTCAGTATTAGGTAGATTAAAAGAGTTGGAAAGCACTGAATTTATGAAGACCTCTCTATAGGGACAGGGCAAGTCCTTCCTTTAGAGTAGCCTCTCACTCTTGACAAAAAGGGTTACTTTAAAGCCACTCCCTTGAGAAAAGAGGAAACAATAATAAATTTCTTAAAATAACAAGCTGGCCAGGCAGATCTTGACACCTAAGCAGTTAACTTAAATGGAGCTCAACCATGAGTGGATTTGCTCCAGTTAAACCTTTGACAATGGATTTATTAAGCCTTGGGAATGGGCCAAGATGGCACTCTCCATAGTTGAAACTGGACATTTAAATCACAATCACTTCCCTAAAATGTTAATCCCACTTAGCATTGATTCTTTCTAGTTTCAAAATCCCTTGAGTTCACTAATTGGTCACTCCTTATAGTCTCCCTGTGTTTGACTCTTTATTTAATAGATGAATATAGGAAAGCAGAGCAGCCACTCAAACAGATGCCTCCTTGTGACACGGAGATGACAGTAAGTTCTTGACCCTGGGTTCTCAAAGGTCATACCTAAAGAGCACAAGATCTTGCAAATTCTACTACAAAGTAAAGGCTTCAAGTGTAAGCCCAAGCACACATTATCAGAGGTGTGAGCCACTAGGGTCTTGTTTTGAATACAGCAAAACCATTTAAGATAGCTATTAATGGATCAATGAACAAATGAGCATTTATTATTAAGCACCTACTGTGTTAGGTGCTAGGATGAGGTATAAATAGGTTTTGCTCTCTACTAGTAGAGTGAGAACCCCCATGAAATCATGAAGGCATTGAAGAAAGAAATAGGAAGCAGTGGTAATGGGACTTAAGAAAAAAGGAGAAGCAAAAGTGAAAACTCAGAGTTCCTGATCTTTTTTTTTTTTAAGCGCTTTGAAATTCCTGGGCATTACTGTTGGTAAAGTTGTGAACTGATCCAACCATTCTGGAGAGCAATTTGGAACTATGACCAAAGGGCTATAAAACTGTGCCTACCCTTTATCAGTGTCACTAGTAGGTCTGGAGCCAAAAAGATCAGAGAAAAAGTAAAAGGACCTAAATGCACAAAGATATAAATATAAAGATATAAATGACAACACTTTTTGTAGTGTCAAAGAATTAGAAATTGAGGGGATGTCCATCAATTGGGGAATGGCTGAACAAGTAGAAAGAAATTAAAGTGGGTCAGCTTTGTTGGGGTGAAATACAACAAGAATGAGCAGTCAGAGAGGATTGATCCAGGTCAGGTGCCACTGGGGTCCCTTTGGACAGGGTCACTGTTCAGCCTTACTTTGGTGAGAAACTCAAGAGATTTGAACTTTCCTCACATGTCTTTTCATAAAGTTAAGAGGCTACCCCAGTTCTTACAGCAAATCACTTAACCTCTTCATGCTCTAGACTACTCTCTTGAGTTATAGAGAAGGTGCTCACCTGCACTGGTAGAGGGAGTTTCCAATCACCAGTACAAGTTCCCATCCCTATGTCCCTTGAAATACCCAAGTGAATATTAACATCCACGAGATTTGGAAGGTAACCTGGCAGAATGGATGGAGTGCTAGAAGTAGAATCAGGAAGGCCTGGCTTCAAATCTTGGCTGTAATGCTTACAATCTCAGTAACCATTGGCACCTTTCTCTGAGATTCCATTTCCTTATTTATGTAAAGGGAATGAAAATGATACCTGTAGAACCTACCTCACAAAGTTATTGTGACGTTAAAGTGAGAAGATGTATGTAAAGTGCCCTATAGACTTTAAAACAGTACCTAAGTGTTGAGTACTATTTCTTTTAACTTCATTCAGAATTATGACATCTTTTCAAGACGTGGGAGAGGGACCCAGTTCTGGAGTAGCAGTGATATGTGTAATGGGAACTTTCGTTTTCCTCAATCTAACTGGTGAAGTAAGGGAAGACTGTCATTCCTCAGAGAGAAGCCAAACTGATTAAATTATTTGTAAGCACCCCTAGCTGACTGTTGAAGGAAATATTTCCCTGACTCTGAGTCTTCTTGGATATCTTGGTGACATGTAAATTTTATACCTCAACTAGCCTATTAGTAAACTCTCTAATTATAGTTTCATCTGTAACCTGACTTAGTTTACCTGTGGCGTCTACTTAACTAGGTTTATTTATGTATGAGATTATGAATCTGTTTAACTAAGTTCTTTCAACTTTTGTGACATTGGAGAGAGTATGGGATTATGGATCTATTTTATCTTTCATTTTGTGGCCCAAGAGGAATATATAAGATTAATATGTAAAAGAACTATTTCTCCATCACTCTGGTGTAATTTTGCCTAGAGGGCTTGTTAGAATGTTAATGATGGTTCAGGTTATCTCGGAGGCCTGAACCTATGCTTGAGCATAATAATAAAACCTAGGGTTTTGTCTCTATAATTTCTGTGTTATGGAAAATGTATTTTGGCAGCAGTTTCTTACCACATGAACTCAGAAAGGATATATTTCTCCCATAAGGAAAAGGGTACTAGAGTCAGAAGAGACCCTTCCCCCCCCCCCCCCCCAGTTCAGTTCACATCATGGTATTTCCACTTAGCAGCTGTGTGACTAGGGGCCAGTCACATCACCTGTCATATCATAATACTTGCCCTGCCCACCTTAGAGGGTTGCTATAAGCAGTAAATGCCATAGTACATGTGAAAATGTTTTGTTAAACTGAAAGGCACCACCTAAAATGTAAGTTATGGAGGAAGACTAGGACATTTTTAAAAGGGCTCATCAAATGGAGCCATTTGTATTTTTAAGTGCCGAAAAAATATTTATTTCCCATTTGGAGATGACTTGCTTTGATTTAGGGGTGACAGCTGTGACAAGAAAATAAAACAGTGCTTATTCCATGTGTCCTTGTCTTCTTGAGTCAAAGTTTATAGAGTAAACTTAAGAATGCAGCACATTTGGTTGGTTACTTGCTAATGGTTGTTGTACTTCATTCTCAAAGAGGACCAAAAGGACATTACTATGTTAGAGTTAAGTTACAATGCATCTGACTGTGGATGGTCAGACCAATATGAGCTAGGGAGGCTCTATCACAGATGGGGCACACATAGTCCATGTGAACGTTTGGGGCAGATTCTCTAAATTTGTGCATCTCATGTTTCTTTTCAGCTACTTCAAGTCTGCTTTGCTCATAGAGCACAACATATTCTCTGATGAGGGGACGCCATGTTGAATGGTCCTCTGCCAGTGCCTCCCATGTCACACAATCAGTTCCAAAGTTCTTAAGAGAGACCTAGAGAGTGTCCTTGTATCATTTCTTCTGACCACCATGTGAGCACTTACCCCATGTAAGTTCTCCATAAAGTAATCTTTTAGTCAAGTGTTTGCCTGGCATTTGAACAACATAGCCAGCTCATCAGAGTTGCGCTCTCTGCAGTAGAATTTGAATGCTTGGCAGGTTAGTTTGAGAAAAAGACCTCAGTGTCTGTTAGCTTATCCTGCCAGGTGATCTTCAGAATCTTTCTAAGACAATTCAATGGATTCAAATGGGAGTGATTCAGTTTCATGGCATGATGCTGGTAGACTGTCCAAGTTTCATAGGCATACAACAATGATGTCAGCACAAAGGCTCTGCAGACCTTCAGTTTGGTAGTCAGTCTAATACCTCTGTTTGTATATGTACCAGGGAGGGCTGAATAACTTTCATCAAATAAACACACTAAGAAGCCTCTCCCCAGTCCAACTTTGTGATCCTCTTATAGCTTATCATCTCAAGGGGTGTTATGAAAGTCTTAATATGAAATTAACTTGAATCTACCCCAATTTTCTTAGTAGAAGCATTGTGAAGGAGGGAACAGAGTACTAGGGTTTAGAGTTAGAAAGACCTGAGTTCAAGTCTTACCTCAACAATTTACTAGCTACATGACCCTGGACTAATCATTTAACTTCTTTTGGCCTTCTTAGAACTTCTCTAGCTCTTATTCTTGGATTGATCTGCCACTGAAGCAGAGTTCATGCTCTAGGAGCTCCTCACACTGTCAAAATTACAGATGCTCTGTGTGTGTGTGTGTGTGTGTGTGTGTATTTATTTATTTTAGGGGCTATGTGGCACATTACCACTACCACTCACTCTTGACCCCTCTGGTCAAAAACTGACACAGGGGAATGAGGAAACCCGGAATGTCTCTGTGAAGCAGCTACTAGAGAATAAGAATTTAGGCAAAAACCCTGGCCAACTCCAAAGACCAAAGTCCTTGGGGAAAATACAAGGTGGTTCTTAAAATAATATATCTGAAAGTAGCTGTCAACACAAAAAGTGCTGAATAAAATGAACCGGTTTTATATTTGCAATGGAAACCCCAGAGGGTGCTAAGGACATCCACCTCCTCCAGACTCCTTTAAAGCACCAACAGGATAAATGAGCCATTTATCATCAATGCCAGGAATTTTCAGGGGCTCTGGGGCATTGGCTTGGAAGGAGCCATTGTTTTCCCAGAGTCCCTTTTACAAGAGGTCTCAGTCTTACAGCAATGGAAAACAGAGCAGCAATTTGCTAGACAACAACCAGTGCATTGCTATTATAAACTCTTAATGACAGCACAAGGAGGAAATCTAATCAGACTTAGCTTTCTCAAAGAGAGTCAGCGTGCACAAGCAATGTGGCATTGGGCTCATATTAGATTTACTTTCCCTCTAAACCAGGAGCCTGTTTCAATGAACTGCCTATTGTATGACCAGCCAGACCCACAGAAGCAGAGATGCTAAATTCCATTCCATACAATTTTAGGAACCTTGGAAACTAACTAGCTCAACCCCTTCACAGGCAAGAAAGCTTGGTCCCAGAGATTGCAAACTGGGGCAAAGCATTTACTCAGTGAGTTGCTGGTAGAGTTGGGGGTGTAGCCTAGTTTTCCCAGCTCCCAAGTGCAGGGCTCTTTTCATAACACTCTACCATTTCCCTTCAATGCTCATGTCAGAGCCTACAGCCCATGAAGCTTGTGTGCCACAAGGGAAAGGAAAATGACTTAAGTAGGAAGCATCAGGCAGGCAGCAAGTAGCAATCCTGTTGTTCTCCTCTGGTCTGGCCAGCTCTCTTCATAGGATCACAAATTAGGAGCTGAAAAGAACCTCAGAGGCCACTTTGTCCAACCCTTTGATTTTACAGATGATTAGACTACAGACCAGAGTTTAAGTAAGTTGCCCAACGTCACACAGCTAGTAAGTCTCAGGCGGAATTGACACCCAGGTTTTGCTGATATTTACCAACTATACATACCATGTTACTTTCCCACTGTTTCTCCCTTTGGGATTTTCGTGTCTGAATCCCCAAGCTGCTTGCCTTTATGGTCACAGAAAGGCAAGATATGACCTACTGAACATGCACAACACTCCTTTTGTTGGGGAATGTCCAAGTAGGACACAGACACAGATGTAGAAGGCAAAGCATCTGGATCACTGCAGTGAAGGATCTCTCCCACTCCTCTTCTTCTGTCCTCCACTTCATCTTTTACACCAGCTCATAGAATGATGCAACCAGCTTCAGAAACACAAAAAATCTCTCTGCAGTTCCTCCCTTTCTGAAAAAGATGATTTGCAGAAGTACAGGTGAAGTCCTCCAAGCAGCCCCTCTTTCCCACTTACTCTGCCACTGCTGACACATGCTGAAATGATTTACCAGACTTCCCTCAGCCTCCTGTCAGCAAGGAAACAGGAGGCAAGGACAGTTTTTTGCACTTTCAGATGATGGTGGAAGGTAGAAACAATAGTCTAGAATCCTGGAGCCTCTGTCAAGTGAAATGACTATTGTCAATTTCAGAGAAGTGAAACAAGTTTCACTCTTTCCCTAAGGAATTCTACCTGTGAAGGTTTCTGCCTCTGAGGTCCTACAAGAAAACATCATAAGCTTCTCCACTCCCCGTTTTTTGGACTGGTTGATGAAGAGTAGGTTAGAGAGCTGGTGGTAACTGTAGTGAGAACAAGGAGACTGGTTGACAGTGATAATAATAGCTGACATTTACTCAGGGCAATTTACATTTTTAATAATTTTAAAATTCACTTTTTTATTTGAATTCATTTAATCCTTCCCACAACTCTGTGACATAGGTAGCACAAGCATCATTACTCTATTTCACAGATAAGAAAATGGAGAGACAGTGATTTCTCCAAGGTTATATATAGTATGTGTGTGAGATTACATATATGTGCCTATTATGCAATGATAACAATAATTTACATTTATATAAGCATTTTTAAGTTTTCAAAGCACTTTATTATGCACATATCTGGTCATGTCATTCCTCTGCTAGAAAAAATAAGGGCAGCTGCTCCCTATTGATCATGTTCAGATTTACTTTCTTGGCATTCAAGGCCCTTCAAACTGTGCCTTTCTTGTGTAGGATGAACATGGCCATCGACCCACTGACTCTTTTCCCTCTTTGGCCTGAGGCTGGCATAATCACCCCAACATGCATTCACAATGACAAGTTAAGAGGGTTACCAGAGGGTATGATGTGGGGAGAACTGTACCTCAACTATTCATAGCTCTAGCTCCTGAGCTGCCTCTGGTAAACAAATTACCCAATAAGACACTAATATCTCTTAACCATGAAACACTGGATAAACAAGAAGACAAAAAGCAGGATTAATTATAACACTTCACCCATAAACCTGGGTCACACACTCTCCTACCAATGTACACAATATTAGCAGGGAAGAGAGTGGGCATAAATTTGCAGAAACCTAGTAGAGTAGGAAATTAGTAGACAAACTCATGTACCCAGGGACAACTTACATCTCTGGGCTTCAGGCCTTGATGTCCCACCTCTCCTTAGGAACTACTGCAGATTACCTGCTGGAGGAAGCCATGCCTCTTGTGGTCCTCTTTGCTCTCCTGCTGGATGAAACTGCTTCTCTTCCGGATGCTTCTCATGGGCCTTCGAAACAGTGTTAAGCTCTTTTAGTGAAAACAGACAACTTTAAGCCTACCATCTGCAGCTTTATTCAAGTCTGATCCTTTGGCTGTCCTCTTAGCAAAATGGTTCCCAGAAGTCTGGAATCCACAGAACTCCTCAGGTCTACTTGCTGAACTGTGGGAGATTTCAAACCGTGGGTGTAAGTAAAGAGCAAAGAAGCCTAACTTTTTCTTTTCCCCATCCAACTCTTCAAACAGCATAGTTTCTTTCCAGGCATCTCTTTCAAAGAGCAGAGCTTATCTTCAATCAGATCAGCTCCTACCAGCAAGGACAAAAACAGCCTTTCCCTGCTCAGCTGGTCTTTGCAAGGCTTGGAACAAAGCTCTCTGCTTCTTTCTCACTTTCCTTCAAGTGTACCACTTCTGATCCTTCTCAGCTCTGTTTCTCATTCTTTCCTGCATTTGGATTCTGTCTCTGGTCACTTACTTGGCTTCTTTGGTTGTTGACTTCAGGTGCTAGTTGACCCCTGTCTCAAAGCAAGATCTCCTCATCTGAAGGAACTCTCTGTCCCTTAGAATAAAAAACCAAAATTCACAATTCTGTCATATATGTCACAAAAGGGCAAATGTATAGATGTACCATAGATGCCAAAAAAAATTCTAATGATCAGAGCTTCTCATCTGTTGCCCTCAAAGTTCACACAACAGCCATATTTAAGTCAGCTTCTGGGAAACAAGACACTTCAGTCATTTTTGTTTCACCAAGTTTTCTCTGATGTGTTGGTTTCTCTCAGATCCTCTCAGGACTTTTCCTCTGAGAATCTGCTTTCTTTCACGTCCTCTCCAAACTATCTGTATTTCCCTCAAATACTTTTCTCTGGGAGTTTTCTTTTCTCAGTTGTTTTTTTTTAAAATAGAAACGTCCTTTTTTCCTCCCTGCTTCTTTCAGTAAATAAAAATGTTCAAGTAAGAAATGAACACTTTTAAATAGACTTATCTCATATTAGTTTCTTCCAAACAGTTGGACTTCTACCCCCATACAAATTCTGTGGTCTCTTCCTTTACACCTTTACTCATATTTCTCCCTATACCTACAGCATTCTATGTCAAACTCTTCACCACTTGCATTCCTGTCCATCTTTTAAAACCTGACTCTAATGCCTTTACCTGAAGGAAACCTTCTTTTATTCATCTGGTTGTTAATGACTTACACTATCATACCTCACATAACACTCTGGTTTGTATCTTATCTCTCTTTTCCATTTCTGGTTTTTATTTATTTTTAATTTAATCTTTTTGTTACTTTTTAAGTTTTGAACTGTCTCCTCCCCTCTCTCCCCATCACACACTCAAGATCACCATTTAATATATAAATTTTCCTTGATAATTCCTTAGGTTCTTTTTTTGATTGTGGCTTTCAGGTAGTGCAGTAATTTTAAAATGATCTCTCTTGGATCTATTTTCCAGGTCAGTTATTTTTCCAATGAGATATTTCACATTGTCTTCTATTTTATTTCATTTTTTTTGGTTTTGCTTTATTGTTTCCTGATTTCTCATAAAGTCATTAGCTTCCACTTGCGCAATTCTAATTTTTAAGGAATTATTTCTTT
>CM053585.1:160532495-160586778 GCA_028646515.1 Pseudochirops corinnae
GCAGCCACTGCCTCTGACGCCGCTTCCAGTCCGTACCGCACGGAGACTAGCTTGGTTCCAGCGTTCTCTTGCTCCACCCCTTCCTGCTACGTCAGCAAGCTCAAGGGGCGTGGAAGATCTTCAAATCCTAGTATCGTTACACTAGTCATGTAACCTTGGGCAACTTACTTAACCCCAATTGCCCTACCTTACCCCCCTCAAAAAAAAAAGTGACTTGTTCAAGGCCACATGGATAATTATGTCTAAAATGAAATACTACACATTTCTCCAAAACCATGCAGTCTCTACTGTTCCTCACATAGGACATTCCATCTCCTATCTGATCTGACTCAAGGAAAGTTCTGATATGGGGAGCTGAGTGGAGAAAGCAGAATCCTTTGCTGTTTGAAGAGCTGACTGGGGAAAGGCTGCCTTGCTCTTTAGCACCATCCTAGAACTCTTTTTCCTTTTTGCTGTTATTCAGTTGTTCCAGTTGTGTCTGATTTTCTTGGCAAACATAGAATAGCAATTTGCCATTTCCTTCTCCAGTTCATTTTACAGATGAGGAAACTGAGGCAAACAGGATTAAGTGACTTGCCCAATGTTATACAGCTACTAAGTGTGTGAGGTCGGATTTGAACTCAGGTCTTTCTGACTTCAGGCCTCACATTCTATCCACTATACCACCAGGCTACCCCTCTAGAACTCTCTATCACCAGGCATTGGGGAAAAGTCTATGTAAAGGATTTTTTTTTGCATTTCCTTCTGGCCTTTGCCTCTTAGAATTCTCTAGCTTCTTTCAAGGCTCTCCACTAATGTCATCTTTTACCTAAGGCCTTTCTTGATGAGCCATGAGGTTTTGGTGCCTTCCTCAGTCCCTCAAATGACCTTTGTGGACAGATGAAGTATTGGCCAGTTGCTGTGGAGCAGAGTGGTTATTTAAAAAACGAATGCCAACCTCTCACTGCTTCTGGTACATTTCCCTATTATCCAGCTAGCTATCATTCTATATCTCTCCCCTCCTTTCTGTCAAATTTATTAAGCAAGTGGTCTATCATTCTATCTCTTCTCACTCTTTTCTAAAACTTCTGCAATCTGGCTACTTTTTTCATTTTCACTTTATCATTCAACTGAAACAACTTTCTCCAAACTTATCAATGATCTCTAATCATCAAATTTAATGGTCTTTTCTCAATCTTTACCCTTCTTGACTTCTCTACAACCTTTTTGACATTGTCAAGCACCTTCTCCTGAATATTCTCTTTTCTCTAGGTTTTTCTGATACTCTTTTCTCCTGGTTCTCCTCACACCTATCTGACCACTCCTTCTCAGTCTCCTTTACTGGATATTTATCCAGATCACCCTAGCTAACCATAGATGTCCCCCAGTGCTCTGTCCTGGGACCAATTCTTTTCTTTCTTGATAGTATTTCACTTGACAATCTCATCAGTTTCCAATATTTCAATTATCATCTCTGTGCAGATGAATACCAGATCTGTATTTCCAGCCCTAACTTCTCTTTTGACCTCCAGTCTTCTATCTCCAGCTGCCTATGGGACATCTCATAATGGATGCCATATATATATATATCAAATCCAACATGTCTGAAAACAGAATTCATTATCTTCCCCTCTTCCCCAAGTGCTCACTTCTTCCTAATTTTCCTATTACTGTCATCCTTCTAATCACCCTGGCTCCTAATCTGGATGTCATCCTCAACTCTTCACTCACACTCAGGGGAAGAAGAAACACACCATTCCATTTCACTTTCTTTACTAGTCCCTTCTCTTGGTCCTTCTCCCCCACCCCTTCCAGTTTTTCTATTTATATCCTATTGCCTAAATTCCCACTTGAGAAGTCTCCACCCTGAGGCTAAACCCTCAGGATGTTAATGACCTACTTGAACTCATTGTACAAGGATCAACAAATTCCCACTCCATCATAGCCTTCCCATCCCAGTGATTCTGAACCCCTAGCTGTCGTATCTAAACTCCTTTCTCTGTACCCCACTGACCAGTTCCTTATTCCTATCCACCTCAATCCAACACCACCCCCACCCCCAACCTACCCATACCTTCCACCACCGTGCTCTCTGGAATGCCTGCTCCATAAGTAATTAGCTTTTTTCTTAAATCTTTTCCTTTCTCACTCCTTCCATCTTCTGGTTCTCACTATGACCTAACTCTCTCCTGATTACACAGCTTCCCTAGATGCCCTCTTCAGCACTGGATTTCCTATACTTTTATGAATTTATTGACTCACTAGTTGAAGAAGTGGAATAGAAATTCTCCATTGTCACTTCCAGGCTTTCTCTTTCCCCCTACACTCATCACTCAGTAACCTCACCCTCTTTAAGGTTCTCTTAATACATATTTATCACCCAATCAAGATTCTGGTAATTGCTGTCCACCAATCTCCAGAACACTCCTTTCTTCAGTGAATTCAGTGTTTAGCCCACATCTTTTCTTCTCAACTCCTGACCTTATACAAGGGGACTTCACTATATTTTTTGATGCTCCTTTCAATACCCTGATCTCCCCATTCCTCATCTTATTAATTTCCCTTGACCTACTCCTCCAGCACACCTCAGCAACCCAGAGATGGTCAAAACTTGATCTCGCTATTAGCCATAGATTTACCACTTCCATATTCTTAAACTCTGAGATTATAACCTATTGTCTTTCTATTTCTTCTTCTGCCTTAAAACCACAAATTCTGCTCTTCTTCCTTGCCACAACATCTACTCTCTCCATGCCCCAATTCTATCTCAGGCGTCAATTCTGTATTTGCCTCAGTCTCCTCCCTTTCACATCTGACCCCTTGGTGAACCAGTTCAACTCTCTACTCTTCTTTTCTCTCGAGACCCTTGTCACATTATCCTATCACCAGTCTTGCCCTGCCTAGACTCAGTCTTGTTACTTCCACCATCTACTGTCTTTGTTCCTACTCACATGCTGCTGATAGAAGCTGGAGAAAATCATAAAACTGTGCTAACTGGGTCTACTGCAAATTTATGTCACATACTGGGCCCTCACAGCAGCAAGGAAATCCTGTTGCACATCCCAAGTCAACTCCCTTTCCCATTTGCCACTCAGCACCTTTTCAAAACCTTTTCATGCCTCCTCAATGGCTCTGCCGTCCCCCCATCCTCTCAGCTGAAAACTTTCATGATAAAACTAAGGCCGCACACCCAGAGCTTCTTCTTCTCTTATCCCTTCCTTCTCATCTTACATTGCTCACATCACTTCCACTACTATCTCCTCCATATTGTCTCCCACAAAGAGATGATTCTCCTCATTGCTAAAACTAACTCCTCTACATTCACAAGTGATCCCATTACCTCCCGTCTTCTCCAACAAATTGTCCCCATTTTCATCCCTACCCTCTCACTGATCTTCAATCTCTTCTTATCTACTGGCTCCTTCCCTACTTCATATAAATATGCTCACATCTCCCATACACTTGATCTGTCCATTCTATAGCATCAGATTTCTCCTCCCTTTTGTGACTAGATGCCTTGACAAGACCATCCATAGTAGATATTCTACTTCTTTTCCTCTCACTGTGTTCTTAACTTTCTATCTCTCTAATCTCATCTTTTAACTGAAACTACTTTCTCCAAAGTTACAAATGTTCTCTTAATCGACAAATTGAATGACATTTTACCAATCCTCATCTTTCCTGCCTCTCTCTAGTCTTTGATACTCTCAATCTCTTTTCCTTGATATTCTTCTCTCTAGAACTCTTTTTTGGCTCTCCTATTACATTCTGCCCACTACTTCTCAGTTTCCTTTGCTGGATCTTCATCTAGGTCCTATCTGTTGACTATAGATATTCCCCAGGGCACCATTGTGGGCCTTCTTCTCTTATCCCTCTATATGATTTCATTTGGTGATCTCGTCAGCTTCCATGGATTCAATGATCATCTTTATACTGATGATTCCTAGACCTATATATCCAGCCCTAATCTCTCTCCTGGACTCCAGTCTCACATCTCCAACTGCCTATTGGACATCTCAAACTGGATGTCCTATAGACTTCTTAAACTCAGAATATCCAAAACCAGGCTCATCTTCACCATCCAACAAATCCTCCTCTCTTCCTAATTTTCTTAGAGTTGTCAAGGGCATGACTATCTTCCCAGTGACCCAGGCTCTCACAATCTAGTTGTCATCCTGGATATCCCTCTCTTCCACATGCCCATATCCAATCTCTTGCCAAATCCTGACAATTCTACTTTTGTACCATCTCTGGCATACACTTCCTTTTCTCCTCTGACTCTCCCACCAACATGGTGCAGATCTTCATCACCTCATATCTAGACCACTGCAATAGACTGCTGGTGGGTCTTCTTGCTTTAGTCTCTTCCCACATCAGCCCATCCTCCATTCTTTAGTCACATTGATCTTCCTAAAGCACTGGTCTGACCATGTCACCCCTCCACACAATAAATTCCCTATTATTTACAGGATCAAATGTAAAATCCTCTGTTTGTTTTTTAAATCCTTTTACAACCTGGCCCCTTGTTACCTTTTCAGTCTTCTTACATTTTGGTTCCCTTCATCATTCAGTGACAATGGTCTTATTGCTATTCCTTGCACAAGATACTTCATGTTTCAACTCAGTGACTTTTCAATGTCTATCTCCCATGCCTAAAATGTTCTTTCTTCTCACCTCTGCCTCTTGGCTTACCTGGAGTCCTTCAAAACCCAATTCAAATTCTATCTTTCCCAGCTGTCTTCACTGCTAGTACCTTCTTGAGATTATGTCCCATTTACTTTATGTCTGTGTCAAGTATGTATGTGTATATATGTATATCTACATATACATATTATACATATATATATGGGTATGTGTATGTATATGTATGCACACATACTCACATCTGTCTTTGGGGCTAATTTCCCTTTTCTCACCCCCTTACCATGTACTTATTGCCTTGAAATTAAATCATTGTAAATTATCATTTACTTTAATAGCATATATCATATCCCCTCTAGCCTGTTCCTCCAATTTACATACATGTGGGTTACATTTCTAGAGAATGGCCACTACTTCAGATTCTGGGATAATTTGTCAGTCTAGATTCTTACCACTATAGGCCATGAAGCTCAACTATTATTCTTTGCATTAATAGTCATCCAATAGATACAATTAGTAATTTTTTAAAAGTATTTACTAAAATGGCTCATAGTAAGATAGTAGCTAATAAACATTTTACCCATAAACCTGGGGTACCTTCTCCTCAAAATACACACCACATCTTATGAGAAAAGGAGGCACAAATGGAGTACAAAAAATGATCTGGAATATTTAAGAAAGTCATATGGCTAAGGTTATTTATTCCTCTGGTACTACTGGGCCTTAAAGTCCTTTCTTTTCTGTGTACTTATCACAAAACTCCCCCTGAGCTATGAGGGTTACTTACCTGGGATCCCAGAGTTTGTTCTTGATTGCAAGGGCTAGTTTCCTTTTAAGTCCATAGCTGGCTCTTTCTGCTACCAGAGGCCCTTCCCCTTGAAGCTACTTCCCACTAGCTATCTAGAAAGGGAATATCACCCTGTTTCCATATATTTTTGTAGTGTATCTTTGTTCTCTCAGCTATGACTTGAATTCTCTGGCACAGACTTACCAAGTGCTGTGGATGAGTAATTCCATTGATTGATACCATGGACAGTGGCGGGAGAAAAGAGGAAAACTCTTCTCCCCCATAAGAGGTAAAGAGCTAAGTTTTTGCTGATTGCCAGCTCCTGCCTCAACTTCTTGAAGTGATTAGACTAAAAGTTCACCCAATCATTGTTTATCCAATAAGGCTGTTCCCTTCTGGTTCTCTAAAAGGACTTGTTGGCACTTTGTGAAGGGATTACCTTGAACAGCCTCATTTTTACAGTTAGTTTAACCTATGTTACTGACTCCCTTTCTATGATGAAGTCCTGGGCTTTTAAGTCCTTTACACAAAGAAAGATTTACAAATGAAGATTTAAAGGAACATACTTCAGAAAGCCATATTAGCTATAAGCAGGGAGAAAACTTTCCTCCCACCCAGATTCCACCAATCAGAGAGGAAACAGGAAGTGAAATGTTGGGCTAGTAAAGTGATCTTCCCACTCCTTTCTACATTCCTGAGGAGAAGGGAGAAGAAAACAATTGTGGACTGAATTCCAGCAGTTACCTGCCTTCACAATGGCTGATTCCTAAGTAGCTAGCTCTCTGCTCCAAGCTGATCTCTGTTGTCTACACCATCACATCTCACGCCACCTTCATGAATGCTCCACCGTGCCACAAAACTCATTTGCATTTCCTGTTTTCTGTCATAGGGGTAGCACCCTATCCCCATTCCCTATTGGCTCAGTGGGAGAAGCATGGGAAACCAGCATGACTCAAAGTATTTTTTCTCTTCTGTCTTTACACGGTGCTTCTCTATATTTTGGCCACTTGGCTTCTTGACAGGAGAAAATTCCCTCTAAGAAGAAAAGTTCTAGAAACTTGGGAAATTCTGGGTAATAAATGCCTGAGTGCTAACATTTCCATTCTACCAAATTATCCTGGTAGCATCCTTAGGGAAAGAGGTTACATCTTGTGTTTATCTTAAATGTGTTTTATGTTTGCTAATATAGGTACATGTTGACTCCAGGCTTCTAGAAGCCAAAGAATGTTTCATTTCTCATGTTATATCCCTCATGCCTAGCACAGTGCCTGGCATGGAAACAGAATATTTCATCAATGCTCACTGATTGACTGATTTATCCTTAGTAATGAGGTATTCACCTAAACAACACTATATAGTGTTCATTTCAAATCTACAACTTAGACTTGGAAAGTGTCAGGAATTAATACCATTGTGGGGGTGGGAGGTAAGGAAAATAGATGCAGACTTTTCCTAAGAAGATTACTTCCCAGCCTTTCATTGTTGTAGGGGCAGCTTAAAAGGGGAATGATTTAAGAGTAGTTCTACAGATGATGTTTAGATGTGTAAGGGAACAGGAGGAGGGCTGGTGCGTGTGGCATTTGAGCTGATTGGAAGTCAGCTTTGAGTGCTATGAATGTGGCAACATAGAAGGAAATCAAACCTTGCCATTGAGTGTCCATTTCAGGTATATGTTTAAATAGAAAGCTAGGAGAAGAGGCAAGAGTGGAGAGAGAACACATTTAGTATAAGTAATTGTAGGACAGTGTGAGATCTGGGACACTTCAGTGCCCTGACATGGCATGGATCTCCTTTCTCTGTACAATTTTCACAATATGTGTTATAATATGTATTACACACATTGGAGGTGGAGGAAGGAGGTGGTTGTATATGTAGCCTAGTTGGTAATTCTTTACACACTAGCATGGTATATAGTACAAAGAATGCTAGTCCTAAATCAGAGTACTCAAGTTCAAATGCTGCCTTTCTCATGTCTACCTGTGTGACCTTGGGCAAGTGATTTCATTTCTCTGGCCCTTAGTTTTCCCATCCATGAAAGGAGGAAACTCTAGTAGATGGGTTTTAAAGTCTCTTCCTATGATATATCAAATAAGAAAGTAATGATAGGACATATGAAATCAAACACTGACTAATATGCTTTTTTTTTTTTGGTGAGGCAATTGGGGTTAAGTGACTTATCCCAAGTCATATACCTAGTAAGACTCAAGTGTCTGAGGTCAGATTTGAACTCAGGTCCTTTTGATTCCAGGGCCAGTGCTCTATCCACTGCACTACCTAGCTGCCCCACTAGTACATGTATTTGAATTGTGAGCAGCAGGGGTAGCTTTCAGGTTTCTATGTCTAAAATAGAGTGCCTGGGGAGAAGGCTGGTCAACCCAACTGGTCAATCCAGCAAAAGGGTCCTTAGAAGTCATTGAATCAACCCTTGCAATCCCATACAGGAATCCTTTATAACATCCCTGGAGCAGTTAGCAACTTAGTGGCATAATATTTTACACGTAGTAGGACCTCAGTTAATAATTGTTGAACAAATGGCAGATGGTCATCCAAGTTCTTCTTAACAATTTCAGTATTGGAGAAATCACTAACTTCTGAAGAACCTCATTCTATTTGTGAATGACTTTAATGATTAGAAATTTCTTTCTCACGAGTGTCTCAAATCTACCTTCCTGAAATTTCCAGCCATTGGACCTAGTTTTAGCCACTGGGAACTACAAAGAATAAAGTGAATCCCTCTTCCACGTGTCCTTAAAATATTTTAAAACAGCTGTGATGCTTTCTCTGATACTGTGTTCTAGAACTGGTCCATGTCATTAGTAGCTAAGTACTTTAGAGCCACATAAATTGAGATTAAGATGATATTAAGATATAAAGTTTTCAGTCCTAGAAGAAATTTTCCATCTATGTTTATATATGTATAGACAAGTATTTGTTGCCCTGCCACAGAAACCTTCTCTTTTTCCTGAGAATGAAGCTATAGGATATATTCCATGTGTCAAATAATTAAATTCGTTAGAAAATAGTTTATGAAGAAGCTGAATTCTATATGACTCATTCCTTCATTCAACAAATACTGTGCTAGCCTTTGGGGTAGAGGGAAAGAGATGAGATATAGTCCTTGCCCACATGCAGATTACAATGTAGTAAAGAGATGACATAAGAAACAAATTAATAGGGCCACTAGGTGGCACAGTGAATAGAGCACTGGCCCTGGAGTCAAGAAGACCTGAGTTCAAATCCAGCCTCAGACACTTAACACAAAAAACCAGTTGTGTGACCTTGGGCAAGTCACTTAACCCCAATTGCCCTACCTTCCTCCTCCAAAAAAAAAGCAACAACAAAAAATCAAATAAAAAGTAATACACAATATTATGAATTAATATTACACAAGTTCATCAGGCAAGGCTTCATGAAAGAAGTGCCATTTGAGTTGGTCTTTAACGGATGGGTAGAAATTCATCAGGGAAGGATTCTGGGAAGATAGCAGAGAAGGACAGAAAACTTTAGGCTCTCGGAATTTCCTTCACAAATAAAGACAGGGCATTGCCTCAGAGGGAAAATAGAGCAGCGGAAATAAACAAAAGTTGGGGTAAAGCAGTTGTCCTCCTAAGACAATTTGAGAAGATCCCAGGAAAGACTTGACCTTCAGGGGTGGAGATTTGGCCTGAGTGAAGTGCAAACACCTCTGGGCTGACTCCACTGAATCAACAAACAACAAGCCCTAAGGGCAGTTAGGTTGGGAGGCAGCCTCAGTTTCCCATCTCACTGACTATGATGGGGCCAGATGGCTAAGTAGGAGAAGATTGAAGGACATTCAGTCTGGGGATTCAGTCTGGGGATTCAGTCTGGGGATGCCAAGCGGGGCTGTGCTGACCATATGCACTCCAAGCTGTGGCTGTGGGGGAGGAGCTAGCTCACACCGGGAAAGTGCAGTAACAGAGGGGCGGAGACCCTGCTGGCTCAGAGCACTTGAAGGGGAGCAGAGTCCCTGGTTTTGGTTCCAGGGCAGAGAGAACAGTTGAAGTTCACAGCCACCAGAAGGACCATGGGGAGCAAAAGCTTTTATTTGTAGGACAGCATGGCTGGGGGTCATGGCCTTGAAGTATAGAGGAGTGATCAAGGTTGGGCCCTGGACCAGAGCTCAGAAAATAACAGCAAAAAGGACCTGTGGCCTGGGGCATCATTCCCGACCTTGCAGGACTAGAACTTGATTAGAATAATAGCTGCTAAAAATAAAACAAAATTAAAATTTTAAATAAGCAAAGGAGAAAGAACCCGACCATAGATAGCCAGTATGAGAAAAGAGAAAATCTGAGTTCATATTCAGAGGAAGATAGTAGAGCTTAAAAAAAAAAAAAAAAAAGCCACTCTTTTGTCAACGAAGTACAGGAAGGTACCTTCTTATATCTCCTCTTAAGAGCCAAGCTTAGTCATGATAATTTCATAGCATTGAGTTTCCACCGTTTTGTTCTTGTTTTTTCCGTGTACATTGCTGTCCTCACTGTATATGTTATTTTCCTGAGTCTGCTTACTTAACTTTGCAACACTTCATTTAAGTCCTCCCATACTTTTCTGTATACACCATATTCATCAATCCTTACAGTAGGGAAATGTGACATTATATTCATACACCATGACTTTTTTTCCCCCAATCCAACAAGCATTTATTATGCACCTACTATATGTTAGGCACTGTGCTAAAAACTAGGGATACAAAGAAAGGCAAAAAACAGCCCTTGCTCTCCAAGGAGGAGAAAAGAGAGGAGAGAGGAAAAAATGTGCACAGAAGAAATAGACAGTATAAATTAAAGATAATCAACAGAGGGAAGGTGCTAAGACCAAGGAAGACTGAGAAAGACTTCTTACAGATGAACTTGTTAGAAATTTCCCAAATGATGGACACTTGCTTTGTTTCTAGGTTTTTACTATTGTAAAAAAAAAAAAAAATGCTTCTAGAGGCAGACAGGGATTCAGTGGATAGAGCACTGAGCCTGGAGTCAGGAAAACCTGAGTTCGAATCCAGCCTCAAATATTTTCTAGCTATGTGATCCTAGGTAAATCATTTAAACTCTGTTTGCCTCAGTTTTCTCAGTTGTAAAGTGGAGATAATAACACCATCACTTATTTACCAGGGGAGAATCAAATGAAATAGTATCTGTAAATCACTTATCCCAGTACCTGGCACAAATGATTATTCCTTCCCTGTACAGATTTGAGAGTATATGAGGCCTTTCTTTTTGTCATTGACTCCCTAGAAGTGTATATGGAGTGGAATTTCTTGGTTAATGGGTACGAACATTTTGGTTACTGTAACATATGAAAATAAGTGCCAGAGTCATTGAGGTTATGCAACCACTGTTAACTCTGCCTTTCTTTTTTTTAGGGCAATTGGGGTTAAGTGACTTGCCCAATGCCACACAAGTAGTGTGTTAAGTGTCTGAGACCAGATTTGAACTCAGGTCCTCTTGACTCCAGGGCCAGTGCTCTATTCAGTATACCACCTAGCTGCCCTCACTGTTAACTCTGAAAATACCAAAGAACTCACACATGTTATCACAACCACAGTCAACTCTGAAAAATAAAACCAAAAAATTAATAGTGGTCATAAGCAAAAAGCTTTCTTTACTCCATTGGAGGAGGCAAACTAGACACATGTGTCAGCACCTCCTCTAGGAAAAGACCTACTTTAGTGAGGCCAAACATACATAGCAGTGGCTATGTAATGAGCTGTAGCCATGACAATAAGGGGTAACAACAACAATAAGACAAGTTTAATTCATAGCAGGGCTTCATGACCAGAACATGGATCATGCAGGTGCTTGTCCAAGCTCAGGGAATACCTGGGGCTAGTGAGAAACTATTCTGGGATTTTGCTGCAGTGGAATTCACCCAGATGATGAGTGCAAAGGATTGTTGTTATGTCAAGCTCAGAGCACAGCTTGCTTGCTGGGTCTTAGCTCTGGAAAACAGGGTCTATCCTAATAGTAAAAAGAGAAGAGTAAAGAGAGGGCATTGAGATCCTGACATCACTTTCTTTACATAATTCCAGGTTGCTTTCCAGAATGGTTAGACTAATTCGTAACTCCATCAATATTTTATTAGTAGTATTACTGTCTTTCCATAACACCCTCAAAACTGAGTATGTCCACCTTCTGTCATCTTTGTCAATTTACCGATTGTGATATGAAGCTTCAATTGTTTTGATTTGCATTTCTCTTCTTATTAACATGTAAGAATCTTCAGGATGCATATAATTGCCCAGTTTTGACTAGAGTTTAGAATGTATAGAGAGGAATAATTGTAATGGTAATGGAATTTAAAGATTCCCTTGTATTGGCTTGATTTTTGGGTTGAGTGTTAAAATCCAGAGCTTGTGAATCCCACTTGTGTGATGGACTTGTTGACATGAAGAGAGAGGGCTGAACTGGGAGGAGCTGGTGCTGTGGATTTAGAGAGAAGCCCAAGCAGAGAGAGGCCAGAAGAACTTTTGGGGAGCAGTGCCATGGAGGCAGAAAGAGAAGAGAATCTCTGGGGGCCGGAGTTGCTGAGAGACTGCTGAGGGCCAACTGGAGCTGCCCAGGACTTTTGAGAACTGCCACCTGGAGCTGCCAAGAACTGAGGAGGCATGGCTGTGATGCTGGTATTTTGTCTGTCTGTTTTGATGTTGTTTTGCCAGATTCATCTGCTGGTGAAGGACAGTGCTGTGATTGCAGAAGCCCTGAAGAAGGATTTTCTTGTTGTATGTATACAGAAATCCTGGAAGAGGATCTTCCTGATGTTTTCAGGGGTTCTGGGACTGTTCTGCAGGCAGAGAGTGAATTAATGAGGACTCTGGCAATGTATATTGTGGCTTTGTTAAGCTTTGTCTCCCCAGGAACAGAGATTGCTGAGAACCTGCCTTGGGTCAAGATGAAGAAAAGACCTCTCCTTGGGTACTAAGTTTTGTGATGATATCTTAACCTTGTTGTAGCTTAAGGGTGGATGGCCTTTTGTGCTCTCCTGCCCCTTTTGAGAAAGTGCTTGGCATTAATGGATGGTATTGTAATTCAGTTGTGATCCAGGGGTGGGAAAGTTTTGACTTTTTGTGCTCTGTGACTGACCAAATGAATGCACTTTGTTTATGATTGAAAACTAATCTCCATTTGAGAAGAGAGACTTTGTGACTAACTAAATGAATGTACTGCCCAGGGTTGGGCTACTTTGACTAATGTACTGGCCAGGGGTGGGGTACTTGAACCTTGTTACTTTGTGATTGAATTGAGAAGTTATAACTAAATGAATGAATTATACTATATTTTGATTTTCTCTGTCCTGTGAATGTTTTTTGCCTCAATTTATCACTGAATAAAACAGACAATTACTATGCTGGTATTCTGAACCTTGGAAATTGCCCTTGCTTGGCATTACAATAATATAAAATGGGACTAGAAAGTTTGAGAGGGCTTTGAATGCCAGGCAAAAGAGTTTGAAATATACTAGAAAGGCCATGAGGAGCACTTGAGGATGCTTGAGCAGAAGAGTGGTATGACCATATCAATCCATGAGAAAGATTCTGGCAATATTATGAAGGAAGAATTGGAGAAGAAAGAAAGTAGATGTAGAAAGATAAGTTAAAGTAATAGTCCAAGCAGATGGTAATATAGGCCTATATTAAGATGGAAGCAGTATAAATGGAATAGGGTATGGATGTGAGAAATATTTTGCAGTTGGATTTGAAATGGTCAAAGGATAAGAACAGGCAATTTTTAAATAAAGAAATCAAAACTATAGTCATATGAAAAAAATACTCCAAATCATTATTAATTAGAGAAATGCAAATTAAAACAACCTTGTTAAAAACAACCTTGAGATACCACTTTACATCTATCAGATTGGCTAACATGATTGAAGCAGCAATTGACATGTAGGAGGGAATGTGGAAAAATTTGATCATTAATTCATTGTTGGTGGAATTGTGAACTGATCCACCCATTTTGGAGAACAATCTGGAATTATTCCCAAAGAGTTATTAAACTGCCTATAACCTTTGACCCAGCTATAGCACTACTAGGTCTCTTTCCAAAAATGACTAAAGAAAAAGGACCTCTATGTTTTAAACTATTTATAGTAGCTCTCTTTTCGGTGGCAAAGAACTGGAAATTGCAGAGATGCCCATCAGTTGGGGAACAGCTGAACAAGTTGTGGTATATTATTGTGATGGAACACTACTGTGCTCTAAGAAACGATGATCTCAATGATCTTAGAAAAACGTGGAAAGATTTTCATGAAATAATGAAGAACAAAATGAGCAGAACCAAGAGAACATTATATACAGTAATATTGTTTTAAGAACAACTTTGAGCAAATAAGTCATTGTGACTATTATAAATACCCATATTAACTACAAAGGACACAATCTGCATCCAAAGAACAAACTGATAAATAGAAGAATATATACAATGATTTTAAATATATGTGTGTCTAATGGTAGCTATCTCTAGGGTGGGGTGGGGGGTGTGGAAGAAGGGAAAAAAAGGGGGAAAAGGGAATTTACATATAATTTTATTAAATCTTTAAAATAAATAGCAAGTTCTACATAAAAATTTGCAGCTTCATACATAATCATCTTTTTTATTATTCTATGTTATAGAAATTGTTCTTTTATTTCATAAAACAAAAATCAAATAATTTTTTTTTAAAAAAGAACTGGATTGACTGATTAGATGGAGCAAGGGGGTGAGTAAAAGGAAAGAATCAATAATCATCTCCAAGTTTCCAAAATGGGAATGTGGAATGAATGATCATACCGTGGATAGAAATAGTGAGCACATTTAGGGCAAAAGATATTAATTATTACTTTGGCCATTTTCAATTTGAGGTGCCAGCAGTCATATTGATGGCGATATCCTATAAGCAATTCATGGAGTCTTAGAATTGGACTGGGCCTCAGAGGCCACCAAGTCCTACCCTAACCTGAATAAGTCTTAGCATCTATAGTATTGCCAACAAATGGTGAGTCATTCTACTTGGAACTTTCAGTAATGGTGACCTACTATCTCCAGAACCAGCCCATTCCATTATGTCATGAAATGCTAGAAACTGTACTATTCTTCACTACAGGTTACAAAATATATTACTTACCAAAACCTGGAGGCTAGAATTATAAATCAGAATCTCACTGTCCTCCAAGATTGTATGACAAATAGCCATTCTACAAATAAAGGATTCAAAATGTCTGGGGAATTCAACCAATAAACTGTATTGAAACTGGAATATTATCACAGACCAAACTGTTACCCACAAAAAGCTGAATGTAACATTGATCCATAAAAACTTAAGAACAATATTTTTTAACAAATGCTACCATGCCAAATATAATTTCCAAGTTGTATGGGGAAAAAAAGTTCTCAAAATTTAGAAATCAAGCAGAAGAAATCAAAACCATGTAGGAACAGGAAGAGTCACAAATAATTGCTATTGTCCAGCCTGCTACAGGAATTATATAGAAAATATTTTCAATGAGTTTATATATGCTAATACTTTTTTTCAGCTACAAAAAAGTAATCATCCAACTGTGTAATAATTCACAGAATGCAGAATATAAAAGAATAATTGCAGGTAGAACTTGGCCCCAGGTCTATTTTATCTGAACTCCATTAAATAAGACAAGAAGAAAGATTTTATATCATTAATAAGAATAATAATCATTGACCTTATGTAGCACATAAAGATTTGCAAAGAGTTTTTTCCTACATAATCTCATTGGATACTCACAACAACTCTATAAGATAATGCTACAGATACAGATATTCTTATTCCCATTTAACAGGTAAGAATATAGCCTGACAAGGATTAAGTGACTTTCCAAAAATCACAAAATTTATGTGTCTGGAATTTTAAACTGGGCCTTCCTAGTTTCAAGCCTAATCCTCTTAAATTATACAGCTTAATTAAAAATATAGTACCTAATTCAACATCTGCGTATCATGATTTATAGTTGAAAAAACAACTGAGGGGTCTAAGTTCTGAAAGATCACAAACCTAATGCTAGAAGGGTCTTTATTGGTGCTCATCGCTTCCTTCACTGAGCATAGATCAAACTACACATGAAATGATTCTCCCATAAAGCAATATCTGCAGGAGCAATTTTGCCAGGAGAAGAAACTGGATTCAGAGCATCAGTCAGGAAACTTTTGCAATAAGTTCAGCTGAGGGGAGCCTATAATTAGGGTCACAGGAGATAGATTGTCAAAGGAGTGGGAGTGAGAGACATTTCAGAGACAGAATTACTACATCATTCTTGTTCTCAAGCTCTGTCTCAGAAGGGAATAGTAAATCTGGAGAATGAGTTCATGGAAGCTCCAACCCAGAAATGTGATTCTCAGAACTACATAGAATCTCTTACCAGATCCTAAGCTAGTCCAAGATCTCATTCCATGGCACAAACATGAGGAACACACACAAAAATAAGACGTGGCAAGTGAGGTCACTCTGAGTCTGGAAATATATGGTCAAAGAAGGAATGAGGGTGTAAGAGAGGAAGGAAATAGCCTTGGACTGGATGTGACCAGGGTGTGGTCCTTTCTTAGGAAAAACAAATGAGGAACTTTCACTGAACAAACAACCCAGTTCTCCAGCTCTGCCTTAGCCTTGCTTATCTGAGAGCTGACCTGCCGATTGACCCCAAAGAAGGGCCCAATATTGGCATTCTCCAACCCAAGATGAAGATGCTTAGAAAACAATTCATAAATCCCAGTAAAAGAGAATTCAGGATGTAGCTTTGCGGAGTTTGGGAATTCCATAAAACTGGCAACCTTAAGCCCTCTGTCTGAAGAGATAACTGGTATTCTTATATGATTAAAGAATCAGTACTTCTGGTAGGAGGAAGGAAACATCCTCCGTTCCAAATACTGTGGGTGAATAAACTACTCCCCGGGCGAAAGTTAAACAAGTACTTTCAGAATGATTGTTTGGCACTTTCACTTCTCTAGGGAACCATCTTTTGCTCTCAGACAGTAATTTTCTAAATAGTTCCCTGGAGTCCTGAAAGAGTTAATGTTCTTCTGAAAAAACCTAGCTTAATTTAGGGAATGTTTTTTCATCTATAAATTCGCCTGCAAAGCCCAGGTTCTGGAGCCTTCCAAGTCAGTCAGTCAGTCAGTCAGCAAGTATTAATTAATCATCTACTTGTCGGTCACTGTCCTCAGTGTAAAGAATACAAAGAAAAGGCAAAACAAAAGCCAGTGCCTGCTCTCAAGAGCTCATAGTCTGGTCTTATCCGCACTAGATTGCATCCTGGTGACCCACAGGAAGTCCATTCTCTCTGGTTTAGTGCTTCCAGGTGGAAGCACTCCAGGAAATCTCCGAAATATAGATGGCATAGTCCATAAAGTACTGAACTTGAAATCAAGAAGACTTGAGTTCAAAGCCACCCTCGAATGCTTGCTAACTATATGACACTGGGCACTTCACTTAACCTCTCTGTGCCTCGACTTCCTCATCTGTAACATGGGGACAATAACAGTGTCTCCTACCTTCTCTTCTCTGACAGTGACACTACCCTGGTGTGGGACTCCTCACTTCATGCCTGGACTATCGCAATAGCCTCCCTATTGGTCTGCCTGACACAAGTCTCTACGCACTCCAATCTAGCTTCCCACTCAGCTGTCAAAGTGATCTTTTAAAGGTCAGGTCTGTCCACGTCACCACCCTCCCATCGCCCTACTCAACAAACTCCAGTGGCTCCCTATGAACTACAGAATCAAATATAAAATCCTCTATTTGGCATGCAAAGCTTTCCCACCACTACCACTTTTTCGGTATCTCACATGTCATGACCCCTCCCTACTCACCTCACTCATATACCAACAACATTGGCCTTCTTGCTTTTCTCTGAACAACACAATTCATCTGTGAACTTCAGACATTTTTACTGGCTGCCCCATACCTTGAATGTTCTCTCTCCTTGTCTTCATCGCCATCTCTGGGCTTTCCTGGCTTCCTTCAAGTCCCAGTTAAAACCTTACTTCCTAAAGGAAGCCTTGCCTGATCTCCCATAATTCTAGCACTTTCCCTCTATTGATTATTTCCAACTCATTATGTATATGGATTGTCCATATATGGTTTTTTGCATGTCTCCTCCGTCAGACTGTGAGCTCCTGGAGAGCAGAGACCATCTTCTACCTTTCTCTGTATCCCTAGCATTTAACATAGTGCCTGGCACATAGTAGGCACCTACTAAATGTGTGTTGACTGACTGATCACCCAGTGTTGTTGTAAGGATCCAGTGAGATACCAAATGTAGTTGCTTGTAAGCCTTAAAGAGATACATAAATACTAGCTATCATCAACACCATCATCATAGTCATCATCATTTTCATTATTATTATCGATTACATTTGTCTAGTGTCTAGGTTTACCCAAATGTAGATAAAAGGAATCCAGCTTCCATCTAGAGGTCCCCAAACTTATTTGGTCTACTGCCCCCTTTTCAAAAAAAAAAAATACTCAGCACTCCCCTGGAGTTGGGTTAGGTTAACCCAGTGGGGAACCTGCAGCCTCAAGGCCACATGTAGCCTTCTAGGTCCTTGGGCGAACCCTTTCGACTGAGTCCAAGTTTTATAGAAAAATTTTTTTATTTAGGGGATTTGTTCTGTGAAATTTGGATTCAGTCAAAGGGCTGCACTTGAGGACCTAGAGGGCCACATGTGGCCTCAAGGCCACAGGTTTCCCACCCCTGAGTTCACCCTTGCTTTTATTCAATGCCTCCCAATTGCACCCAAGGCTACTACCACCCCCACACTACCCCATGCCCAGGATCATTCTATCACCCCCCAGGGAACTCTATCACCCACTTTGGGAACCTATGCCCCTGAAGGAAGCAATACATATGGGTAGATTAGCCTTTATTTCATCCTGCAAGAAATGTAAAAGGCATAGGAAGCCATGAAAAGATAAAGAAATAGATAAATATAAACTCTCCAATAGTTCATCAGATCCCCTTAGAAAGGAACTAAACTTGGTGTCACCATTGAGACAAATTTTTGAGATTCTTGTGGATTCCCACCTCTCCCATAGGGTCCTACTCAGTCCAGAAGCATAACAACATTCTCTGGTTTGAATTACGCGCCCCCCCCTTCCTCCCAGAAAGCAAATGTATTTTAGGGCTACTAAACAAACACTGTCCATGTGGAAGGGTCCTTTGGAGGCACCCAAAGGCTCATGCTCCATAATTTCATCAAGTTGATTGGAGAATTTATTAAAGTGATCAGGAACAAGTGTGATCAACCTTTCCCCCTACCCCCGTGCCAAATACACACATCTTTGCATATACACAAGCACCCTTGTGTCTTTCATCCAAATATTCAAAAGAGATTACCTAACATAAGGACCAATATGTTTGCATTGCCATGGCAAGCTAAGACCTGTTAGGAAAAATGGGTAGGACTCCATTCTACTTAGTGAATTCATGATAATCCCTAAAATTCCCTTGATATTTGAGCAATGGCCAGGTTAAGGAGAAATAGATGCTGGCTTAGCTATTCAAAGAGTTGATAACAAGGCAAGAATGTTCTAGGCATGGGTGTGGGAGCAAATAAATGATCCCAGTGTGCCAGAAATAACAATTGCTGGTTGATTTCTAAACTTGTTCTCCAAAAGGTTTTCTTTTTCTCTTTTTTCTGTAGTCCCAACTCCTACCTCAAGATTTCGTGCCTAGATGCCCTTGGCCAGAATCAAGCCCAGTTTTGGCAGTTCTGTCTTTGTAAGATCTCTTAAATCTTTGATTAGAGATCATCCAGTTTGACCTGTCCCTTGTAGAAATCCATAATCCTCCCAAGAGTGGTCATCTCTTGAATCTGTGCCTCCCAATTTTACCATGCTGGTGCTGTCCCTCGTTCTCTCTTAGTTCAGATCACTTCTGGCCTGGTGTGTCAGAGAATATTACAGTCTAAGATTTCATTACTACAGTTGCTTCCCAGCAGGTGCCCTTGCCTCCATGCTAGGACCCTAGATTTAGGACTAGAAGAGATCTTAAAGACTCCTCCTTTTACTGATGAAGAAACTGAGGCACAGAGAAGTTGTACAAGGACTTGCCTAGGGTCAGATTGTTAGCAATTGTTGAAGATGGGATTTGAACCAGTTCTTCCTTCACTCCAAGTCCAGTGACCTCTCCACTGTTCCAATACATCCTATATCTCTCACCCCTCCATCCCCCCCCCAAAAATTTTCCCAGTGCACAGTTCTGATTATGCCTTTATTACTTGAAAACCTTTAAGGAATCCTCATTCATCACAAAATAACATCCTAACACACCCTGGCATTCAAGGCCTTTCACAATCTAAATTCCACTTCCCTTGTTGGCCATGGCTCTATGCCCCCAGTCACTATTGTCAGAATGCTTCCCATTGTTTTTCACTTGTTTCTTTTATCATAACAAAAGAATGACCTGGGCATAAGGGATCTCTAGGGAACCTTTTGTGAATCTCAAATAGTCATATTCTGAGTGGTTTTCTAGAATTCTGAGAGAGTTAATGATCTGGAAGAGTTAGGGGCCTCTACTTAAATTTAGGGAATAGTTCACTTATTTATTCACTTACATATGTATAATCCTTACATCTTAATTTTTATTCCAGTCTCCGGTCACTGACCCACCTTTCTCTACCCCTTTCCACCTTGGTTTGAAATTCTACCCATCCTCCAGTGCCCACCTCAGTTAACTGGCTTTAATGATGAGGCCTTCACTGATACACCTAGATCTAAGTGATCATTACCTCCTCAAGATGCTACGAGCACTTTGTTTCAACCTCTCTCATTGCCTTGAAGGCTGGACCCGGAGTTACAAGCGACCTAAATCTTAGCTCTAACACTTCATAACTATGTGATAGCAGGCAGGTCAGTATAATGTTACTGATTTAAGATCTTCTCCACCCATTAATAGGCCTTAGGCCTAAGCTTGCTTAGGGGAGGCTTGCTTGTAGGAAGGCTTTCACACCTTTTGCTAATTTCTAATTAGGCACTGAGTCATTACAGTTGTGATGCCTTCTGGCTCTGAGAAGTGTATATATACTCTGAGTTGGTATTTTGCTTTGGGTGCTCATTTATGAGAAGGTTATTGTGTTTCCCTAGTTGAGATTCTGAGTGGTTGTATGTTCAGAGCTCCCCACCTACTCAGATATAAAGGCTCTCTTGATCCAGGGACATATGTAAAATATATTGTTGATTCAGGCATTCAGAGCCCTGTCTGTTGGTCTTTATTTCTCTGTTTATATTTTCTCGGTTTGTATTTTCTCTGAAGTTCAAGGTGTTGGCTTTTCCCCTGAACTAATGAATGTAATTTAAAAAGACTGTTGACCCCTTAAACAGCTATCTTTCCTAATAAAGCAGATCTAAGAACCTGTGCTAGCAGCCATCCTGGGTATGCCAGTGTGGTTGCCACTACAGTCAGTCATTCAACAAGTATTTTTTTTTAAAACATAACAACTTTCTTTATTTTCCTTGTTTTGTATATGTTTTCTTTTATAACATGCCTAAGACAGAAATATGTATTATATTACTTCCATGTATAATTGATATGATATCGCTTGACTTCTCAAGGAGTAGGGGAGGGAAGAAGAGAATTTGGAACTCAATTTTTTAAGTGAATGTTGAAATTTCCACACATAATTGAGATGACTAATTTGAAATACTTTACATGACCATACATGTATAACCTATATTGGATTGCTTACTGTCTTAGAGAGAGGGAGGGGTAGAATTTGAAAATCAGTCTTTTAAAAAATGTTTTAAATTTGTTTAAATGTAATTGTAGAAAATAAAATATAACGTATTACATATAATTACGAAATTCAAGAAGCATTTATTAAGAACTTACTATATGCCAGATGGGGCAGCTAGGTGGCTTGGTGGATAGAGTGCTAGGCCTACAGTCAGGAAGATCTGATTTCAAACCTGACCTCAGACACTTACTAGCTGTATGATCCTGGGCAAGTCACTTAACCTTCGTTTGTCTTAATCCACTGGAGAAGAAAATGGTGAATACTCCAGTATTTTTGCAAAGAAAACCCCACGTACTTGTACTAGAGACTAGAAGACATGGAGAGATAAAAGTATTTTGCATACAGTAGGTGCTCAGTAAATACTGGATGACTTGAACTGAATGAGAGAAGGATAAACACTCCACAGAAACCAGACTGAGAGATGGGGAAGCTTGGCAACTATACTGCTCTCTGAAAAAGGCCATCCCAGAATAACATGTCCTAAATAAGGCTAGTGCTCTGAGATCCTGAGTCACAACGATTGGACAGAGATAGTTCAGTGTTTCCTGGTGACAGCATGAAGTAAATTGTGTAGCCTGGCATGTTCAAGGAGGAAGTCTACACTTAAGAGGTGCTAGAGTAGCATTTTGATCTTGAAGCTATTATCATGTCAAATAAATCCAAGGCAGCTTAGTCTAGTGGGAAAAAAAAAACCTTCTAGATTTAGTCAGAAGACACTGTTTCTATAAGAAGGTAGAGAGAGCTGAGCCTATGACCTGGTCCCTTCCTTGTTGTTCAGTAATTTCCGACCCTTTGTGACCCCTTTTGTGGTTTTCTCAGCAAAGATACTGGAGGGGTTTGCTGTTTCCTTCTCCAGCCCATTTTACAAATGAAAAACGGAGGCAAGCAGGGTTAAGTGACTTGTCCAGGGTCACACAACTAGTAAGTGTCTGAGGCCAGATTCAAACTTGGAAAATGAATCTTCCCGACTCCAGGCCTGGCACTCTATCCTCTGTGCCACCTAGCTGCCCAGTACTTACAGTGGGTCCCATACTTGTACCACTTCCAGAAGGGGCTAGGGTCCAGGCTCAACTCTATGACCTCTATTATATTTCAGATCTGGCTATGTTACCTAGAACAAGACAATTTCCTTCTCTGGGATAGTTTCCTCATCTGGAAAATGAAGTTAATAGTAACTATGGTGTGTCTTTCATAAGAGTGTTGGGAATATCAGATAATGTATATAAAGCACTTCATAAATTATAAAATGTTTTATGAATGCCAGCCAGTTGGAAAGAGAGAGGGAGGAGGGGAAACAACCATTTATATAGAGCCTACTATGTGCTAAGTACTTTAGAAATATTATCCCATTTGATCTTCACGACAATCCTGGGAAGTCAGTGCTATTATTTCTCAGAGGAAATTATTTCTCAGAGGTTAAGTGAATTGCCCAGGATCACACATTTAGCAAGTGTCTGAAATAGGATTTGGACTCTGGTCTCCCTGACTTCCGGCTCAGCACTCTATACACCATAATAACCAATTGCTTCTCTATTGCCCAGAGGAATCTGCTTCATCAGCTTCAAGAATCATCTTTTATTATCACACACACACACACACACACACACACACACACACCCCCTTCTGACTGGCACTGTAACCAGGGAGTATCTTGGATTCTTCTAGCTTTCTCTATCACCACCATAACAAGAAATTCAGCTTTGATTTTTTTTTCTTTAAAGCTTCCGGAAACACTCAGATCTGCTGCAGGAATTCCTGTCCATTCAACTTCACTGAGGCCACTTGTTCTTAAGTATCTTTCTTTGCTCCATTCTTCAGAAGCCTGCTGAGAATGGAAATGTCACTTCAAATGGTGAGTTCCGGATGCTTCTGACAGGAATTTAATGACCAGAAAGCCCCTGATGCATAAATGGACTCCACTCCTCGATTCAGAGCTTATGAGATATGTGCTCCTTGTCCTTCCCCGTGTCCTTACCCTTTCAGAGTAAGCTGCGCTCTGGGTAATCTTCCACAGTATCTTTGCCCTTTTAGACTAAGCGACGTTCTGGGTAGTCCCAGAAGGAATCTGGAAATGAAATGCTGAGCCGTGTGCTTTCTTTCGATGGCTTCAATAAAACCACTTCAGGCAACTGAAGCCAAAGTCAGAGAAAGGAGGCCGAAGTAAGAAAAGGAGGACAAATCTAGGTCCTACCATACCAAGAATAACGCAGAAGAACATAATTTTCACTTGTCTCAGTTAATTTTCAGGCATTACAGTGCCTAGTGTTGCCATGCTGCTTTCTGAGAGGAAATTAAGAAGCCGTTAATTAATCTTCCTCAGGCAACGTGATGGTCCCGTGGATAGCGCTCTGGACCTGGAATCAGCAAGATCTCAGTTCAAATCCTGCCTCAAACACTTATTAGCTGTGTGACCCCGAGCAATTCACTTGACTTCAGTTTCCTCAACTGTAAGATGAGGGTAATAAAATCCCTTTCCTTAAAGTGCAATATTAATGTTAGCTATTGCTATTTTCCTGTAGCAACGACAGCTGAAAGAAAGATCTGTAGGCTTTTTCAACGAAGACTACTCCTTAAAAAGAACAACACAGATAGCGTAAGGTGATATTCATAAGAAGAGCTAATAGTTCAATAATGCTTACTACGTGCCATGTACGAGGCTAAAGTCTGCACAAATATTATTTCAATCAATCCTCACAACACCTCTGGGAGGTGGGTGCTATTATTACCAGTAAAGTGACTGCCCAGGGTCACACAGCTGGGAAGTAACCCAGTGGCCATCAGTACCGAGTGGGTTTGCCCTCAAGTCTTCCTGACTCCATACCCAGCACTCTAACCACTACACCACCTGACTCCCTAGGAAGAAGTGCCTCCGCAGTAATTATCTAGTCTAGTGTGTATTTTGTATAGATTTTGTACATACCTACCTGTGTTCACGCCCATTAAAATTTAAGCTCTTTCAGAGAAAAGAACCCCAGTTTTTGTCTTTGTATTTCCAGCACAATGTCTGGGACATTGGTTGTTAAGTCATTCTAGTCATGTCTGACTCTTTGTAATCCTATTTGTGGTTTTCTTGGCAAAGATACTAGAGTGGTTTGTCATTTCCTTCTCCAGCTCACTTTACAGATGAGGAAACTGAGGCCAACAGGCTAAGTGACTTGCCCAGGGTCACACAGCTAATAAGTGTCTGAGGTCAAACGTGAACTCAAGAAGATGAGTCTTCCTAACTCCAGGCCCCAGCTCTATCTACTATACTACCTTGCTGCCCTGCCTGGGACATAGAAGGCTGTGAGTAAATATTTGTTATGTGACAGATTGATTTGCTTGTATGTTGTTTAGTCTAATGGCCTTTTCTAAATCCACACCCTTCTTGACCTCTCTGCAGCCTTTGATACTGGTCACCCTCTTCTCCTTGATATGTTTTCTCTAGCTTTTCATTGCAGTCTTTCTCCTGGCTTACTATCTCTCTGATTGCATTCTATGCTTGGAATGTTTCCCCCCCTCATCTCGGCCTGCTTGTTTCTCTGACTTCCTTTAAGATTCAATTAAAAACCCCCCCAAAAAGAAAAAAAAAGATTAAATTAAAACCCTACCTTCTGCAGCAGGCCCTTATCTTCCTTTTCCCCATAATTTCTCCCCTCCTCCCACTGCTAGTTCCTTCCCTCTGAAATCACTCTCCATTTATTCTGCATATATCTGTTATGCACATGTTTTTTTGCATGTTGTCTCACCCTTGACTGAATCCCAGATCCCACTGCTGTGAGACTCTCCTCATTGTGGAGATCAATGGGTCTGCATGAAGGCTTGGGTGGAGTTGACAAGACAGGAAAGGAAAGAGGAGAGGTTTGCTCTCTCTGTGTGTTCAAAAGGTCTTTTCAGTTGTTTCAGATGCTTCTGACTTCTAGCTTTGAGATAGAAGATAGAAGATGCCCACACCACTTCAAGCTGTTGAAGGAAAAGAAGCCAACATGAGAGGAGTTGGCAGTCTCTGTGATGTCATCAGCCTCAGCTTGCTACACTACAGACTGTGGAATTTCCGTTGAGTAAAATCTAGGAGTCTCCCTTGGCTGAACCAAGTTATCTCTCTCCTAAAGGGAGAGACCTCGTTTACTCTCTATTTTCTAGTATATATTCTCCTACATGTCTCTTCTGATTTCTGCTTTGCCATGATTTGGATAAATGGGTTTCTTTGCTATCTTCTATGTCTGTCTACTCATTGTGGAATCGGTATTTGGTGGGAAGGGAGTCAAACTTTAAATATAAAGCAGGGGTCCTGCTCCCTCCAATTAGTGAAACAGTAATCAGAAGTTAGATTGAATTTGAAAACCACATTCCCTAGACTAATAATATTCAAGGGAGTAGAGAGATATAATTCTAGCCCAGTTCTCCCTCTCTTGGAGGGGAACAGAGGGGCCAAACTTCTAGCCCCAACCTCCTGCCTGCCTTCCTGGGGGGAATTAAAGTCTCCCTTGGAGAAGAGTGAGAGGAAAAGAGGCTAGAAATGTCTATTCTGCCTCTTCCTGAGCCACACAATGCTACAAGGAAGGGGGAGGGGTGGGGATATGATAGTCTTTGCTATGCTTCCATAAGAATGTGAGTTCTGTGAGGATAAAAATGGTGTTTCTGCCTTTCTTCACATTCCTGGCATTTAGCACAGTGCTTGGCACATAGTAAATATCTGATAAATGTTTAATTGAATAACTGACATTATTTTTCTGCATGTCTTCCCAGCTCCCAGCTCTCCAGAATGGGAAGTCTGGTGTCAAGGGCAGAAGCCGAGAGGAGAAAGAGCAGAGGGGAAGAGCTCTTTGCTTTGGTCAGTCTTTGGGAAGCCCAGCCATTCCTGTTAATAGTATATCAACATCTTCAGCACTTAAAGGCAATTTACTATGGAAGAACTACAAAGGAATATAGTATATATATGTAAGGGGAGGGCTCTGAGGAAACTGAGATTCAGAAAAGTAATGTCACATGCCCAAAGTCACACAGGTAGTTAATGTCATAGCCCGTATTTGAACTCAGATACTCAAATTCATTGAGAGGCATTGAGAGAGGAGTCCCTGAGTTCAAGTCTTCCCACTGAGATATCCTGGCTGTGTGATCCTGGGAAAGCCACTAAAAAATTCAGCGTTTTCAGTAGCTTTCTAAGAATATAAATTGCAGAGAAGGAGAAAACCTGCATTAAGTGGTAGTGAGTGTTTCTTAATGCAAGGAGTTCCCCATAGCAGTCAAATCAAAGTTTGGCCAGACCCTCTCCTTATTACATTCAGGCTCTGACTCCAGCAGCCTTTCACATGCGCGCACACACACACACACACACACACACACACACACACACACATGCACACACACCAATGATAATCCAGGAGACTAGATCGTAGAACACATACCCCTTTTGACCACAAAGAGGTGATCAGACTGCTGTATACATTGTCAGATGTTTCGCTTAATTGTTTTTCCTTATTGTAAGAGTGAGGTCAGCCTAGAGTGGGCTGTACGGTAAGCTTTTTTTAAAGCTTTTTTCTTAAAAGGATTGTGATGTAACAACAAAAGATACGAATAAAACATATATGCATGCATGTCTAAAGGATGGCTATTATTATTACAGTAATTAACCAGCTTTTCTAGAACAACTGCTATGTGCCAGGCAGTGTGCTGAGAGCTTCCCAGGTATTCTCTTCTTCGATCCTCACAACAGCTCTGCAAGGGAGGTGCTACAATTATCCCCACTTTACAGATGAGGAAACTGAGGCAAGCAGTTTCAGTGACTTGCTCAAGGGCACACAACTAGTAAGTATATGTGGAAGATTTTAATCTGGGTCTTTCAGACTCTGGGCCCAGCACTCTATCCATTGGGTCACCTCATCACACACACACACACACACACACACACACACACACACACACAAATTAGCAATGTAAAGTTGGGAAGTTTGGGCAGTGTAGCTATGGTACCTGTGGGATTTGGTCCAGGGTCTTTGTCCCCTTGTATCATGGTATATGAGGGTCAGTCCAGAGTGGTGATCTAGTATAATCCAGAATCTACACACAGCATGCCCTAGGACTGGATTTCTAAGAAATGATGAGCTTGTGTTTGGATGCAGGCCAGCACCACCAACCTAAATAGTCTCAGTTGAGTTTATCCCCCATCTTGCACGCATCAGAAGGAGATGCATAAAGGGGGTGGGGTGTGCCAACACTCCCCAAGGGAACATCCTCCTTGGACCTTTCTCTCAAAAAAAGAGAAGACACAAAGGTAAAGCAGGATGGAGGTGTGTGGGCCTATCTAAACCACTATCAGTGTGCATTTATGGTCAATAATTATAAAAAGTACTACCAGTACAGCTAAGATATTGACCCCTCCCCTCCTCTGTCACTTTGGACAGGTTTATAGGGATGGTTCAGAGCCTGAAGGCATAATTACAGCCTTTGCAAGTGCTGACTTCAGGAATCATAACTTATCTCCAATGCCTTATGCAGGCTAACCAAAATGGTCCTTCCGATGCTTTCTGTGATAACTGTTTCACAGTTGTTAATTCTATTCCTCATCTATTTTAAGGAACTGCAGGAAGAAATATTAGGCATCCTTTGGTAGTACCATTTAGTCTTTTTGAGTAATTTTTTTTAGTAATTTTTAATTACATCAGGAACAAGAGGCATTAATTAATGGCAAATTTGGAGGGGCTGCACTTAACTAGGCATGTCTCATGTCCTGGATGGAAGAGGAAAGTTCTTTGGATGGGGATCCACCAACACTTTGAGGTAGGGTTCTAGAGAAAGTTTAGGTACATGAACAGTCCAGGAGATGCTTCTATTTTGATGCTATGTATTAGAGAGCATTTGAGATCTATGCTAAAGTACACTAATGAGTTTTGCCAGCTGAGAGACTTATGGGCAAGAAGGAGGATCATTGAAGAGATGGTTGCTGAACATCTAGAAAGAGAAGGGGTGATTATAAAGAGCTATGAAAGGCTTCATGAAGAAGACATCATGCTAAAGAATTAGAAACTAAGGGAACACCCCTAAATTGAGGAATGACTGAATGAATTATGGCATATGAATATGATGGAATACTATTGTGCTGTCTGAGATGATATTTATAACATTTTGTTATGTGAGATAATATTTGTAAAAATGCATAGTGACTAGCAAATAGCAGAATGGCACCATATAAATGCTTATTCCCTCCTCCTCCCTCCCTCAATTTCCCGTAAGAAATGAAGAATAAGACTCAGAGAAACATGGGAAGAGTTATATGAGCTGATGCATAGTAAAGTGAGCAGAACCAAGAGAAAAATGTATACCATAACATCAATACCGTAAAAAAAAAAATCAACCATTTAAAAACACTTAATAACTGTGATCATTGCAACAATCAACCATGATTCCCAAGGACCTGTGATGTAAAATGCTCCCCGCAGGCTGATAGAGAGGTGATGGATTAATATGCAAATTGAGACATATATTTTTCAGATATGGCCAATAAAAAATTTTTCTTTATTATGTAAATTTGTTACAAGGGTTTTCTTTTTGTTTTTGTTTTTCCTTTTTCTGTGAGGGAGGGGAAGGTGGCAGGCAGAAAAAATAAATGATTGATAACTTTTCAAAATAATTTTTTTAAAATAATAAGCCGTGCCAGACTAACAGAATTTCCTTCTTTTTTTTTTTTGCGATAGTATTACTAAACTAGTAAATGAGAGGAATGCTTTAGATATGGTTTACTTAGATTTTAACAAAACTTTTGATAAGTATCTTACACTATTCTTGAGGAGAAGATAAGAAGATCAGGAATAGACAACAATATAATCATGGGTTTGGAAATGATTGAATAGCTACACTCAGAGTTGTTAATAGCTCCATGTGCCTGTGGCCGAAGGACTCCTGGGGAATACCACGAGTATCTATGCTTGACCCTATGCTGTTTAAGATTTTTATCAATGATTTGGAAATAGACACAGATGGCATGCTCATCAAATATGTAGATGATTCAAAGCCAAAATGGATGGCTCACATAGTACTTGACAGTCAGAATTCAAAAGGACCTTGACAGACAACATCCTTTTGGCATTAGGCCAAAACTCATAAGATGAAACTCAAAAGTGACAAATGTAAGGTCTTGCACGTGGATACAAAAAAAATCACTTCACAAGTATGAGATGGGGGGAAGGTATCAATAGACAGCAGCTATTCTGAAAAAGATCTGGAGGTTTTAATGGATTGTAAACTCCATGTGTCAACAGTGTGATGTAGGAGCCAAAAAAATCTAATGTAATCATGGGCTGCATTAAGAGGGGGTATAGCTTCCAGAAAGTGATAGCCTCACTGAACTCTGCCCTCATCAGCCTCCTCTGCAGTGTTGTGTTCAGTTCTGAGTGCCATGGTTTAAGAAGGAAATTGAAAAGTTGGAGAGAGTCCAGAAAAAGACAACAAAGGTGGAGAAAGGCCCACCTTGAAAGCATGACATATGAAGATTATTTGAATGAACTGAGTGTGGCTAGCTTGAAGAAGAAAAGACCTGAGGTGGGAGGGGGGAGACATGATAGTAATCTTCACATGTTTGAAGGGCCCTCTTATAGAGAAGGGGTTAACTGTGTTCTGTTTGACCCAGAGGACAGGAACAAGATTAGTGGGTAGAAGTTGCAAAGAGGCTGGATGTCAGGGGAAAGTTCCTAACTAATAGAGGTGTACAAAAATTGTGAGGCCAATTTAATAGGTGCCAGGCTCTCATTTCTTGCAGGGTTTCAAGTACTTGTTGGAGAGGCCATGGCAAGGAATCTTTAATTAATTAATTAATTAAATTTAGTTTTCAACATTCACTTCCATAAAATTTTAAGTTTTAAATTTAAATTTTATTTAACTTAAGTTTAAATTTGGGTTGGACTAGAGGGTCAGTGACATAACCTCCAGCTCTCAAAACTGTGATTCTTCTAAGGACCTCCCTCAGCATTTGTGTGTTTATATTTTTCATAGCAAGTCTAATAGACTTTATAATTAATACGGTATCTGTTAAGAGCTTTGGTGGTGTCCCTGTTGTTCTGTCGTAAAACAATATGAAGTGTCCTAATGATTTGTTTCTGTTTCTTTGACAATTGATGTGGCTTGGGTGAGAGAAAGGGATAAAGTTGATGCCTAATGAATGAAAGGTTGCAGATTAAGTACTATGGGAGAAGCACCACCCTACAACTATCCCACTACAGAGACGTTGGCTGAGAACAATCCTGAGAGTGGAAGAATGAATCAATGAGCTTGGTTCAGGAGCCCAAGTGTGCAAACCCCATATTCAGGCTAGATATATTCTAAAGGGAAGATGACAGTCTCATCTGCAGCCATGAAGTCTGCCCCTCATTGGCAAGGGGAGAAGTGGGGTGGTCAGGAAAGGGCTGGAATAACATTAGAACGACCTAGGCATTTTAGGACCGAATACCTGTGATTGGATTGATTTCTCTTATATATTCTTCTAAATACCTTCCTTCTTTGTATTATTTCTGAATTTGCAAATATTCCTTCCCCTTGTTAAGAAAACCTAGAAATTATACATTTGTGGTCTGCAGTCTGTGGAAACAGAGATTGAAGGGAAAGAAAGAAATGATGCCAGATCAGGGAAGATTTAGGAAGATGGTGGTTGGGTGGTAGAGGGGAGGGAAAGAGAAAGAAATTCAGATTCTTTTGTAACAAATCTCTGAATTAAAGGAGCCAAGCCACTTAGGGACCAGGAAGATCCCCCCAAGAATCTCAGGGGCTGGAGATGGAGTTCAGGAATATGGAAAGTTAAATAAGGAATGCAAGGTAAAAATGCTCGGCAGGAACATGGTACAATGACTCATTTTGATAGATTTAGCTCTTCTTGGCTATGTAAGGATCTAGGACAACTCCAAAAGACTCATGATGGAAAATGCTTTCCATATTCAGAGAAAGAACAAAAGCATACTATTTTCTCTCTTTTTTGTTTTTGTTGTGTTATTTCTTTCTCATGGTTCTTCCCATTGGTTCTAATTCTTCTTTATAACATGACTAATGTGAAAATGTTTAATATGAATATATATACATATATATGTGTGTGTGTGTGTGTATATATATATATATATATATATATATATGTGTGTGTGTATGTGTGTGTGTGTGTGTGTGTGTGTGTGTGTGTGTGTGTGTGTGTGTGTAGAGCCTATATCAGATTGCACACAGTCTTGGGGAGAAGGAAAAGAGGGGGAGAAAATTTAAATTAAATAAAATTTAAATTTGAAACTTAAAATTTTATGGAAGTGAATGTTGAAAACTAAAAATAAATTAATTAATTAAAAAATGCTTGGCAGGCTGGTATCCCAGAAGGTTCACCATGGGACAATGACAGCTAGGCATCAATGCTGAATTTCTGCATCCTTCAGGAGCTCTCTCAACGTACTAGGTGCTGGGCATACACGTATGAAGAATAAATTTATTCCCCTCTGGCAATATAGAAATATATACATCATGAATATAAATTAAATAAATGCAGATATATGCAAAGCAATTAAATATGAGGTAATTTAGGAGAGGTCAGGAAAAGCTTCACACAGAAGATTATGCTTGAGCTGCAGCATAAAGAGAAGGAGTCTGAGGCACCAGCAAAGAGAGAATGCCCTGAAGGCATGGGGAACAACCAGGGCAAAAGGGTCCAGACAGGAGGTTGTGTGTGAGGAATGGAGACAAGGCCAATTTGGCTGGCTCACAAAGTGGGGGAACTAGACCAATAACCAAGAAAGTTAGTAAAATAGTTTGGGGCTAGGATGTGAAAGAGCTTAGGTTGGAGTAGTGAGAAATGACAACTTCTAGTCTTACAGCAAGAGAAGAGACGGAAGAACCCATAGATTACAATAATCTGGGATCACTTAGTACAGGGATAAATAATCCTCTGCATCTCAAGAGCCCATTGAAAGTATCTCTCTATTAAAACAAAGTATTATCATTGATGTTCATAATGATTTAGAGCCGGCAGGGACTTTGGAAGCCACTTTGTCTAACATCAAAGTTTTGCAGATAAAGAAATTGAGGAGCCTGGAGGTGGAGTAGCTTGCTCAAGGTCACAGAGGATGTAAGCATCATAATCAGGATTTGAACAATGGTCCTTTGATTCAAGAGCCAGTGCTTTTTCCACTGTATTATATTTCTTCCTTAATGAACATCATTTTACAGATAAAGAGACAGCAACAAAGAGGTGAATTGGCATTCCCAATGTAATACAACCTTGTTGTTGGTCAATCATTTCAGTCATGTCCAATTCTTTGTGATCTCATTTGGGTTTTTCTTGGCAAAGATACTGGAGTGGTTTGACATTTCGTTCTCCAGCTCATTTTACAGATGAAGAAACTGGGGCAACCAGAGTTAAGTGACTTGCCCAGGGTCAAACAGCTAGTAAATGTCTGAGGCCATATTTGAACTCAGGTCTTGCTGACTTCAGGCCCAGCGCTCTGTCCACTGAGCCACCTAGTTACCCTATAATACAACTACTAAGTAGTTAAGTAAGGCTATCTAGGTTGGGGTGGGGGTGGGGCAGTGTAAGGTGTAAGATGACTAAAAAGGTATGTGTTGGAGTATAGATTATTAAGTGCTTTGAAAATACTAAAGAGAGGATTTTATATTTAGTTCTGCGGACAATCAGGAACCATTGGAGTTTATTGAGAGGAAGGATGGAGTTAAGGGGGGAGTGACATGGTCAGACACATACTTTTGCAAAATCATTTTGACAGCTGAGTGGAAGATGGGTTGGAATGGGGACAGACTTGAAGCAGAGAGATTAACAGGAAGGTTATTGCAATAGTCTAGGTGTGAGGTTATAAGGGACATTCACCAGAATGGTGGCACTATCAGAGAAGAGAAGGGGGCATATACAAGAAATGTTACAAAGGCAGGACTTGGCAAGAGATTGGATATAGGGGTGAGAAAGAGTAAGGAATTGAGGATGAAACAGAGTTTGTGGGCCTGGGTGACTGGGAGGATGGGGTGTGGGGTATCGGGTGGGGTATCCTGAACAGTAATAGGAAAATCGGGAACTGGGGAGGTTTTGAAGAGAAAGATGACAAGTTCAGTTTGGGACCTGTCAAGTTCAAGATGTCTCTGAGACATCTAGCGTGAGATATCCAACAGGCAGTTAGAGATGCAAGAACGGAGGTCAGGCAAGAGGTTAGGACTGGACAAATAGATCTGAGAGGCATCGGTATAGAAGCAGCAACTGAATCCATGGATCTGATGAGACAGGCAAGTAAAACAGTGCAGAAAATGAGGAGAAGAGGATCCAGAACACACAGCTCTGGAGTCTATCTTCTTTACAGGCTTGTTGGGAGTAAAGTACTTTTAAAACCTTAGAATTGAGCCCTTCACAATCCCAAGTGCAGCCCAACCAGATTAAAATGCAATTGGGAAACATTTAACAAAATATATAAAAATATACTAGCTAATAATAAAAGCTAATACTTATATAGCCCCTACTATGTGCCAGGCACTGTGCTAAATACTTTATTATCTCATTTGGGCCTTGAAACAACCCTGGGAGGTAAGATGCTATTATTATCCCTATTGTACAGATGAGGAAACTGAGGCAAATGGGTTAAATGACTTGATCAAGGTCACACAGCTATTAAATGTCTGAGGTTAGATTTGAACTCAGATCTTCCATATAGATTTAGAGCTCTATCCACTGTGACACATAGATAATATTAGTATCTCATTTCCAAGTTGGGATATGGTCCAAAGGATTCTTGTGTACAGTTTAGTGGCCCCCATTTCGATTTCAGCTTGACACTATTGCCTTAAAGAATTGAAGAAATGTTAGCCATTCACCGAGAGGCAATGCGGCCTAGTATGAAGAGTGCTACCTTTGGCAGCAGACGGCTTTGAATCACATTTCTACCATCTTTGCAATGTTGGGCAAGTCATTTTCTCTCTCCCTGTACCTCTGTTTTTTCATCTGTAAAATGAGGAGGTTTGGCCAGATGGTCTCTCAGATCCCTCCCAACCCTCTATCTTTGATCCTATGAGCATCATTTCAATACATAAAAAAATAGACATCAGTGGTGCGAGGCCTTTACCTCTCCCTCCAAACCAAACTTTCCCCCAAATCCCAGAGGTGGAAAAGCTAGATGGATGCTATTTGCCTTCTGTAAACGCGCACCTGCCAATGAATCACTAAGCTACAGAGCTCAAGAGCACTAAAATGGACAAGAAGAACAGACCTTTCCACTCGTGGGTTTGGGAATAACCTTGATCCCCAACACTGATTATTTCTTCATTCTGGACAGAGAAGAAATTTCCAGATTCTGTGGCATGCTCAACCGTCAGATGAGCCCATAATAAATCCTCTGGAATATACCCTCCAACATTTTAACAGTATTCTTCAAGTGATGTTATATGACGGTGAGCCATGTGATACCAGTCTCCAAGGAATTAAAGTTGCGGGTTGCCATATGGGCAGTAGAGAGGTTCATGATAGGTATGATTAGGCAGCAACAACCAATCAAAAATTTATTCAAAAGAAGTGACATAAAAGACATCATCAGAGCTGTTTGGCTGAAATAGGTGGGCCATTCATATGACAAAGTAGCCACAGAGATGAGCTCTTGATGAATTTTTATCCCCCATTTTACAAGCAAGGAAAATAAATCCCAGAATATTTGAGTGGTTTGTTCAAGGGTGTATTCCAAGTTAATGGCAGAGTTCAGGTAGGAGAAAAGACTAGGCCCAAGTCTCCTTCTTAGCACACTCCTTTCATTATACCATATTCCCTCTCATACCCATATCATACTGATTAATAGAAAACAGATTTCTTAGGATGAACCCCTCATTTTGCCAGGGAGGAAATTGAGGCTCAGAGAAGGGAAAATGATGCCCCTCAAATCACAAAGATAATGAAACTCAGATTAACTGACTCCAAATACACAACATTTTTGCTCTAGCAAATCACCACGTGTTGGGATATATATTGGGTACAGTCTGTGATTCAATTTACATAAATTTAATATGCACACAGATTTTCCAGAAAATATATCATTTAAAGCCAGTTGTATCTATACTACTGTCAGATAAAAAGACCTTTGATAATGTAACTGTCCAAGCAGCTATTTTTGGAGGAACAAGTCATGAAACCTGGAATGTTGAGTAATGTTCACTTAGAGGAATTATAAATTTATGGAATCTTAGAGCTAAAAGAAGCTCCAAAGTTATTTAGCCTCATTCTCTCATTTTGCAGGATGTGGACATTTTTACTCCTAAATTGAGAGGGAAATGGTGAGAGGAGCTTAACTGGGGTACAAATTTTGTTGTTACTCAGTTGCTTCAGTCATTTCTGATTCCTTGTGACCCTATTTGGGGTTTTCTTTTTTTTGTCTTTTTGGAGTGGGGAGGGCAGGGCAATTGGGGGTAAGTGACTTGCCTGAAGTCACAGGTTTAGTAAGTGTTAAGTGTCTGAGGCTGGATTTGAACTCAGGTCCTCCTGACTCCAGGGCCAGTGCTCTGTTCACTGCACCATCTAGCCACCCCATTTGGGGTTTTCGTGGCAAAGATAATGAAGTGGCTTACCATTTTTCAGCACATTTTACAAATGAGGAAATTGAGACAAAGAGGGTTAAGTGACTTGCCCAGGGTCACACAACTAGTAAGTGTCTGAAGCTGTATCGAACTCAGGAAGATGAGTCTTTCTGACTCCAGATCTGTCCCTCTATCTACTTCACCACCTAGATGCCCAAGAGTAGATACTGAGGATAAATAGGACCTTAGGACTCCAGGTGGTTTCAATGTTGCTTAATAACTGGTTGAAAGAATGAAGAAAGGAGGACCAGCATGGCATCTGCTAAGAAAGAATCAGGTCCTGAGATGAGGTGTGGACAGCACCTAAATTTAGGCACCCTGGCACAAAACCTAATAGTGCCAACCTATGGCTCCAGTGGAAACTGAAGCTTAGAGAGTGGAAGTGATTTGTCCACGGTCTCACAATCACAGTCAGGACTCCTTCATTCCTCTCCAGACTGTCCTTTCCATTACAACATACTGGAAAGCCCCAAACTTTCCCCCTAGCTTTCTGACCTTATTGGCCTGCCCTCCACAGAACAGTGAATTACTGTTATGGTCACACATTCTTTGTAGGTCATGGCTGTTAGTAACATCAGGCCACTTTCTCATAGGTAGCCCCAAGTAACCAAAAGAGCCACAGAACACCAGAGACTCATCTAAAGTAAATGCCTATGTTAAAATATAAATGAACAGACCTCAATTATCTCTCTGTAGAATAAGCCCTTGGGAAATTAGCTATGAATAAATCATCTTGTCATCTAAATCTGTCAGCTATGAGAAATAGTCACTTTCTTGAAAATGTTATCATCTAAAACATGTTCCTTTGGAGTTTTAAGAATAATTTAGTAGTTTCATAGAATCATTATAGCCCTTTCACTTCTGATTTTCTAGACATTTAGGTATTATTATTGTTGTCAATAATGATAATAATAAGCATTAATAATAACTAAAGTTTTACAAAGCATTTTAAAGTTTAGAAAGATAAATGCTCAATGAGTTGAACAACCCTTTGAAGTAGATGGTATAATAGTTTTAGGCCCACTTTAAGGATAAGAAGACTGAGGCTCAGAAACTTAAAGTGACTCTTTCTATTATATTCTGATGCCCAAATCAGGCATTTTGGTAACAAGTATTATTTAAAAGATGTTTATCTTTGAAATTAATCTGAGCACAGAACCTACAAACTCATTACTGAACTTGGAGTCGGTAATATCAGAGTTTGAATTTCACCTTTAATATTCACTGACTGTGGGACCACATAGCAAAGTCAATTAACCCCTATTGGCCTCATAATACCCATGTACCTACCTCGCAGGGTTATTGTGAGGTTTGCATGAAATAATGTACATAAAACGCATTGTAAACCTGAAAGTGCTGTAGAAATCTTCATTGTTATTATAGTCATTTTGTTTTTCTCATCTTTTTTGCTGGTGTTCAGATAGTAATAATTCAAGGACAAGTTGATATCTGCTATAATTCTTCTATATTTAATAACCTTCATATATAGTAAGCACTTTATAAAATACCCTATTCATCCATTCCTTTAATGTTCTATGGACTATTATGCAACTGGGTAAAATGACTTTCTAAAATTGTATTGGGCTGTAAGTTCATCTTCTATAGACCCATTAAAGATATATTCAGGATACTTCCAGTAGCTGACAGGATGATGGAATGATATACAACTCATCCTGTTCCTGTATGGTTTTTATTTCTCCTACTAGGTCTTTATATTTTGAAAACTTTTCATTCTATATCATTTAGAGATCATGACTATTTGGCATGAGTGATCTATATTAGTCAGTCAGCCTACAAGCATTTATTAAGTACCTACTATATGCCAGGCATTGTGCCAAGCACTGGGGCTACAAAGAAAGACAAAGATAGTCTGTGCTGTCAAGGAGCTTAAGTCTGAAATGTTTATGGGTTAATGTTATGTGCAGGCAGTTGTGAGCAATAGATTTTTTTACAATACGTTCCTGTTTCAGTATAGTTTGTCAAATTCTTAATGATATTTTTAGCTTTGTATTTATGGTATGGAGATGTCTCATTTGTTAATTTGCAAAAGATAGAGAGAGGGCTTTTACTCCCTATTGATAGGTAGTGCAGTGGACGGAGCACTGGGCTGAGTTAGAAAGACCTGAGTTCAAACCCAGCTTCAGACACTTACCAGCTGTGTGACCCTGGGATAGTTACTTAATTCCTATCTGATTCAGTTTTCTCATCAGCTACATGGGTATAATAGCAGCACCTATTTCCCAGAGTCAAAGGATCAAATGAGATAATATGTGTAAAGCTTGTAGCATGTCTGGTACATAGCAGAAGCCATGGAAATGCTTGTTCTCTTCTCTTACTAGATATTTGGTAGATTTTGAACTTCTGCAGCTTGCAGTGATATATATTGTAATTTCTACTTTTTTATTTCAAATTCTGATTCCTAACGGTGTGACCCTCCTCCTTCCTCCTAAAAAAAGATTTATTTTAGGACTTGACACTGGAAAAAGTCCTTATAACAACTAGTTGCTTTGTCACTGTCAGCCTCAGTTTCTCAATGTCCTCATCTGTAAAATGGACATAATAATAGCACCTTCTTTCCAAAGTTATTGTAAGGATAAAATAAGATCATATTTATAAAGCCCTTTGCAAACCTCAATGAGCCATATAAATGCTAATTATTATCATTATTAGTATTAGGAGGTGTAGTACTGTGGAAAGAACAAAAGACTTGGAGTTAGGGGATCTTTTTTAAGGTTGCCACTTATTAGTTGAGTGATCTTAGGACTCCAGGAAATGGAAGGACTGTAGGAAACTCAGTTTCCTCATCTGTCATAATAATAGCACCTACCTTCCAGTGTTGTTGCAAGGATAAAATGAGATTATATTTATAAAGCTTTTGCAAACCCTAAAGAGTCCTATAAATGCCTAGTTATCATTGTTATTATTAGGGGGGTGTGATACTGTGGAAAGAACAAAAGACTTGGAGTTAGGAGAGGAACCTTATTCAAGTTTGCCACAAGTCATTGGTAAACGAAATATTTTGTTCTTCATTGTAGGGATGCAGCCTTCATTTGTGTCCCACTTCCTGTGACCCTTTGATATGAGAAATTATATCCTTTAAAGTTATCAGGGAGAACTAAGCCAGAAGTCACCCACACTGGAGCACATCTAGACAAGGGAAACTAGGGGACTGAAAGGGGAATTGGTGACAGAATTAATTGTCAACATAATGACAGAAATTATTAATACCAAATGTAATATGAACTGCCATTCCCTTAAATGATCCTCATAATGTCAGAATTTCAGTAATGTCCTTACATTCCTACTTTTAAGATATTTACTCTTGACTAAGTAGAATTGACTCACATTCTAGAATCTCCCACCCAGGGATTTTGCCTCGTGAGGAAGCCCAGCTCAAGCTGGATCTCATCTTCTAGTGTGCTTACCCCCTTCCATTGAGAATCACAGCATAAAGGGCAAAATAGCCAGAATGAAGTGGTTTTCCTTGCCCAGGTTGCCAAGGGCCGCTGGGGTCTCATGACCAGAACTTACTACCACAAAGAACCTCTCCTTCCCTCTCCTCCTGAAGATATAAGAAGCTTTTGTGTGGGTCTTAGAGTTAGGAAATCCACTGGACATCCCTCAGGGTGGCAGGTTTGCTACCCTGTTATCTCAATTCAAAATGATTTATTCCTTAACTCATGACTTTGATTTATTTTAGGACTTGACACTGGAAAAAGTCCTTATAACAACTAGTTGAAGGAATTAGGAATGTTTATCTTAGAGTTAGAGTGAACATGATGGCTCTTTTCTGATAATTCAAGAGTGATCATGAGGAGAGGTATGACTTGTCCTACACAGCCTGTGAGGACAAAGCTATAGGGGAGGAATTGCAGAGTTTAGTTCACTATTAATGTAACACTAGGTGTCACTGTGGAGCAGGAGGGTCTATGCTCTCACTTTCCCATATCAACCAGAAAGGAATAGAGTAGAAATTCTCACATACCACACTGACTAGGGGCCAACTGGGAAGTGGAACTTTCTGCTCTAATCCCAGATAGATCCCCCCTTCAGTAAAGGGGTGGAATTTTTACCTCTTAGAACAGTACTCACCCTGTCCAGATGTCTTTAATCAGTTTTTCCAAGGAAAATACAAGTGAACCTCAAGATTTAGGATTCTGCTTGGGAGACTTAATAGGCTCATTCATAAAACTACATGGTGACTTGATCGTCCCTAGAGATGTATTTTAATCTTCCATGGCAGAGTTCTAGCCTAGAGAGTCTGTATACTTTGGCCACATAATGAGAAGATAGGACTCATTGGGAAAAACCCTGATGTTGGGAAAGATTAAAGGCAAAAGAAAAAGGGGACAGCACAGGGGAGATGGATAGAAAGTATCATGGAAGCAACGGGCATGAATTTGACAGACTTCAAGAGACAGTGAAGGACAGAAGGGTCTAGCATGCTATGATCCACAGGGTCACAAAAAGTCAGACACAACTTAATAACAACAACCAAGAGCCAGTGCCCCACTGCCAATCTGTTATCAAAAAACAATGAGCTAACAGTCAATGGAAAAAGTTCATTTATAAAAGACAATGAGCTTACAAACCACAAATAGCCATTAAGGTAGCTAGTTAGTTGGTGCAATAGATAGGAGACTAGACCTGGAATCAGAAAGATCTAAGTTTAAATGCTGCCTCAGGAACTTGCAGAAGTGTGAGACCGAGCAAGAGATTTCACCTGTCTGCTTCAGTTTCCTGATCTGTAAAATGGGGATAACAGTAGCACCCACCACCCAGGATCGTTGTAAGGACAAAATGAGATAATACTTGCAAAGCACTTTGCAAGGGAGAGAACAGAATACATTTTAGCTTCTGCCTAAAATGACTGAGGAATGAAAGAGAGGGAGGAGAAAGGAGATGTCCTACCATGGTTCAGTTTAGCAGTTATTTGGCAGAGGAGGTAGAAAGTAGGATAAATTTACCAGTTTCCAGTGGTGCTCCAAGGAAGTTACATTCAGGAAAACACCAAGTTGTATACAGGTAGTTTACAGAACCAGCAGATCAGCAACCCAAAGACAAAACTCCCACAGCCTGTGACTGCCATAGACAATCTAGGGTAGCAGGGCACCCTGCTTGTAATCAGCTACCACCCTTATGACTCTGCCCCCCTGCCACCCACCTACTGCATCTCCAAAGTTCCTATCTCTGGGAATCCTTTCCTGTTTCCTTCCAGGTGAGAAAACTCTAGTTCCCAACAAATCCTGCTGCTGTTATAAGACTATATGATTTTCTAACAATCAAAGCTATGCAAAAGTAGCTGACTTAATGAGATAATAAAAGGTTTAAGGTTATTCTGGATAACTATTTGTCAGGGCGTCCTAGAGGAGATTCTTGGTCAGGTAAGGGCTGGAATAGATGGCTTTTAAGGTCTCTTCCAGCTCTGAGATTCCAGAATTTTGTAACCACAGAAAAGTCCTGCTAAGAATCTTCCCCTTAATGATAACTCAAATTTTAAAGTTTTATAGAGTGCATTCATCACCCCAAACGTGCTTAATCTTAAAATTTCAGGCATGGGACAGAGGGACTTCTAATCTATCCTAAATTCTGGGAAATCCTAAAGTAAGGAATAGTGGTGACAGTTGCCCTGGGTAACAGGATGAGGCAGTAAAAGAAATGGAAGTTGTTTTAACTTTTCTCGGTCTCATTTTTTTAAAATGAAGATAATATCACTGGCCCTGCCTTCCTGCTGGGTTCTCGCTCTCTGTGAGGTTGACAAGGTTGGCAACCACGTAGACTACAAGATGAACAAGGGAAAATAAGGCATAATAGTTAACATGAATGTTAGTAAATGTCTGTGATCATGGTCATAGAGCTAAAGGGACCTTACAGGTTATCTAGTTCAACTTTCCCATTCTATATATGAAGAAAATGAATCCCCAAAAGGCTAGGTATTTGGCCCAAAGTCACACAGGCAGTAGTGGCACAGCAAGTTTCTGACTCTAGATGCAGCACTGCCATTTCCAACACCCCCTATTCTGCTGGGTTGATGTATGGTTGGGAGTCACATGATTCGACAATCTCTGAGGAATTAAAAGTCAGTATCACTCCGGGAATGATCGAGTGGTAGGCATGAAAAAGCCACAACACATAATAGATAAGGAACTATGAATAAATGATGTCATCACAGAAATGTATCCTCCAAAATGAAAGGCCCATCCTGTACTGAGAGTAATCGTCCAGTTGTGTCCAGCTCTACATGACTCCATTTGGGATTTCTTGGCAAAGATACTGGAGTGGTTTGCCATTTCCTTCTCCACTTCCTTTTACTGATGAGGAAACTGAAGCAACAGGGCTTAAGTGACTTGCCCAGGGTCACAAGGCTTGTCAGTGTCTGAGGTCAGATTAGAACCCAGGAAGATGAGTCCTCCTGACTCCAGGCCTGTCACTCTATCCACTGTGTCACCTAGCTACCCATGTCAAGAGTAAAGAACAACCAAAGAGCAGCCAATACATTTCACTGGTATCCTTTTGATGTCAAGAGAAATGTTGGAAAGCTCCCAGCGCAGGACCTACATGTGCCAAACTTAAGGAAGGGCATAGATGAAAGTTGTACAAGATGGGTAGCCATTGATGAGTTGTGATTTACATCACTGGAGATACAGGAGATCACAGTACCTTGGAGTATTCGAGTGAATATTTAAGGGCCAAAATATTCCTTGTATCTTGGAATGTAAATAAATGAAAATTAAATTAAAAATAAAAATTTATTTTATAAATGACTAGGTAACTGGATGTCATTGCCTCTAGAAGGACTAATGAAGCCTGAGGTTCAAATCCTGGCTTTGACACCCACTAGTTACAAATCACTCAATCTCTCAGTGCTTCAGGCAGTGTATTTTGTTGTTTGTCCGTCGTTCTGGAAGAGGACCAATGATGTCAGGAAGGTGATGTCTTGACTTGTAAGTGAACTGAATTTAAATGAAGCGGGGCAATGCAAAGTCACCAGCCTCACTCTCTCCTCCGGTGCCATCTAGGTTCAATGGCCAGATATAGATCAGAGCAACTAGAGCTGGCCCCAACACAAAGCGGAGGGTATAATTTCCAAAACCTAGCTATGGCCTACCCACAAATGCCTTGACTGGACTTTTCAAATTAGATAATGAATTTATAGTACCATATACCTTCCTCAGCCTCATTGTAAAGTATTTGGTTTAGATGTAAATTATTATTCATATCTAAGTTGTAATTCCTAATGTGAGATTTTTACAATAAAATGTGTCCTTTCTCAGTTTGGAGATTTAAAAAAAAACAACTATCAGAGGCCATGTTATTTTTCTGATGAGAGTTATTAGGTATGCAAAATTCTGTTCATGCCTACATGCTCTGAACTGTAGAAGTTTGGATTTGTTTGCAGGGTTTTTTTCCATTTTATTACAGGGCTTATCAGAGCCTCCTAAGTGCATAGATCTGTTCATAGAGTAATCATTTACAAGTTAACAACAAAGGAACTGGACAAGTCTAGTCTTTACTCCAACTACCCTTCGGGGCAAATTTCAGAATTAAGAACAAGTCATTCCTTTACATTTTGCCCTGAAGGACACTATCTATCCAATCAACAGAAGCAGAAAATTCCAGTACACTGGAATTCATTGCCAATAGTGTCACAGTCTCCAACAGCTAAAAAATCCTAAAACTTGACAGTAAAATTGATTCATCCATACAAGACAACTGCCTTTTGGGGACACATCTGTTATTAAACTGACAATTTGCAAACTATAGCTACCTTGTCCATTTCTCATGAAAAATTCAACAAACATTTATTAAATAGTCACTATGTATAAGGTGAAGGAAGGCAAACCAAAAGGGTTAACTTTCTTGTTGTGAAGACTTGGCTTCATGTGATACCTCTGATAACTAGTTATATGACTGGGGCAATTTACTTAATCTCTCAGAGGGGAAGGGAAAGGAAGAAATGTTTATTAAATGCCTACTATGTGCCTACTATGCTAAGTACGTTACAAATATTACCTCATTTAATCCTCACAACAACAACGGGAAGTAGGTGCCATTATTATTATTCCCATTTCATAGTTATTGAAACTGAGGCAGACAGAGGTTAAGTGACTTGCCCAGGGCAAGTGTCTGAGACCAAGATTGAACTCAGATCTTCCGGACTTTAAACCCAGCCATCTCAGGCAGCTTTGAGGTGGCTTCAGGCAACTCTCTTAGACTATAAATTATAAATGTGTTTTTGAGAGTTGCTTTGGTGGAGGGAGTTTAATGGTGGAAATTATCCACACTAATGAAGTTACAGATCCAACTTTTAAATAAGTACAGGATGCTACCCTGGATGCTAGGTGTCCTGATATGAAAAAAAAAATGATGTAGTTACAAGAGTGCCTATAAGACTATAGTTAGAATCTAACAGGAGAGCAAAACTGAAAAGGGAAATCTTGAGGGAGGGGGACTGGACTTCAATTACTCTGGAAGACAGAGTGAGGGTGATGACACTTCACTTGCAAGTCAACACATCACTCGTGATATCTTTAGTCCTCTTTGAGAATGAAGGACAAACAATAACAGATAAAATGTATACACAAAAAAAGTTTGATACAAAGAAAATGTGATAAGGGCAAGGGAGAGAGCTGGACAAAGAGCTCCAAAACATTAGGGACAGTAGATGAAGGAAATCACAAGCCACCAGGGATCAGGGAAGACTTCATGAACAGGTGAGGTGGCCCAAGAGCTGGATGTTGAAGGAAGGGGATTTCAAGAACCAAGGTGTGGAGAGAATGAATCCCAAATCCATGTTGGGAACCGAAAGCATCTATAGTAACCTAGTTTGACTGGAATGTTGAGTTTGTTATGGGACAGAGTTTTATTAAGCATCAGAAAAGTAGGTTAGAGTCAGATTGTGGTAACCCAGAAATGCCACTTATTTCATCTTGGAGGCAATTAGGAGAAGATTCTCAAACAGGGGAGTGGCACCACCACAACTGTGCATTTAGAACATTCTTTCAACAGTAACACAAAGAATAGTTTAGAAATGGTGAAGATTAAAGGCAGGGAGTCCAGCTAGAAGCCAATTATAATAGTCCTAACTAGAGGTAATAATGGACTAAACTAAGGTGGTGACAATATAAGTGAAGAAGGAAGGACAGATTTGAGGAGCATTACATATACATGATACCATTTGGCAACTGACTAGATGATAGAGAGGGATAGGAAAAGGTTATCCTTTTTACTTATTTCGTTTTTCAGTAGAGGCCAACTCTATGACCCAATCGTAGGGTTTTCTTGTGAAAGCCATTTCCCTCTCTAGTGGATTAAGGCAGACAGAGGTTAAGTGCCCAGAGTCATACAGTTATTAAGTATCTGAGGGCAGATTTGAACTCAGGTCTTCTTGACTCCAGGTCCAGCTCTCTATCTTAGAGAGCCGTCTAACTGCCAGACTTTAGTCAAAGGATTATAGGATATTAGAGTTGGCAAAGGACCTTAGAGATTGTTAGGTAAAAAAAATCCCCTTCCTGAAGCACAAATTTCTAACATTCCCTAGTAGTCAATCAATCTCAGCTTAACGCCTCCAGTGCGATATTTAATGAGGCATTCAGTTATGCTTTCAATTCAACTTAAATTCAACAAGCCTTTATTAAATATCTAAATTATCCAGAATACTCTGCTTATTTTGGAGGAGAGGCAAGTTTTAGGTGAGATCCAATTTACAGTTTAGTTGGGGCATGATATACAAAGACAAATAAATAGGCAGGTGGGTGACTCGGTGGTTGGAATGCTGATCTTGGAGTCAGAAAGACCTCAATTCAAATCCTGCCTTAGACATTCACTAGCTCCGTCACCCTAGGCAAATCACTTGACCCCTATAAAGTTTGTTCATTGGTGAAATAAGGATAATAAGAGTACCTCACAGGGTTGTTGTGAAGATCAATTATATATAGTATATATAATAAATAATATATTCTATTATATGTATAATATATTATCTATCTATCTATCTATATTTGCAAACTTTAAGGTGCTATATAAATGCTAGGTATTACTTTTATAGCTATCTCATGAAAGAACGGAATTTCAGTCAGGTTTCATAATATATTCCTCATTCTCTTCTGCTATAATGAGATGGTCTATCAGTGTCTTTCTCTTTTTGTGTCAGAAGCAAACAAACAAATGGACATAGGAATATTGACTTCTTGATCCAGCACCAAGCTTGACTTTTGGATTCTTGGGTAACCATTCCTCCTTTTTTACCGCTTTTGCCCCAGACAGGTATCAGTTCTCAGCCCAGGTACCTATAATTTGCTTGACATTTCCCTCCACCCCCTCTTGACATAATTGATTCCTTCCTATTTTACTCTAAGTTTATTCTGAATCTAGGCTTTGACTTTGATTACAGGGTTACTAGGTGACCTTTTTGCTGATATTTTAAAAGAATTCTGGAGGAATTTATTCCTTTTAGCTTTGGACAGGCATCTTCTTTGAACTACATAACGTGTTGGGGAAAGAACTCGATTTGGAGATAAATTGCTATCTGCTGAGGGTCCGAAGACCATTGTGGGGAAACTGTGGAGGTGTGTGTTAACTTTGCTTTCCCCTCCCCCTCTCTTGCCCATCTATTCTCAGGATATCAACTTCAATCAAGTTGGAGGCAGTTAGGACTAACTTTTTTGCCCCCAGGTGGGTTGACCTAGGAGTCAGCTGTGGATCCTTTGGGCAAAAAGACTATTAAAATAGTTTTTAGAATTTTTTTTTAGAACTTGCTGGGGGACTCCTGAGACCCTCTAGGAGACATTCTTTTAACTTTCTTGCTTACATTTTAATCTTCCTGAGCTGCTTTTCACTGCCATAAAAACTATGTCTATTGGAAGTACTGGCATATGGGTTGGTTTTTTTGTTTTTGTTTGTTAATTTGTTTTAGGAAAAGGATTATTTGCTTGAACCTTTGGGTTTTGAGTGATATATTACACCAAATGTGGAAGCAGAACCCAGGCCAGTTCAAATCCATGACTTTGTGTAAATTACTTAAATCTCCCTGGCCTCAGTTTCCTCATCTTACCAAAGAGGAAGTTGGAGCACACGACCTCTAATGGCAAGGTTTAAGGAAAAATGTATTTGGAGTTACAGAATTAAGGATATATTGCGAATGCCTCTTACTGCCTGGGTGACTTTGCTTTCCTGAGCCTAAATTTCCTCACTATAAAATAAAGACGCTGGTCTAGATCATCTTTACCATCCCTGGCAAGTATAATGAGCCTCGTCTAGGACTCTACCAAGTAATAGTAGAACTAACATTTATTTTTTTCACTTGTAACCATATTATAGCACTCTTCATATATTAAATATAGGTACATATGTGCATGTAAATAAGTATCGTATGTATAGTTTCTCTGCATGTATCTATACAGATACAAATCTATATATACATACACATCAATTTCAAATCAATAATTTTTTCAAATCAATTTCAAATCAATAATCCTTTTAATGACATTGCCCCTTTGGGGGTCCAACTTCATTGGCAGTACTAATTGATCTATAGCTTAGGGACAGTAAATGAAAACCACTTTGGTCAATCGAACTCAAAGACTGTAAACACTCATAACAATTTAAGGGGAGACTCAATGAATACAATCCACTTTTAAATGAGTCTTTTTCTATTAATGTTTAGTGCTATGGAGAGACTTCAACTTTATAGTCATTTTGCTGAACACTTGATATACTTATTATCATATAGATTATTTTTAAAAACATATTTATGTGAAAGAACACTAAACCATGCCACCACTACTTTGGTTATCCTCCTCATCTTCCTCACTCTCCCTCCCACTCTTACTTTGAAATCTGTCCCTAGGACACCGGACTCTGCGATAGGTTAGCTTTTGCCTTGTTCTGAACTAGGCAGAGGTTTGTTGGTAAATGTTTAACAACTGATTTGGAGAGGAGAAAAAAAAGTATACTGGACAGACAGGTTTAAGCTGCATTGATATCATTTTCTTCATCCTTTTCTTTAAGTCTAGGTAATCAAGAAAACAAATCGAGCCCTCATTTGCAGCATTTGCCCATTTCCAAGGTCTAAATGCCCATATTGGAATTTTAAAAATTGGCTCTTTCAGAGCTTGTCTGGGCCAACTTCTAACACACCCCTGGGAACCAAGTCTTTATGTCACTTCCTGGCCATTTCCAAACCAAGCAACTGCAGCGCTTGAGGCAGCTGATCGAACTTTGCATAGAGCCTTAGACCCAGAATCAGGAAGATCCGAGTTCAGATTTGGCCCCAGACAGTTACTAGCTGTGAATTCCTGGGCACGTTCCTTAGCCTCGGTTCGCCTGTTTCCTCATCTATAAAATGGGATAATAACAACACCTCTCTCACGGGGTTATTATGGAGATCAAATGAGGTAATATTTGTAAAAGAACTCACAGTACACTGTGGTCTGGCACAGAGACTCTGCATAAATGCTTATTCCGTTCCCTTCCCACCAGCAAGGGGTACCTCTCCCCCTTCCCCCTCAAATACACACATACAATTATATCTCTCTTTTATGTGCAGGTCTTGCTTGCTCGTATTTATATCCCTAACCCTTATAATAGAGCCCGGCAAACAGTAAGTGCTTAATAAGTGTTTTTATCATTCATTATTATAAATTTAAAGTAATACTTTATTTCCAGGGAATAGGTATTTGCTGTAAGAAACAGTAACTGATATTTCTATAGCACTTTAAGGTTTGCAAAATTGTTCTCACAACTCTGTGAATAATGTAATACAAATACTATCTCTAGCCTATAGATAACTAAACCTGAGAGACTGAGACTTCCCTAAGATGACATAGATATTTATATAGGTGGCACAGGAGACAGAACACCAGGCCTGGGGACAGGAAGACCTGAGTTGAAATCTGGTCTCAGATATTTACTAGCTGTGTGATCGGGCAAGTCACTTTAACCCCGTTTGTCTCAGTTTCCTCACCTGTAAAATGAACTGGAGAAGAAAATGATGAACCACTCTAGCATCTTTGCCAAGAAAACCCTGAAGGAGTCACAAAAAGCCAGATATGACTGAAAAGTGACTATTAAGCATCTAAGATGGAATGCAAACTCAAGTCTCTTGATAACCGGTCTAACACTAGGGCACCGGCCAGACCCTTGTGCCTATTTTGTGTGATGCACTCTTGTTGCATGAAAGAAACTAGGGATCTAATATGAACCTTGTTTATTTTCACAGGGCTTGTTGATTAAACGTCTGTTACCATTTTAGGAGATGCTATGCATTTTTGCTGGTCAGCCCCCATACCTGGAACTCCTTCCCTCCTCCTCATCACTTTCTGGCTTCTTTCAATTCTTAGCTAAAATCTCATGTTCTGGAAAAAGTCTTTTCCAGTCCTCCTTAATCTTATTAGCTCCTGCCCTTGGAGACTAGGTCCAGTTTATCCTGTCTATGTATTGTTTGTACATAATTGCTTCCATATTGCTCCCTCCCCCACATTAGAGGGGCAGGAATCGTGTTTTTGCCTTTATTTCTGTCCCCAATGCTTAGCCCCGGGCCTGACACATAGTGGGTGCTTAGTAAAAGCTTGTTGATTTGGGGAGTCCACCTAGTTTCCCCCATTCTCACTAAATGATCAACCTACTTTCTTTTAACCCATTATATGTTTCCTGGATTATAGTCCTTAAACCATTTTTAAAATTCAGTTAAGCAATTTAATTCAACAAGTATGTTCTACATGCAAAGACTAGGTGCTAGATACTTCTAACCATTAGAAATGTGCTATTCTAAAACCTCTCATTTTACTCCATCGCCTTAGGGGTCACTCACTACTTGACTCTTTGGAGCTTGTCATGTTATAAGATTTGAAACCATACAGAATTGGTAGAATACTTCAATGTTTGGGAAGAGGGGAAGGAAAAGGGAGTATTGCATTTATTCAGTGCCTACTATGTGCAAGGCACTGTGCTAAGTGCTTTGCAATTATTATCTCATTTGACCCTAAAAAGCTATTATCACCCCCATTTTACAGTTTGAAGAAACTGAGGCAGGAGGAGGTTAAGTGACTTGCCCAAGGTCACACAACTAGCAAACATCTGAGGCCAGATTTAAACCCAGGCCTTCCTGACTCCAGGCTCAGCACTCTATCCACTGTTTGATCTAGCTGTCTCATCTGTCTGCATCTGCGATATTCATGAAGATACACCCTCCAACAATGTAGAGCAAAAGCTGTCTCTATCTCTACCAACCTGTGTGACCCCTGTCCACATTCTCCCATACATTTGTCACAGGGGGTATTTGCAATATGCAGGGAACCTTCCTCAAGCTCTCTTGGTATTGTAAGGATATCAGTAAAGCACGAGGACTGTCTCCTGGTTATTTTCTGCTCTTGCCAGGAAATAAGCCCAATTTTTCTGGCCTATATTTCTTTGATGACATTATTTATTCCACTTCCCCTGCATAATTTCTTGTTTGCAATGTGTTGCAGTCTGCTCACACCCACCACGCACCTTCCCACTGTCCTTTGGATGATATTCAACTTCAATTATTCAGATTGTAGCATTTCACGAAATGCTCCTGTAGGGAATGAATCGTAGCTGTCTCAATATTCTTACAGTAAATAAAAATATAAAACAAAAGGAAGCCCCATGAAAACGGAAGGACGGCTCACTGTTCCTTCTCAGAGAGGCAAATAAATAAATCGGCAGATGTCATGGCAGCATTGATGATTCATTATTATAAATTTAAAGAAACTTTTCATGTAAAATTTGGTCGTCTTCCATTACACTGCTCAGGATAAATATTTACAAAAAGATCACAGATTTGTCCTGATGGTTAGGAGTTTGCCATATTTAGGTACCCCTAAAACCAGTACAAGGCATTCGGGTGATCTTCATGTTTTTCTGATGTAAACTTACTCTTCCCCCTCCCAGTCTTGAACAGTAATCAAGGTAACACTATTATTTCTGAAAAGGAGGCGTCATTGAATTTTCTTACGACTCCACTCACCCATCCTTCACATCTCCCAGAACAGAACAGTCTTCTCTGGGTACCATTTCTTTATTTGTACTTGTGTTACTCCCAGTTGTTAGTGCTTTCTCCTTTCAAAGCAGTTTGAATTCACTTAACTATATATTATAATTCCCACCCCCAACTCGAATGTTAGAGCTTCAAGGGTGGGGACGATTTTGTTTATGTTTGTATCTCCAGGAATTACCATAGCCCTGGTGGGTACAGGTTTGAGCCAGTACAGTTTATGAAGAGTAATTTTTAAATGTCAGACTAAGGAGTTTATGTTTTATGTTTAGGAAATGAAGAGTTCCTGAAAGGTTTTTAGCAGGGGAACTGCAGGGTCATATCTGTGCCTTAGGAAGATTATATTGGCCCCTGTATAGTGAGGGGAGAGTCTGGAAGTAGAGTGATCAGTTAGATAGCTATTACAACCTGATCAGGGGTGATGGCCATGTAAATGGAGAGAAGGGAATAAATAGACTTGAGATTATCTTCCATTTATACTGTACATATCTTATATATACATTGTTAGTTGGGTAGCTAGGTGGTGCAGTGGATAGAATTCCAGGAAAAGATACTGGAGTGGTTTGTCATTTCCTTCTCCAGCTCATTTTACAGATGAGCAAACTGAGGCAAGCCAGGTTAAGTGACTTGCCTAGGGTCATACTGTTAGTGTCTGAGATCACATCTGAACTCAGGTCTTCCTGATTCCAGGATCAGCACTCTATCCATAGTGCCACCTAGCTGCTCCAATTAATTATATCCTAAGTACTTACTATGTGAAAAGCAGGTATCCAAATAGGAAAACAAGACAGCCCCTACTCAGAAAGAGCTCTCATTCTAACCCAAAAGACAACTCATTTAGTAGATTTCAGCAGCAACTTGGAGGGAAAGGTCACAAGGTCCTTAGGGTACAGCAGCAAAGCAGATGGTAATGCTTTTCTTCATTGCCATTTGCACTGATAAAATCATACCCATTTCTGAGGTTAAATTACTCTACAGTAACAAGGACTTCAGAGCCTGGAATTTAGCTCTTGATTTTCCAGGTCTTCCATAACCAGGTTACATCTTGGGAGAGCACTGTGGGCAGAGCATGATTCCTGGGTTGAAAGACACAAGCTGTGAGCTAGAAGCAAGACTGGTGGTCTGGGAGGTGCTACCACGCCAGCAGACCTTGGGTTTACCTGGTGGCAGTGGGTTAGCAGGTAGTGGTGGTGAGGAAAGCAATACCCACGCAGCCATTGAATATACATTTTTCTACTGGGTCAGCTAGGTGGTGCAGTGGATAGAATTCTGGACCTGGAGTTGGGAAGACCCAAGTTTATAATCTGACCTCAGTTACTTATTAGTTGTGTGACCCTGGGCAAGTTATATAAATGTCCTCTGCCTCAGTTTCCTCGGCTGTAAAATGGAGATAATAATAGCACCTACCTCCCAGAGCTGTTGTGAGGATCAAACGAGATAATACTTGTAAAGTGCTTAGCACAGGGCCTAGCACCTAGTAGGCCCTACTACCGGTGTTAGCCTAGTAGGCTCACAGAAATGTTAGCTAGTAGTATCACCGATGGCAGCAAATCCAGTATGGAATATCTCCTCTTCTCCTCTCTACCTCTCAAAATTCTTCCTTCAAGGTTTAACTGAAGTACCACCCTCTATGTGAAGCCTTTCTTCTTGCTCCTGGCTGTTAGAGCCCTCTTAATTTCTTAAATTACTTTGAATTTACTGAACTATTGACATGTTATCCTGCCCCTCCCCCCCCCAAGCAGAACATAAAGTCTCCAAAGGCAGCAACTATTTTGTTTTCATCTGTATCCCAGGAACTACCATAGGCCTGGTGAGTATTATGTACATATGTATTCTGGCCAGCACAAAACTGCCTTTGATATAACTGTCTGTCAGCAAGGAAACCTCCTGACTTTAACGCGGTATTTTGTTGTCAGCAATGAAACTCACTGTCATCTTCCTACATCTAATGTTTGTTGAATTGGATTTGTATTCTAAACTAGTGTCCTTGGCTTGCAAATCTTTTTGGCTTGGCAAGGAATTCAAGTGTCTGCTAACTAAGGTGTGCCTGGGTTATTTTATTATTTTAGGTGTTCTAAATCGTTTATATTTCTGTTGGAAATGGTGATAATCAAGATCCGTGTATTTTTTCAGTTTCTGTTTGAGGGCAACCTGGTGAAACTTTAGTGGTAGCATATCTTTTTTTTCTAGTTTGATATTACTGAATTTGACCTTTGCTTTGGCCAATATGATCTGACTAATCTGACTACACAGAGATGTTTCTTTCTTTCCTTTTTTTTTTTTGAGAGGAAGGCTTTATTTTATTTGTCCATACTCATGAAGTCATCTTAAAGAATCCACTGGCACTTGCATTTCCATAGGTATCCTGTTCCACACATAATCATGTATCATGGATGAAAAGTCCCAACTATAATGGCAGGAGCCCAGAGACTGACACTCTTAAGTGATTTCCATTCAACACAATGAACCTGCTCATCATGTTAAGAATATAGTGGGGCAAGAAGATGGGAGCTGCTGTCATCCAGATTAAGAAAAGCTCCCTCTGGTTACCCTTCCTCACCCAGAGTCACAGGGCAGGGAGCTAGGCTTCCTGCTCCAGAGCATCTGTGTCCCTAGCCCAAGAGATGAGACCCTCTCTACCCTGGGCATTTCCAGAGAGCCCTAGTCTCTCTCCCCTTTAGAGATATAAGAATTCTGTCCATGAAGTTCCAATTGGGGCTGCAGAGGGAAAGGGCCTCATGGATTCCTCTGTGTTTGTCTCTATCTGTCTATTGATAGTCTTCCCAAAGCCTGTAGGGCATAGTCCACAATGTCTAGAGTCTAGCCATGGGCAGCGGTAATACCTCAAACCATACTTTTTTGATAAAGATTGAGGACTATGTCCTTTGTATTCCAGCACCCAAGCCATAGTTATCAGGGGCCTGATCCTGAGGATGCAGGCAGTCATTCTCTTCAGTCCACCATAGCAATGATAGGTGGGGTGGGTGGGAGGGAGAAGTAGGCAACTGTATGAAGCAGACACCACAGGGATGGCAGAGATCTGGTGAGGGCAGAAGATAGAAGGAAGTCTAAGATCATGGTCTCTATCCTGCACTCAACAGGGCTGAGGAGATGAGTTAAGGCTGGCTCCTTTCCTCATCTTTAGGATCCTAGCAGCCCTTTCCAGGTTCTAACAATGAAAGAAGGTGAGGAACAATTCAGACCCCCTTGACTTTGAAGAAGATACCACAGAGAACACAGCCTAGGGCACAGTGTCCAGTTTTGTCGTTCAGTTGTTTCTGATTCTTTGTGACCCTGTGGGCCATACTGTCCAAGGGGTTTTATTTTTTTTTTTAATTTTAGTTTACATCATTCATTTCCACGAAATTTTGAGTTGCAAATTTTCTCCCCATCTCTCCCCTACCCACCGCCCCAAAACAGCCATCCCATTGTATTCCCCCTCCCCCAATCTATTCTCTCCTATGTCTTCCCCCCTCACCCCTCTGACTTTCTGGTAGGGCAGGATGGATCTCCCTACCACAGTGCCTGTGTATCTCAAGTTCCAGTTGGATG
>CM053585.1:160587278-160603036 GCA_028646515.1 Pseudochirops corinnae
TCCCCCTTCCCCCTACTCTTCTATGTGGCAAGATGCCCAGTTTAGAGTTTATGTCGTTCCTTCCAAGGAGTTTTCTTGACAAAGATGATGGAGTGGTTTGCCATTTCCTTCTCCAGTGGTTTGAGGCAAACAGAGGTTAAGTGACTTGCCCAGGGTCAAGGTCTGAGTGTCTGAGGTCAGATTGGGTCTTCCTGATATCAGGCCCAGCTCTCTATCCACTGAGCCCCCTAGACAAACAGAGGTTAAATACTTACCCAAGGTCACACAGCTAGTCTTAGGCCAGATTTGAACTTAAATCTTTCTGATTTTGAAGCGGTCAGGCCCAGCACTCTACCCACTGAGCCATCTAGCTGCCTCTAGCGATTCTCTAGTGGCCTCTAAGAGTTTTTGCAAAACTCTTGACCTTGGGGTTCTAGTACAATTTGTGAAGGGAGGGTCCCTCTAGGTCAAGGTTGTAGCTTCTTTCTCCTTCCCCTTCTACTACTGAGGGTTACTCCAAGGAGTCTGTGTCCTGGGATTGTCCTCCTCCCTTCTACCTGCTTGTCTAGCCCCTCAGGCTAGACTGCTGTTACAGAATAGTGAGGGATGCTTTATTTTCTTGGCCTATTTACACAAAATTCTCCTGAGAGATTATTCAACATAAGAAGTCTACTGGTACTGGTGCTTCCATAATTGCCTCTTACTACAAATGAAGTCCAGTGCTGGAGGAGGGTTAGTCTCTTCACACCCAGAGCCCAGAGGAGGCCTCTCATATCTGGATTAGAGATGCAGGGCTTTTGTCCTTCAGCCAAGGCCAAGGTCAAAGTGGGGTTTGGAAGGTCTAGATATCATCTCCATTGAAGTAACCACAGTCATAACAAAAGGAGGGGTAGATGACAGGAAGCAGGTGAGGGCAGTTCACCTAGGAAGGGACAGAATACTAGCTGCAGGGGTTAGGGTGGGTAGGGTGGCCCATCTCCAGGTTGGTGACTAGTCAGGGGCTCTGAAAATCCATGCACTCTAGGGTCCTAGTGGAGACTGTGAAGGAGTAGTTGTCCTTCCCTCAATTTATCTTTGGGCCTGTTCCCATCCCTACTCACCTGTCTGACTGCCCTACCAAACATGGAACTATGACTTTACAAAAATGATCCTCTTATGCCTTCCACATCAGTAGTCAGCCAGTTCCTTATCCATTATATAATCAATTTTGTTGTGATATTCAGTGATCACCATATCTAATGAATTCCACATTTTTTCATGAAGAAATTATCCATGATTGATAGCCATGAGGCTTCTGAGTAGTCTAGAAACCTTTGTTCTCTTTCATTTCTTAAACTTGAATCATATTTTCCAGCATTCTTTTCGTCTTCTGCCTGTGCCATCAAAATAATAAAGTAGCTAAGTGAATATATGAGTTGTTTAGGAAGCCCCTTTTAAATTTGTTGCAGAATTTCTTTATTTCCTCCTATGTGATAGACGTTGGCACAGTCATAGGTGGTCTTTTTGTTTGCTCACTCTCATCGTGGTCATTATAAGATGAGATAATCAATCATCCCATGAAATTTTGTTATAGGAGAACTTATGAACTTCTCTTTTCTTTTATCTACAACTTCCATTTGTCTTCGTGGAATATTTATTAAGTGTCTACTTTGTGTCAGGCACTGTGTTAAGAGCTGGGGATGCAAAATAAGGTAAGAGAAAGTCCCTGTTCTATGTCAATATTGACGTGGTTTATTTTTTCTTGTAATATGTCAATTTGTTCATTGAATAAAGAGCTGATACTTACATTAATTATAAAATTGTCTATAGTCTGCTTAAAAATCATACGGTTTTCAAATCTCCTGTCCCTTTTCCTGGTATTCCACCATTATCACTGTAAAAGTAGGACACATAAAATTTAGGAATATATATATTTTTTAAATTGTTTCATGAGTTGCCATGGCCAAAGAATTCCTTCCCTAGTATTAGCCACTCTGGAACCAGTAAGTCATGAGCCTCTCTCTATCCTTAGCTAGGTTGGTACTCAGATAACAGATTTAGTATGTCACCCAAAGCCTTTCCAACTTGATAGCCCCTTCCAGAACACACACTCCACTGGAATCACTGTCCAGGGTCACCTTTGTCCTATGATGAAAAGGTGAGAGTAGGTTTTGATAGAATACTTATCCCTATCTGGTCCCACCAGTGTGACAGAAAAAAGACAAGAGTTTGAAAATCGGGTAGTCTTATTTGAAGTGTTAGGAAACGGATTAGAAGAAAGTATATAGAAAACTAGAGAAAACATACAGAGGTGTGTAAAAGAAGAACACAGGGGACTGAAAACGGGGAGACATTTACTTTAGTTTACAGTTTGCTGCCAAATGCAAGGATAAACCGGTATTAATTAAAACCTTTACACAATAACTATAGTTAACAAAGAATCCCGATAAAATGTCAGCAAGTATGTCATCACTACTAACCAGAGAGCCCTGCCATGTTAATCACATAGCACATATATGGATAAGCACTTAAAAACTGCTGCTCCAGTGTTTGTCCTATCTGCCACGAGGTTTATGTCTGCTGGACTACATTTCTAGTGTCTTTCATACTTCTTTTTTCAGATGTACAAAGATTTCTGTAAAAATGATTTTGGTTTTATTGTTGGTAGCAACACAAACCATTCAGCATGCCTAGTATAAACTTAAAGGGTTTGACTTTGAAGTAAATTGTAAAACAAAAACAGGCATATATTTCTCTAGTATAAAACATCTTTAGAGTTTTGGGATTTTTTTTCCCCTAAGTGTGGGAATTTCCTCATAAGTTATTAAAACACACACACACACAAAGTCTTTTTTCTGGAATTTTTTTTCTTTTGCTAATCCAGTTCTGTTATGAAATTTTCCTGCTGTTGCAAATGAATTCTGGTCCTTTACTTAATGGCCCTGCCAGAACTGATGAGAAAAACCACCTTCTACAATCTCCCACAACACCCCGCCCCCACTTTCCCCCACTTCCTCCTGGAATACCCACTGCAGTATTTTATTGCAGGGTCTGCTGAGAGAGGTTTTTTACGTTCAAACTTGAATAGGAAATTTCAATACCATTCCAAAAGCGGCGGCTTTCTGGTTAGAAGATGCAGGTTCGAATCTTGATCGTGTCTCTTGAGACCGGGTGACCTTGGACGTCTTGACCTTTCTGGACTTTCATCTGTAAAATGCTGAGATTAGACAATATAATCTCAAAAATCCTTCCTGATCTAAATATATTATTTTGTGAAGTCAATTGTCTGCCTTCTCACCTGAGTCATTTATAACTTCAAGAAAACTAGCAACAGGCACCATTTTGAGAACGGTTTGTGATTTCAGTGCATACAGGAAGGCCCTTAACTACTCAATGTAGTTAAGGCAAGAGAAGAGTGGTATGGTCGTTTTGACCCTTTCCAGGGTGGGTGTAGCCTGTCCGCTTTCAGAGAGCTCAATTTTCAAACTATTGCTCTACAGCAAAGGGATTTGCCCTTTTCGTGATGGGAGAACAGTAGCATCAGCGAGGTTCCTCCAAAGGGGTGGGGTTAGGGTGAAATGGGGGTGGACTCTGGCACTGACTCCAGGGTGTGTTAACGCATGTGCACGTAAAATAGAAACATACACACCCCTCCCATACTTTGGAGCACCGGGGAAGAGACTTATAGAAATGTACTTAGACCTTGGAGGAGGGAGGGGATGGTAACTCAGTGGAGAGGGAATCCAAGCGTCCCTGAGAACGCGGCCACCACCTGGGGATGGGGGAGGGAAGCTCCCCGAACTCGCAGACTCAGCTTAGGTAGTGGGTTTATGGGGAAGGGGGGGGGAGAAAGAGTTCGAAGAGCCAGTCGCTCCGAGGGAGGGGTCCCAGAACGCTCAGAGGAGGTGGGGGAGGGGAGGAGCATTAGACACAGCTGGAGGGTTAGGGGGCGGAGTTCGAACCCTCACATACAGCCTGGAAGCCCGGCACAAAACAGTGGGGGTGGGGATGGGGGAAAGAGGAGAACACGGAAAGTGCCCACAGCCCGTGCTGGGGCTGGGGTGTTGAGTCTGGGCCCCTCCTCCGTGCCCACCACGTCTCTCCCCTCCCATGCCGGTTTTTTTTTTCCAGGTGGATTAGATTTCCAGCGGCTCGGGGAGGTCGGTGATTGGCAGTTCTCTCCGGAGCAGCCGTCCCCGCCCCTTCCCCAGCCCTGCCTTCGGCCCCTGTTCCCCGGCCCCTCCCACCTCCATCCTCCTCCTCCGGTAGAGTCGGTGCTCGAGTCTGGGTGGCGGGTAGTTCCCGCTCTGGCTCTATGCGCCTGCCTCAGGGTCTCATTCAGAAAAAAAAGAAGAAAAAAAGACGGGTGGGTAGGAGGAAAGTGCGGCTGCTGAAGGGAACCGGAGAGGCGGCGGCGGCGGCGACCCCGGCCACCAAGGGTCCAGCGGGGAGGAGGCGAGAGCCGCCGCGGCGCGTCCAGATCCGCCGCCTCCCGGGGCTCCGGGGCTGAGCGGGCAGGGAGGACGAGTTCCCTCGATCCCGCTCTCTCGGGCTAGCAGCCCCGGGCCCTCCGCGGGCAAGGCGGGCTCGGCGGCGGCCGGCGCTGGGGCTTCCCTTTGTCCGGGCGGGCGTCGTTGGGGTGAGGGAAGCCGCAGGCTCGGGCGGCTGCAGGGGGCGGCGGCGGCCGGGTTCCAGGGGTCGCGCTCGGCTGCGTTCCTCCTTCCCACCCCCCTTCCCGGGTCTCCAGTGGCGGCTCTCGCCAGCCCCAGCCCGTGCCCCCTGCTCGTGTCCCGGCCGAGGCGATGCCGGACCAGATCTCCGTGTCGGAATTCGTGGCTGAGACCCATGAGGATTACAAAGCTCCCACCGCCTCCAGCTTCACCACCCGCACCACCCAGTGCCGGAATACGGTGGCGGCCATCGAGGAGGTAAGGCGGCGGGCTCTCCCCGAGCGGGCCGGGGTCCTCCCCCGGGGATGCCTGCGGCACGACCCCGGGCCGACCTGGGCGGCGGCGCGGAAGCCCTGGGCAAGCCGCCTGCCTCCTTCTCTTGCTCTCCCTGCCTCCCTCCCGCGGCTTGGATGCGCTCTGGGGACCACGGCCCGCACCTCCCTCTCCCTCCTCTGCCTCCTACCAGCAGGGAGCCCTGCCTCGCCTTCCCCGCCCTGGAGCTCAGCTTTCCTCCAGGAATCGCCTTCCCGCACTCTCGTCCAGCTAGAGAGAGAGTCTTGGATTTGGACTCGAGACCTGGGTTCGAATTCTGGTCCTGCTGCTTTTTGATCTAGGACTTCCCCTCCCCCTCCCGCCTTGCACGTTTTCTGTCCTTAGTTTCCTCCTCTGTAAGATGAGGGTGCACCTTTTGATGATCCCTGAGCCGCGTTCCAGTGCTAAAAATCTCTGGATTCCCCGAACTATGCAGAAATTGGTGTCCCCCCCCCCCTTCCCCGCCCCCTCTCTATCTAAGGGAAAAGTTTCTATTCAGAATCCCGAAGCAGCAGGGTTAATCCTGTAGGGAACAGAAGCTCTTTGTTTCCAGTGTAGGTTGGTCTTAGGAGATCTGTTATTGATTGTTGGCTTTTTAGTCTTAAAAAAAAAATTTCTTTTAAATTCCGTTCTTCATTTACCCCTTGCTTTGTTTTCCCTCTGACCAACCCAACTTTTACCCCGAACGTAATTGACGTCTGGCAGTGAAGAACCTGTCTTCCCGAGCTGCTGCTTTTTCCACCTTCCTGATCTTCGAAACTTGCCTGAAGCTCTTTGGTCCGGAAGCTTTGGGTTTTCCACGGCCACCTTTAGAAAAAGGAACGATTTCCTAAACTTCCTCTTATAACTTGCCTTCCATTTATCATTCGTTACTTGGGTTAGCCATCAAGAGTTAACCACCTTATTCTGGAGGACCCAGTTTGGGTTCCTCATCTGCTTTCACTGCTATGAATCCCCTCCCCCACGACTCCTGAACTCTCCTTGGCTTCTCAGAATCTGGTTAGACAGGGATTGAACCTCGAATGTGAACTCAGCAGATCAGTCAGTATTAGACTGTGGGTTCCTTGAGATCATGGACTGTTTTTTGCATTTTTTTATAATCCCAGGGCTGATTGGCATATAATAGTAGATACTTAACAAATGTTAGTTGTCATTTATTAGAGGGGGCTGTATGAACACTCGGTGTCCCAGAAAATGTGTAGTCACGCTATTAGATGGTTACGTACGTACATTATAAAGTTGTGTACACACACACACACACACACACACACACACACACACACACACACCCACAAAACAGTAGTATAGGGAAAGAGGATCCTCAGAAGGAACACTCCCAAAGTCAAAGACTGTAAAAAGACCTTAAAAATCACCAGCTAGATTAACCTTCTCATTTTGCAGGTGAATGAAGCATACACTCCGAAAAGGGGAAATGATTTGCCAGGGTCACCCAGGAAGTTAAGCAGAGTTCACGACTGAACTCCATCCAGTCCTGGTCCTCTGATTCTAGACCCAGTTATTTTCCATAACTTACTTTTTACCTCTTTGCTCACCAGTAACCTGTGTTTTACAAAAAACTACCAGAGGTCCTACAGAAACTATATTGCCTTTCTTAATAAGTACTGAATGAATGCTGCCAAGTTAGATGTGATGTTATAGCTAATTGTCCTAAAGAGCTTTTACAGTACTAAGTTACAGACCTAATAACAAAATGTAAAAAGTAAGGAAAGTTTCAGACCCGATTTGCAAACTGGTCAGGGTTATATTATAGTTAAGAGTATGAGCACAGGCTACTTCTGGCTTTTTGTTTTTTTACACAGTCAATTTAATTTCCAGCTACACAAATATATAGATCCCAAAATTCTTTCTGCAGTTTTAAGTGATTAAAGCTTAATCCTTTTGATTGGATACCTGCAAGACCAAATGTTAAAGCTGTAATAACATACCCATAGGTGGAGTTATCCCTTAAAACTGCTCTAAGGCTTTGGGGACATCCTGTATAGGAATCATCTTGGTAACTCCACTTTTTGGTATGTTGCTAGAGCTTTAATGCTTTAACTTATAGGTATTTTAGTAAAATTTGGGGAAGTAATAGTCAGTTGCCAAACTGTCCTTGAGTATCCTCATTAATTCCTCTAGCTTCTTGGACAAACCATCTGTATAGCTGGAGACTGAGTGAAGAAACCCAGCAATGATTTACTTAAATGGAGTGGAGCATTTTTCTTTTTCTAAAATGAGGCAATTTTTGTCTGTTTAAATTAAAAAACAAAAACTTTTTAAGACATTTGGAATTTTGATAGGAAGCATATTTAGATGAATATTTTTTGTAGAACTGCGTATTTGATTTTCAGAGGTCATGCAGTATTCCTATCCAGGATGTCCCAAAAGTCTCAGTGCATTTGAAAGTGATTAAAACTTAAAACTACATCAAGACTTTTGGGATATCCTGAATAGGAATGTTGAATCAACATCTTGGAAACTTCTTACTGGTATATTGTGATAGCTTTAATGTTTTGGCTTGCAGGTATTTTAGAAAAGTTAGTGGAGTAATAGTCCTGGAGTACCCTTGATTCCTCTAGCCTCTTGGGCAAACCATCTGTAGCTAGTGAATGAGTGAGGAAACCCAGCAATGATTTACTTGAGTGAAGTAGAGTATTTTTCCCTTTCTAAATTGAGGGAATTTTTGCTTGTTTAAATAAAAAAAAAAAAACAAAATCCATTGAGGATGTTTGGTATTCTGATAGGAGGCATATTTAGATTAACTTTTTGTGTAGAATAGCATATTTAATTTTAATAGGTCCTCAGAACCTCAAAAGTAATCTTGTCCAGTTCTCCTTCCTCCAGTCATTTTCAAGATTTGGAAACTGAGGCCTAGATGAATTAAGAAACTTGCCCCAAATCATGTGGTTAATTAGTGTCAAAGCCTTCACTAGAGGAATGTTAATTTTGTTTTTTGAAGTCCAGATTTAAAAATTTCATCAGCATAGGAATTTAGTGTATTAACCCTCTTCATTTGTAATTTATATTCTTAGAGTTGTCTGTGTCATTGAGAAGTTTAGTGACTTGTTTGTAGTCATGAGATATTTGTGTCAGAAGTAATCTTTGAACCCAGATTCTCCTGGCTAGCCCTCAGTCTTGGGCACCTTGCTACTACCTCCCTTTCCTAAGATTATAGAGCCAGTGTTAGAAGGGACCTCTGAAGCTATCTAGTCAGACCCTTTCTCTTTTAACATATGAGGAAACTGCATTTCAGGCATGTTAAGTGGCCTGACCAAAGTTAAACAGGTAGTAAATATCAAAGGTGAGATTTGAACTGAGCCACTTTGATTGCAGAGCCAGGGTTCCTTCTGTTGTACCAGGCTACCACTGTCTTTCCCCCTAAATCTGCCCCTCCTTCCTACCTTTTCTACTGCTGCAGAGGGCAACACCATCCTCCCAGTCCTTCAGGCTCATAGCCTAGGAGTCATCCTGGGCTCCTTACTATCTCACCTCCCATATCAAATTTATTGCCAAGGACTGCCCGTTTCACCTAAACAACATAACGTCTCTCAGATATGCTCCCCTTCTCTTCTCTGACATAGCCACCACTCTAATGCAATCCTCATTACCTTGTGCCTGGACTATTTCAATAGCCTGCTGGTGGGTCTGCCTGTGTTAAGTCTCTCCCCACTCCAGTCCATTCTCTATTCAGTCACTAAAGTGATTTTCCTAAAGCTCAGGTCTGACCATGCCACCCTCCTATTCAGTAAGCTGTAGTGTCTCCCTGGTGCCTCCAGATCAAATACCAAATGCTCTGGTTGGTATTCAGAGCTCTTCATAACCTCGTTCCCTCCTACTTTTCCAGTTTTCCTACACTTTACTCTCTGCCACATGATCTTTGATCCAGTGACACTGGCCTTCAGGCTGTTCAGTGAACAAGATACTCCCTCCCTCCCTCTGGTCTAGGCGTTCTCTGGTGGTCCCCCAGGCCTAAAATGTTGTCCTTCCTCAGGCTTTGCTTGCTGACCTCTACCTGACTTGCTTCAAGTCCTAATTAACATCCTGTCTTTCAAAGGAAGCCTTCCCCAACCCGTCTTAATTTTAGTGCCTTTTCTCTCTTAATCATTTCCTATTTATCTGGTACATAGCTTACGTTCAATGTATTTGTTTGCATCTTGTCCCCTCCATTAGATTGTAAGGTCCTTTGGGGCAGGGGCTGCCTTTTGCTTCTTTTTATATCCCAACTCTTAACAGAGCTCCTAGCACATAGTAGGCACTTAATAAATGTTTATTGCTTCCCTTTCCTTAAGCTTTTGGAAAATGTGTCTTTAAATTTATCTCCTTATTTTCCCTTATTTTTCCTTCACCTTCCATAATTGTTGTAGACTTTGGAAAGTCAGTGCAGTAAACATTGTCATTAAATTTGACAGACTCATGTCCCATTAATTTCAGTTCCAACAGTTAAAACATCTTAAAATCCAAAGCTCTGTTTGAGGCATGGGTAGGAGATTACCTCTAATCTCAGCAATCAGCTGATTACAAAGCTACTGGATTTTCACAAAAAATTTATTAAACTAAAAGCTTGCTCTAGATTTCTTGCCTTGTCTCATTTAAACATAATAATGGCTTATGCCTATTGGTACAGAGGTGGGGGCGCCCTCCCTCCAAAACTAATTAGTCTTAGCTCACTTGTGAATCTGATATGTGAAAGACTGAATTTTATAAAATACAGTGTATTGTCTTTGTAAAAAGATCTTCTTTATGGATTTCCTGAAGATGCCTAGTTTTTTTTTTTTTTGTTTTTTTGTTTTTTTTTACTAAACTAGATTCAAACCCTTGTTCTGCTGCTTACTGACTGTGTAATTTATGGGCAAGTCCACTTGCCCTCTCTGTAGTTCCATTTCCTCATCTGTAAAATAGGAATAAAAATGCTTATTTTACCTTGCTCCCAGGGTTATTGTGAGGATTAAATAACATATTGGGAATGTTTTTTAAACCATAAAGCACCACATAAAGATACATAATTATTTAAGGAATGTAATTTGCCTAGAAAGTATCTTTCTCAAGTTCATTTAAAATATGCTTAAATGTAAAAAAATCTGGTTCCCAAACCATGGTGCAGTGGAGAGATTGCCACATTTGTAGTCAGAGGACCTGGGTTCTAATGTGCCATTTACTACCTATATGACTTTGTGTAAATCCTTAATCTTTTTGGATCTCAGTTTCCTCATCTGTAAAAAGAAAGGCTTTGACTAGACTTCTGAAGTCCCGTTTTTCAATCTGTTGTTGTTTAATTTTGTTTCGGCTCTTTCAGAGTGTATCTTTTGCAAAGTGAGGTATGCCTGTTCTGCCTATTACAAACTGATTTAGTTTTTGTATTGGAAAAAGGCAGATGTGTTGTCAGTTTAGTCTTGCAGTAGAAATCAAGTCTTATTTAAAAGTACCTCTCAGCTCTTGGTCCAGTATTTAAAGAAATGACTCACAAAATCAGTAATGTAGTTTAAAACAGATTAATTTTTGTGAGTCACTTATTTCTAGTGTAGATTCTAGATACTCAAAACATTAGAGCTGAAAGTATGTCATTTCTGTTTTTGAATCTGTACCTTGAAGAATACTAAATTCATTAAGCTTCTGATGCAGTTGCTTGGTACTAGATGTGTGCTTCAGAGGACTCAAGATTTAAAAAATAAATTAATAAACCTAACCAGGTAGTATATTATAGTTACACTTTGCAAATAAAAATCTAAAGGAGGCATAGATTAGGATAGTTGATAATTCCTACTTGCATATAGCTACTGAAAATTTACTAGGGAGACAGTAAGGGTGTTGTGTGTGTGTGTGTGTGTGTTTCAGATTTCATTTGGCTTGAAATATTTCTTTGCCTGGTTGGAGCAGTCTTTCTGTATGATTTTAAGGTGTCTGGGAGAGACTGATGCAGAATTAGTAATCAACAATATGCTTTTTTTTTTTTTTTTAGAATACTAGAAACAAACAGATAATGGAATTAATTGAATAGTTGACTTTTTTGGGGGCATATTAGTCATACCATGAGTAATCATTTGTAGAATTCTCATTTCTTCTCTTTCCCAGAGCTTCTGGTCACTTTTAAGTAGTAATGTTTTCTTCTTTTTTGAAGTGGGAGAAAAACCTTTAAAGTATATGTAGTTGAAATATTATGAAAATTTATGTTTCACTTAAAAAAAAAACCTCTAGTTCACTGTACCTTAAGGATTTTTATTCCTAGATATGTAGCTTTTTATAAAAATGATGATGACTCTTAAGTATTAAAATTTAATCCACTTCCTTCCAGAGCCATAATTCTCTAATATGTTGCTGTTGGTTGCCCTGGAAATCATGTTGCCGACACAAACACAAGGTTATAACTGTAGTAAAGGAACCAGCAGCTGTGGTTCCTAAACTCCCAAGGGCCACACTGTCCTTGGGGTTTGGTTCATCTCCTACATGTGTTAGTGGGAACCACTTATACATGCTTCCTAGGGCAGAGTGTGACTTAAAATTGATCATTGAACTGTTTAAAAAATACCTGCCCCAAGTCTCTCTAATCCATTTTCCACACTAATTCCTGAATATATCTTCCTAGTTCAGTAGCATTTTCCTCTACTCAGAAACCATCAGTGGCTCACCATTCCTTAAAGTCTGAACCCCTGCTGTTGGTATTCAAGGCCCTCCTGAATCTGGCATTGACTTATCTGTATAGTTTTATCTTAATACCATTCATTTTCTGTATTCTAGCCAAACTTGACTACTTTCAATCTTCTAATCTTGTTTTGCTCTATTCCTCCTCCATACCTTTTCTCACACTGTCTCCTTTGCTTGAAGGTGACTTTATGTTGGGCTTTCCTTTCCATTTTTCAGCTGCCACCTCCTTCATGAAGCTTTCCATGGTCCTTTCAGGCAAAAGTTGTTTTCTTCTGAAAATTTTCATCAGATTTTGCCTAATTGTTCCTTACCTTTTTTTCTTCTTTGCTAGTTCATCAGCTATGTTCCCGCCCCCATGTGTGAGTATATCTCCTGGACTCTTTCTTGGGCCCCTTATCTTTATACAGTGTTTTCACTCTTGGTGACTCATCGGTTCCCATTGATTTCCCATTTATTTCTTTGCAGATGTCTCCCAAATCTACAGTCCTCATCACTCTTTTGAGCTTCAGTTTATTTCATTTTTTTATTCATATTTTTATTTATTATTTTCAGTTACTTCCAATTGCCTGCTTGACATCTCCACCTGGAATTTCTATGGGCATCTCAGACTTAATATATTCCCAAACAGAACTCATTTTTACCTCAATCCCATTCCTGTCCCAATTTACCTATTTTTATCAAGAACACTACCATTTTTTTCAACCCAAGCTTTTAGCCTTAAAAATTACTTTCTAGGGGTGGCTAGGTGGCACAGTGAATAGAGCACTGGCCCTGGAGTCAGGAGGACCTGAGTTCAAGTCTGGCCTCAGACACTTGATACACTTACTAGCCGTGTGACTTTGGGCAAGTCACTTAACCCCAATTGCCCTCCAAAAAGCCAAAATTGCCAAGACCCTTTGATTCTGCCTTCTCAACAATTGTTGCATCTATTACAACAGGGCAACTACTCTAGTCCAGGTGCTTATCACTTCCCAAAGGCTCGAAACATCACTAAGTCAATTAGCGATCGATGTTGATGGAGAAATGCCCAGTCTACCACCTATCAATGTCGTGTTTTACAAGATGGATATTGGGAGTATACATAATAAATTAATAAACCTAACCAGGTAGTATATTACAGTTATACTTTGCAAATAAAAATCTAAAGGAGGCATAGATGAGGATAGTTGATAATTCGTACTTGCCTGAGCATTGGCATGGAGTGCCAGGATTATCCTCTCTCTTAATATATATATATGTATATATAAAGGTGTGTGTGTGTATGTGTATATATATATATATATATATATATATATATATATATCCTCTACACAGTGACTAAATTGATACTCCTGAATCACAGGTCTGATTATGTTACTTTTCTGATCAAAAAGCTTTAATGTCTCCCCATTGCCTTTTGGTTAAAAACTCAAACTCTTTCATTTGATATTTAAATCCCTTTATACTATAGCTGTGTGGCCCTGTGCAAATCACTTAACCCCTATTTGTCTCAGTCCTTCATCTATAAAATGGGGGCACAATGAAGAAGAAAATGGCAAACTACTACATTATCTTTGTCAAGAAAACCCCGTGGACAAAAGCTGAACACAAATGACTGAACAATCACAACAACAATAATAGAGTTCTCACCTATCGTTCCAGGATGATGAAATATTACTACCTTCTCTCTTACGTGCTTTGTCCTCCAGCCAAACTGGCCAACTTGATGTTCACTGTACGTGACATCCCGTCTCCCACCATCTGTCTTGGCATAGGCTGTTTCACTCTGTATAAAGTGACATCCTTCCTTATATCTGCTCCTTTGAGCCCCTAGCTCCCATCAAGGCTCAGCTCAATGTCAACGCCTGCAAGATTCCAAAGGGTTAGTTCTTTCCCACCCCATCACTGTGTATTTTTTCTTTGTATATAATCTTATTTATCTGTCAATGTAGTGTTCCCTCAGAGAATATTGGTTCCTTGAGGGCAGAGACCATCGCTTTGGCATTTTTAAAAATCTCCAGTGCCTAGCACAGTGCCTGGCACATAGGCATAGTAAGTGTTGTTGGTGGTTTTATTTGCCTCTATCATACTGTACTGTCTTTTCCTACCCATATGTGTGCATATTGTAGTATTGGAAAGGACTTTAGACACTGTTGAGCCCAACCCAAGCCTGAGGGAGAATCTCCATGGCAGTATGACCAATAAGTGACCAAGGTCTTTCCAATCTCCACTTGAATTCTCTGGTGAGGGAAATCACTTATTTCCCAATGCAGCCCATTCTGCTTTCAGACAAATCTAATTTCCTTACATCAAGCTAAGATCTGCCTTCTCAAAGCTTCTTCCTATTGCTCCTAGTTAGATCCACTGAGACAAAGGAGAGTCTAATCCCTCTTCACATGACAACCCTTCAGATAGAGGAAGGAAGCTTGCATGTCCCTTCTTACTCTTTTCTAAGTTAACATCCCTCGTAACTTCCAACAGATGCTTTTATGATACTTTTTGTCATTCTCTCATCATTCTAGTTGCCTTCCTCAAGACAAGATCTAGTTTATCAGTCTTACCTAAATAATGATGCTTAGAACTGAACACAATTTTTCTAATATTTTCCTAGGGCACATCATAGAAGGATGATTGCCTTCTTTGTCTGGACGGTGCTGCTTTTAATGCAGCCTAATATATCATTAGCTTTTTTAATTATCTTGTCACACTCTGGATTCATTTTGAATTTGTAGTTTAGTAGAACCCCAAATTATTTTCACTTGAACTTTTTAGCTATGCCTCCCTCATTCTGTATTTGCTTAGTAAAATTTTTGTATCCAAATGTATAACTTTATATTTATTCCTGTTATAGTATTTTATTCATTCCATTGCTCTAGCCTGGCAAAATCTTTTTGAGTTATGACATTCTCCTTCAGTGGTTATATTTACTGCTTAGCTTCATGTCATTGCAAATTTGACAAACCGTGTTGTCCACCCCTTTAGCCAAATCATTAATTAAAAAGTTAAATAGCATTAGATCCTAAGAAATATCCATGGGACACTCAGAGAGCTATCCCACCAAGTTGATATTGACCTGGCATAATGACAGCTCTTTAGAGGGTAAGCTTCTTGAGGAAAAGAGACTATGTCATTCTTTTATCCTTAAAATCTTAGGATTTAGAGCTGGACAAGATCTTAGAGAATATTTAATTCATTTTTGCAGATAAAGAGGCTCAGAGGGGACCAAAAGATTATAGACTTAGAGCTGCAAGGGAGAAAAGTTCCGCCCTCTACTTGTATAACTGAAGAGTCTCAGAGAACTGAAGTGATTTTTTTTCTCGAGGTCACAAAAGTGGTAAATAACAGGATTTTAACAGCAAACAGATACTGTTTCTACTATACCAGAGTGCCTTCTGGTGAGGAGCATTGGGGTTTAGTGGCTAGACAGTTGCCCTCTTTACCAGGAAGATCTGGGTTTTAGTCTTTTCTCTGACCCATACTACCTAGGTGGCTCAAGGCAAGTCACTTAATTTTCTTGTGCTCTAGGCAACTCTTTAAAAACGACTTAAGTTGCAATGAAGATGCTTTACTCGGGGGCGGAGCCAAGATGGCGGCATAGCAGCAGCAACATATCACAGCTCTCACATAGCCACCCCAAAATACCTATAAAATAGGACTCTAAACCAATCCTAGAACTCCAAAACGCAAACAAGGATACTTCCCACTAAAGTCAGCTTGGCTACGAGGAACCATATCAGCACTGCGAACCGAAACCAGCCTGGCCTGAAGCGCGGCTGTGCCCCGGAGGCGGCTGGACGGGAGGAGCAGAAGAGCCTCTCAGGCGAGCGGATTAGCGGCAGCTGCGAGTGGGGATTGTGAAAGGGGGAGATAAGCAGTCCGGCCGAAAGGCCTCCAGAGCGGAAAAGCGAAAGGCAGAGGTTTTGCACCCGCCTCCGCGTTGTAGCTTCCTGCCAGGCCTGCAGACAGCAGGGGGACTGAGCGATTGTTTTCAGGCCAGTGCTCTCGCGTTGAGTGGCCTGGATCCGGATCGTCGTCTTGGGCCTCGGTCTTGGAGTCTTCATTATCCAGTCAGCTGGAAGTCTACAGCAGCCGGGAGGACCCCAGCGATTTGGGACAGAGCTTTCCCTCCTGGAAGCAGAGCCCCACAGAGATTTTTTTAAAAAAAAATTCACGGTCTGAACAACTATGAGTAAGAATAAG
>CM053585.1:160603536-160652084 GCA_028646515.1 Pseudochirops corinnae
AAAAAAAAAAAAAAAAAAAAAAGAAGATGCTTTACTCACCTGGGAGTTCCTTATCCTAGTGAACTCAAATAGCCAAGTTAGGATTTTAACAAAGGACCTTTGACACCAAAGCCAGTGCTCCTTCCACTCCTACCACATTGCCTTGTATCTTCTGAGCCTAGCTCAGTGTCACAGACAAAGTAGTCTGTAAACACAATTGTTGAATAGTTGAATCCTCTCCTTGGTGCATCACCGTTCCCAATAAGTCTGAAAAAAGTAAGTAATCCATGTAGAACAAGGTCATCTCTTGATGGCTTTATCTGAAAGACTAGCCTGATTTACCTTGTTTAATCTTGATTTTAGAGAGTGATCTTCTTTTGAGTTTCTTTCTCTGTGTTTTTCCCTTTGTGAATTTTTGTTCTCCTTTTTCTTTGTGATATTCACATCAGGCACCAGAAGCACTAGTCATATTTGATGCTATATGGCAACTATTAAAAGGCGTCAGGCCTTACTCCTTACCCAGCCTTCTCTGAATCCCAGCAGAGGGTCCTGGTCAGTGTGGAGTCACCAATGTCATTCACTCTCCCAGGCTTCACTGGCTTTAGAATTGGTTTGTGGGATCCAGAGAATGGCTGTGCAGAAAGCTGAGGCCAGTTCTGCGTAGTGCCTGTTAATAGAAATGACTGTTCCAACCTGATGCTGGACTTTATCGAATAGTGGGAATTTGACTAGTGCTGCCATTTGCCAAATAGGGTGCCATAAGTGATGAATGGGACCTCTGAGACACCAGTAGGAATTGACCTCATACCCATAACTTGGTAGGTAGCTCTCCTTGTTTAAGATCTCTAAACCCATTTCATTAAGATAGCTATTGGACTCCAACTTTCATAAAGCTCTTCTTGATTCAAAAAGAAGCATCAAATTCACCTTGCTGCTGTTTCACAACATGAACACACTGTCTTTCCTTATGCATCTTATGTGATATATCCCCTTAAAATGAACTATAAGTGTTTATCCAGATTATTTTGTTGTACTAGAATTTTACTGTATCATGAACTGTTGGGAGTAAATGAGCAGTAGGTGGGAGGTTTTACTGAGATGTTTATTACAGTGGTATTTACTGTAAGAAGAGGTTCTAAACCTTTTTGTGTCATGGATCCTTTTGGAAATGTGATGGAACCTATGGACCCTTCCCGCCCTTTTTCCCCAGAAACTTTTTTGGTGTGTGTGGGTTTGTTTTTTTTTTTTTTTGGAGAAAGGGTATGGGGAAACTGTATCTCTAGTGCTATAAGTGTAGTGAAATGTAGTGGCCATTAATGGGCCCAATCCCAACACTGATTCACATGGTAGCTTTAACCTGTTGCATTTTTCTGACCTAAACCCATCTGTAGGAAGCCTGGTGGCCCCTCTTGTTCCTGGGTGCTCACTGATTTGAGGATAGACTTGTGGATGGGACTCGACTAATGTTTTATATATATTTCCTCCCAGTTACATGTTAAAACAGTTTTTTAATATTTGTGGGTTTTTTTTTAAAGGTTTGAGTTCCAAATTCTATCCCTCCTTCTCCTCCCCCCTCCCTGAGATGATAAGCAGACAAGATATAGGTTCAGTCATGTAATACATTTCCGTATCAGTCATTTTGTACAAGGAGACTTGAATAAGAGAAAAAGAATGAAAGAAAGTGAAAAATAGCATTCTTCAGTCTGTATTCAAACAATATCAGTTCTTTCTCTGGAGGCAGATAGTATGCTTCGTTATTAGGCCTTTGGGATTGTCTTATATCATTGTATTGGACTAAATGAATAAATGTATAAGATTTCAGGGAAACCAGTTATATTGAAATTGTTATTAAAAAAGCCAAACAACCCTGCTTACAGACCCCAGGTTAGGAAATTTGCTCAGAAGGAACTTGACTTATATTGTGGTGTTAAGCTAATTACTACACTTTTTCAGTGTTCGCTTTGTGGACATCTGCCTAGGTGTTGTTTTAGATACTAATGACATATTTATATGGCACTTTATGGTTTCTGAGTACTCAACATGTATTATCTAAATTGATCCTTGAAGTAACCCTGTGACTAGGTAATAAGTGTATGATTAGTCTCACTCTGTGGATGAGGAAACAGTTTTAGACAGATAAAGTAACTTGGCCAAGTTCCTCAGAGGGAGGAGGAGAACAATTTTAATAGATTCTTTAGGGCATCAGGAGCTCATTGGAAATAATGATTAGCTTTTTGCAGTGGTTGATTTAGAGAAGTAGAGAAGCAGTGGGATGGTAGAATGAATGCTACATTGAGAGGAAAAATAGGAGGTTCACATCCTAGTTCTCTTACTGTGTTGTCTTGGGGATCACACTAGACCTTGTCTGCAAAAAAAAGAAGGTTGGCACAGATAACACTTAAGGCCCCTTTCAACCCTGTTCTGTGAGAATAAGATTCTAAAGGATTCTTTTTCCAACTAGGCCTCATAACAATCCTCTTGCTCCTGGCGTGAGCTGGATTGGAGGTTCTATACCTTGGGAGTTTGAGAAGGCCTAGAAATTTGAAGTTGGTTGCAGAAAGGAAGTACTACCCTGTTGTAGAGGAGAGATATTACTGGAATAGTAGTAAAGGTAATTGAGGGTTGCTGCTAGTGTGTGATAATTGCCTTTCTTATGTACTTCATAAACAACATAAGCTTTTTTTGTTCTTGTTTATTCCTTGCTATGCTTCCATGATAAGCTATTACCTTTATACCTTTTGTAAGTGACCCTACTTGAATTGGCTTAGATTAGTGGTGTCAGACTCAAATAAAAATGGGAGTTACTAATCTGTTATATGAAGTAAATAAAGATCCCTGTAGGCTACATATTGACTTGGTTTTAAAATGTTATGTTATACATGATTTTTATTTATTTTGTTAGCTATTTACTTATTTTATATTATTTATATTTGTATTGTATATAAATTTTTATTTATTTTGTTAGAGATTTCCCAATTTTATTTTAATATAGTTCCAGTCAGGTGTTTGACACCTGGGTTAGACTATTGAGTTGACTTGTATCTTGCTTTAATTTATTTCCTTCTCCTATCCTGTGTTCTTTTTCCTGGTATCCCATGTTGCTGGCCTCAAATCTGTAGAGTATCCTGAATTACAAGCATTTCTCAGATTTAATTGTATCTTTAAATTCAACAGTGTAATACAAAAATATTTACTTAGTACCACCCATGTGTGCAAAGTAGGGTGTGTGTGTATTTGTATGTGGAGGGGGTGAAGAGTGAACAGTAACAGCAGATAGAAAATATAGCCCCTGCCCCCAAGAAGGTGTGTAAAGGAAATGTGACACAAAGAAAATGGGATGGAGTTAGGAGAGTGCTGGATTTGGGATCAGAAGGGACCACATTTTGAATTCTGCTTTTGATACTAGCTATGTGACCCAGGAGGAGGTCACTTAACCTCTGAGCCTCAGTTTCCTCATTTGTAAACTTTATGTAATACCTTTAGTACTTAAGGAGTTGAGTTATTATGAGGATGAAATGAGATATTGTATGTATAATGCTATAAAAATCAACTGCGATGATGATTGTGTTTCTACATGTGTGTTTTACCTTTTATATTGGGAATAAGTGACCCTGCTTGAGTCAGGTGGATCTTTGTGGGTCCTCTGTGTTTGGGATGTTACTTTAATGTCCTAGTTGTCTGAATTGGCAAGTACGTAGATACTAGGTCCTGACTCGTTTCTGCTACTCTTGGCACCGCTGTGTTGCTCACTGCCAGAAGCAGACAGCCGCAGAGTTCGGGGTTATTTACCAACATGAGCTCTTTGCCATATTTGCTTCCTAGTAAGTCTGTCTGCCTTGGGAAATGGTGCTTCAGGCCATACTGTTTTGTACTGTGTTTTCTTTAACCGTACTATTTCTTTTTTTCCCTCTGAGCTATTGAGATGGCTTTCCTTGACCCATTTTCACTATCCCCTTCCTTGTACGCAGATAGTCATTGGATTGAACTCAAGTCTTGGCTGGCTGCCTGATGTCCAAACCATATAATAAAGCCATCTTTCCATGGAGTGTTGAGTATAGCTTTTCTAGAGATGAATTTGTAAATAAACCCAGACTATGGAAATTCACTATTGTTTTTGTAATGGCTCCCATTGTTTTTTATATCCTGGGCTGTCTGGAACTAATGCAACTTAGCCAAACTTTTGTGGCTTCTGTAAAGAAATGAGAGCAGCTGAGTGAATCAAAAAATGCTTGGACTTGGTCAGCTGGACTTGAGGTCAGAAAACCAGGTTTTAGGCCATTAGAACTTAGAATTTCGAGCTGGACAGGACTTTGAAATCATCTAGAATAGGAATTCCTGATCTTTTTTTGTATTCTAGGCCCCTTTGGCAGCCTGGTGAAGCCTGTCTTCTAAGAATGATATTCTTTTTTTTTTTTTTTTTTTTTAACTTTTTGGAGGGGGGAGGGCAGGGCATTTAGGGTTAAGTGACTTGCCCTAGGTTACACAGCTAGTAAGTGTTAAGTGTCTAAGGCCAGGTTTGAACAGGGCCAATGCTCTATTCACCGCAGCACCTAGCTGCCCCATCAGAATGATATTCTTAAAGGCAAAAAAATACACAGGAAACCAATTATAGTGAAATACAGTTATCAAAATATTTTTTATAAAGAACCCATGAAACTCCTTCATTTTACAGATAAGGAGAGTGAGCTCCAGAGAGAAGTGGTTGACTGATTTGCTTAAGATCACGCAAGTAGGAAATTGTAGGACTGGGATTCAAACCCAGTTCTTCTGACTCCAAATTCATTACATTTCCTATTATATCATGTAGTCCCTTGTGCTTTTGCAGCTTATTAGCTTTGTGATCTTTAACCTTTGTGAGCCTTAGTTTTCTCATCTGTTTGGTGAGATTCTCTGCCCTCACCACTTCACTGGGTTGCTGTGAAGATGAAATCAGAAAAAGCACAGTAAGGGCTTTTGAAATATAAAGTACTATACTGGGGTAAGAGATTATCTTTAAGTGATTTCTTGATTTGTTTTTTTTTTCTTCCAAAATAATTATTTCTTGGCTTGTGCAATAAAACTTTAACATTAAAAAAATATATCTTTAATACACTTTTAACTCACAATATGCCCTCCTATTTCTGCAGTCATTTTAAAATATCATTTGTCATTGAATTCACCACATTTAGAAAATATTATTTAATTCTTCATCATGAAGTCAACTTTGATACAGTTTTTGAAGGTGACTTGTTATTGGCAGTTTCTCTGATGTGCTGGTTAAATATGGGAGTATTCTGATTGGGTGAGTTTTCTTGGTGTTTATACCTGCCCTTGGGTATCTACTTCCTGGCTATATGCCTTTTTAGCATTGTGCTCCCCTGGAAAAGTGACACATGATCTTTCACTTGCATTTTAGGGTGAGTTTTTTCTGGCCAAAGTTATCAGACTTTCATCTTGGAAGAGTCTCTAGCACTATCAAAGTCATTTAGTAAATACTTTCCTGTCTTTTGTATGCAACATGAAGCAAGTTAAACAGACTTGTTCTTGCTATCTCAGAACCTTCAGTGAGACCGATCTCATAGACCCTAACAGAGATGTATAAAAGGCACAAGAGCAGTACAGACAATGAATAAGTACAAAAGTGTTTACACAGTGTCATTGTATTTTGTGTCACAGTCTATGAAGGATGAATCACACATGTTACATATTTATTTCAGTAGTTTGGGTATAAAGGAAAATTGATTTGGACAGTTAATCTCTCCCCTCTAAAATCCCTCCTCAATACTTTGTAATATGGGATGACTTTGAAATCTCAAAGTTTGTGCTAGTGGAGTACAAGCTTTGACCTGTCCTGCCAGTCTGGAAAGACCTTGAGAGTGGTCCAGCAGCCTACTTCTATGTCCTTTTTCAGTTCAATTCAGTAACTTATGTATTAAGCAGCTTTTATGTGCTGTGTTGGCTCTGGGGATTTTTGTTGTTGTTCAGTCATTTTTAGTTGTGCCCAGCTCTTTGTGACCACATTTGGGGTTTTCTTGGCAAAGATACTGGAGTGGTTTGCCAGTCCTTCTCCAGCTCATTTTTACAGATGAAGAAGCTGAGGCAAACTGGGTTAAGTGACTTGACCAAGGTTACACTATACAGAGTTAAAAATGAACCATACCTTACCCTCAAGGTATTTACAGTCCGTTGGGGAAATATATTGTGCACAAATAAGGTAATATAAAGGAAGAAGAAAAGCAGTAACAACTGAGAGGATCTGAGAATCTTCTTGAAACAGGTGTTACCTGAACCTTGAAGAAGATAACCCTTCCATAGATGGAGATATATTAAGTTCCCTGAAGGGAAATTTTATGTGAATGCATGGAGACTGAAGATGGAACGTCAGGTTTGGCCAGGGCATTGTTTGAAAAACAGTAATCGGAGATAAGCCTGGGGAAGGTAGTTTGGAGTTATATTGTAGAGGTCATTAAAAACCAGACTTAGAAATTTATATTTTATTCTAGAGGTATCAGGCAGTGGAGGTTGCATGAAATTATTGAGCAGTGGAATAATGTGGTCAATCTTGTGCCTTAGAAAGATTATCAGGGTAGCTTTTTGGAGGAGAAATTGGTGAGAGAAGAGAATGGAAGCTAGGAAACCAATTGGGACTATTATCTATTATTATTAGCTGTTAGAATAAGCATAGGTTAGGTAGGAGGTGATGAAGGGTAGTTGTTATGTGAGCACAAAGAAAGAGATAGGAGAAATGATGTGATGGTAGAATAGACTAGACTAGTCAACTAATTGGATATAGAATGTGAGGGAAGGCATAATTTAGGTAGGAGGTGATGAAGGGTAGTTGTTATGTGAGCACAAAGAAAGAGATAGTTAGGAGAAATGATGTGATGGTAGAATGGACTAGTCAACTAATTGGATATAGAATGTGAGGGAAGGATAATGAGGGAAGAAGATAAAAGTTAAGTTTTGGATATGTTGAATTTGAGATACTAATGAGACTTCCCTGTAGAAATGTTCAATAGGCAATAGGGCTATAGTTAAGCAAGATCAGAGCCAGATATTTAGATTTGGGAGATATCTGAATAGAGGTAATAATCAAACCTAAAGGAACTCATGAAATCACCACAGGAGAGAAGTTAGAGTGAGCAGAAGAAGAGGGTAGAAGATAGATGAAGATCTAGGACAGCGGTTCTCAATCTTCCTAATGCTGCGACCCTTAGTATGTGGGCGTATCTACATGTGGGTGGACCGGCCTGGAAATGGATAGAGGAGTGGTGTCTCACAGAAATATGTGTTTTCTGGTGGTCTTAGGCGACCCCCAAAGGGGTCACGACCCACAGGTTGAGAACCGCTGGTCTAGGAGAAGAAAGTTTAGGCATGTTGGAGGATGACCAGGAAAGAGCATTGTTATAGAAGTCAAGGGAAAAGAACAGTATTAAAAACTACAGAGATTAAAGAGGATGAGGATTGTAGAAAGCCAGTTGAATTAAATAGTAAGAAATCTTTAGTAAATTTGGAGAGAGCAATTTAAATTGAGTTATTATGTCAAAAGTTTAATTATAAAAGGTTGAAGTAGACAAGTCTTAGAGAGATATAGAATGATCTCTTGAGTGGATACCAGGGTGAAGTGAAGGCTACTTGTATTTAAGGATGGGAAAGACCTTAATATTTGTAGGCAGTAGGAAAGGAGCTAGTAGATTAGAAGGAGGGGGAATAGAGAGATTAAAAAGAGGTGGAGAGGTTGAAACAAGCTCCTGGAGGACATAGGAATGACTTAGACTTAGCAAAGGGTATTGTAATCTCATTTTCCCATAGTGGAGCAAAAGGGAACAGGATAAGAGCAAATCTAGAGGGGGATTTAGTTGTATATTAGGGAAGAATTAGGTGTAATGGTTGAAGATTGGCAGGTTGCGAACAGTGGTAGGACAAAAGGACAAAGGATTGAAGAATAGGGGAAGGGTACACAGTCAATTTTAGGGTGTCAAGGGGAGAACTTGTCAGTTTTATGGTGTCATAAGGGAAGTGAGGCCAGAGTAGGTAATATACTTAGAGAACAGGGAAGAACTGAGGTTATAATGAAGATTAAGATAAATTTAGGAAGGGTGAGATAAAAGGAGAGATAGGACAGGAAATGATGATGATACAGGGGAATCCTCAACTAACCTGACTCCTACTTTCCCAAGTGCTGTGATGACAAGAGGGTATAGTTATTGAGATGGCAGGACATACTATGTGTCTTATAACTCATTTTCTCTCTAAACATTGGAGCTATGGGAGTGGGAGTACAGAAGGATGAGGGAGTGGGAGACCAGTAAGTCCTTGAGGGCTACACTGAGGTCAAACATGGCACCAACTGGTCATTTTTTCCCAGGACATATCCAGAAGAAATTTCACATGTGAAATATGCCCTGGATTTTAACCAGACTGTGGCTCTGGTTCAAGCTGGATGGCTCTGGGCTTATTGGCCCTGATTTGAGCAGAACAGTTCAATATTATTTATGGTTGGTTATATGGGGAGGAGAATGGAGCAACATTTGTTTTTGCAAACATGGCCACATAGTAGATCATAAAGGAGCCCAGCTCTCTCACTTTAACTCTATCAGTGATCTGAAATGAGCACCAGATTGAACAATGACCAAAAAATAGAAAGAGAAACTTAATTAAATTCCTTAGTCCAACCTAGAACTGCAGAAAAAGAAATCCAGAAGCTGTGAGACTCAGACCCATCAAAAAAGCCAGTGTTGGTGCAGGTTCTTGGCATTACCCTCACTGGGAAAGCTCCAGTGAGTTCAGAGGCTGCCAGGCATCCCAATGAAGGAAACACTATGGAATACAGAAACTATCTAGCCCCCTGATCAAGGTCACTGGGAAGTGAGATGAAAGCAACAGTGATTTATCTGGGAAAATTCCAGGAAGAAACGAAAGATCACCTAGAACCCTGATTGAGGAAACCTTTGAGTGTAAAGATCATCCAGCATCCTAAAGCTCCAGGTAGTAGAGACAATCCAGATCCTAATCAAGGTAGCCCCATGGTGGCAGATCCCAGTGCCCTGATCTGGGAAACCTCAGGGAGGGACAGGAGGATCACCTAGAGTGACCTGGTTTAGGGATAACCAATTATGAGGTTCTGACTGGCGACACTAAATTCTGTCATTCTCTGAGCACTGACTTTTTGAATACCTTGTGTTAAAATAAAAAGATTGAAAAAGTAGAAGAAAATATAAAGTGTTTCCTTCTCCCAAAAAATACTGACAACTGACCTGGAAAGTAAACTGAAAAGAGTCCAAGAATCATTGGGCTACCTCAGAACCATGACCAAAACGGAGGCCTTATGTACCATATTTTAAGAAATCATAAATAAAAACTGCCAAGATCTATTAGAACTAGAGGGCAAAGGAAAGATAGAAAGAATCCAACAGCTACCTACTGAAAGAGTCTCTCAATTTAAAACTGATAGTAATTTGTTAGCCAAAATTCATAGCTTCCAGGACAAAGGAAAAAAATATTCCAAGTAGCCAGAAGAAGAGAGTTCAAGTACCAAGGAGCCACCATCAGGATCACATAAAACTTGGCAGTTTCCACATAAAGGAGATTAGATATTGGAGTTTAACTTATCTAAAAGCTTACAACCAAGAATACTTCAGCATACAAAACTATTGGAGAAGGGGGAGTGGGTGGAGAAGGAATGGATCTTTATTGGAAGGGGACTTTGAAAAAAGCATTCTTGATGAAAATATCAGAGCTGAGTAGAAACTTTGAAATTCTAACACAAGAGATGTGAAAAAAATAGAAAGTTAAAAAGATTTGATCAGACCCTTGAATTTCTTTAGTGGTCATAAAGGGAGTTATATAAGACAAATAGAGGACATGGGGGTAGGTCTGTTCTTTTTGTTAGTCATAAGAGAGGCAAGAAAAGTGAAGGGAAAGGAATATATTAGAGAAGAAAGAGGGAAAACTTACTACTTTTCATAATCAGGTACATGAACAGAAGATTGCGCAAACATGAAGAAAGGGGTGAGGGAGTAAGCAGCACATAAACCTCACTCTTATCTGAACGGGCATAGGAAGGTTGAATACATACACGCTTAAACACACGCCAAGAATGTGATAAAGAAATATATTAAACTCAGCAGAACAGGTAGGGACAATGGGGGAGGGGGTGAAATGAGGATTCAGAAGAGAGGATAGTATTGGGGAGCAACAACCACAAAATAGAACAAATTTTGAAGACTGGATTTTGAAGGGGCAGAATTAAAAGGGAAAAAAATAAAGGGTAAGAACTAGTGATCCCCAGAGTCTGGTAAAGAAGAAGTGAAGAGGAGTGATGAAAATGAAGCAAATAGCTCCAATTATAAGACATTAGCATCAATCATATACTCGTTTTTCACCACTTGTAGTTCTCTGTATAAAGGTGGTGGTGGGGATGGTAGAGCAGATGTCAAAAGAAAAGAAACATTAAAAGAGGATAGGATGGAAGACTATGATATATAACAATCATAACCATTGATGTCAATAGGATAAACTTGCCATCAAATGGAGTAGCCTAGTAGACTTGATTAGAAAGTAAAACCCAGCACTGTTACAAGAAATACACATGAAACATAGACTTTTTAAAAAGGACTGGAGTAGGGTTTATTATGTCTCAAACAAACTAAAAAAAGAGGGTAACAGTCATGATATCAGATAAGATAACAATAAAAGGAGATGGTTAAAAAAGATTAACTGGGAAACTACATAATGCTCCAAGGCATCGCTGACAACGCACATGGTGCCATAATGATGCATGAGTATCAATATAGTATGGCACCAAATGGCGTTGTATTTAAGTACTTATGGAAAAGTTAATTGAATTACAGGGACAAAGAGTTGGCAAAACTAAGTTAGGGACATTATTGCGTCCACTTTCAGACCTAGTCTTATCTTAAAAAGAAAGAACGAACTTAAAGACTTAAATAGAATTTAAGAAAAGTTAGATATAATAGGTCTCTGGAGATTACTGAAGGGAATTGAAAATAATATATTTATTTCTTAGCCATATATAGACTATTTACAGAAATTGACCATGTGATAGGGTATAAAAATCTCTTAAAGAAATGCATAGAGATAGAAATTTTAACTATATCCTCTATTGAGGATATAGTTAAATAAAAGTTAGAATTAGTAAAGGACTTTTGGGGGGAAAAATCAAGCCATAGTGGAGATTTATAATTTAATCTGAAGGAATTGATGGATCAAAGAATGAATCATAGATGCAGTAGATAATTTCATCAAAGAAAATTACAACAATGAACCATTATGCCAAAACTTTTGGGATGCCGCCAAAGCAATCCTTAGGTGAAAATTTTTGTTACTATATACTTTTATCTACGAAAGAAAGAGCAGATCAAACTAGTCAGGCAACTAAGAAAACTAGAAAACCAACAAGTCAAAAGACCCCAACCAAGCATAAAAATAGATACTCTGAGAAATCAAGGAGGATGTTAACAACACTGAAATTTTTTAAAAGTTGAAATAATAAAAATAGGAGTTAAAAAAAAACTAAATATAAACTAGTAGCCAGGGTGGTTAAGAAAAAGTGAGAGGAAAACCAAATTACCAGTATCAATAAAGAAAAATAGTATTCACAATAAATGCAGAAAAAATTACTAGAAAATATTTTGTGCATAATGCCCTCATAATAAATAATGGATGAATCTTTATAGAAATACAAATTACTTAAACGAACAGAACAAGAAATAGATCATTCAAATAACCCAATCTTGGGAAAAGAAATTGAGTAAGACATAAATGAATTCCCAAAGGAAAAAATTTCAGGAACAGATGGATTTACAAGTGAATTCTATCAGATATAAAATGAACAATTAATATGTTACTACATAGACCATTTGCTACACAAAATAATAAGAGTTTCTAAAAAATTCTTTCTATGACACAAATACGTTGTTGGAAGGACAAACATGATCAAGGAGAAACAAAAGAGAGAAAGAAAGCTATAGATCAATATCCCCAATCAACATTATTGCAAAAATATTAAATATCAGCAGAGACTGAAGCAATACATTAAAAAATTATACCTGGTTCAATTTATATCTACCATATTAGATTAATTTAATATTAAGAAAACTATAAATATAACAGATCATATCAATAAAAGCAATAAAGATCACAAAGTTATATCAACATATACAGAAGAAATTCTGACAAAATCACAACACACATTTCTGTTATAAACTATAAAAAGAGTACGAATAAATGGGCTACTCTCTAATATAGCAAATAGTATCTAACTAAAACCCAAAGCAGAACTTTATATAATGGAGAAAAAAGATAGACCCCTTTTTAATGAGACCCGAGAGTAAGACAGGGATGTCCATTATCACCATTATTATGTGATATTATTTTTACAAATGGTAGTGATTGTTACAAGAAAAAAGAAATCGTGTAACTAAATATAGGAAAGGAGGAAACAAAATTGATGCTTTTTTTTCCAGATGATATGATGGCCTACTTAGAGATTAAACTAAAACTAATTGAAAAATAAATTTTGCAAAGTGTCAGGAAATGAAGCAAACCCACATAAATCATCTTTTCAGTACCTTATTAACAAAATCCAGCAGGAAGAGATAGAATGGGAAGTTCCATTCAGATAGCTATAGATGGTAAAAAATATTCAAGAATATTTTATTCCCTAACAAGACACTTATGTGAATCTGTCTTCATATATTCATACTTATATTCATATATTTATATGACTCCCACTACAAGATGTACTTGATAGAAATACAGACAGACTTTAATAATATAAGAGATATTGTTGTACATGGTTGGACCATGCCATGGTATAAAAATGACAATAATACTTGTATTTACTTAGTGGAGAGGCAAGCAGGAAAGATTCTCTAGCAGTACCAGATCACAAACTATAATACAAAGCAGTAATCATCAAAATAATTGGTAGTATCTTAAAAATAGAAAAATTGATCCAGTGGAACAGATTAAACATATAACATATGAATGGTGTGATAAATCCAGAAATCCCAGCTATTAAATGCTCACGATTTGGTTAAAACTGCTGGGGAAACTGGAAGGCAGTTTAGTTCAATTTAGACTAAGTGCTCACACCGTATACCAAGATAACATTCTATTGTCCACATGACCTAGATATAAAAGATCACTTTATAAACTTTTTAGAGAAGTAAGAAAGGGGGAAAAAAACCACATTTGCAACTATGTATAGAGAAAGAGTTCATGACCAGATAGGGAATAGAGAAAGTCATAGAAGAAAAAAATGGATAGTTTTGATTATATAAAATTGAAACATTTTTGCACAAATAAAATAAATGTAGTTTAAATTAGAAGAGAAACTGTTAACTAAGAAAAAAATCTTTGCAGTAAGTTTCTCTGATAAAGGTCTAATATCCAAGCTGCACAAGGAAGTCTTTCATCCTTACCCTTCCCAATAGATACATTGTGAAAAAAGGATATGTATAGATAGTTCTCAAAGGATTATTTTTTTTTCATTTGGGGAGAAGTGTTTCAGAGGGAGAGGGTAACTAGTGATGGTGTTGCCTCCCCCCACATTCAAAGAGGGTCATTGAAGCATTTTTTTTTTAATGTCCAGAAAACAGAAGGAAGTTTAGAGGGAAACTGCTTTGAAAATTAACATGTTGCTTTTATTATTTTTTTTAAAAAGTGGTACACATAGAAACTCATGATTTCACATATACCTCTTTTTCTGTTCTTCTGACTTTGTATTCTTTCCCTTGTAAAATGGGCATCATAATACTTGTTCTACCCACTCAGATGGCTGTTATGAGGAGCGGATGAAATGTATATGTGAGGACCTTTGTCAACCTTAAAGCACCATAAAAATGCCAGTTCTTTTTCTTATTGTTACCCTTATCCTTGAGGATAAATCCCTGATCATGGGGTAAAAATGAGATTGAATGAAGGGAAAAAATTACATTCAAAGTCATATTTCAAATATAGGGACTAAACGTGTTATAGCCTCATTGAAAAAAGTGGTACCTTTGAAACGTAAACTGTTTTTTAAAAAATTAAGTTTATTTCTAATTTTCAGCATTCACTTCCATAAGTTTAAATTTTTCTCCCTCTCGTTCTCTTCCTCCCTCCCCAAGATGACATGCAAACTGATATAGGCTCTACATATACATTCCAATTAAACATTCCTATTTTCACATTGAAACTTATACTCTTAAGAGAGCACCAAGAGGTTAAGTGATTTGCTCAGCATCACAATCACTATGACTGTTGCTGGTGCTGGCCACTACATTATGTCTATCCTCAGACAAGCTGAAAATATAAACAAAATGATTAATTCCCTAAGGACCTAAAAACTAAAATGAGATAGGAACTTCTACCAAATTTCCATGACACCCAAGGGTTCTAACATAATAAATGTTGAAGAATCTTTGTCTTGTACTTGTATCCATCAGCAAGAACTGGGCTCCAACTCAGATACATACTTTTGTTAGTTTCTCTAATGGTTAAGAAGCCCTCTATTTCAAGTGGAAATGTCTCCTGATTTAATTTAAACCAATCTCTCTTAGGTTTTCAGCCAGTAGAGAGAATAGCTGTTGGATTTGCCTACTCAATCCTTACAGTATAAGAATGAGGGGAAATAATGATCACAGTGGTAATCAGAATGCTGGGATTTTGCCTAGCAAGTCTGCTGAAGATTGTGGTTGTCACATGGGAGATTTTTAACCAATCAGTAACCATCCTTATTCTTTTCTCTTTAACAATAGAAATCATAACAAAACATTGTCTGCTGGTTGAAGCGCCTGCCTTATGTCTAATTCTCTGATTCAGTAGCTGCTGGAGACTGTTCTACTCTTGACAATAGCTAATCCCCATGTCTCAGTGTTAGGTACCTAGCCTTTGTCTTTCACTTCAAACATTGCTGTTTATTTTTCTTATCCATATTTTAGTTTGATATTGCATCGTCTTTGCAAATGGGCACAGGATTGTAGCATGAGTCCCCAAAAAGTGTAGCTTTTATTTGTCTTGAATTTTTGTTTGTTTTTTTAACCCAGTAGTGAGCTGAGATTAGAACTCTTTTATTTGATAGCCATCAACCCATCGGGTAAAACTGGATTTAGACACTCCTTTACTTCTTCTCCCTTCTTAATCTGTGCCACTCTTGCCTCCCTTTCATGGGGAAGAGGGACCTGTCTTCTGAAGTTTTTTCTCTCTCTCCTGATTAATTCCCTCGGTTCTAAGATTTTAGCTTGTTATGACTAATCATATTCAAGTGTGAGCCACTGATATTATCTCCAGGTGCTAATCTTCCCAGGTATATATGCGTTTCAAAGTAGAGATCTTGTTCTTAAAAACAAAGGAATGGACCTCTAATACTGCAATTTAAGGCATTATGGCAGACTAGTGGAAGAGGTATGATTTTTGTAGTTCGTTTTTATTTAGTGTAGGGAAAGGGCCATCACCCATCAAAATTAGAGTTGGATCATGTAAACAAACACCTGTTCTGACAACTCTATTGCTTGTCTAAATTAGTTGGTTTCTCTACTCTCCTTACCCCTTTTCAAGTAGAGGTGGGGAATCTCAGATTGCCCTACGTCGGGTAACATTTTTTGAGCCAAGATACATTACAGGTTACCACTCTGCTGGTGGAGGCATGGGCTGGCACTATCATTATTACCTGACAACAGCAACCTGCACCTGATAGCACATCCAGCATCCCTATGTTGTGCCAGAGATATTGATGAGACCCAGGGACCCATGCCTCTGGCAAGAGTATCCAGCTGGGGAGAGGAGGAGGAGCAGATCATCCATGGTGGCTGGGATGTTTTAGGAGTCCTGTCATATTTGAGTGCTTTCCCAACTCAGTGCTAATATATTAGATAATTTCAGAGAGTTGAAGAACCCAGGCATGTAGGAGCTTTGTGATTGACAATGGATAGAAACCAACTGCTGAGTTTTATGTATAGTTTTTGCCTTTAAGGTTTTTAGATAGGCGCTGCTGTGCTTTGCTAAGCTATTAATTTACTGAGCAAGGACAGTAACCAATATCTTGGGATTACTTTTCTATGGAAAATAATGATTACTGTCATAGGATTTATTAGAATTGTAGAGCCTTAGGTAGAACCTGAAGCATGAATCCCTCTGTAGAAGTAATGTCCAACTCAAATAGAAATGAGGGTCACTAATCTCACCTGTACATAATGTAATGTTATCTATATTTTATTGTAGCTTTATTAAATATTTTCCAATTACATTTTAGTCAGATTTGGTCCACACTTGGGAGTATTGTGGGCTGCATGTGTTTTGCACACATTCTATCTATAGAGGAGGTCCATGAGCTTGGGATGGAGGAAAAATACATTTTTATTTTTACTAACCTCTATCTGAAATTGATCTTTTTTTTCTTAAAATTTTTTTAAAATCATTAATCTAAGAAGGCAGTTCCATTACACAAAGAAAGGGTAATAAGAACTTTTATTCTGCAGCAGTGGTTCTCAACCTTCCTAATGCCGCGACCCTTTAATACTCGAATGTGAGAGTATCTACATGTGGGCGGACCTGCCTGGAGATGGATAAGAGTGGTGTCTTGGTTCTTAAGACCATCGGAAATATGTGTTTTCCGATGGTCTTAGGCGACCCCTGTGAAAGGGTCGTTTGACCCCCACAGGGGTCATGACCCCCAGGTTGAGAGCCACTATTCTACAGTATCCCAGGCTATTGGTCATCTAGTTTTCTGCTTGAAGACCTTCAGGGATGGGAAATTTTCTACTCCCTCCTAATTGTTAGGAATTTCTTAATTTTGTAAAACCCAAATCTATAGCTCTTCAGCCTCCATACATTGTGCCAGGTTCTGTTCTCTGGAGCCAAGTAGAACAAGTCTAGTCCCTTTACCACAAGTGAGCTCTGCAGATACTCGAAGACAGGTATGGTGACTCCTCTACTGTTCTTGTCTCCTGGTTAGAAAGCCCCACTTCCTTCAGCTGGTCCTTATATATTATGATGTTTGGCCCTTTTCGTTTGGGTAACCCTTCTCTGTATGCATTCTTGCTCATTGGTGTCTTGTGTAAAATGTAGTGTCCAAATTGGACATATTAATCTAGATATAATGGTAGCTTTGGGCTAAAAATTCTTTCTTACTCATGACCACATGTCTTTCAGTTGACTCAATTTCTTTATGACCCTAAATCTGCCTTACAGGTAAGGTGGCCTCCCTGTCCTTGGCTATTTAGATTTCTGTCCATCCTACAGGCTACTCAAATGCCAATGCCTTCAGAAAATTGTTCCTAATCATTTCAAGGGACCCTTAATAATCTCCTTGTATTCTGAACACTTTATATAAAACCCTTATTATTTAACAATGTAGAACTGCTTCCCCCCCCATTAAAACAAATAAATGTTTTTTCTCTGTGTTCCTTTCCAGATCCTTCTTGAATCATTCTTCTACCTTTGGCCATGTTTTGTTTTGTCATGTGTAGTTGTAATCATTATATATACTGTTCTTATTATGCTAATCATATTTTCCATCATTTTACAAAGGCCTTTTTGAATTTTCTTACCTTCATTTTTCAGGGTATTGATACCATTTATGCCATTTTCATGGCAAGCATACCATAATTTATTCAACTATTCTCTTAGCAGTAAATATATGTGCTGTTTTCAGTTTTTTGCTATTACAAATAAATCTGCAAGCATTTATAATTTGTTACTACTATATTCCATGCAGGGTGCTAGCAGATCAACCTTACCATAATCCCCACTGTCTCTTATCTTCAGTCTTTCCCTGTTAATTCTAGTTTCTTATCTGTTACCTACAACTATACCTAGTTCTCTTCCATTCTTAAAAAAAACACCCCACTTGATCATCCTCTACCTGCTTGCTATGATCCTATATCTTTCTTCGCTTTTTGTACCTAAACTGCTTGTCTACATGTGTTGCTTCCATATTCTCATAAGAAAAGAGGAAGTGGTCACAATGACTACATGTACTTTTTTCTAGAAATAATTCTGAGAGGAGGTGCAGTATAGGACACTAGTTTTGAGAGCATGATAGGGTCTAGACAAGATTTTTTTTTTTTTAAGGATGTAGGAGATGAGCACAACTGAAGGTTTAGGGAAGGAGTGGTAGATAGGGAAGGAGGGAATGATTAAAGGGGGTAATCTGCTAAAGAAAATTAAATCAAGGGCATATAAGTCCTTTTTTATTATTTCATGCCATTTTTAGGGTAAAGTCCTAGTAAAGGAATCTATTGCTGGGTCCAAAAAAGATATGAAAAGTTTCATGACTCTTATTTCATATTGCTCTCTAGAATGTTGATAACAGTTAGCAGTCCATTGGCAACATAGTAGAATGCCTTCTTCCCACAGACACCTGCCAACATGATGTTTTATCATTTCCTTCTTAATTTTGCTATTCTAGTGGGGGTATGGTTGTTTTAATTTACATTTCTCTGGTTATCAGGAAATTTGAGTGTATTTTCATGTTTGTAATTTCTCCTTTAAAAACTACGTATTCATATTCTTTTGACTATTGCTCCTTTGAGGTGTATATATTAATCTTATAGATATATTTCATTTTTTTAAAATAGATCTTGGGTGGAAGACTTTTATCTGATGTATTTACTGCTAGCATTTCCCCATACTCTGTTTTGTTTCCTTTATTTTTTAGAGGTATTGTTTTTTGTTGGAGAAAATCCTTTCATATTTGTATAAGAAGATCTATTAATTTTATTCTCAGACCCCGATGTAGTTTGAGGATAAACTCTTCTAGGTTTGCTTTATGTTTTTGAAAGTAGTTGACTTGTATTTCTTCTTTTGGCCTTCACAAAAGTTGGGAAAATACTTTCTTGAATTTATGGGAGAAGTTGTAACTTGTCCATGGTCACATAACTAACTAGTGGTAAAGTTAGCTAGTGTTTATACAGTGTTTTAAGGTTTGCAGAATATTTTACACATATCTTATTTGACCCTCACAAAAACCCTGGGAAATAGGTGCAGTTAATATTCTTATTTTACAGAGGAGAAAACTGAAGCAGACAGAGGTTAAGTGACTTGTCCAAGGTAGTCACATAATGACACTTAATCTCTGAGGTAGGATCTGAACTCAGGTCTTCCTGATTCCAGATCTAGAATATCAGCCTATGCTGCCTAGCTGCCTCGAAAAGTAGTGACTTAAGGGGCTGCTAGGTAGCGCAGTGAATAGAGCACCGGCCCTGGAGTCAGGAGGACCTGAGTTCAAATTCGGCCTCAGACACGTAACACCAAAAACTGGCCATGTGACCTTGAGCAAATCACTTAACCTCAGTTGCCCTACCTTCTTCCCCCTCCAAAAAACAAAACCCCAAAACAAAAAAAAAGTAGTCACTTGAACTCAGATCTTTCATGCAATTTTTAGGGTAAAAGTGCTGATAAAAGAATCTATTGTTGGGTCAAAAAAAAAGTATGAAAAGTTTCATGACTCTTATTTTATTTTGCCATATTGCTCTCTAGTATGTTGGCACTTCCGATCTGTCACTTTATACTACTTAGTGTGGTGCTAAGCACATAGCAGTTACTTAAAAAACGCATGTTGATTAATTTTCTGTATTTATACTTTATATACATGTGCAGAAAGTCTGCATGTATAGAGATAGTTTTTTATGCAGTTTTTAAAAATAGAGGCCCTAGAAAAAGCTCATTTTAACATTGTAAATATTTCTGTCACTCTGAAGGGTGTTGCTGTCTCTGAAAAAGACTGGAGAGATGCGGACAATTTAGAAATTTTGGCAGGTTATATCATAAGAGTTGTCAGCATTTGTTACTATTAATATGAGTGGTATTAGCCATTCCCAGAAAATGTACAGTCTATTCGAAATAACCAGATTAGAACATCAAGATCATAGTTCAAACCCTAAATAATACAGTTATAAGTCTAATTATTACGTGAATAAAACACAGGGTAAACCTTAATAGAGATTTTAAAAATGAATTCTTAAGATTTCAAAGGCATATTTATGCTAGTCTTATTAAAACCAATCTCTAGAGTAGTGGTGTCAAACTCAAACAGAAATGGAAACCACAAAACCCACACATAAGGATCCCTTAGGCAGCGTATTGACTTAGAAAATGACACATAAAAAAAATGACACGTGTTTATAAAAAATTTTTTTTTAAATTAAACCACCAACACATACATTTTAGTCTGGTTCTGGTGCCATGTTATGGGCCATGTCCAACAGCCTGCAGGCTGTGTGTTTGACACCTTTGCTCTAGAATATCTACCTTGGGGAGAAGTCATTAATATTTATCTCTTGATCTTTGGAACCAAGTATTCCTCTGTTGAAGTACTTTATATCTTCCCTCTGTGCTGAAAATCCGTAACATTTACCCTAATGGGCATCATAGTTATACCTCAACTTCAATAGGCAAATACAGGGCAAAGAGCTCTGGTTCTAGAACCAGCCATCCTGGGTTCAGATCTCCCTCTTAAGTCACATGCTCTTCTCAGGCCTTATTAACTTTATTGATAAAGGAGAGGGTTGGCCTCTGAGGTCCCTTCCTGCTCTATTCTGTGACTTTTGATCATGAATGTTTTCTGGTCTTATAACTTTCATTTTTATTTATTTTTTTTGTTTTTGCATGACATTCATTTCTGAATATATTCCCTCTCATTCAGTGAGCCTTTCCTTAAATAAAGCTTAGATATATATGTGTATGTATATTTGACAGTTCTCATTTTTACATAAGTGGACAATTTTAATGTGAATTTGTCCATGGTTGTGGGCAAGGAAGGGAGGGAGGGAGGAAGGCAGGAAGAAAGCTGGCACAGGGTTCAAGGATCTACAGGGGCCAGGGATAGACTCTAGGTACCAGAGCAAGGGCAGGTACTCGAGTGGGTGGGTGGGTTGAGTGAGTGAGTGGAGCTGAGCTGAGGGTCAGAAGCAGAGAAAAGGCACACTACTATACAGTTAAGTTAACATAGGTGGGTTTTTTTGGAATGTGGATTTCTTTCAGAATCCTTTACATAAAATCAAATTTGTGTAACACAAATTTACATAAAGATCTGTTAGTATACATATAGAGTTCAGCAAAACCTATTGATTGGTCCATCAACCCCATCTGATAGCATCTGCAGCATTCTATAGCCATAGCCTTCAGGTACACAATGAAGAGAAGGAATGTATTTTCTCAATTCTTTTAACTTCCTCACAACTCCTTTGGGTCTCCAATTATTTTGTGTGGTCTCATTTCAAAAAAATTTTTTTTTAACGAGATAACTAGAGAAAAATTGGACTGTAACTATTTTTATTTTAGGCACTGATAAGATACATATATGTATATACACATTCCATTGCTTTAAAAGACAATTTTTCTTTGACCTTTCTCTTTGACATTTTGGTCAGTGAGAATGGTACTTCACCATTTATCTTTCAGAGCATTTTGGAGAGTAGTGTGTTTGTGCCAGTATAATATTCTAATACAGGAATCCTAGGTGTGAAAGTATATACAGAAACAGACAACTGAGACAGAAACTTGTATTGATAAGATGCTGATCTTCATACAAACCGGTTTAATTTCCAAAATCCTTTATAGCCAATAACAACTTTTAAAAAATCAATTCATTATTTCAAGCTCCTGTGATATCCTCAGGATGAGTGCACTCCACTGACCGCAATCACCCCCAACCCCAGTGAGTTAGTAGACAGCCTTCTTTGAATGTTGCTCTGGCAGAAAAATGAATCACTCTGCGGCTAACTAGTTTGTGTTGCTTTTTGTACTTAGGCTGACCAGTCCTCAGGTGACAGAGGCATAGCCCATAAATCCTTATACTGGAAGCCTCTCTAACCTGATAAGACTTAGTGGAGCCTGTGTTCCCCTAAGAGTGACGTCATCGTCTGCCTGCAGTGGGAGGAGGAGAGGAGTCTTACCGACAAAGTGATAAAATACCCAAGTCCAATATGTAGCTTAATTGGTCCCAGCATCAGAAGGCCCACTAGAGTTAACGCTGGGTTCAGAACTCCCTCAGTCATTCAGTCAAGTAGCATTTATTAAATGCTTGCTTATATGCCAGGTGCTGTGCTAAGCTGTGGGTGATACAAAAAGAATGTTGATCCATCCCTCTCTTGAGAAAGGAAGTAGTAACTAAAGGGAACGGAGGCAGGAAGTCTCCGAAGTTGGAAGGGACTTTGGAGACCCTCTGGTCTTCAGCTTTACCTGAGGCATGAGAGTCTTTCCCAAGTTACATTATTTCCATTTCCCTTTCACTGGAGGAGATTCTCCACCATGCTACCTCCATGTCACCCCCAGTGACTCTTCACCTCACAGGTGTCTTTTGCTTTGGGCAAAAGACAGCAGGACCATCACCTTACTTGCTCTGGACCCTGTATGATGCCTCCATGACTGTGGTGTAAGATCTCATTTGCCTTTTTTGGTTGTTGTCTCAGATTCATATGAATTTTTTAGCCCTATGATGTGCTCTAGAGAGACATTGTAGGAGATACAGAAGATGCAGTCTGGGTCCCCAACAATAGCCTCCATTTACATGGCACTTCAAGTTTTACAGTGTTTGTCTCACTGTGACCCAAGGAGATGGGCAGTAGAGCCTTTTATTATACTCATTTTCCAGCTGAGGAAATTGTGGCTTGCCTGTGGCTACCTAAGTGATGTCAGTCAGTACTTAAATCTAAGTCCTTTTATTAAAAATGCAGCACTCCTTCCCATTATGCCACACTACTCCTTAGAGAACTTATGTTGTAGTTAGGGAGACCCAACTAATTCAATACAGTTCAAAAGATCATTTGTTTAAGCTTCTACAATGTGCAAAACCCTGTCCTGGGCACCAGGTAGACAAAGATTAAAAAAAACACACCTTAAACTCAGGGAGTTTTCACTCTAAGAGAGAGTCTCTGCCCTCAAGGAAATTATATCCTTTTTTGGGGAATGATGGCCAGGGAGCAGTGAATGGCCAGTGTGGACATGAAGTAAAATAAAACATGATTTAGTTGATCTAAGGCCACTCTGAGATGTTGCCAACGGTGGGAGTTTGAACTCACTCAGCAACTGAGACCACTTTTTCTGACAGGGTAGAAATCTCTGTCTCGGTCTCTCTCTCTTTCTCTCTAGTAATTCAAAGTAAAATGGGATAAATGTGGAGGGGCCATACAGAACCAAGTACTAGAGGAAATTTAAAGAGAGAGAAAGAAAGCAATTAGAATGATGAAAGGCCAAACTTTACTGACCAAGTAAAAAGAGAATTAATAATCATAATAACTAACATTTATACAGCATTTTACCACACAGTGTTTAACACACAGAAACACTTAGTGAGCTTTTAAGCTTTAATAGCTCAGTAGTGTACTGGGACTTTTGGAGTATTTGTGTACCTCATTAAGATTTGCAATGCACTTTATAACCTCATTTGATCCTTATAATAATCATAGAAGGTACAGCCTATTATTTTCCTTTTTTTATAATTGAGGAAACTGAGGCTCAGGCAGGTTAAGTGACTTGCCCAGGGTCCTCTTCTAAAATGAAAGATGAATAACAGCTATTAAATACCTGAGGTAGGATTTGAACTCAGGTCTTCCTGACTCCCAGGTCTGTTCTAAGAGTTGTGCTCTACCTAGTTACTTGTAGTAATCAAAAGATAGCCTCTTGGAGGAGGAAATTGAACTGGGCCTTGAAGGTTGGATAGTATTTGGCTAAATAGAGTGAAGGTGGGATGGCATTATAGGTGAGGGTGTAAACAAACAGCATGAGCCAAACAAAACCAAATCTGAGGTACACGGATTTTGGGAAAGAGGGGAACAGGCTAAAAGTTGGGCAGGTGGTGCCACAGTTCCCATTTTTGCCTTGAGTTTCTTAGATAATACCATGAGCTTGAGTTGATGACTTGTTCCTGGGTCTTCTGGATATGCTCGGTGGTAAAATGTAGACTTTGACCAACTCCTTGAATTGCACGGGATTTTGGATAGATGGAGACCTTTAGTACTCACTTGTTTATCTGAAACAGTGTGGTTTCCTAGAAAGGCACTCGATTCAGAGCCAGAGGACTGAGACCGAATTCCCAGCTCTCCCACTTACTGCTCTGGACAAATCACTTCACCTCTTGTGGGCCCTCAGTTTCTTCATCTGTAAAGTAAGAGAGTTGGGTTTAAGATTCCTTTCAGTTCTAAATCTATGATTATACTTCTGTCGGGTGTGGAAGGCATTGGTTTTGAATGTTTTCACTATTTCTTTTTTCAGAAAACAAAAAGTCTGGGCTTTGTATTTGTTGCAATGTGAGTTATTTGTTATGATCTCAGTTTGGGATACTACACTTGAAACTGCTAGTTATTACTTTGATGCTTTTCAATCAAAGAATGCATGCAGAGGGGTCCTTCCTGCCTTTCTAAAGCATTTGACACCGTCAGTCACCATCTCCTGAGTATTCTCTTCTGTCTTGGTTTTTCATACTGCTGTTCTTGTTTCTCTTATTATGTCTGACTGTTATTCAGTTTCCTTTGCTGGATCTTCAGCTTTGCCATACTCACTAAATGTGGATATTCTCCAAGGCTGTTTTCTTTCTTTTTTTTTTTCTCTATGCTATCTTACTTGGGTGTTACAATCACCTACCATAGGCTCAGTTACCATCTCTGCAGATAATTTTTCTTGATCAGCATTTAGCTTTAGTTACTCTTCTGATCATCAGTCCCACACATCACCAGCTGCCTAATGAAGATACATCAAAGTCAAAATGTCCAAAACAGCATTTTTTATCTTTGCCATCCAAACCTACCTCCTCTTCAGAACTTCCCTATTACTGTTGAGGGCACCAGCATCTTCCTACCTAACCAGGCTCATAATTTCCAGTCCACTCTAGAGTCTTGGGGGATATTCATGGTTAGTCGGTGTGAACAAAGAAGGAACAAAGGAGACTGAGAAGGGATGACTCATGTAGGAGGAACCAAGAGAAAGCAGTTTCATGAAAATCTGGAAATGACCAAATATATGATCGAAGGGGATCAGCAGTGTCAAAGGCAGCAAAGAGGTCGGTTGCTCACAAAAAGCTTTCCCTTGATAGGTCTCAGCTGGCACAGAGGGCATACATGGGGAGCAAGAAACTACTTTTAGCATGTGTGCCCTGGCTTCTGCTAAGGCGGAATAGTCCGAAACTTGTCACCCTTGTCCTGAGTGACTTGGAGATTTCATCCAGGAATTGCAGCTGGGCACTAGGTGGGCAGGAAAGTAAAGGGAAAGAAAGGAAAAACTTTGTCCATTTTCAGGATCTGCATTTTCAAACCAAAAAGCCCTTTCAATCAGAAAGGATTTACCAAGGTCCTGATGAGAACAAAGATACAGGATTGGCAATCTTTTAAGCAGCAGGACCCAGCTAATCTACAGTCTGTGCATGGCAGGGCTCTATGTAACCTGGAAGTGCTCTGTGAATGCTCTGTATATGGAGGGAGCAGTCTGATTTTATTCTATAGCAATAGCCTCTCCTCAGTGATTTCCTGGAGGAGAGAGATCACTGAAAGGTCATGTAGTTCTTCTTTGTAGCTATTAGTCACTCTTTCCTCCTTGGCTTGTCCTTTTTATACCAGTCTAGACAAGGGGGAGGGACAGCTAGGTGGCACAGTGGATAGAGTGCTGGGCCTGGACTCAGGAATACTCATCTTCCTAAATTCAAATCTGGCCTCAGATACTTACTGGTTGTGTGACCCTGGGCAAATCACTTAACCCTGTTTGCTTCAGTTTCCTTCCTTACAAAATGAGCTGCCAGATCACTTCAGTATCTTCTATCTGGGTTGCCCTATTTGGAAACTTTTATCTAAGGCTTGTTTTATTTAACTAGTCTTCTGGCCCCATAGGATTGGTGGGGTAGGAAAGGTGGTGTTTTGCCTGCTTAATGCCATGGGCAGAAACAGTTGTTGCTCCTCAGGATTCGTGAATCAGGGATGGGGGGACAGATCTGCTGCCTGTAACCCTGATTCTTGCTATGTTGGCTAACTAAAGCTTTGTTTCTGTAGCTGTGAAAAAAAGACTTAATACTTAAGGGTGGGTGTTTTAAATGACTAATTAATGGTTGTAAAGGATTATAAAAATATGAAGTACTGTGTAAATGCTTAGTAATTATGTTAGCTTGCAGAATTGTAATTTCAGGAGGTATGGTGTAGGTGTTGAGGTTGTGATTCCCTCTGGAGGGAAGGATAACAAAATTAAAGCTCTTCTGAACTCCCTTTTTTGTTTTTCTTCTACATTTGTGCCTGCATGCCTCCAAGAATTACTTTTATTTTTCTAAGTTACTACTTATTAGGGATGGCCAACTTTACTAATCATTGCTTATAACTGCTTTTAGTTTGAGAAGCTCAAGGTCTAAGACCTTGGAATAACTCAGAGACACTGATTTTGAAGCTGTGTGATTCAACTAATTACTGTTCAAGTGAGATACAAAGTTAACTAGGGCCAGTGGCTTTAGGTCACTTAATGTCTGTGTGGGTGCAGGTAGGGATTATATTGGAACTTTGAAGTGTCTATCAGATAGTGACAGGATACAAGTTTCATTAGGCACCGGTCACATTACTACTGACTCTAATTTGCTATATGCTTTTGTTGTTTTGTAAGTATTAAGGTATCATTGTAAATATGTAAATATTATATAAATATTAAGGTATTTTCAAGACTTAGATAAAATATAGAGGTGAAGAGGAGTAGGTGTCCTTCACAAGAGGCCTTTAATGATGATGGCAACAGCAGCTGGCATTTTATATTGACAGCTTGTAGAGCCCTTTATTTCTACACTTTATGGTTTGTAGAGTACATTTCACGTTTGAATGTCACAACAAATGCTGTGAAGTTTATGCTACAGGAGATATCTGTAATTTACAGATAAGAACATTAATGCTCTGAAATGCTGAATGACTTGTGTTTGGTGACTTAGCAATAGGAATCAGAGGCACAATTTGAGCCCAGGTCTTCCTGACTCCAAGTCCAGCACTGTGCTCACTATGCAGCTGCCCAAATATGAGCAAGACAGTACTGGTATCACCAGAGTTACTTAAGGAAATATTATGGCGTAGTTGATAGAGCTGGACTTCAGGAAGATTTGAGTTCAGACGCTGCCTCTGTTACCCGTTAATGGCATTTACTCTGGGCACTGTTTTCTATAAATCCCAGATTACTTTTATCCGAGGTGCAAATGTAATAATGTACATACAGTACTCTGCAAGTCATCAAGTGCTCTACAAATGTCAGTTATGATTGTGCTTAGTTAATGTTTAATTCTGTTCTCTTGTGTCTTTTTGTTCTGTGTTCTCCCCCCACCTCTTCCTGTCAGTGGATTCATTCCTGACACGGGGACTGATTGTGGTCTGTAGGATTAGTTAAAGAGGCATGTTGAGGGCTGATGTAGCACTTACTTTTCATGATGCATGGTACTTGAGCAAGACATTTGTGCTTCCTGCTTCTCTCAAGAAAACCCCAGACTCTATCTCTAAGCTTATCACTCAAGGAATAAAAATGTTAACTTTAGGTGTTAAGGACATAGTTTATTCTTGTTTCTCTGTAGGGTTTCTGTGTGTTTGTACATAAGTGACTTGATGGCATAAATCAAAGTAGCAGTAAGCTCTAGTTTTGTGAATTTGATAAAATCATTTTGACCTTTTGAACTAGACAGGCCAGTCTCCTCTTCATCTCCTTTAGGGCCACAGTGATGGAGTATGTGCCCAACTTCCCTATGTACACAGTCTTATTCAGAAAGTTATTTATAATAACAAGGAAAGTTATATCATCACTTCTGAAGGACTAAGTACAATCCGTTGTATTGGATGTTGGCACTTGTCCTGGAGTGTTTTTTTTTTTTTTTTATTCAACCCTGTGCTATCATTTAGATTCTTTTTACAGACCATGCTCAAACACTACTCTGAAAAACAGAGACAAGATATCTTTGAATTGTGACCCCATAAGCTGCTTTGTAAAGCCTCCTTTGGCCATCCTGGACTATATTGCAGTAGCCTTCTGTTTGGTCTTCCTGTCTCAGCTCACCCCGTGCCCAATGTATCCTTCATTCACATGCATCAGTCTAATTGGTCTTCCTAAAGTGCAGATCTGACCATGTCACCCTCTTATAAATTCCCCATTATTGATATTATTGATCCCCAGGATCAAATATAATAACCTCTCTTTGGCTTTTAAAGCCCTTAATAACCTGGCACCTTCCTTTCTCCACTCTTCTTAGACCCTACTCCTATCCATATTCTCTTCAATCTCTTGACAATGGCCTTGCCCTTCTTTGAACACAATGCTCGTCTCTTGACCCTGCTTTTTTTTTCATCCAGGGTCCCCCAAGCTTGGCATTCTTTCCCTCCTCATCCCCACTTCCTGGCCTCCCTGGCTTTTTTCAGGTCTCTGCTAAAATCCTTCATCTGCCATAATGCCGATACCTCTGACACTGGCTCCAGTTTATTTTTTTCTGTATCTTGTTAGTATCCAGCTGTTTTTATGTTCTCCCCCACTGGACTGTGAGCTCTCTGAAAGCAAGGAGGAAAGGCAAGGTATGCAAGCATTTACGAAGCACCTACTGTGTGCCCAGCATTTCCCGGATAACATCTCATTTGGTCCTCACAACCACCCTGTAAAGTAGTTATTATTACAATACCAATTTTACAGAAGAGGAAACTGTAAAATAAACAAAAGAGCTTATAAAACCAAAAGCGGGGACTTATTTTGCTTCTCTTTGTATCACCAGCGCTCAGCACAGTCAGTGCCATGCTTATGATAGGTGCTTAATAAATGTTTGTTGACTTGACTGAATAGTCACAAATTAGAGTTGTAGACATTGATGAATGAGTGGGATGAAAGCAAAATTAGATGGGGCAGAATTTGCTTCTGTGAAATTGGGGAGAAAAAAAAGAGAGCTGCCACAAAGCTATTTCTTTAGCAAGAGAGTATAATTGAGAGGTTTGGTGGCTTGAGAGGGGGAGTAGAAATACAATTGACTCTTTTGTGTCAATTTGAAATCAAAAGGGTAGCTTCACTGGTCACAACTAAAGAGCTTGAATTAGATTTTGGAAGTGGAGGGCAGCTATGCTAAGGAGATCTGTAAATGGTACGGTTGAGAGCTGGATTTGGAGTTGTGAGACATGGGTTCATATCTTACCTTTGCTCTTGGACAAGTCTTTTGATCTCTTTGGTTGGGGCTTAGTTCTTCATCTCTAAAATGAAGGGTTTATTTCTTATGACTTTGAGCCTGTGAAGGAGGTTATTGTTTTGAAAGGATGGCGAAGTTCCTTATCTGTCCTCAAATGACAGGCAGATCTGTGCTGAGCTACAAAGGTTGGAATGTGGTGGAAGTAAAGAGAATAAACAGTATGAATCAAGGACAGGATGACATTGTTTGGGGAGCCCCACTTCCTTTAGTGGGACCTCTGGTGTCAAGCTAGTGATGGTCTTAGTTGGTAGGGCCACTGTTTATGTTCACCACATACAGTCTATTTTCTGATTCTTACCAGATGACTTCAGTTAAGAAATCTTAGCAAACTGAAGCTTCTAAAATATCTGTACCATAAAAACAAAAATGTTCATCCTTCTCAGGGTGCCCTGATATATACCGTCAGTTGAGAATTTAGAAGCTTTGGATTTAAAGTACTGCTCTTCCTTGAAGCATATCTTTAGTTGTGTCATTTTAATGTGCCCTTTATGGTCTTAATAGTGCAATGTGAAATCTACTTCAGGGGTGTATGCGTTTTGATAACCTTACACTTAAAAGCATATATAAAAAACTAGTAAACTCATTCTTGGGGCAGCGAGGTGGTGCAGTAGATAAAGTGCTAGGAGACTCATCTTTTCGAGTCCAAATCTGACCTCAGACATTTTTATTAGTTGTGTGACCCTGAGCAAGTCATTTAATCCTTTTTACCTCAGTTTCCTCATCTGTAAGATGAACTTGAGAAGGAAGTGGCAAGAAACTTTTTCCCAAGAAAATTCCAAATGGGATCATGAAGAGTCGGACACAACTCAAAAACAACTGAACAGCAAGCTTTTTTTTTTTTTGGAGGGGGAAAGGCAAGGCAGTTGGGGTTAAGAGACTTGCCAAATAGTACATACCTGGTAAGTGTGTCAAGTGTCTGGGATCACATTTGAACTCAGCTCCTCCTGACTCCAGGGCCGGTGCTCCATTCACTGTGCCACTTAGCTGCCCCAACGAACTCATCCTTAAAACACATTGCCTCCCTTAATAGTAGTATAGTTTTGAATTTAAATTAAGTTTTTAAAAAATTACCTGTAAATAACTTTCATTCAACATAAATCTAAATTAACAATATTTTCTTTCCTTTGGATCATGAAGAGGACATTAAGCATTCCAGACAATTGTATATGCCGTTTCTGATTGAGTACTTCTAGTGATAGGAATTCACATTGTTGTCTAATGAAACAGTCACTTTAATTTCATACTTCAACTTCTTAGGTCTTAGTGTCTTCATCAGTAAAATGAGTCAATCACCAGCTTGCTTTCCTTATCTACAATTCCATGACTAAACTTGAGGGGGGATCCCTGCCCCTAATTCAAGGTTTTTTTTAGGATTTGATGATAAAAATGCTTGCATTTAATCCATATTGTTGACTATCATAGAGTCATAAAGAAAGGTTCTAATCTTTTTGGTTTTCTTTTATAGGTAAACTGTTCCATCCCTTTGATTATCTTAGAAAATTTCCCCAAGACCATTTCTAGCTTCAATAGATTTTTTTTTTTAAACAAATTCTTGTGAACGGAAGCCTCTTTGTCTAGTAGTTTCTTTTTGTGTGGGGTAAATTCTGTTTATATCCCTTTATATTGGGGAAGCAGATAAGAACTGGGCTAGTAATTTCATTGGAATATGAAACCCCCTCTACCATGCAAGTCAGAACTGCGTTCTTTGTAGTTATAGGGTTACAGAGTTTCCTAGAGCATTACAAGGTTAAATTATTTGTCAACATTCACACTGCCAGTCTCAGTCTGTCTCTCTGTCTATGTATCAGAGATGGAATTTGAACTCAGGTTTTTGTAGCTCCATGTACATACATATATATATATATATATATATATATATATATATATATACACACACACATACACACACACACACACATATATATATACACACACATATATATGTGTATATTTATGTACACACATAGGTGTGTAGGTATACAGTTTTGTTATCAATGCATATAAACCATTTTGAACCTTATTTTTCACACAATATACATATTTCCATGTAGCAAAATATTCCACATACATGCCACTTTTATCAACTTTTAAAATTTCAAAATATTTACTAAGTCACTCTACTATGGTTGGGTATCTGCCATTATATCTTGATTGAAATGTGTTCATCACAACTGCATATATACTTTTATTTTTTTTTGAAGGGGGGAGGGCAGGGCAATTGGGGTTAAGTGACTTGCCCAAGGTCACACAGCTAGTAAGTATTAAGTGTCAGAGGCCAATTTGAACTCAGGTCCACCTGACTCCAGGGCCAGTGCTCTATTCTCTGCACCACCTAGCCATCCCCACATATATACTTTTAGGGGAAAAGTTCTATATGTTGCAGTGTTTTAGTTACCATTTTGTGAGTAAAAACCAAAGCTTTCTACTCTAGGGTATCAGTAACGAGATTGTGTTGTTCATGTACAATCAACTCTAGATCCCTAAGATCATAGATTTAGAGCCAGAAGAGACTTTGGAGTTCTTTAAGTCCCAACTCCTCGTTTGACAGAGGAGGAAACAGACCCAGAGGTAAAATGACTAATTGCCCAGAATTATATAACTAATAAGTGTCTGAGGCAGGATTTGAATTCAGATGTTCCTTAGTTGAGCACTGTCTCTTACTCTGCCATTTAACTGAATTCTTTGGGAATTGTTGTTTGCAGTTTAAAGAAAAATTGGGTGGGAAAGGGATCTGGCCTGTGACTTAACTGGTATTGGGAGCTACTCATCTAGGAAGCTACTTCTACTAATAGAGATTGGTCATTATTCAGTAATTGACAGTTTTAGAGAGTTGCCTAGGCCACTGAGGGGTTAAATGACTTGTCCACATTTGATCATACAGACAGTATGTGTCAGAAATGAAACGTGAACCCAGCTCTTCCTGACTTGGAGCCAGATTTCCATCTTCTAGGCCATACTACCTCTCTTTTGTAATTTTTATCTGCGGTAAATATGACATTTGGGTCTACTGACTGGCCGCTCATTCATTCAGCAAACAGTGTTTACTATGTGCAGGATATAGTGCTGACTTCAAGAAAGTCCCTAGTCTACAGACGGGCTTGATCTGTTGCCCTCTTAGACATTCTGCAAGGTGTTTTGATATTCCTGTTTTTCATTGCATTGATGTTTTTTGAAATCCAAACGTTAGGCACCTTACTATACTGGGAAAGAAATGAGAGTGAACCCAAGGGTTCAGGCAGAGAGGGAGATCCATCTACTGGAGTAATTTTTGGGAGAGGAATTGATCCAAAGTGAAAGAATGGGGAAAACTAGAAAATTTCCTCATTCTTCGTGGATCACATTTTCATGGTGTGACCTCACAGAATTTTCGGAATGTCAGACACATCCATATGTAAGAGTATGCAAAAAGCAAAACAAAAATTCCCCACTTTTGAAGCTCAAATATTATTAGCTCAGTATATCCATAGATGTGCTCAACTTTCATCCTTCTCCATTCTACATATATCTTTTGTTGTGTAAATCTTGAACTCTAGAAGATATTTTGTTGATATATCAGTGTAGCAGAATTTATGGTTGCCATGGGAACCATTGTGCCCATAAAACATTAACTCTGCATTGGCCTAGCACTTCTTTGACAGACTTTCTTAATGAAGGTCTAGTGAAGCAGTGGTAGGTATTGAACCCTTGGGTGTACAGTGCCAGACTGGGCATATATACTGTTATGAGATCAAAGTACATATTTAAATACTTTGTCCTGAGAATTGGCATATTGAGGAGAAGGGAAGGTTCCTCTTGGATGTGAGTCAAAAGGATTTCCTTTAGGTGGGAGTAAAGTGAGAAGTTTGTGCCCTAGAGGAAGACTTCACATGAGTTAAAGGAGGTGTTTTGGGAGTTCACGACAGACGTGAATTACAAAATAGGACAAGAAGTGTTGGGGGGCAGAGGGAGAAGCTTCTCCCACCCCCATCCCCATGTAAACATACATATGCTTGTGCAAAGTTGAGTAACAATCACATGACCCTGTGGTTCCCCCCCATTCCCCTAAGAAGGGGCTCTTCCTTGCTCCCTCTTTCCTCCCACTCTTGCTTAGGTTCTTAAGGACCACTTTCTGGAAAGCAGTCTGGGTAACAAGTTCCCTTCTCTTGCCTTGACTGAACTTTTCTGCCCTTTCCTGAGCCTAGTGAGATGATAGAGAGCTTGGTTTCCTTCTTCCCACACAAGTGAAGAGGGGGAGCTATCCAAGTGGAGCCCCTGGTTTCCCACATTCTCTTGCTTCCTCTGTTAGGAAGTAGTCTGTTTCCATTGGTCTGGTTGGCTGGGATCTTTGTAGAGTTGTAAGCTGAGAAGAAGGATGTAGCAGGGTGCAGTTCACTGGTCACAGTATGCCAGTGTTCCAGGGTCACATCTGGTTGTTGAAGACAGTCCCCCCAACCCCCAGTACTTCAGGGTGTCTTCTCATGAACTAGGATCCAAGGACATCCAGCTAGTGAAGTCATTAGATTAATGCCTTAGTCCCAGAAAGTTACCTTTGATGTCTTCATGGTCAAAGCCAGGAGCTCCATCTCATAGAAGAATTTCTCATTAAATTCAGGATTCAGAGTTTTCTTCTTCACTGATGTTTTGTGCTTTGATTTCTTCTCAATGTCTGGCCTCAGGTACACCTTGATGTAGGTAGCTGCTGACTTCTGGCTTCAAGATGGATGCATAGAACAGTATCCATAATTAGCCCCTGATGCTGAGAGCTGTAAGTGAGCCTGAGCCTCTAGCAGGCCCTGGCCCCACTCTGCTTGCTTCATCTCTTTCAGCTAACAGGAAATACCTTTCAGGAAAGCTGTCATAGAGGAAGGTGATGCCAATGGGACCTATCACTTCCTAGTGCTTCTAGGAAGGTTTGAGACAGTAGAATGGTACCCAAATCTCCCCAATGAGCTCATTGTGGCTCACCTTGTCTTCATCACAAACAGATCCTGAGCACCTTTGGGTGATGTCCTCCTAGGTAATCCCCTAATACATTAAGTCTTCATTCTACACGGGGTTCAGTATGTTCCTCTGAGTCTTGGTCTTCAGCTCGTTGGCCTTGCAGGCCTCTGGTAGGGGGTGTAATTTTGACGTAGAGACCAGCCAGGCCATTGAAGTCCATGGCCTCCAAGCCCTTAACCCTGAGAATGCTGCAGTGGAGAGTGCAGGTGGCCTGGTCATAGAGAAGGTCAAACTCCAGGTTACCCAGGGTAGTGGTGTCATCTGAGTGTTAGCTGTCCACTTCAGCCCCCTCCTCAGAGGCCCCAGCCCTTTAAATACCAGCCCCAGGGGACAGAGCCAGAGGGTTAGGCTTGGATGTAGCTGCAGCCTCAGCCCCAGCCCCATTTATAAATGGCAAATCCAGTTATCCTTGGGGCTATGTTTTTAAGTCTTGCCTTCCTGGTAGTAAACAGGTTAACCATGGTAGTAGGCACTAAGTGCTTGTTTTCCATTTATTATCCCAGTGGATCTTCTTAATGAGTTTATATGCTGTGGGAGTTTAGATGCAGGAGAGAGGATTTCAGGCTAAGGTCACTCCAACTTTATACCACTAAAGAACTTGAGAAATCAAACTTCAAGTCCAGCATTTATGGGGTCTCTGACTAGGTTGATCATCATTGATTGTAAATCCTTGCCAACCAGATGTGATCCCTCTCTTGATGTCCCCCGGTGAGCCTCAGATGGGTTTGACAGGTTTCCTTCCCTGAAAGGTCACTCTTCCTGGCGGAAATGTATATACTGTTAGTAGTGTGGTATAGTGGCAAGAACATTGACTGTAGAATTAGAGGACCTGGGTTCTAATGTCACTGCCATTTACAGTTTAGATGACTTTAGGCAGATCTCCTCCCTGATGAATTCACACCCAGGCCCAATGCAATTTAATAGCTTCAGACTGCATTCAGCTTTTTGGAACACCCTGTATAAATGTCAGCTATTATTATGATTTAAATTGCTTCAATGTTGTGAGACTTTAAATATTTTAATAATGAATTTAAAATGTAGATCAATAAGATCAGCCGTGAAGATATTTGGTTTTCTTTGTGAGTTGAAAACTTGAGAACTTAAAGACCTAGTTTTGTGCTAGTTTTAGACGTTAATGATTAAATACTGTTGCAGTGTTCTGTGTTCCTTACAAGGGAGCAGCATGGAGAAATTTTGGTAATTTTGTAATCTTTGATTCCCTTAGCCTGAGTTATATCTTGGGTTGCAATACTAGTGCTTAATTGGCTAAGAATTGTAACTAATGTTCATGTGTATGTATACGGCACCCTCTCTAATAATGTAAATTTCATGCAAATTCTAACATACTCACTAAATTACAAAAACGAGTACACTCCCTGAAAAAAACTTACTATATTTTTTGTCATTTTGTTAAAGTGAATTTAACAACTTTACATAACCAAGTTTTGTGAACATTGTGTGAGGAATTATACCCATATGCTTACATTAATATTTGACTCATGAGTTAAACTCAACATGAAACTGTTGAAACTGACAAAACTAATAGATTTATAGGATTTAGAGCTGCAAGGAACCATAGAGATCAGCTAGTAGAACCGATACCTTTTATTTTATAGTTCAGGACAGAAGTGTCAAATAGACATCCCGAACACAGCCTGAACCAGACTAAAATGTAAGTGGGAAACATTTAACAAAGTAAATAAAAATGCAATAGAATATAGATAATACTAATATGTGGTTTTCTGCATCAATATGCAGCCAGCAAGGACCTTTATTTAGTTGCTTTTTTAAAATAGGAGTTAGATCCCACTGGTTCAGGAAACTGAAAGTCAGAGTAAATTATTTTCCTAGTGTCACTGGATCACACACATACACAGATACAAACCTTGGCCCTCCAAAATTCTTTATAGTGTCACATACCGCTTCTCCTTTGAGAGGTTGATTCAAGTTAAAAGATAATTTTTATTCTTTGAATACTATCCTTTGTATTTGTCTTTATTCTCTTTCTATTTCTTCTGAATACACTTGTGTATGTATTTGTCTCCATTTAAATTATATTATAAAATATTATATTAAAATGTAAATACCCTGTGAGTACGACTGTTTTTCATATTTTTGTCTCCAGCCTGTATCCTTGTGCCTGACCTATAGTTAGTTGGTGCTTAACAAATGTTCACTGAGTGATTAATTTGACCAGAAGAGCCAACTTAGGGATCCTTTTGAATACTGAATCCTTTTTTGTATTCAAAATAAAATTAATTTACCCAAATTCTGTTTGTGCATAACTTTTCAGTGACCACAATCAGTGAATTACAGGTTTTAGAGACTGAAGTTAACTGTAAGGAAAAATCCATCTGTTGCTTTAAAGCGATGCAGAACTGTGTGTAATTATTCATCCTCGACCCAGAGTAAAAAGGAGGCCTGTTAAAGGCCCCACTCAGCACCTCAGTGAGAAGAAGCCGGGGAGGTTTTCCAAAAGGCTTGTCCTTTGAACACAGGAGCTTTCCCCCTCTGACTATGCTTAGTGCTCCTTATCTCCACATCCTAATGGAGCAACTCATAATGGCTCCTCAGTGTGAAGTAGAGGTGTGTCACCAGGAAGTTAATGGATTGTGCACCGTGGGGTAGAAGCCTCTGTGTCAGCTGGTGCTGATAAATCATCTCGTGAATTTTGTTCAAGGGTCTTCCTGCCTGACATCAGTCTATTCATGAGTTTCTATGGCACAGAGGACCAGTGATGTTGGTAGGCAAAGAGAGGAGCATCTGGAAAGCTTGATGAGAGCGAACTCTTTGCTCCCTCAATTAGGGAAACTTATTTGCCCTTTGCCAAAGTAGACAGTCATCTAGGAATGGTTTTGAATTAACAGATGCCTGGGGAGTCTCAGATGGTCATCCACACTTGGTATATAATATCAGTTTAGCAATTTTCCTGTTAAATAAGATATTCTCATGGAATACATTACCTTGTGGCTTTTTGACTGCTCTCAATTCTTTTTGCCTTAGAAAGTCACTTGAATTGGGGTAATTTGTGATTTTCCTTTAGCTTTTAAATTTGAAGAATCTCTCCTCTTGTCCATTCTCCTCTTTTCCCTAGAATTCAGCTGATTCATATACTTCTCTTTCCTGAAGCTATCACAGAATTATAGAATCTGAGTTGGAAGGGACCTTAACAACATTTACATGTACAATCCCAGCCTGAATAAGAATTCTCTTTACAGCATTCCTGATGAGTGGTTATCAGTGAGAACTCACTATCTTTAGAGATAGGGAGGCTATTCCACTTTTGGATAGCTCTAATTGTTAAGATTTTTTTTTTTGCTTACATCAAGCCTAAATCTACCTCTTTGCAGTTTCTACACTTGGCTGTGGTTCTGCCCACTGAGGCCAATCTTCTTTTTGTTTGTTTGTTTTTTTTCTTTTTTTGGAGGCAGGAAGATGGGGCAATTGGGGTTAAGTGACTTGCCCAAGGTCACACAACTAGTAAATGTGTCAAGTGTCTGAGGCTGAATTTGAACTCAGGTCCTCCTGACTCCAGGGCTGATGCTCTACTCACTGATCCACCTAGCTGCCCCTGGGGCCAAGCTTCTTGTGGTTCAGTCTTGTTTGCCTCTTTGTGACCCCATGGACACTAAGGTCCATGTGCTTTTCTTGGCAAAGATCCTGGAGTGATTTTCCATTTCCTTTTCAGTGGATTAAGGCAGCAGAGGTTAAGTGACTTATCCAGGGTCACATAACTAGTAAGTGTCTGAGGCCACATTTGAACTCAGGTCTTCCTGACTCCAGGCCCAGTGCTCTATCCTTTAAACCACCTAGCTTCCTCCCTGAGGCCAAGCCGAAGTTATCAAATCCTCATTCAGATGAGGAGCCTTCAAAAACATGGAGGCAGCTATCCAGAAATATACTGAATTTTTTTCTGGTGAAAACATCCATAGTTCCTTTAATTTCATATGGCATGAAGTAGAGGACTTGCATAATGCTGGCTACGCTCCTTGAATGCTCTCTTTCTTATCAGTGTCCTTCCTCAGAACACAATAAATACATCAGATATGGACTGAAAAAGGCAAAGTACCAGTAGTCCTATCCTCTTCCTAGTTCTGGATGTCATAGTTCTTAATTTGTTGTCTCAGCTAATATATCACATTATTGACTGATGGAGCTTACGGTTCACTAACCTCTTCCAACTCTTTTTCAGACAAACTGTTGTCTAATTATACCTCCCCATTTTGTACTTCTGCATTTAATCTTTTGAATCTTAGCATAAGACTTTGCATTTGTACCATTTGAATTTTGTCTTATTACATTTGGCTAAGTGTTCTGACTAATCAAGATGTTTTCAAATTTGGACTGTGTTATACGCGGTGTCTCTTAGCTCCCCCTCTAAATTTTGTGTAACGGACTGATGCTTTCTCTCCCTTTATCCAAGTCATAAAAATGTCAGATAGCACCTGGCCAAGCACAGACCCCAGGAGCCCGCCACTGCAGACTCTCGTGGGCTGTTGGTGCTGCATCATTTGTGATTTCTGTTTGGATCCAGCCATTCAGCTAGTTCCAGTTCCAGACAAATGTGATATTGTTTATGCTACATCTTCCTCTATTTTCTGCAGCAATTTTTTCCATCAACTGATTTGCTGTATCTAATTCTAGCATTAGATATACACAATATCTAGCATTTCTTTGACCTTCTAGTTGACCTTACTGATAGAAGCCTGTGGCTAGTCTGACTTGACTTGTTCTTGATAAAACCGTGCCGGCATTTTGTGGTTGCCCTTCTTTAATATGTTACAGATTTTACCCAGGAATCGAAGTGGAGTTTACTCAGTTAGAATTTGCATATTCTGTTTTCTTTAAAAATTGGGTCATTTGCCATTTTCCAGCCTTTCAGGCCCAAGTACTAGATGTCGTCTTGGCCTGGTGAATTTGCCATCAACAAGAACAACTTGGTCTTGTCCCACAGTTTCCCAGCTTACCTTGGGCAGTGACTCCCCATTATTGATTTTTTTGTTCTGACCTTTCTAGTCCAAAGATCATTCTCATTGGGAAGAAAACGGAAGCAAAATAAAGGTTAGGTGGTCCTGTCCAATTTTTGTTATCACGGTCCCATCTACTCCAAAGCAGTAGTCCCATCCTTTCTTTGAGCCTCTTTTATCAGCATAGCTTTTGAAAACCTCTTTTTGTCATACTCAGCTTTCCTTTCTAGCATCCACTCATTCTGAGCTTTAGCACTCTAAACCCTGTCCTTCTAAGATTGTGATACTCTTTTACCTGCCATATAGAAATTCAGCTTTGCTAATGAGTTCCCTGTGTATCCATATGAGTCTCTTCAGGCAACTTCCATTCTTCTTTTGTATCATATTTGAAAAAAAATTGGACAGTTTCCCTTTCTTCCTCAGTTGCCTTCCCATATAGTTATCCATAGTCCACGAATTTTTACTTATCCTATCTCTGAATCTTTTGAAATCTGCTCTCCTCAACTCTAAGGTACATGGCAGATTGTTTCCTGGCCTTCATATTTGTCACTGATTCTAAAATGGAGTAGTCACTTCTCTCAAAGGTTTCCATCATTTATTTACACTCCTGAAACCTGTCCCTTCTTGTTTGAGTCTTTTCCATAGCTTTTTCCCCACCTTTTTTGAAGAGCAAAGTTGGTTTTCAAACCTAGGTGCTTTTGTCTCAAAATTCAGTGTTTCTTCCTTTATAACATGCTGCCACAAAATATCATTTCCATTCTTACCTTTTACTGTTTTTTTCTCAGTATATATGTAGAGATCTGCTTCTTGTAGAGGTCAGACTTTTAACAACCCTAAGCATCTAGACAGGTGGTGTGGTGGATAGAACACTGGGCCTGGAGTGAGGAAGAACTAGCCTCAGATACTTACTAGCCTCAGATACTTACTAGCTGTGTGACCCTGGGCAAGTCACTTAACCCTATTTGCTGTCCTCATCTGTAAAATGAGCTGGAGAAGGAAATGGCAAATCACTCTAGTATTATCTTTGCCAAGAAAACCCCAAAATAGGGTCACGAAGTCAGATATGACTCAAGTGACTGAACAATAACAACAAACATTAGGACCCCAACTGGGAATCTGAATGTAAGTTTAAAAAAATGGAGGGCCCAGCGACTAATAGTTGTCACAAACCTAAGTACTTTAATTCATAGGAAAGGAAGCAGTGCTAATTGTATACAGCATGAAAAAGATTAGGCTCAAGGATGTATTGACAGAGGAACTACTAGGACAAAGGCATCGTTGTTTGGGGGACATTTATTGTTGGGGCAAAGAGCTGTAGCTCTTTATATGGCATATATGCACTTCAGTGACCTTTGAGGGTACTTTTGTATTACATACAGCTTTACATAGGTTGTGTGCAGCGTTGTACTTTTATTCTCTGTTTGTCTCAGGCTGCTTTCATCTGTCAAACAGGAATTCTAATGCTATCCATGTGCTATTTTGACATATCTAGAATGATAGTGTGTGAGTGTGTGTGTTTGTGTGTATGTATGTATCCATATAGTTTTATGTCATAGAATATAAGTACTTTGAGGGCAGGGACTTTATTTTTTTCATCTTAGTATCAGTGCTTTACATGTCATAGCCACTTAATAAAATACTAACTGATTAATTGATGGTGTTCCATATTTGCATGAATGGTTGATTCTATCTTTAGTCAGGCAGAATAATATTCACTCCCTCCTCCGAACTCCTAGAGCACTTTTCTTCTTTTCTGATATCTTATTTTGTCCATTTGGAAAAATAATTTAACATACAGCACCATGTCTGAAAGGTACTTTTGGACAGCCATTGAGGAGAGTTTATTAGTAGCAGCCAGGTCAAAAATTGGACCTGAAATTAGAATTTAGGATTGTGTGCCAGAATTGTTAATTTTCCTTACCATACAGTTTTTTCCCCCCTCGAATTGTTAACAGTTCAGGGAATTCCTTTAGTTAGTTTTCTTTATATCCTACAATGTTCTCCTGATAAAATTGATATTGAAGTTAGACCAGTAAACTAAAGAATATCATCCCTATGAGAAATATTGTAAGCCAATGAAGGAGAGAATTGAGGATCCCAAAATATGTAAAATTGGTCATATGGCTACTAGAAAAAAGTTACTGGGACTGGATGGGCAAAGAGATCACTCTGTAGAGATGATAATTGTATTTAGAGTTTAGGGTTTTGAGATTTGGGCCTTAAGGAGGGGGAATTATAACTAAAGAAGCTAGTAAATGGGTCCGAAGGAATTGATTTAAAGGGTGTAATGTAAAACTTTGTAAGTTTTTTTAGGGCAAAACTTGAAAAATTGATTTGGTCTTCATTCCAGCATTAAACAAACAAACCCCAAACTGCAATTCAGAATAACTTCCTGGTGCTGAAAAACCACCTTTGTTCCCCAACATTCTAAACTATCTTAATATGAAATTGTAGAGGTTAACGGTACTTGAAGGGAGTAAAGTGAATAAATGAACTAAGGAATCATATAGTTTACTTTTAAAAAACTTAGTAGATACAGTAACGTTAAGGAAAGAATCACTTGGAGTTGTGACAGAAAGAAAAGGGACAATTTTTTTAAAAAGATATTGTGAGTTAATGTTTGTAGGAGGAAATGCATCTGAAGAATACAAACTCTCGAGTAGTGAATGCCTTTTATCAAAGAGAATGTTGGAAGAGAAATGGAACACAAATAAAAAAGGTCTGGGAGATAAGTGATTAGAAGATTTAAATGAACAGCCTCAGTGCTACTTTGGTGTACATCTGAAAATATTAAAATAACTAGGAGGGGGCCTCCAGCTAGTTTGGTAGATCCTTTATGATGGATTGATGTAAAATATGGGAAAGAATTGCACAGGATTAGAAGGTGTGACTGGGTTATGATTTGTCGTAATAAAGTCATAGAGCAATTAAAGTCTCATATTGACCAGAAGACTTTTCACAACATTTTCTCAGACTGAACAGTTAGTATTAAGGAGTTGGAACCTCCAGTGTAGGAACTCCTCTGCACCTTAAAGAAATTTGGTGCTGTGGCTGGTGTATTTACTTTGTACTTGAGTTTATTCCACATAACCTTCCTCTGATTCTTCACCGTTGTAGGAGGTCACCTTGCATTCTCAGAGTTGTGCCAGCAAGGCACTTCTAAGTTGGAAAGCCTTTGAATACAGGTCTGGTGATGAATTATCTCTGTCATTCAAGGAACAGTCTAGTTAAATTCAGAGAGATATACCAAATTGACCAGGAAGGGTTTTGTTTTGTTTTGTATCGGTTTTTTTTGTTTTGTTTTGTTTCATTTTAGCATTAGCAACTCTTGAAATCCCTTGTAGAAAAGTGTTGGTCTGGTTTTTTTGGGGGGAGAGGGGTTGTAAATTTTTTTTAAATTCTGAATTTGACGTACAAAACAAGAGGGAACCTTTCCATATATGAAGTAGAACAGAAAAAAGAGGAATATAAATGAAACTGCTAATCTATCACATCCAGCTTTTTAAAAAAGCATATAATGAATTTAAGGTCATTTTCTTTGGCTGTGTTTCTCTCTGAACTTCCCTCTTTTGTTTTCCTCATCTGTGTTGTTGGATGGGGTATCCGTGTTAATGGAAACCAGTTCTTGATGTCTCAGAGGTTACTGAAGTTGAATTTTTAATCAACTCATCTATCTTTACATGATTAGACTAGTGAGCAAAGGGCTCTTTTGTGTTTAGAAAATATCATGGTGGTAAATGTGGCCAAGATATGGTCAAACAGTAATGATAAATAGTACTACAAAAATACCTTATTTACCCAGAGTTCACTTGCCCTGTGACTTTGCCTAGAAGGTTTGAAAACTAGGATATAAGCAAAACAGACTTGAATCGGTCATCAGGTATTGAATTCTCAGTATGTGCCAGGCACTGTGCTAAGCCCTGGGGAACAAAAAGAAAGGCAAAAATATGGTCCCTGTACTCAAGGAGTTTGTGTTCTTTCTTGGGGGGGGATGGGGAGAAGGTGAGGCAATTGGGATCAAGTGACTTGCCCAGGGTCACACAGCTAGTAAGTATGTCAAGTCTCTGAGACCAGATTTGAACTCAGCTTCTCCTCACTCCAGAGCCAGTGCTCTATTTACTGGATCACCTAGCTGCCCTTTAGGAGTGCATGTTCTGATGGGGAGACAACACACAACAAAAAAAAATATGTTACACGTAAGATATTTCCAGTGTTCTATGGAAGATAATCTCAGAAGTGAGGCATTAAAGGTGGGGTTTGGGAGAGGGGGAGACTGGACCAGGAAAGACTTCTGCAGAAGGTGGGATTAGAGTTAAGTCTTGCAGGAAGCCAGGGAAGCCAGGAGGTAGAGGTGAGAAGGAAGAGCATTCCAGGCATGGGGTATCCCAGGGACAGCCAGGGAAAAGGCAGAGTGGGAAGGACCATCCAGAAGGCCATTGTGGCTGCATTGTAGAAGGTATAGAGAGAAATAAAGAGTAAGAAAAGTGGAATGGTGGGATGGAGCTAAGTTGTGGAGGACTTCGTAGGCCAGAGGATTTTGTATTTGATCCTGGAGGCAAATCTTAGTTTTGTACTTGACTGTCTCCCCCACCCCCCCTTTTTAGTTTCTTTTGTATATATTGTCTTTCCTTATTAGGTTGTGAGCTCCTCAAGGACAAGGACTGTCTTTTGTCTTTCTTTGTAGTCCTGGTGCTTAGCACAATGTCTGGCACATAGTAGGTACTTAATAAATGTTTATTGATTGGGTGACTTAAATGTCTTCCATTCTCATTTCTGCCCCTGAGATCACCTAGATACCTTCAAAGCTCAACCCAAAAGTCATCTCTTACAGAAGATATTTCCATATTTCCCTATTTATTAGTATTCACACTCCTCCTAAAATTACTTATCATTTATTTTGAATATGTTACATATTATTCATGTATGTTGGTTCCTTCTATCAGAATGTAAGCTCTTTGAGGTCAACTGTGTTATTTTTGTATTTCTGTCCCTGGTGCTCAAAATTACTTGTTGAATTGAGAAGTCTACTGATCTGGGGCCCTGTAGTATGGGAATGAAAATAGATTTACATGTTTTATTGGCTCCTGAGGATATGACCATTCAGTATAGTTATTGATTGATATTTATTTTTTAAATGACAAATTTTTTAAAAAACTTTTAAAAAATGAAAATAGCCTCTGTTCAAGAAAATAAAGAAGTATGTATTGTAGAGAGATTTCCATTAAAATATGATGTAAAGTTAGTATTTAAAGGAATTCATTTTAGTTAACTGGAAAATTCACATCCCTCATTCTCTTCATTCCCTGGTGTTACAGGATAAATGAGTTGTGACTATTATAATATGAAAAAAGGCTTTTTAATTTTAAAAAAGGGGTGAAAAGAAGTGGGGGAGGATTTTAGAAAACCCCACAATGCAGGATTTATAAAAACTGTTTGCTTTTACCAGGGCTACCCAGAACCCCCTTCTCTTTTGTTCCTTCCCTTGCAGCCTAGGTTATCCTTGGTAGATATAAATGTCCCTCTCGTTTTTCCTCTGTCATCTTCTGGAAGGGCTAAGGATAGGAATTAGATGGAAAGATTCCAGGGTGAACTTGGCATAACTGTATTGGCCCAAGTTGGATTAGGTTGTTAGGGGAGGCTGAAGTTTGCACCCTTTAAAACTAGTCCTTTTTGCTTCACTAAATCCACAAGGGTGTAGGATCACACTAAGCCACTATACACCATCTGTCTCCCTCCTCCTCCTCCTCCTCCTCCTCCTCCTCCTCCTCCTCCTCCTCCTCCTCCTCCTCCTTTGCCAGCTGCTTCATACCCAGTGAGACTCAATTAAAACAAATCATGATCACATGCTTGATGCATAAATCTGGCCATGTTACTCACCTGCTCACAGTCATTTGGTTGCTCTCCATTACCATCAAATAAAGTGCAAAGTCTTAAGCCCTGCCGTTTGAGGCCTTTGCCATTCTGACTCCAGCTTGTCTTTTCAGCTTTATTTCACTCTACTCCATCTTATAATCCACTCCACCTTCCAGCCAAACTGGACTACCTGTTTCCTGATCTTGTCCTACCTTTCCCTTGCCTTCATACGTTTATTTGCAGTATCACCCTCCACACCTGGTATATGCTTCCCTGACATTACGACCTGTTCAAATACTTTTTCTTTCAAGAAGCCCCTTCCTGTAGCATGCCTTGGTCTCCTTCTCACTAATCCTTGTTCAGTACTCTTTTAAGACCAAACTTTGAAACATAGTTTTATTTCTTCAGTAGCTATTTACTAAGTACTTGCTATGAACAAGGCACTGTGTTTGGTGCTGGTAGTACAAAAAGAAATTGAAAATAATCTGCTGGTTACAATTTCCAAAGAAAATACTTTGTTTACACAATAAGCAAGTGCCAGGTAATAGGACAGAGCTCTAGCAGTAACAACTCAGAGGATTCAAGAAAGGCTTCCTTTGGCAGTAAGTAAAACCTGAGGTGATCTTTGAAGCAAGTTAGAATTTTAAGAGGCACAGCATTCCTGGCATGGGAGATAACCTTTGCAGAGACACAGAGATGGTAGATGGATCGTCAAGTTCAGGGAACAAGTAGACCAATTCAGCTGAAATTTAGATTAGGTGTGAAGGACAGTAAGTGCAAAGTAAGTTTTGAAATGTAGGTTGGAGCCAGATTTCGAAAAAGATGTTAAGCACCAGCAGGGTCTTCCCTTACATTTAATTGCCTATGGTGGTGTAGCTGTTAGGTGTCTGAAGGGGGAGTTCAAACCCAAGTCTCCCAACTCAAAGGTCCAGCACTTTTTTCTTCTGTCTACCACATTTTCTCTCAGCAAGGGGAAAGGCAATTACTTTGCTTTTTGGTTTTTTTTTCCCCATCGTGTGCTTATGCGTTCATTTTGCCTCTTGTCACACAGTACAAAGGTCTACTAAACTGACTCATTGCATGTTACTTAAAGGAGTTCCCAGTAGAATTCTGGGATGGAGCCTTTCTGTTTCCCAGTGAGAGAATGTGCCTGCCCCTTAGCAGTCCAGCGTCTAACCATTGTCTGCAGGTAGAGGTGTTTTATTAGGAGATAGCAGAAGCTGTCTCAGGATATCAGCCACAGGGAATAATCCAGTCCAGGCAGCCTTCCCGCATGTGGATGGATTTAACTCTCTATCTACCCCTTAGTTGTGGTGGCCTAATAAATATTTTCCCCTATCTTACCAGCTCTCAACTTTTTGTTGAGTTTTTTTTTCCTTAATGAAAACAAACAAAATAAGAAAGTAAATGCTAAGAATCTCAGACATTCTCCTTTGGGATGATCAATCATGTTCCCAAATGCTGAAAACAAACAGTTTTTAGTGACCCTTGAAGTTCTTAGCTGAATCTGCATAGGACTGTTCTTTGTCTCTGCCCTCACCACTCTCTGCCTTCTCCCAGCTGCTTTTACTCCATAGTATGTGCTCTATTCCCTTCTCCTGGCTTTCTCCCCATTCTTTCCTACTCCCTCCCATCTCAGTCCATATCCTATTCTCATTCCCTTCTCCACCTCTCCTTGCTGTCTTATGGAGGCGGCTTCCTGTCTGTTCCCAATATGACTGCATGACGGGACGGGGATTTTTCCTGCCAAAGGGAAGGGATTAGGACTAAGCTGGTTATGCCAGCCAGAGACTAGGCTAGGTTTCCACTGTGAGAGGGTGAGTCAGGAGTTGATCTTTTCTGGAACCTTGCCTTCAAGCAGTTTTTACATGTTCTCTGTCCTCTGAAAAATGTCATTTCCTCTCCATGTACTAGCTAACTCTTTTTCCCTTCCTGCTCCATAGTGACCTAATCTCCCTCTCTTTTTCTGCTCTTAAAAATTAGCCTATTAACTCTTTCCTCAATGGGTATACATTTCCTAAGGATAGATAGTCTTTCATTATATCCTAAGGTTTTAGATTCTTAAATTCATTTCAGCAAACATGTTAAATTAAGATCCTACTCTTCTTAAGCATTCTGTAAGGCACTGGTTGATACAAAGACAAAAAAAAAAGCCCACTAGCCTCTTGCCTCTAGGAGGTTGTAATCTTGGGACATGGGACAGGTTTACAAAGGGTTTCTCTAAATAGCAAAACCTTACAGTTTGGCAGAAACTAGGTAGAGACCAACACCACACATTGTGTAACAACATATGGTCAAAATGGGTATGTGATTTAGATGTTAAAGGTGATACTGTAAACAAAATAAGGGGGCATGGAGTAGTTTGCCTGTCAGATCTATGGATAAGTGAAGAATTTATTATTGAACAAGAGATAGAGAGCATTATGAGGTATAAAATGGATAGTTTTGACTTTATTACATTAAAAAGGTTTTATACACACACATGCACACACACACACACACACACACACACACACACACACACACACACACACACACACACACCAAAACCCAATGCAGCCAAGATGAGAAGGAAAGCAGAAAGCTGGGGGGGGGGGGGATTTTTTATAGCAAATATCTGATAAAAGCCTCTGTTCTTGTATATAGAGAGAATTGAGTCAAATTTATAAGAAAAGCAGTTCCCCAACTGATAAATGATCAAAGGATATGAATAAGCAGTTTTTAGATGAAGAAATCAAAGCTATCTGTAGTCATATAAAAATGCTCTAAGTCACTATTGATTAGAGAAATACAAATTAAAATAACTCTGAGGTACCACCTCATACTTATCAGATTGGTTAATATGATAAAGAAAAGAGAAATGATAAATATTGGAAGGGATGTGGGAAAATTGGGATGCTAATGCACTGTTGGTGGAGTTGTGAACTGATCCAACCATTCTGCAGAGTAATTTGGAACTATGCCCAAAGGGCTATAAATTTTGACCCAGCAATACCACTACTAGGTCTGTATCCCAAAGTGATTACATTTATTCTTTTTGTAGTGGCAAAGAATTGGAAATTGATGGAATGCCAATCAACTGGGAAATGACTGAACAGGTTATGGTATATGATTATAATGGAATACTATTTTTCTATATGTATCAGCAAGCACCCTAGCATACCTAGGGCGGCTACTAGCACAGGTTCTTAGATCTGCTTTTCTAAAGGAAAGCAACTCAAAATGGGTCAACAATCTTACTTTAATCAAACATATCATTTACCTAGTTCAGGGGGAAAAGTCAGCACCCTGAACTTCAGAGAATACAAACAGAAGTTACAAACAAACAGAAAAACAGATCAGCAGATGGCTTCCAGCATCTGACCATTACATCAGTTACCTAGTCAGTTACCAGAGAGGGAAGCCTGGGTTTTTCACAGCCGGGGGGCTCAACGTCTGCCCAGGGTCTCTTCTGGCCAAATCACACAACTCTTCTCAAAGTGAGCCCCAAACCAAAACCTCACATCAGGGCGTATATATAGCCTTCTCCTGGCTTGGAGAATGTCACAGCCTTCTGGACCAACTGCCCAATCACAAAGCTACAAGGCATGGGCATTCCTGAAAAACAAGCCTGGCGCCACAGGCTCTAT
>CM053585.1:160652584-160676309 GCA_028646515.1 Pseudochirops corinnae
GCCACAGGCTCCACGTGACCACATTCAGCCTATTAGGGAACAGAGTATACTTTCAAATATCCAAGGGTCCTCAGAGTCACGTAGCCACTTCAGCAAAGGGCCTAGGGGCAGGGAAGATCTTCAGATTCCCATAACATTGACTAAGGCCCTCAAGGAACAAATCCTAAGGAAAAAAGACAAATACACAAGGCACCAGAACTTTCTTTGCCCGATGTGGAAATAATGCACATAATGTTAGATGATAGAGACCTAGAAGTCATTTTAACTTCATTTGGTTTTGTCTCTAGCTAGGATACAACCCAAAAAGCTGTTGAAAAGAAAATTAAGAGCAGCTTTCTCAACTAATATAGAATAGTCAAGCTTATAGAATTAAATATAGCAGAAAGCAGAGACATTGGACTTTGTAACAGCTGGGGCTAGAGAAAGCAAATGTACCAAAAACATTTTTTTCCTAAACATTGGAGAAGAGTAGAGGAGGTCTGCATTAAGCAAGATCCTCCCCCACTTTGCCCCCAACCAACAAAAATTTGTAATTAAAAAGTAAAAAAAAAATAATTCAGACCATGTCCCACCATGTCTTTAGTGTCTGACTTCCCATATGTTTTTCTCATCCATTTCTGAGACGAGGGGGCATCTTGAGTTCTTATTTGGCATTGATGTCGATGGAACTTGAAGGTATTTCTCCAGGGTTAAAGAGTAGTTCCTTAGTGACAATCAAGAGTTGACTTTTAAAGACTTCTAAAACTATATTGAACTTTACTTGGAATTGTGGAATTTTTTTTTTTTTTGGTCTTTTTGGAGTAGGGAAGGCAGGGTGATTGGGGTTAAGTGACTTGACCAAGGTCACACAGTTAAGTAAGTGTGATCAAGTGTCTGAGTGAGGTTGGATTTGAGTTCAGGTCCTTCTGACACCAGGGCCATTGCTCTATTCACTGTGCTGCCTAACTGCCCCCGGAATCATGGAATTTTCTTAGAGCTGTTTGGGACCTTGGATGTCAGCAACCCAACTTTGCTGTTTTACAGATGGGGGAAACTGAGACCCAGGAATATGAAGTGACTTGCCCAAAGTCACACAACTAAATAAGTGGAAAATCTGGGACTGTGCTCCAAGTCTCTTCAGTCCAGTGTGCTTTCCATTATACTAGACTGTCATCACCAGTACCACACTAGTATGTCTCGGCTTGTGTAACCTCCCTGGGGAATCAAAAAGAGGAACAAAGACCAACTGTTTAAAGTATGGATGCTGGAAAATGTATTAATAGGAATAAAAAGCATAATATCTAGAAGAAATAATTTCATACCAGCAACTTATTTTCTTACTAAAAGTTGTAGCTATTATGCCTGTTGCAAATACACCAAGGAATTTTAATTTCATCAGAAGGCTTACTCCCTTTACTGATGCTAATCATGGTCAGTCAGTCAGTCAGCAAGCCCTTTAAAAAGCCTCCTTAAGCCAAGAATTATGCGAAGTGCTGAACATAAAAAGAAAGGCAAAAACATGACTCCTACCCTCAAGGGGCTCACATTGTAACAGGGAGATGACATACAAACATACAAGATATATACAGTATAACTGAGAGGGAATCCCAGAGAGAAGTGCTGCTAGTAAGGCTGGGAGTTCTGCGTAGGACAGGGGCAGGGTTCTTGCAGAAGGTAGGATATGAGCCAAGACTTGAAGGACATCAGATAAGCTAGGAAGTAGAGGTGAGGAGGGAGAGGATTCCAGGCATCGGGTACAGTCAGAGATTAGGCAGTGGAGTAAGAAGATAAAAAGTGTGAGAGGAAGAGCAAGAAGGGTGGTGTAGCTGGAATGGAGAGAATGTGGATGAGGAGTAGTGTGAGAAAACTGGAAAGGTAGGAAGGAAACAGTTTGGCACCACTGGAGGTTTGGTTGGGTGTTTTTTTTTCATTGATGGGGGTCAGGGCATTGTGTAACATGGCTACCCTGCATTTTAGGAAGATCACTGGCAGCTGAGCAGAGGACGGACTGGAGTGGGGAAAGACTTAGGACTTGCAGGCTACTGCAGTAGTTTAGGTATGAGGTGATGAGGACCTGAACAAAAATGATAGCAGGGTCAAGGGTGAGAAAGGGTGATAGGAGAGATGTTAGAAAAGTAGAAATGACAGGTTTGGTGACTCACTGAAGATTAGGACGCAGGATATGAGAGAGTGAGGAGTCAAGGTTGTTGTAAGCCTGGATGAGTCGGAAAGATCGTGGTGTCCTCAACAATAGTAGAGAATGGAAAGAATGGAAGGTTTGGGAGAAAGATATTGAGCTCTTGGGTTGTTTTTTATTTGTTTCTGTTATTTTTTTGGGGGGGGGGGTGTTTTTTGTTTTTGAGGCAATCTGGGTTAAGTGACTTACCTAGAGTCACACAGCTAGTAATTGTCTAAGGCTGAATTTGAATTCGGGTCCTCCTGACTCCAGGACCAGTGCTCTATCCACTGCACCACCTAGCTGCCCCATGTTCTATTTTGGACATGATGAATTTAAAGGTTCCAGTAGGCAATTGTGATATGAGAGAGGTTAGGATAAATCACCTTGGAATCATCTGCGTGAAGATGGTATTTGATGGCAATTGAACCAATAGGAGATAGAGTCCTCCACTCAAATGGTTTTTGAGAGTTGCTGTTCCTAAAAAATTTGTCACCATGAAGTCCACCTAACGATATACCTTCTCAAACTTAGGTGGTTCTTGAATGATAGACATATAGTTCATTTCTGGACCATTGCTCATAGCATTTTCTACTTGGTGGGACCTTCTAGAACTCTTTCTCTAATAACATAAGAAGCTGGAATCTTTCCATATTTTTCAAGAACCCAGGGTCAGATCTGCAGCTGGATGGGATATGAAGGTAGGCCTTCAGAGGGGATACAATCATCGAGTTGCAGATCACAATATTTTGAAGTGGAAGGGATCTTGAAAGCTATCTAATCCACTTATTTTACAGATGAGAAACATGAGTTACAGAGAGGTTAGGTTAAGAGATTTGGCCAAGGCCACCCAAGTAGTAAGTGACAGAGAACCCAAGTCATCTGACTACCTATTCACTCCCCTTCCTACTCTACCATTAATACTTTTTTAAAAAAATCTGATTGTTTAAAGTCTTTATTTTCATGATGTAGAATAATTTCTCTGGAAACAAGGCAATGGAGTTCACTAACTTTTCCTTTAGGTCGTTTTTGTGTTGTGGACTCCTTTGGCAGTCTGGTGAAGCCTGTGTACTCCTTAGAATAATATTTTTTAAATGCATAAAATAAAATATATATGATTACAAAAGAAACCAATTATATGGAAGTACAATTATCAAAAAACACACACACGTTCACAGACCCCAGGTTAAAAAACTCTTTGAATTGAGTTGACTACTTTTCTCCCAGCAACTTCAGAATCTGTAAGGATCTGTATTATGAACTTAAGGGCATGGATTTTAAGTGTAAGTTTGAATCCACAATGAAATAAAGCTGTTTCTTCTCCATCTCAAATAATGTTTTTTAGCATACATGCTACTTTAAAGGATTCTGGACATTATTAGAAAATATAGTTTTTCAAAAGAAATGTTTAAGAAAAAAATAGGATAAACCTACTGGCTTCCTTTAAGTTCCAGCTCAAGTTCTAGTTTCTACAAGAAGTTCTTCTCAACCACTCTTAATTCTAGTGCAGTGGTTCTCAACCTTCCTAATGCTGCGACCCTTTAATACTTGTATGTACATGTGGGTGGACCTCCCTGGAGACGGATGGAGGAGCGGTGTCTCAGTTCCTAAGACCTATTTCCGATGGTCTTGGGCGACCCCTGTGACCCCTGTGAAAGGGTCATTCAACCCCCAAAGGGGTCGCGACCCACAGGTTAAGAACTGCTGTTCTAGTGTCTTCTCTTCTTTCCTTTTTATCCTGTATATAGATTGTTTGTACCTATTTGTTTGCAGGGCAGGGACAGTCTTTGCCTTTCTTTTGTTTGCTTTTTGTATCTAGCTCTTAGCACAGTGCCTGGTCCAGTAATAGGTGCTAATAGGTGTTTATTGACCAATTGACTGATAGAAGACAGCAGGAAGGCTTTACTGCAAGAAACCAAATGGGTTTGATAGGGTTTGTGGATTCCCTTACACTGTAGGTATGCCAAGAAAGAACTTGACTTTAGGTACAGTCTGAAAGACAACCAACCTAGTTTTATTTGAACTAGAGGTAGGAGAATCCCCAGAACCGGGACAATCATTTCATTCAGTCTTGGATGGAAAACCTCCTGGGGTGTGGTGGTGGGAAACCTGTTGTTTTCTGGGCTTCATAGGCAACTCTAATTATTAGGAAGCCTTGCAACTCCCACAGTTGGTTCCTAGGTCTGTGAACTCTGGGGCAAATAGTCTTAGGCATGATACTGTTTTGTTTTTTACGCAAATAAAAATGTAAGAAGCAAAGTTCTACCCTGTTGATGTGCAGCCATCTTAAATCTCTTTACCTCCACTTGATTTTGTTCAAGCTAAGTTCAGGGTGTGTGATGATACTCTACATTTGTATTTTGCTTTTTTTTGCAAAGCACTTTCACATCCACTTTTTCATTTGATCCACCCTAAAATCCAGTGCAGTAGATTGGTACAAATATAATTGTCTCTATTTCACAGATAAAATCTGAGTCTCAAGAGTTAAGTGATTATTTAGAGTCATCTGGCTATGAAGACTCATAACACACCCAGAATTTGGACTCATAATTGTAATATAAAGGTACATAATACCATTTGTATTGGTACCCTCATCCCCACATCTTAACCTTTTTTTTTTTCCTTTTTGGCATAGTAATTTAATAGAAATATTTTATAGAAACATTTTCATGTATTGGCATAATCCACCTAGTTGTCATTTTTGGTAGCTGCAAATGATACCATCATAGCAAAATGCTGTAGTTTTAGCTATTTCCCTGTTACAGCATATTTGGATCGTTTCCAGTTTTTCACTATTACAAATAATGCTACATTGGCCATTGTTATACAGTTTAGTTCTTATGTTCTTTTAGGTTATTTCCTTGGGGATATTTCCAGGAAGGGAATTACTGGATCAAAGGGTGTGAACAGCTTGGTGTAGCTCTTGTTTTTGTCAGATTGTTCTCCAGAAAAAAATGAACCAGTTTACAGTGTCTCTAGAAATTCAGACCTTCCTTTTTTCCATGGTGGTTCAGTCAACGCTGGTTTTATTTTGGCTTATTTTCACACTAGATTAATAGGTGTCTAAGAAGACCCATATATTTGTTTCAGTTTGTATTTATTTTTTGTGAGAATGTGGTTGGATAGATTCCTCTTGATCTACTCACTAGTATCTTTGTTCCCCGACATTTGTGTGGGGTAAGGTGTTTACAAAGCACTTTATTTGATCTTACCAGTAGCCCCTGTGCTTACAGGTACCATTATCCCAGTTTTACAAGTGAAGAGCAGAGCAGCTAAGCAGTTTGCTTGTGGTTTCCCAGCTAAGTCAGAGACAGGATGTGAAGCCAGGTCTCTCCAAGTTCAGTGGCTCTTTCCATTACCTCACATCATATTGCTTCTCTTAATGGTGAAGTCAGCAGGAATTTATTAAGTGCCTGCCATGTCAGACATTATGCTTAAGTGCAAGGAATACAAAGAGAAGCAAAAATAAGTTTCTACCCTCAAGGAGCTCACACTCTAATAGGAGAGACAACGTGTAACAACTGTGTCCAAGCAAGCTATATCCTGGATAATTGGAAGGTACTACTCACATTAAGGGGAACTAGGAAAGGCTTTTTGGAGAAAGAGGCATTTTAGTGGTGACTTGAAGGAAACCAGAAAAGCCAGTGGGTGGAGAAGAAGAGGAAGAGCATGAGGGACAGCCAGTGAAAAGACCCAAAGCTGGGAGATGGGATTATCTTGTGTGAGGAACAATAAAGAGGCCAGTGTTCCTGAATGACAGAGTATGTAGAAGAGAGTAAGGTATAAAAACACTGGACAGATAAGAAGGGGCCAGGTTTGGAAGGACTCTAAAAGCCAAAAAGCAGATTTTACATTTGATCCTTCTTTGTTCCTATAACCTATTGCTGCTCTGACGTTCAGGTGTTTTGGTTTTTTTCCTTTCCTATACCTGACTGCTCCTGGGTTCCTTGTCTGCATTATCAACTGAGCAGGACATGACAATAGGATTCGATGCAAGTGTCTCTGGCAATTCAAGATTTTTTTCTGTGTGCTCTTCCTTTTTCATTAGAGGGACCCACATTCTCTTCTCACCAGTTAATTAAATTTTTTTTTTTTTAGCACTTTTGTGTACTAAAAAGTAAATATAATCCTAAAAACAGCTCAGTAAATAAAAATAAGATAGACCATGAAAAAGGCACATGAATTTTAAAAACTTTTAGATTTAAAAGATACACTTGAACCTTGATCCTCTCTTCTGCAGCAGATATCATTGTTACAATCTCTTTTTCTAACAATAACTTAATTCACTTTAATACTCTCATCATGTCTTTGTAATTCTCAATTGAGGTGACAGTTTCTTAATCTTCTTCCCTCCCATTTGCCCAGATAGAGTTTCCTTTACCCTTATTAGATTAAGTTGATGTTTGTTAAAAAAAATTTTAGAAGAAGCTGTCATAGGCAATGTGTCGTTGTAGAAAAGAAGTAAAGGGTATTTTCCAGCAGGGGATATGATACAGTCAGGAAATAGCTTATTACCTATTTCTTTTTTATGTCAGTTCCTTGAAAGAAAATAAATTTTATTGTGTTGTCATTTGGCTAGGAAATTATAATCTCCTATGGTCTTTAAGGTTCTTTAGACTTAGCCATTTAGCTATTAGCAATTTTCTTGCTTGAAAGTCAGGGATTTTTGATGCTCTGAAGCCCATTTTGATACAGAGCAAGGTTCTTAGTCTTGGTTCTGTCATGTGTGACTTTGCATGGGTCACCTCAAAGATTCTGATGAGCTCAAAAGTTCTTTTCATTACTTTGTCTTTCTTGGCTCTAGTTACATTAGCTGAGGATGGTAGGTACATAATTTCCCTATCATAGAGTCAGAGATTTAAAGTTGGAAGGGAACTCAGAGATCATTATGTCTAGTGCCCTCGTTTTGCAACATTAGTACCATGCCTGGCCCAATGTTTATTGAGGCAGCTTCTGGTGCAGTAGATAGAGCACTTGGCCTGGAATCAGGAAGACCTGAGTTCAAGTTAAGCTTCAGACACTTATTGACCGTGTGACCCTAGGCTGTCCAACGTTCTTTTGAGAATCAAATGAGACAGTATTTACAAAGTGTTTAGTACTGTGCCTGGCACATAATAGGTGCTATATAAATGCTTCTCCCTAAACCCCTTTCTTGAGTGACAAATGAGGAACTGGAACTCTAGATAACTTCACCAAAGTTGCACAGATAATGAATGTTACAGCAGAGCTAGGATTTAGTTTTAGTTTTGTGAAGTAAAGATTTGAGACAGCATTTCTTTTTTTTATTTTTTGAAGTAATTGTGTTTGTTTTGCAGTTATTTGTCTAGGAGTAGTGAACAGAGACCTGGCTTTGCTGTTGGGACGACCTAAATTCACACACGACTGGTCTCTGACGCATACTGGTTGTGTAATACAGGGCACATCACTTAACTTTTCAATGTCTCAGGAGGCTCTCTAAATTTATAAATTTCCAAGTAGGTGCCATTTAGCAATGGCAGACGGAGTTCCCTCACCAGGAGCTCCTCACACTGGTGAGATCACACTGCAATTAAAAAAAAATGTTGTGTGTAAGCTGTGGCTCGGAATGCTTGAGCTTTCTTGATTATTTCACCATAGGTCTACATGAGCCCATTTTGATGCTGTGGGCTCTCTCTCAAATTATTAACTCCTTTCGATTTATATTTCCCCCATCTGGAATTTATTCTGGGAAGCTTGGCTATAGCTTGAATATGGTGCAAATCCACGATTTCACAGATGTGGGTGACAGGGCCTCAGATCTCCTATAAGCAGTTCAAGGCAGTGAAGTATTTATTTGGCTATCAGCTGGCCTTTATTCACCTTCCCCTCTCCCCCCAAATAAACATCAGAGGATTCACAATAGCCTATGAACAGTTGATAACAATTCTTTTCCCTCTTCTTCTATGAGTCTCACTTTCTTTGAGGGTCCTAAAGTCCTTTATTTGCATAATGGCACCCTTGGGTTTGGACTCACCTCAGAAGGAAAACACATTTAGTGTTGCTAGGCAGGCAGCTCCTTTCCCATTCTCCAGATATCTCATGGTAATTAGAATACAAGGTCCAGATCCCTTCCCTCCCCAGTTTTGGGAGCCATTTGTACAATCTGTTCTGAAATTTTCTTATCATACTACAAAATTCCAGCCCCCATGGGTGCTGGCTCTCAGCCTGAGAGGTTACACACTGTCTCTCCAAGCCTGGAGCCGGAAATTTTTTTTTCTTAGGAACTCTCAGGGGGGTTGCTGCTGTCTCTTGGGCCATCTCTGCAGCAATTGACCACTTAGTTTGCCTCTCTATAGTTGCCACATGGTTGTGTATCTTCCCATCAAGGGCCAGACTTGTTTTGCTTTGTCTTCTCAGTCAACAAGTATATATTAAGTGCTTAATGCAAGCCAGGCGTTGTGCCAGGAACTGGGGATCCAAAGAAAAAAATGGAACTCCCCCCTTTCAAGGAGTTTACATTTGGTGACAGGGAAAATAAAGTGTACTATAATATACCAAATTAATGTAATAGGTATTTGACAACTGACTGGCATCTTGGGATTTGTAGTTCAGGGACAAGCACATCTCTCAACCTCTGTAAAGGCTTTTGGATTATCATGATATTAGAACCTCAAGGCCATTTTGAGTGAGTTGTTAGAGACATGAATAAGTCAATGGGAGAGCTCACTGAGAAGAAGGAATGGGGATTACATAAGCTCGGCAGCAGCTTTGGGGGAGATGATTTATAGTTGAACTAGAAAGGATTGGTGATACAGGGGCAACAGATGAAAAGAGAAGATGAGGGGAGACCTGAGCCATCTTGGAGAAAGGAAATATCAAGATGAACTAGTGGGCCCCTTTAGACATCCAAGAGCAGAAAACTTAGACTAAAGGTGTTTTTCTGTATTCTGATTGTGTCTCAAATGTAAAGAAGTTAAAGCTTAGCTAGCCTTAGTAAAAAATTCAATTTTGGGCACAGAGTGAAACCTCTGTATGAATGCTAGAAATTTTCCTCAGTGGGAGCTCTGAGCTATTGTGATGGTATTATCTTTTCTTTACATATACATTCCCTAAAAAAGCACAAGAAAGGACCGCATAGATATTGGTCCAATATATTTCTATGAAGGTCCTAAAGTATTTTATTTGCATAGTGCCTCACTTGGATTTGGACTCACCTCAGAAGGGAAACAGTTGGTTTTGCTAGACGGGCAGTCCCTTTCCCATTGTACCCTCATTCTCCAGATATCTCATGGTAATAGTGGAATATAAAGTCCAGATCCCTTCCCTCTGGGATGGGAGAACACTGGCAGCTGAGGGAACAAAGCCCACACCCATCTTCCAAGGTAGCACTTACCAGAATTTTGAAGAATCATTTTGGAAGAAAGACAGAAAGGAAGCTGAGAGACCCAAAGATTTGTTAGTTCCCTTCTGTAGACCAGCATAAAGGAGCCAACAAATTAAGCTAATATCAGTGAAACCTCTTTCCACAGGAAGAAAAATTAAAGTTCCAGAAAGGTTCACTATGTCCTAACTCTTCAAATTGATGTGAAAACTCCTTTAATCAGTACTTTTTATTTAAAACATCAAAATCCATCAAGATAGCCTTCAAATAAAATAAAAACTCCAAGCTATTGACAATTTGCTAGAAGAAAAGTGTATGCACATTTTAATAAAATAATAACATTACTTTATTTTCTTCTGTGTATATTACTGGATTTTGCCACCATTAAGTCTTCTGTACATTTGTATGTGTAGTCAGTGTATATGTGATCCTTTTTTTTAATATTCTGCATGACATCTGTAAGTCCTCCCATATGTCTTTCTTTCATATTGATTAGTTATGTTTGTTAGAGTCATTGCTCTAATGACTTCCAAGTTATCCTTGAGTCAGGTCACTTGAGGGGGTCTCAGTGTGTAGCACTTATTAACTATAAGTGTCTTAACTTCAACTTTAATTCTACTTTTTGAATGGGGAGAGAGAACCTAAGTTTATTTCAAAATGTTTTATTCTCAGTTTAATGCCTGTGTTCCTTGCTATGGTAGTTTGCGTCATTTGTTTTGTATGTGTAAGGATTTGATTGATTTATTCAATTAAGTCACCATACTCTATTTAAAGTAATAAGATCCCTGATATCTTAATGAGGTAAGAATAAGTTTCAATCAATCAGGCCTTGGTCTAAGTGTGAAAAATGCTTGGAATTGGAGTAAGATTGGTTGTGCTTGGAAGAGTCTTTGGATAGGTTAAGGAAACTTGGTTACCCTCTAGGCAACTAGGTGATATTATTGTAAAATGGCATTTATTACATTTTTAGCATTACTATATAAACACAGAAATAAACATATTTATGAGTATATAAAAAGCAAAATAAATATATTACAAATTATACAATATTTTTTATATAATGCTGGCAGTGAGGAGGAGGAGTAAGAAGAAGCGGAAGCAGAAGAAGAGGAGGATGGGTCATCCATAAATTATAAAACTAGTTTGCAGCTAAGTGGCACAGTAGATAGAGCACTGCCCCTGGAGCCAGGAAGACCTGAATTCAAATCTAACCTCAGACTCTTAATAGCTGTGTGATCCTGAACAAATCACTTCACCTCTGTCTGCCTCAATTTCCTAAACTATAACATGAAGATAATCAGGGTTATTGTAAGGATTAAATGAGATAATATTTGCAAAGGGCTTAGTACAGTGCCTGACACATGGTTAAGTTCTTTCCTTCCTTCCTAGTTTATACCTAGAGTCTTTCTAGCAGTTGGAGTAAATGTGGAGTTCCAACAAAATGCCTGAGGAGAAATTGCTAGTGTTAGGATAAGGAGAGGCCTCTAGTTCATCCTTGGACTAGACCTCTTCTTTCAGTTCTCCCCCTAACCTTTGCCCAGAGAAGGTCCTTGTGATCTTCAAAGGATCTGGAGGATCTGGACTTCCACCTTCCCATTAATGTCCTAGCAGCGCCTCCAGATTTGCTGACAGAAGGTCTCCTTTAGGACCCAAGGACAGACTGGACATAGACTCATGACTCTACAAGGAACCCAGAAAAAAAAATACCAAACTACCTCATGCCTAAGGAGAACTTGCCAAGTACCCCATGAAGGGAAGAAAAGTATTTCTAGCAACCAGCTATGAGTTGCCTCTTTGTTCCATGTGTTCTTTAACTTGAGCCTACTTTCTCTTGGGCTCTGTATGTTCTAGTTGGAGAAGATAACAGATTTTTTTTAGTGGGGGGTATGGGAAGGTATGTTTTGTATCAACTGTCAGCTCCCACCCATAACAAAATTCTGCTTTCACTTTTCTTCTACACCTCAGGGCTTGTCAAAAAAAAAAATGGGGATTGGAACCTCTTCCTAACCGATAACAAATGCCTTTTATCTTAAGCATATGGCTCATGTCTCCTTTTCTAGGATGTTCTACACTTAGCAGGATCTCACTATAAGACTGCTCAGTGACTTCTAAAAGCAACTCTTTAAAAAAAATTTATTTTTAGCATTCTTTTTTTTTAATTTTGAGTTTCAAATTCTCTTTCTCACCTTTCACTTCCTGAGAAGGGAAACAATGTGATATCAATTATACATGCGAATCATGCAAAACTTATTTCCATATTAGCCATATTTCAAAAGAAAGTGAGAAAATTATACTTCAGTTTGCACTCTGAAATCATCAGTTCTATCTGCAGATGGATAGCATTGTTTCATCATGAGTCCTTTAGAATTGTCTTGGATTGTTGTATTGATCAAAGCAGTCAAGTCTTTCACATTTGATCATCCTTACAACATTGTTGTTACTGTGCACAGTAATCTCCTGGTTCTTCTCACTTCACTTAGGTCTTACCATATTTTTCTGAAATCACCCCCTTATCATTTCCTACAGCACAGTAGTACTCCAGCACAAGCATATGCCACAACTTTTTCAGCGGTTCCGCAGTTCATGAGATCCCCTCAGTTTCTAGTTCTTTGCTACCACAAAAAGAGCTACTATAAATATTTTTGTACATATAAGTCCATTTTGTTTGCTCCTTGGGATATAGACCTAGTAGTGCTTTTTCTGGGTCAAAGGGCATGCAGTTTTATATCCCTTTGGGCATAGTTTCAAATTGTTCTCTAGAGTAGTTGGACCAAGTTCACTATTCCACCAGAAGTTCATCAGTGTACCTATTTTTCCCTTGTCTCCTCCAGCATTTGTTATTTCTGATAGGTGTGAGGTGGTACCTCAGAGTTGTCTTACTTTACAATTCTCTAATCAATAGTGATAATAGAGAATTTTTTCCTATGACTACAGATAGCTTTGATTTCTTCATCTGAAAACTGCCCATATCCTTTGACTGCTTATCATTTGGGGAGTGACTCTTATGTTTTTTGTAAATTTTATTCAATTCTGTACTCAGTATATAATTGAGAAATGAGGTCTTTATCAGAGAAACTTGCTGTAAATTTTTTTTTTATTATTCCATTGTCTATGGTGCCTTTTAGCAAAATGTGATTTCCCTTATTATCTCTTTTAATTAGGTCTATTTTTACTTCTGCTTTGTCTGAGATAGTGATTGCTACCCCTGCCTTATTTTAGTTTAGCTGAAGCATATTGGATTCTGTTCTAGCCTTTTATTTTTACTTTGTGTGTCTTTCTCTTTTAAGTGTGACTCTAGTAAACAAAATATTGTTGGATTCTGATTTCTAATCCATTCTGCTCTCTGCTTATCTTTCGTGGGTGAGCTCATCCCATTCACATTAACTGTTGTGATTACTAACTGTATATTTCCCTCTCACGCATTATCTTCTGTTTCTTCCTCTCTGTCCATTTATCTTGTCCTTCCTCAAAAGTCTATTTTGCTTCTACCCACTGCCTTCCTTAATGTACCCCTTCTTTTATCATTTCCCTTCCTAATTTCCTTCCCCTCCTATTTCCCTATTGGGTAAGTTACATTTCTATACACAACTGACTGTGTGTGTATATATTCTTCCCTCTTTGAACCAGTTTCGATGAGAGGGGGGTTCAAGTATTGCCTGCCACCCCACCTGTTTTCCCCTCCATTGTAAAAACTCTTCCTTGTGTACCCTTTAAGTGAGATAATGTTCCCCATTCTGCCTCTCCCTTTCCCCTTGTCCTAGTGCATTCCTCTTTCTCACCTCTTCTTTTTTTTTTGAAATCATTCCAACATAATCAACACTCACCCATGTCCTCTATGTAAACTCCTTTTAGCTGCCCTACTAAATGATAAAGTTCATAGGAATTCAATGAATCACCTTCCCATATAGGAATGTAAATAGTTAACTTTATTGAGTCTCTTATGATTACTCTTTCATATTTACCTTTTTATGCTTTTCTGGAGTCTTGTATTTACATGTCAGATTTTCTATGAATTTCTGGTCTTTGCATCAGGAATGCTTGGAAGTTCTCTATTTTGTTAAATTTACATTTCCCCCCCTTGAAGGCTTATACTCAGTTTTTCTGGGTAGGTGATTCTTGGTTGTAATCCTAGCTCCTTTTCTATCCAGAATATCATATTCTAAGCCCTCATTCCTTTAAAGTGGAAGCCACTAAATCTTGTGATGTCCTGACTCTGGCTTCATGATATTTGAATTGTTTCTTTCTGGCTGCTTAAGTTTCTCTTTGATCTAGGACAGTGGTTCTCAACGCTCCTAATGCAGTGACCCTTTAATCCTCATATGTGGGCGGACCCACCTGGAGACAGATAGGGGAGCGGTGTCTCGGTTCCTAAGACCATCGGAAATATGTGTTTTCTGATGGTCTTAGGCGACCCCTGTGACCCTGTGAAAGGGTCATTTGACCCCCAAAGGGGTCACGGCCCACAGGTTGAGAACCACTGATCTAAGAGCTCTGGAATTTGGCTGTAATATTCTTGAGAATTTTCATTTTGGGGTCTCTTTTAGGAGGGGATCAGTGGATTCTTTCAGTTTCTATTTTACCCTCTGGTTCTAGGATATCAGGTTAGTTTTCCTTGAGAATTTCTTGAAATATAATGTGTAGGCTCATTTTTTGATCTTGGCTTTCAGGTGGTCTAATAACTGTTAAATTATCTCTCAATCTATTTCGTAGGGTGGTTATTTTTCCAATGAGAAATTTTACATTTTCTTCTTTTTTCATTCTTTTTACTTTGTTTTATTATTTCTTGATGTCTCATGGAGGCATTCATTTCCACTTGACCAATTCTGATTTTTAAGGAATTATTTTGTACCTCTGTTTCCACATCATCTGTTCTGGTTTTTAAGGAGTTCTTTTTTTCATTGAATTTTTGTGCCTCTGACCATTAATTGTTTTTCTAAGTGTTATTTCCTTTTTTTGTGAGTCTTTTATCAAGCTATTAATTCTTTTTTCATAATTTTCTTGCATCACTCTCATTTCTTTTCCCAATTTTTCCTCTACCTTTTTCTTTCATTCTTCCAGGAATTCTTGTTGGACTTGGGTCTGATTAGGATTTTTCTTTTTGGGCTTTTTTGTTGGGAGTAGCGGGATAGTTATTTTCACATTGTTGTCTTCTTCTGAGTTTATGTCTTGGTCTTCCCTGTCACTGTAGTAGCTTTTTATGGTCAAATTTTTTTTGTTTGCTCATTTTCCTAGTCTATACTATAGTCTCTGTGGGAGAAGCTTTTGAAATTGTGGTATACCCTTGATATCTTCTATTATCCATGAAATGTACCCCAATGAGCCTCAAATATATTTTGATTATCTAGGACAATGCTGTTAGGCATAGAAATCACCATGGCCAGTAGAATTCTACTTTTTAAGTCATGTAGATAATCACTTCCCAAAGGGTGTATAGCTAGGGTACCTGATAGTAGCCTCTTGGTTTCTGTTTTCCTTTATTTTTGTATTCTCATTGGCAGTTTCTCTCCTTCCACAGTGGGTTTATCTGTCTGAAACTCTGTTTATCATCTGTACCCACTGATAGTATTTTTGTGTTATCATTCTTTCAATTGTTTTATAATGCGGTTGGAGATAGTGGTACAGATGAAAATATGGCTAGACAGAGAATTAGCCCTTAATGCTATATCTAAGCAAATTCAGATGTATGTCACAGAGTAGGAAGAAGCTTATAAACACTCAATGTACAAGCTAGAATAAAACCAAGATAGTTCTCTTCATAGCCAGGTTCAAAATGATATTGAAGGTGTCATATTTTTATTTTTATTAAGCTGTTTTGGAAATGGTTTTCTAATAGAATCGGTATAGCATTGTTATTCTTACCCATCTAACTCTCACTCCAGGATGCCCTTACTGAAAGTTTCCTCGGATTTTATTTTGAAAGAATAAAGGTTCACATGGCTATTGTGCTTATTGATGTTGCTTCTTCCAACTTTTTCAAGAAAACTGTTCTTTTTTTTTTTTTTTTTTTTTTTTTTTGCTTTTTGGAGGAGGGAAGTTAGGGCAATTGGGGTTAAGTGACTTGCCCAAGGTCACATGGCTAGTTTTTGTGTTAAGTGTCTGAGTCCATATTTGAACTCAGGTCCTTCTGACTCCAAGGCCAGTGTTGTATTGACTGCACCACCTAGCTGCCCTAAGAAAACTGTTCTTAAAAGGAACTAAGATTTTGTTTTAAACAACTGATATACTTGGAAGGAAGGTCACATCCAGCATGTTGGATTGTTGTGAGAACCAAACAAGGAAATAATTGCAAAGTACTTAACATAGTGCCTGGCATATAGTACACACTACATAAATGTTAGCTATTGTTAATATTATTATTAATCTAAAAAACTTATTATTAGTCTACAGAATGAATGTTGTAAAATATAGAAAGTTACCAAGTTCCTGATCTAAACTTTACAGCTCCCTTTGTAGAGCACTAGCTCGGTGCTCAGTACGCAGCAGATACTTAACAAATGTGTGAGGAAGGGAGGTAATTTGTTCCTGCTTATTAGATTGTCAAGAAGGTGTTAATGAAAAAATGGGCTGTAATTTTTAATTGCCGAGGAGAAAGTGGAGTGGTGAGGGGAAGTATCCCTTGATAGGGGATAGGTAGACAACCATCTGGTCGCTTGTCACTGTTTTATTGTGCAGTCTGGCTGACATAGTGACAAAATCAAATTGAGTCCAGTCTCTTCCCTTCAAAAAGATAACGACATATGAGTAAAATGTATGAAACTGTATTCACTTGCTCTCCAGTGTTATTCAGCCTGAGTGAGTGGGTCAGAAAGATACACATGCTCAAATTAAGTGGCTTAGTGCTAATAAATAGAAGTTTACTTGGTGGTATGAAAAAAGTCTAGAGAACTAAGTTCCAGTCCCAGCTCTGGCACTAATTAGCTGTATGACTTACCTTCTCTGGATGTTATCTTGCTTTTCTACGAAAGGAGAATGTTGGATTATATGTTTGTGAAGGGTCCTTGAATCTCTGAGGTTTTGAGAAATACCAGTGGGTCAAAGATATGGTAGCAACAATCTGCCTTGTTTGTATATGATTAGAGGCAGCTAGGTGGTGCAGTGGCTAGAGCATCGTACTTGACCATGAAAAAACCGAGTTCAAGTTTAGATCAGACACTTAACTAGCTGCATGATCCTAGGCAGATCACTTAACTTCTGCCTCAGTTTTCTCATCTGTAAAATTAGGATTATAGAACCTCCCTCCCAATGTTATTGTGATAATTAGATGAGATAATCACTCATAAAGGACTATATAAAGTACAAGGTATTATTCATTATTTTTATGATCAGTAATAGATTGGCAACTTTTTAGAACAAAGATCAACTGAATTGGATACAAGAATAAAAATGAGACAATAGATAGGACACAATTAAAATAGTTCTAGCTTAATACAGTTAAACAAGTTGCTGATGCTGAAAAATTGGGAAATGCATAAAGGAAAATATATAAACCACCACTATTTCTTAGGAAGATTAATAAATGAAAATCAGTTGTGACAGTGAAGAAGCCAAAAACAAAAAACCCCAAACAAACTGTCAAGGACGACAAACACTTGTTCTGCTCTGCAGCAGAAAGATATGCTAGTTAAGGCTAATACTGGTTTGGAATATAAACTGGCTTGTAAAACCTTTCAGAATAATATATCACCTTAACAATATCACCTCAGTAGTGAGAAGTGGAAAGAAAAACAAGCCTAAATAAATCTTGGCAAGAGACACAACTTAATCACATCATCTCAAGGACAGCTAGGAAGGAGGAAGGAAGAGAAGAAGAGAGAGAGGAAGGAAAGAAGGAAGGGAAGGAAGGAAGAAAAACAAACAAGCATTGAATTAAGTTCTTACTGTGTACCAAGGTACTGTGCAGATCCACTTACAGTCATATGATTGACCAAAAATTATAGAAAATATATAATCTCATTTTGCTTACTGTTGACTATGAAAAGCTTTCCTCTAACAGTGAATGCTTTGCATCTATAAAAATTATACCAGATTCTTTGAAACATGCAATAAGTTAACTTTGATCCTCTCTTTATTAATTTCAAGTGCACCATAAAACAGGGGGAATATATAAAATGTTTGTCACTGTCATGGAGAATAAAGAATCTTGTTAAGGCATCAGACTAGATTCAAAACCAGATCTTTTCACTCAAAATCTAGTGGTAATTCTACTACATCACAATTTATACTCCTTGCTTTGACTCATGCCATATCCTGAACTGAAAATACCTTCTGGTTCCTTTTATAGTGATCTCTGCCCTTTCATCATTGCTCAGAAGCTCACAGGTATCTGGAGGCTACCTACTATTCTCCCCTCCCCACCTTTTAAAAACTGAGTTTCCCTGTATTGCCCAGGTTGGAAGTGCAGCAGCTGCTCGGGAACCATATCCTGCTGTATATCAGTATGGAAGCTCTGACCTCTTCAGTTTTTCTGATCTGGACTGGTTGGCCCTTCCTTAGGCAGTCTGCTGTCTCTTTTCTGCTCCTAGGGACTCACCATATTAGTCCCATTTAGTGTGAACACTCAATTAACTTTAGCCCTAATATAGCTCAGAGCTCCTGAACTCAAGCAACCCATCTGCTTTGACCTCCAGTAGTAGAGATTATAGGAGTGTACTAGCACACTTGGTTCCTACTACCTTTAAAAATCTCATTTCTTCTCACGTATCAACTCCCAGTTTTGGTTGAACTTAAATGGAGAAGAGATGGATTGGAAAAGGGAAAAAGATGAAAAACAGACAAATTGGCTAAAATTGGGTTTTTCATTCATTGTTTTCATTTCTGTTTTGGTCTAATAGCTATCTGTTTGAAGTATGAATTCATGCCCATTCCTTCTTTTATAGTTTCAGATTTGAGCCCAGAGCTATCTCTGCATCTTGTGAGCTCCCTCATTTTTAGTTGCATTTAAGAACAATAAGTAATATGGACAGTTACAGAACATCATAAAATTATGGAGCTACAAAGGGATCTCATCTCAGTACAACCCTCTTATTTTTATAGATGAAGAAATTGAGGACCAGAGAGGGGAAGTAACTTTACTAGATATGGTATATTCTGTTACTCCAAGTTCCATTCATTCTTCTTTCAACTTGTCTTGAAGATCTGATCCTTATTTCTTTAAGCCTTCCCTACTTCCCACCACTTTATTCATTTCGGCAAGGGAGCTGGCTTCAAAATTTAATAAAAAATATTGTCTCTTTGCCAAAAACCACCTCTTCTCTCCCACTTCCACATCTCTACTTTGTTTTTTTTTAAAAAATTATGTATTTTTAGTTTTCAATATTCACTTCCATAAAATTTTGAATTCCAAATTTTCTCCCCTTCTTCCCTTTACCTCTCCCCTAAACAGCATGTAGTTATTTATAGGCTCTACATATAGATTCATATTAAACATATTTTCACATTAGTCATGTTGTACAGAAGAATTAGAACCAACGGGAGGAACCACAAGAAAGAAAAAACAAAACAACAAAAAAAAGAGAGCAAATAGTGTGCTTCCATCTGCATTCAGACTCCAAAATTCTCTCTCTGGAGGTGGATAGTATTTTCCATCATGAGTCTTTTGGAGTTGTCCTAGATCCTTGCATTGCTGAGAAGAGTTAAGTCTATCAAAGCTAGTCATTGCACAATGTGGCTGTTACTGTGTACGGTGTTCTTGTTCTGCTCACTTCACTCAGCATCAATTCCTGTACATTTTTCCAGGTTTTCCTGAAGTCTACCTGCCCATCATTCTAGCATAGTAGTGTTCCATTATATTCATATACCACTCCACTTTCTTCTTTAGTCTAATCTCTAATGAAGAGGAGGCCCTTCTTTTCACCTTCTCTATATACCCTTGGTCATTTCTTGATATTTATAAACATGCACCACCATCCCATCCTTAAAAACTACAACAACAATAACAAACAAGCCAAAACTTCACTTGGCCCTACCACCCTCTTTTCTCTTTCACCTCCCTTTCACAGCCAAACTCCCAGAAAAAGCCATCTATATATCTGTCTTCTAGCCTTTTAGTTTCCAACCTTATGGCTCAACTGGGACTGCTGTCTCTAAAGGAATGGGGCAGGGAGGGAGAGATAGAGATGGAGTCAAAGACTGAAGACTAATTCAACATCTCTTTATCCACTGATTCCTTTCCTGCTGCCTTCAGATGTGCCAACATCTCTCCAGTCTTTCCTCTCACCTCCCCTCCCACAAAAATCTGCCCTTCAATTGGCTCTATTATACCCTTAAGTAAATTCCTAGCTTTCTCTTCCCTTTTATAGCCAAACTACTAGAAAAAAAAACTGTCTTTAATACTGAATCTAATGACCTTTCTCACACAACATCTTTCTAAACTTTCTGCAACCTTTGACACCTTCAGGTGTGTGGAAAACCACCTTCTGGTTCTTTGAGTTTGATTTGTTTAAGTACAGTTTCTATATGTTAGCGGAATGAAGTTACTACTATTTCAACCTTCCATATTGATTAATTATCCCAGTGTCCCCTGTTGAAGTTTGGTCTTAATTAGGTATAAATCTGCATTGAACAGAAGGAAGATGGCTAGTTGCTTTTTCCACCTGCTTTATTTTAATTCAAAACAACCTTTATGGGTAGCTTCTCACCTTTATCTCAGTATTTCTGCTTAACAGAGAACAGGAAAATAGTATCTGTTGTTTCTTAGCCAGTAGGTGTATTCAAACCTACATTAGAGGCTAACACTCTTTTCTTCACTTTTGAACTTAGTAAAATTAGATTATTTCTCATGCCTATTTTTACATACGTGCTATTTTACATATGCCTATTTTTGTGTAGTATATGGTTGTGGGGGCTGTTTTCCAAGTATAGAAGTATAATGTGGGAGGAAATTTTTGAGTTAAAGTTGTACAGAGTATTTTCTGTCTTGTCAGGAGAGAATTAACTTTGTCATACTGGGGTGCCTCCTCTCACCCCAATTTTGTTTTTTTTTTTAGCTGAAATTTTCTGAATGAATGCATCTGCCTAGCGTTTTGATTCCAGGGTCTGGAGAGTTAAAGTCTCACTCAGAATCATAGAATTTAAGAACTAGAAGGAAATTTGAGACCTTTCAAACCATAGGTTCTTAACCTTAATGACCCCTTTGGCAAGTTGGTAAATCCTGTGGAACCCTTTTCAGAGTAATGTCTTTAAATGCAAGAAATAAAATAAAGAGGATTAGGAAGGATGCCAGTAATTTGGAAATATTTATAAAAGTGATTTTATTTTCATTATCTTTTTGAAACTAAGTCTTCCTGTCTCACCCAGACTGGAAATGCAGTGGCCATTTATGGATTCATCCCAACTGCTGATAATTATGGGAGCTTTTACATGCTCTGTTTCTAACATGGGCTGGGTCACCTCTCCTCAGGCAGCCTGATGGCCCCAGCTATTCCAGGTTCATTAGATTGGTGCCAGTCTTATTGTAGATGCCTAATTGGTTTTAGCTGTACTGTAGCTTAGCGTTCTTTATCTTAAATGATCATCCAGCCTCAGTTTCCCCAGTAGCAGGGATTACAGGCATGATCCACCATGCCTGAGCAAAATGTTTAAAAAAAAACCCAACAAGTTAATTGACCCAGGTTGAGAACCCCTAGGGAAACTGAGGCTCAGTGATTACCTGCTTGAAGTTGTACATCTAGTTAGATAAACCTAGCTCTAGAATCTAGATCTCATTTCTAAATTTAGATTCTTGTCTCCTATCCTGTGTTGGAAATTGCCCCAGAGGAGTAGTGTTGTGTCTTGTCCTCTAAAGTGGATTAGAGAAATTCAGTGAAGTGGAGTGTGGGGAAAGGGGATTCCAAAATGTCAGTGACCCAGTTAGGATTTGGATTATAACCATTTAAAATATTTCCTTTATTTCAGGCTTTAGATGTGGACCGTACAGTTCTTTACAAAATGAAGAAATCAGTGAAAGCAATAAACATCTCTGGACTGGGTGAGTACCTGATGGGACACTTTGTGGCATGGCTGATGGCCGAATGAGCTCTTTTTCTATATATCTAAATAAGAGGGGAGTATGATGATTCTTTTTTTTGTAGAATCCAGGTATTACATTTTAATAAAAACAGACGTGAAGGGAAAAATCTAGTTTCAGTACTTCAGCCACATTTATTCTCCTTGTTTCTTGTTGTATCTTGTCCTTTAACATACTTGAACTCTTTCGTATCCTTTCCTGGTAATTTCTCACACAAACTGACCTACACCATGTCATATTCATCTTTGCCTTTCTGGCTTGACTAGCACCATTCTCCAAGCTTGGATCTGTAGATTCAAACTGCTCAAATTAGAAGGAACCATTGAGGTCATCTACTGTAACCTTGTACTTACTGCAGCAGTCACCTACTTGAATATTTCCCCTAATTGAATATTTACTTTTAAAAAAAATGATTGATTTTTAGTTCTCAGCATTTGCTTTTATAAGATTTTTGAGTTTTAAATCCCCACTACTGGGGGGGGGGGGGGGGGACGGAGCCAAGATGGCAGAGTAAAAGCAGGAACTTGCTTGAGTTCCCATTCCAACCACCTCCGATACCTGTAAATATGACTCTACACACATTTTAGAGCTACTAAACCCACACAATGACAGAGAGAAACAAATCTCCTGCTGAAGGCAGCCTGACAGGTTGACAGGAAGGGCCTTTCGCACCCAGCTGGGAGCCAAGCACAGTCCTGTGTGAGCTGCAGTGGCCCAGACCAGCAGGAGCAGACTTTAGGAGAGTGAATCACCTGCAGCTGTGACAGTTTATAGACTTCTCAACCCATAAGTGCCAAAGAGAAAGTAAAAGGTCAGTGGGGAACTCTTTTGGAACTGGGTGAGAGAAGACCCAGGTCCATCCCCTGGCTCCAGGCTGGTGGAGGTGGTAGTGGCTGCTGCCCTGTGGCTGCCTCCAGTGCTCCTGGTCTACAGATTGTAAGGGGACCAAATGACCATTCATAGGGTAATTGCTCTTGCTTTGACGTGCTTGAATATGGGTCTCAGTTTTGGGCGGTGGTCTTGGGGTGAGGAGCACTAGTGTGCCAGAGCTTGTGGCGGCTGTAGAGAGGGCACCCTCCTGACAACAGCTATGCAAACCCCCAGAAATTTGGGACACAACGTTCTCCACTCTGGAAGCAGAGTTCTCCGTGGCAAGGGGCTCAAAAGTCAAGTAATTGGCTGGCAAGATGAGCAAACAAAGGAAGCACAATCAGGCCATAGAATCTTTTTGGGGGGACAAAGAGGATCAAAACATAGAACCAGAAGAAGACAACAAAGTCAAAACTCCTGCATCAAAAGCCCCCAAGAAAAATATGAACTGGTTGCAGGCCATGGAGGAGCTCAAGAAGAATTTAGAAAATCAAGTAAGAGAAGTAAAGGAAAAATTGGGAAGAGAGATGAGAACGATGAAAAAAATCATGAAAAGTGAGTCAACAGCCTGCTAAAGGAGACCCAAAAAAATACTGAAGGAAATAACACCTTAAAAAAATAGACTAACTCAAATGGCAAAAGAGGCCCAAAAAGCCAATGAGGAGAAGAATGCTTTAAAAAGTAGAATTGGCCAGATGGAAAAGAAGTTTTAAAAACTCATTGAAGAGAATAATTCCTTCAGAATTAGATTGGAGCAAATGGAAGCTAATGACTTTATGAGAAATCAAGATACTATAAAACAGATCCAAATAAACGAAAAAGTAGAAGGCAATGTGAAATGTCTCTTTGGAAAAAACCACCGACCTGGAAAATAGATCCAGGAGAGATAATTTAAAAATTATTGGACTACCTGAAAGCCATGATCAAAAAAAGAGCCTAGACATCCTTTCAAGAAATTCTCAAGGAAAATTGCCCTGATACTATAGAACCAGAGGGCAAAATAGAAAGAATTTACCAATCACCTTTTAAAAAAGATCCCCAAAAGAAAACTCCTAGGTATATTATAGCCAAATTCCAGAATTCCCAGGTCAAGGAGAAAATATTACAAGCTGTCAGGAAGAAACAGTCTGAGTATTGTGGAAACACAATCAGGATAACACAAGATCTGGCAGTTTCTACATTAAGAAATTGAAGGACTTGGAATATGATATTCTAGAGGTCAAAGGAGCTAGGATTAAAACCAAGAATCACCTACCCAGCAAAACTGAGTATAATACTTCAGGGGGAAAATATGAATTTTCAATGAAATAGAGGACTTTCAAGCATTCTTGATGAAAAGACCAGAGCTGAACAGAAA
>CM053585.1:160676409-160709281 GCA_028646515.1 Pseudochirops corinnae
ACTATTTATATTCCTTTATGGAAAAATGATAACTGTCAGTCATGAGACTTTTCTTAGTATGAGGATAGTTGAAGGGAATATATATGTATGTATAGGAGGGTGTAAGTGTGTATATATATGTACATGTATACATAGACAGAGGGCACAGGATGAGTTGAATATGAAGGAATGATATCTAAAAAATAAAATTAAGAGGTGAGAAGGAGAAAGGGAGAGATAGAATAGGGTAAATTATTTCACATAAAAGAGGCAACTGTTACAATGGAGGGGAAGAGCAGGAAGGTAAAAGAGAATGTCAGTCTTACTCTCATTGGTTGGCTTAAGGAAGGAATAACATACACATGTAATTGGGTATTTTACCCTACAGGAAAGTAGGGGGGAAGAGGATAAAAGAGGGGATGATAGAAGGGAGGGCAGACTGGGGGAGAGGGTAGTTAGTAGCAAACACTTTTGAAAAGGGACAGTGTCAAAGGAGAAAATAGAATAAATGGGGGATGGGATAGGATGGAGGGAAATATAGTTCGTCTTTCACAATATGACTACTGTGGAAATGTTTTGCATAACTACACACATACAACCTATATTGAATTGCTTGTCTTCCCAGTGGGGGTGGGTGAAGAGGGAAGAAGGGAAAGAATCTGGAACTCAAAGTTTTAAAAACAAATGTTCAAAAAATTGTTCTTTATGTGCAGTGAGGAAATAAGATATACAGGTAGTGGGGTATAGAAATCCATCTTGTCCCACAAGAAATCGTGGGGAGGGGCAATGGGGAAGAGGATGTAAGAGACAACAGATTGGGGGAAGAGGTATTCAGATGGCTTGCTGCCTTAGGGTGGGGAGCAGGGGAGAGACGGAGAGAAAATTTGTAATTCAAAATCTTGTGGAAATGAATGTTGAAAACTAAAAAAATAAATTTAAAATTAAAAAAATAAAATAAATCCCCACTGCCGCACCCCCCCAACCCTAAAACTTACTATTCAGCAAAACAGCCGGGTTTATTTTTGGACAATTCCAGACATGCAGAATTGCTCTGTAGTTAAATCAACAATGCGTGCTATCAGTTGCAGGGGTGGGGGAGTAAAAAGGAAAATAGAGCATTGATGTTAATCTGGGGTGACTTTCTGAAGGAGACAGAATTTGTGCTGGGGATTGAAGGATGAGTGAAATTTGGACTAGTGACAGGAGAGGTAGATGCCTGTGACACTTGCCCTTTTGTCACAGTGAGCAAGTGCACGTTCGTTATTACTCTTGGAGGCGGACTTAGCTTTGAGTCACTTGAAATCATGGAAGCTTAGAAACGGCCTTATGTGATGCCTCATTTGGCAGATGAGACAGCTGAGATTCAGAGAGGAGACGCTCCACGTTTAATGTTCCCTAACCGGTCTAGAAAAACCAGAACGGAGGTCTCCTGGCGCTCTTGTTCTCTTGTCTCACTTGCTGTGCTAGTGCAGATAATTGCTGATTTGATAATTATTGATAGTTTTTTAATAATCATACTTTATAGCATTGTTTATTTTTGTATTTGTTGAATCGTCCTGCTAGATTGTGAGGTTCATGGCGCAGGGGCTGTATCCCAGGGACTCTTCCATCCTTGTCTGATGCTTCGTGCATTCGGTATAGTTACTTATGAAGGGATAGCTGATTGAGTTATGAGTGAGGGCCAGAAAAGTTTCTCTGATGTCCTTAAGTCAATACAATAAGCATTTATTTATTTAGAATGAGTGATTAACTGTTTAACGTTTAAAGAGGCAGAATACTGAATTTGGCTGGCAAACAAAACGTTTCAGAAATTGTTTTGATACTCGAATGTTTCCATATGTGCTCTACTTTGATGTCTTGGGGCTATGAGGTTGGGAGAGTTTTATAGGATCATAACTGCAAGAGATATTAGAGATCATCTCCACTTTTTACAGAAGAGGAAACCAAACACCAAATAGGTGAAGTGACTTGCCTGAAGTCATACAGGTAATAAAAGGTAGTACCCTACCCTACCTAGGGATTTGAACCTAGACCTTCTGACTCCAGACACGGGGCTTTCAGATCCGTCTTAGAAATCATTTCTGTGCTGGCTGTTTCTATGGTTATTCACATCATAATAAAAAGGAAACATTTTAGCTACTTGGATAAAAGTTGGCTACGTGACTGCTGTCCCTTGGAGCTCTTGAGAATGGCAAATGTGAATCTCCCAAGGCCCTTTCTGGAAGACTTATTTTTTAAATAAACGAAGACTCAGATGTCAGAAAGCTCTCCACTGAGATTCCAACACCCAACTTTTCAGTCTCCCCTCAGGTCCCAGTATGCCTTCTGTCATCCTTTGTTTAATGGGGCCATGTTCTTACCTCGTTGCTGTCATTCAGTTATTTTCATCTCATTTGGGGTTTTCTTGGGGAAGATTCCTAGAGTGGTTGCCATTTCCTTCTCCAGCTTATTTTACATTTGAGGAAACTGAGGCCAACAGAGTTCAGTGATTTGCCCAGGGTCACACAGCTAGTAAATGTCTGAGGTCAAATTCGAACTCAGGTCTTCCTGACTCTAGGCCTAATCCTTTATCCACTGTGCAACCTAGCTACCCCTACCTTAGCATGAAATAATTATTTCTAGTTTTGTAGTTAGACACATTTTGTTTTTATTCACTAGCCTTGGGCTCCTTGTGACTTTTGTTTTTTCTCCAAAACTCAGTCCACCTCAGAGGACAAAGATTTGTCCAAAGATTATGCAAAAGCATGTGCCACATGCTTAGAAGATTATGATATATAGCCTTCCATTATGACTGCCTTAAAGGATTTAACATGACTCAGGTGCTTAAGTTCTGGTATGCTTGTTATAAAAGCCAAAGAAATGAACACTTAATTTGGTAATTTCTCCACCAATATAATAAAAGCATAGGACTTTAGACCAAGAAAGTTTAATACTTTCACGGAATTTTAAGGGTCAGGAAGGCCCAAAAAAGAAAAACAGTTTGCTGTAGGTCACACAGGATTAGGATTACTACTTTATAAGAGATATAAGAGGAAAAAAATGAAGCCTGATTATAAAGTGATGACTGGCTGCTCCCAAAAAGAGGAGTCCCAAACTGGTGTCTGTCATTATGGATATCCCCTTCCATGAGGACCATTTTGAAAAAAAGATAAAATTCATTTGAATGTATAAGTTTTGGTTTAAAAAAAATCAAGTCACATTAATTTATAGTTTGATGTATACATAATATGCTACCTTCTTCTACATTTTCTTTTAAGAATAAAATTATACTTGACTTTTTAGGGCCCTTTCTACTCTGCAATAATCTCTCCATCCAGTCTATTGTTTTATTCAGCAATGAGGAAAGCAAAACTCTCACTGCTTTCCACAGGGTCTTACCCAGCCTGACTCTTTGTCCCCTGAATATAATATGCCGGGTTTTTTTTTTTTCCTGCTTCCTTGGGTTTTCCCATGCCACGGGCTCTCTCCAGCCTGGAATTTCTTCTTTGCTACTAGTCTAAATCCTGCCCATCTTTTTAAATAAGCTAGTTAAGTATTTATTTAAATTACTAGATTTATTTAAATTATTTAATATATGTGCTCAAATTTGAAACTTCTCTGATTATTTTGGTCCTCATGGCTCTCCCTTTGCCCCTCCTTGAACTGCAGCACCTGTTTTTTTATCACAAAATTTCATTCTTTTTTTAAAAATAAATTTATTTTATTTTTAGTTTTCAACATTCACTTCCATAAGATGTGGTGTTCCAAATTTTCTCCCCATTTCTGTTCTTGCCCCACCCCAAGAGGGCATGTAATTTGATATGGGCTCTACATATATATTCATATTAAATCTATTTTCACATTAGTCATGATGTAAAGAAGAATTAGAACCAGTGGGAGGAACCATGAGAAAGAAGAAACAAAACAACAAAAGAAAAAGAAAACGAATAGTCTGCTTCCATCTGCACTCAGACTCCATAGTTCTTTCTCTGGATGCGGATGACATTTTCTGTTGTGAGTCTTTTTGAATTGTCTTAGATCCTTGCATTGCTGAGAGTAGCCAAGTCTGTCAGAGTCAGTCATTGCACAAACATGATTTCATTCTTGGTCATATACTACCTTGTATTGTTGCTTAGTGATTTCATTTGGTAGTGTTGTCACAAATCTTTATGGGTGGTGCTGTGTTTTTATGCTTATTATGTCATTATATCATAGGAACAAGTATGTAGCAGATTTGCAATATAAATTTAATGAATAAAATTTGTAAAGTATTATTTCTATGATATAGCGTTTTGGATTTGCCCTTCCAGTATGGGACAAGTTGTTTTCATAATTTTAGACTAAGTTAGGGGTTGACCTGTCAAGATTTTGAAAACTTAGAATGTTTTAAAAACCTCTTTCTCATTACAACCCAGAATATAGCAAGATCCTGCATTCTTTCATGTGAGAGATGACTTAAAGGAGAGATTTTCAAAAGGATTATTAGAGTTTATATATACATGTATATATTTTTTTAAAGACACTTGAGTGAACCAAAAGAATATCAGCATGCCTCATAAGCACTTGTAAAAACAGCTATGTTATTTGAACTCGTTTCCAAAAAGATGCTAGACATCCCAACCAGATGTATTTTCCAGGGGGGAAAAAATGTCTTGGTGGGTTCCAGTTTGCAGAAACAGCTATTGTAATTCTTGTTGAGAAACAGTTTCTATAATATTTTTCCCACCCCGTAATAAGCTGCCATCTGTCCTCCTTTCAAAGAAAAATTCCCAGTTGTACATATTTATTTAAAAATGCATTTAGGCAGAAATTTCCCAAGCTTAGTCTCAGCACAAAGGTGATTTTTTTCCTTCCTTTTCTGGGAAGTTTGGGCTAAATTTTTTCAGCTGTGTTTGACTTATCAGTGGGTGGAAGCATTTTTCCCTTCTTTATTAAGAAAGAAACAACAAAAACTACTTTATTTTCACTTCTCTAAAATCATTATAACTCCTATACTTGATGAAGCTATTCTAATTGAGTCTTCCCAATTACTTCAGTCTTCCCAAATTACCTCCAGTGTTAATATCATAGAAGAACTTAGAATGACTTTGAAACATAGACATGGACAAAAGAAAAAGACCCCAAAGGAAGGCAATTTCCACTTGCTGACCAATCCTTTGTATTGGAAAAGAAAAAAAAAAAAAAGAAAAAATTCAAGATATAGGCATGTATGAGGGTGGGTGGATGTGATATATATTTTATTATTCAGATGTCTGTCCTAATACACAAAGTATGGCTATAAAGCAAGCTTAAAATTTTAACACAGGTTAAATATTCTCAGTGGGGCAGAATTCATGATTGGAATAGGGAAAAGAAGAATAATAGGATCTTGTATTCAGAGCTTGGAGAGGTCACATAGACCCAACCTAGAACAACCCTTTTGTTTTATAGATGAAGAAACTGAGGTTCATAGAAATGTGTCCAAGATCATACATGTAGTAAATGATAGAAATGGGATAACCATTCTAGTGGGGGGAAAAAAAAACAAATTATAGAGAGAGATGGGATAAATGCTGATATATGCAGATGGATTTAGAACTGGTAGAGTATCCAGCCCCAGAGAGGTCAGTGTCAGTTTAGAAAGAGACTTCCAGTGTGCTTCCCCAGTGAAATTTTGCTTTGGTAACTTTTGTTGCCAAAGACATCTAATTTTGCAAAGAGATCTAAGAAAAGGAGAAGAGGGGTAGCATTGTTCATTCACAAAATTATATGCCTACATAGAAACCCTCTCCCCTGTGGACAGAAACACTATGGAAAAACTTGTAGGTGAATATATAAAAGGAGATAGCCACAGAAGTGACATTTTTATGGAAACCTATTGCAGATTTTACTTGTTAGAATAAAGTCAGGGGGAATGAAACATCTGACATGGAACTGCAAAACTGACATAGAGGCAAAATTTGGCATTGATAGGGAGACTTCAGTTCTTTGAAATTGTATCGTCTGCCTCGTTTTAGTAAAAACAAAATAATGTTAAATGACTATTTTACCTGCTTTCACTTACTCCTCAGAATGTAGAGGAAGCAATGAGAAATGTTCCAGTGAGATATTGTAGATGGTGCACTCTATAAATGTTTCTCCCCCCCCCCCTTCTGAATTCTGACCAAACAAGGAAGAGCTGGTGGCCAATAGGAATGTGTTTAGAAACTCTGGGGTAATCACGTCCTTTGAGAACTTGTTATTGCCAAGAAAAGGAAAGTCAGGGTGCTCTCAAACAAATGTACTCTGGTATTTAGGAAAACAAACCACAAAAGAAAAAAAAACAGGAAAAAGTAGGTGTAGTCCACTGACCAAAGACTATAGAAGGGAATATGGCTCAAGACGTTTTTGAAAAACTAAATATTTACAGTTATTCCAATAGAGTTTCTTCACCTGGATTCTGTAAACTTGTATTAATATTTTGATAACTATATTTCAATATAATTTGTTTCCTTTGAAATGCAATGTATTTTTATGATTCTGAGAGGGGATCTATAGGCTTTCACCAGACTGCCAAAGGGGTCCATCACACATAAAAGCTAAGAAGCCCCAGTCTAGAAGAATATTATATAGGGAGCTCTGTCCTGAGTTCAGGGTTATAAAGGGCATTTATAAGGTAGGAAGAGGAATTCTTATCTTTCAACAAGCACCTGTTAATACCTGTTATGTAAAAGGCTCTCTTCTTAGCATTGGTAATGCTAAGACAAAAGGGAAGAGTGTTCTGGCATCCGGGCACCATCATCTACTCTGGCCTACATTATTTCAAGAGTCTTTTAATTACTCTTCCTGTCTTGAGTTCCTCCTTTCTCAGATTGATCCACAGATATTAAATTGACATCCTGAAAGTGCTGGGCTGATTATGTTGCTCCCCTGTTTAGTAAGCTTCAGCGATTCCTTCTTGACTTCAGAGTAAAATACAAACTCCTCTCTGGTTAGGTAAAGCCCTTCACGATCTTGTTCCAAATTGCTTCTCCAAACGGATTGCATATTGCTTCTCCTTCTGTAGGTTCCAGCCAGATTGGCCTATTTCCCACTCGTATCCTGCCCATGTGTGCACAGTGCACAGTCTGCCCTTTGCTTCTGGACCCCTAGCATCTCAAAACTCAGTACGGTTACACCCTCCTACAAGAGACCTTTCTTCATTTCCATACTTGTAAATTCCCCTATCTCCCATTACTTTGTTTTTACTCTGTAGATAATGACCTGTATACATTGTTTTCCCCAGTGGACAATACCGTTTTTTTGTTTTGCCTTTATTTTCTCTGTATATAGCATAGTGTTGGGGAACATAGTAGGTGCTTAATGAATGCTTATTGAATTGATCTTATATTCTTTTGGGATAAGTGGGAATGAATGCAAAAGAGTATCATAACTCAGGAATTTCTGATGACTTGAAGTATAAATATACAAAGCAAAAAAATGCCAAAAGCAATTAAACAGGATTTTAAAAAAATGTCTTAACATTTTTAAAAAAAATTTTAAATATTCAGACCAAAATGAACAAGGAAGGACTAGGCAGTTAATAGCACATGGTAGAGGCACAGAATTATGCAATACCTGTTCTGTTTCTGTTTTCTCCATGAAAGGGAATTATTTTCAACTTGGGAAAGGTAGAAAATGCATGGTTAAGAGGGGATTGCATCCATGCGAGGTAGGGAGATAGCAAGAGAGCACTTAACTGACTTTAATGAGTCACACTCTAGCAAATTACATCCTAGGATACTGAAAGAACTTGCTCCTATGATGACTAACGTGCCTTTAGTAATCTTTGAGGAGCTGGGGAGAAGAAGAAAGGTTCCAGAAGAGTAAAGCTTGGGCAAATGTTGTTCTAACATTAAAAAAAATGCAGATTATAGAAATTATTTGTCAAATAAACATGGTATTTATCTCTCAAACTGTAGCATAGTTTATTTAGTTGGTGATTACTTAGAGAAGGCCAAGATTACCAAGGCCAGAGTAGATACAACAGAAGTAGTCTTATGCATCACACCAGTGTCCACACAGCGCACGTTTTTAAGGCCCATCTTTCCTTAATTGGTTCAGCCTGTTGCTTCACTTTCCACATCTACTGGCCAAGGTAGGTGTAGTGAGGAGGGGTGTGATGACATAAATTCTTATGTACTAGTTTATCTTCTCTTTTATAGAAATACTACGAGATTGTAGGCTTCATTAGGGCAGAGAGTTGATGTTATTAATCTTTTGTCTTCTCTCCCACGGTGCTTTGTCTATAATATGAATTTTATTGTTTGTCAAAATTGAACTAGCCTCATTTCCTGTTTTTGGTGGGATTTCTAGACTGGTAAAAATAGGAGAATGCCTTGGATATAATGTGTCTGGATTTCAACAAGGTCTATATCACAAAGTTCCATATTCTATTCTGCTTTTGTAACCATCCTGGAAGAATATAGACTGCCTTAGTAGTAGATATGGAGATACAAAATAAGGCTTATGATGTCAGATGGGGGCACCGTCAGTTTGTTTTGTTTAACATCTGCCAACTATAATCCTGAGTTTCTTTTAACATTTCACTCATCTACCATTTTTCCTATGAAAGCCTCTCCTCATTGTCCCCAACCTCTACTTCACTCTGTCCCTCCTCCCCAATTATCCTGTGTACACTTTAAACATGTTTTTGTATACCTATCTACGCACATGTGGTCTCCCCTTCTGGGATGTGAGGGCACCTTGAGGGCAGGAAATATTATGGTTTTGCCTTTGTATCCCCGGTGCCTAGCAAATTAGATGCTTAATAAATGCATGTTCATTATCTTTGTTTAGAAAGGAGGATTTGGGGGTGGGGTTATTAGGGAATGACAGTGATATTTAAAGCATTGAAAAAATATTTTTAAACAGAGAAATAGAAGATGGATGATAGTAAAATTCAACTTATTCGTGGCTGATTGATCAACTTTACCTGAGAAGTATTTATACTAAGGTGTCTGTCTTTGATCCCATCCCATTTAGCATTTTGATTTAGCCTTGGACAAATAAATAAGTAAATAAATGATTATTAGATTTACTGATGACCCCCCACCACCACTACCAGCCAAAAAAAAAATCTTGGGAAAGATTGTGAGTATATCGAATGAAAGAATTAAGCTTCAGAAGAGTTAAAACCAACTTGGTAGATAACATTTAATGTAGATAAATGTAAGACATTCATTTAGGTAAAAAAAAAAAAATCTGTTACACAAGTCCAGGATTTTAGAGATCTGTTTTATGGCTCACGTGAAAAGACCTGGAGCAGGTCAGTTGACTATAAGGTGAATATGAGCCAACATAGTGCCCAAGCACTAAAAGTTTAATGGAATTATGGAATGCTTAGACAGAATGCAAGCTTCTCTAATAAGAGGTACACTTTTCTTGGGGTTAGAGACAGTTTCAGTCTTTGTTTTCGTACCCCCAGCACAGTGCCTGTCACCTAGTGGGTACTTAATAAATGCTTGGTTGTTGATTATCCAGTCAAAGTAAGCTGATAGACCAAGAGAGTATTTACAGGACTCAAAAGTCATTCAAGGACCTGACCTCCATGACCATTTTTGATTATGGAAATAATAAAAAAGACAAAGCATAGGCTACCCACTGGATTCAAGAAATGTTTGGTGGGAGGAATCGGAGTGCGGGACGTGCTTCCGAAGTGCCAAAATTGCGAAGATCAGCATGGTCACATTGAAGTGAGTAGCTCAGCTGGCTAAATGATGAATTCTAGAGCAAAGAAAATAGTCAACGCTTTTCAAATTTTATTTGTGTTATGTGGCTCTTCTCTGACCATCTTCATGTCATGACTCCCCACTGCTGTAGAGAGCTCTCTAGTTCCTCTCCTGGGACCCTACCCTCTTGATCGGTGCAGTTTTTCCATAACCCCCTGACTTAGACCCATCATACAGCTGCTCTTTGGCCATCTTCATGCATATCCTTCCTGTCCCACTTCCTTTCCATTTCTACCTCTATGAATAGTAGACAAATCAACACTGCCATTCCTGAAAAGGGCATATTAGTCACTTGCCCTGTGGCTCCACTTTCTGTCCTTTGACTTCTCAGTTAAACACCCTCCACCTTGGCCACCTCTCCTTTGTTTCTTGTTTTTTTCTTATCATGTGAGGCCACTGAGGACAACCCTTTCTTTTTGTTTTTTGTATCTTTGTTACTTAGTATAATGCTGGGCACAAACATAGTTAAGTGCCTAATAAATGCTTTTTTTCATTCATTCATAAAACTTTAAGCTGCCATCTGTTTTTTTAAAAAAATAAATCTTAGAGTTAAGAAAAAAAATACCATCACATAAAGGGAAAGTTCAGTGTTTCTCTCATGCTAAATGGAAGGTGAAGTTAATAATTTACTATTTAACCTGGGTATAGCATGCTTTTTATATGTTTGTTTGCATGTTGTTTCCCCCATTTATCTTTATATATCTCCAGTTCTTTGCACAGTGCCTGGCACATTGAAGCACTTAATAAATGCTTATTGATTGATTGATTTCCACTCCATGGAACAACATCATGCCCTTGTAGGCTAGCCCCTTTGTATCTTTCTTCTGTGTGTTGTCTTCTCCCATTAGGTTGTAAGCTTCTTGAGGGCAGAGACTATTTTTCATTTTTGTATTTGTATCTTCAGAGTTCAGCACTGTGCCTAGCACATAACAGAGTAGGTGCATAATAAATATTTATTGAATTGAACTGAATGAATCCACTAAGCCTCCCAGTAGACATGAAAGAATTGTGGTATTTACACTGAACTGCCACCACTCAAGAAGTTTACAGTTTTACAGTATTGGATAGGTAGAGGAAACAATAGCAGAACAACTCAGTATTAAGTTGTGTGATTTTGATTTTAAGTACAGTTAAGAATTCCAAGAATTGTAAGAAAGGTTGAAGCACTTTTCAAAAAGTAAGTAGGGGCTTGACCTTGGCTTTATAAGATGGTGGGACTTAGACAAATTAGGAAGGAAGGAAGGAAGAAAGGAAGGAAGATGGATAGCCATTGAGGTATGGCTGAGGTAATAACTTTCATGACAGCTAGCAGAGTTATTAAAAGGCAGTAAGAAATAAGGAAAATAGGTAGAATAGAGACTTGGTTATGCGGAGGTTGTAAAAGCCACTTTAGCGAAGGTTATAATTGGTTTTGATACAGAACAGAAAAGCTGTTATGATGTAGCAGTTTTGATACAAGCACAGTGTTATTAGAGATCCTTGATCAGGAGAATGATATAGGGTCATAGGATTTAGAGTGCAAGGGATCTTACAGATGTCTAATGCCCTTATTTTATCAATCAGGAGGGAACACAGGGCAGTGGGAAGAATACTGGATCTCGAGTCAGAAACATGGATTTGAATCATTTCTCTGCTCGTCACTATCAGTGTGACCATGTCAGATCACTTCCTTTCTTTAGGTCTTCCTTTTATAGAATTTAGTACTGGAAAGGGCTTATCTTCCTCATTTTACAGTGCAGGGAACTGAGACCTAGAGAGGAGGAGTGACTTTCCCAAAGACTGACACCTAAGACTTTGTCGTCCCTATGCAAATGATTCCCAGATCTACATATCCAGGTCTAGTCTCTTTCCTGAGTCTCACATCATCACCTGTCTTTTGGATGTCCAAAACTCCATTAAAACTGCTAATTATCTTTCCTTCCATCAGCAGAGTGTTTTTTGAGAGATTCAGAGGAAGTAATTTCATTAAAATTCTTGCCTTTTCTGTTCATTCTTATTTGCCCACTTTATATGAGAAGAGTTGGTGAGTAGAATTTTAAATTATCTGAAGACTCAAAAATTACATTTATTTAACATTGACATTATTAGGAGAACATTTAGTTTGAGCAATTGGGAATTGATACGGCATTGTTATGACTGGTGTGATGCATATATTGTAAAAATTTGTAAGAAATAAACTTTCCCCCTCCATACTGCTTGCCTTTTTTTTTTGTTTGTTTCTTCTTTATTTTGTTTTGTTTTGAAAGGATAGACATCCTGGTGAGCCAGAGTTGGGCTAGAAAAGTTGTCCACACTGTGATCACAGGGGAAGGGAGTGAGGTGTTGTAACAGGCATAGCCAGCTTCCTAGGAAGTGAAGATGTATTTTGTGGGAAGGAACAGATTGAATGCTGGGACTTAAGGAAAGAAAAGTATTGATATAATTTGTTATTCGTTCAACAAAGACTGAGCCTTGGAGTTAATTTAAGAGTAGCATGGTACAGTAGAAAAAGAACAGGATTTGGAGTCAGGACCAGGGTTCAGCGACTATGGACAAGTCACTTGTCTCTTTGAGGGCCTCCTTTTCCTCATCTGTAAAGAAGAGTGTTGAACTCTGTAACCTCTAAGGTCTGCTCTAAATCTGTGATTCTGTGTTTGTGGTGTAAGGAGAGAGGCATCGTGGTTTAAGGGAAGGAAAGAGAAGTTGATGTCTTGGCCCTGTGTACCTTGAACAAGTTATTTAATCTCCTTGAACCTTACCTCTTAGTCTCTTCCTTATCTCTTAAATGGGATCAGTAATATTCAGATCATCATCTATTTCACCGGGTTCTTGTAAAGACTCAAAAGAAATTATGGATGTGAAAGTACATTACTTGTAATCATAAGATGCCATGCGAATACAGGTTATTATTTATTATTGAGAATCCATTAAAGAACTAGGAGCTTTCTTTGATTTCACGTAAATCCCCCTGGGAGAGTGAATGGTATCTACATTCTTTCTCTCATCACACCTCACCAAATTGCAGTTAATGTCACCATGTCGACCTAGCTTTGAGAATGTGTGTCTAACATCAGACCTGAAAGTCAATAGCATGTGAGGCTGACAACTGGAGATGAACTTGTTTCATTTATTTAGATTTATGCAGAGTGATTCCAGCGTTAAAACGGCAGCTCCTGTTTGAATGTTAAGCATCATGGTGTCTAGGGAGGCTCTTCACCAAGGAGTTATTTTACCTGAGGAGCATATGTCACTTCTGAGATGCATTCTTTACAATACGTGTTTCTGTGGTTTAGATGTGTGCTTTTCTGGTACATTTGGTGTGACCTGGATCCAGTCTCATCATACATTACATCTCTTTTTTCCTGCCCCCATTCCTTGCACAAGGCCTTTCTTCCCTTGGCTCTCTTTGTGCCTGGGATATACTTTTTCCTCATCTCTGCCTCAAAGAATCTGTAGTTTCCTTTAAAGATGAGCTTTCCTTCAAAGAATCATCTTCTACATTAATGCTTTCCTGATTCCCCACTCCCTGAGGTTGCCAGGCCTTTCCTCAAATATTTTGTATATACCTATATGTGTACATGTCAATCAACACACATCTGTTAGTCTGCCAGTTATCCTGTCGTTGTTCAGTCATACCTGACCATGACCCAATTTGAGGTTTTCTTGGCAAAGATACTGCAATGGTTTGATGTTGACTTCTCTATCTCTTTTTACAGATGAGAAAACTGAGGCAAACAAGGTTAAGTGATTTGCCCCGGGTCACATATCTAGTAAATGTCTGAGGCTGAATTTGAATTCAGGTCTTCCTAACTCCAGGCCCTAGCACTCTATCTACTGCACCACTTAGCCGACCCCTAAAACATTTCTTTAATAGGCACTGTGTTCAATGTGGGGAATGCAAATAAGAAAAACAAAGTTTCTGCCCTCAAGAAGCTTATGATCTAACGGGAGAAGACAACTTTAAAAAGGAAGCTGAAAAGGAGAGGGAAAGGAGAGTAGTTACAAGGTGAGAGGGGACAGTCCTTTGGTAAAGGAAGAGAAGATGACTGGTCTGGGACGCTTCCTTAAATGGAGACTGTGAAGCTTTTACAACATTTCAGGGACTTTGCTGAGCACTAGGAATATAAATAAGAACAGAAAGATAAGGGCAGCTAGGTGGCACAGAGGATAGAGCACTGACCTTGGACTCGGGAGGACCTGAGTTCAAATCTGGCTTCACACCATTTTGGGCAAGTCACTTAACCCTGATTATCTCTCACAAAGCAAGAAAGAAAAACAGCCCCTGCCCTAAAGAACCTTACATTCTGGTGGGAGAAGACTACAAGTAAAAGATACCTGACCTGAAGGCTTGGTGGAGGAAATCCAAAAGCCTGGAAAGGAATGAGATAGAGTTGGCCTTCTTAACTTCCTTGAATGGAGGTTCTGGGAAGAGCCATCCAGTCAGAAAAAAACCAGAGGGGCTGAAATATGCTTTTTACTTTGGTTAGAATATAAACTCCTGGAAGCAGATTATTAAACTTCTGTCTTTGTCTCCTCAGCATCCAACCCAGTGCTGGGTACATAGTTGGCATCCAAATACTGCTTGTTGATTGATTGACTTTAGTCCTAACTGTCAGAGTGACTGGCTGGCTAAAAATTTTGTATCTGAGAATCCTGAAGTCTGTCTGGGGGAGAAGAGATATTTGCATTCTAGTTCCGCCTCTTCCATTAATTAGTTGTATGACCTTGGGCACTGGACAGGTTTGGCAGTTTTCAGACTTATTGCCCTCAGGACCCCTTTACACTCTTAAATTATTAAAGACTCCTCCAAAGAGCCTTTGTTTATATAGTCTATATCTATTCGTGTTTACTGTATTAGAAATTAAAACATTTCGTATTGTGAAACTAGCGTTGAACTCATGGTTCTCCCTGAAGGGGAGGATTCCTCAGATCTCACTTTGAAAACTGCTAAACTAGGGGATCTCCCAAGTCTCTTCTATCTCTAAACAGTCTAGTAAGTCAACATTTCAGGTGAAAGGAGCATTCAAGTCACAGATCTAAGAGAATTGTACATGCTTCGTTTATGTCTCCTATTTCCTTTTTCAGTTAGGATGTCTTGGCAGTTTGTATGGTTGGGGTAAACTGTGAATACATGGTACACAAATGCAATGTGCTTATCTTAATCTAGGACTAGAGTTAGTAGTAGGAAGAGTGGGCATAGGTGGAGGGGTGAACGTGTGTTTAGGAAGTAGAATCTGTTGCCTAGTAGCATTAGAAGGGATAGGTTGGGCCACTTCTCTGGATATTCCAGAATGCTGTTGGGTGTTCATTGTGTTGGCATTTCCGATGGAGTTATTTAGAGTTGTAGTCTGTACATGTAGTAAGAGTGAGATATGTGATTTTATGCAGAGAGGTTCACTGACTAGGAAGGGTGATATAAAAATAGTATTATAATAAAACAACAATAGCAGACATTTCTGTAATGCTTTTAAAGTTTACGGAACATTTACCCCACAAGAGAAGTAGGTAGGAAGCATAAGTATTATCTCCATTTTACATATGAGGAACCAGAGATGTAGATCAGTTGAGAGACATTTTTAAGTTCACACAGCTGTCAATCAGTAAGCATTCATTAGGTCCCTGGGCAGGCACCATGTCAGGCACTAGTGGTACAGACAGCAGTGAAATAGTCCCTACCTCAAAGAGTTTACTTTCTAATGGGGGAAATTACAACTAAATGTTTGTAGTCTAATTCAAATTCAGGTTTACCAACTTTCTAGTATACCACATGCCTCTCGAGTATGTAACTATAAAGCCTTCAGGGCTGGGGCCCTTTTTTCTCTCTTTGTCTTCATTATGATGATGGGGGTGAAGGCTGGGGGCACTCATAGGCAACTCTGTTAGTCTAGACCAGGGATGACAAACTCAAATAGACATGGATCCCTTCAGGCCACATGGTGACTTTAGAAAACCATAAATTAATGTTTTCTATTTGTTGTATTTTAATACAACAAATTGTATTTGTACTCTGTACAAATTTGTACAATTGTACAACCAGAAAGAGATCCAGAGATTTCTAGCTGGCAACATATTCTAAACAACAAACATATTCACCTTAATTTTATGGTCAAAAACCATCTAAACTCTCAAGCTCTTAAACTCCCTGGGTCCACAACAGCACAGGATCCTACAATTCAGTTTCACAAGTACAAGATAAGGAAGGCAACCGTTTTTATGCAAAACTTTTGTGTTTTTTAGTGGACTACAAGCTTAGCATTTGCCTAAAGTGCTACATAGTAGCCCCCAAACCGAATATGATTAGTTATAGAAGTGTAGTGTCCTGTTGTCCTCTACAATGGTCATACCACAGATGGAATATTATGTTTAGTTCTTGATACCACATTTTAGGAAGAAGCTGGCAAGTTGGAGCTCTTTTGTACTCTGCTTCTCTCCTGGTTCTCCTACCTTTCTGACCTACCTGTCTGCTTCTCAGTCTCCTTTGCTGGATCCTCCTCCAGATCACAACCTGTAACCACAGGTGGTCCTCAGGGTTCTGTCCTAGGCCTTCTCTTCTTCCTCTAAATTTCTTTACTTGGTGACCTCACCCAGCTCTCATTCGTTTAATTATCATCTCTATGGTGTTATCCTCACATCTACCTGTCCTACCCTAATCTCTGTGCTGACCTCCGATCTCACATCTCAAACTGTCTTTCAGACATCTCGTCTTAAACTCATTATGTCCAAAATAGAATTCCTTCCTTCCCTTCTTTCCCCCCTCTACCAATCCCCACCCCACTCCACCTTCACTGTTACTGTAGAGGGCAATATCATTCTCCCTGTCCTTCAAGCTCACAACCTAGGATTCATGGGCTCCAGGAGCAAATACAAAATTCTCTGTGTAGCGTTCAGAATCTTTGATCACCAAGCCCATCCCTGCCTTTCCAGTCTTATTATACCTTACTCTCTGTCACATACTCTTTGATCCAGTGACTGTAGCCTCCTGGTTGTTGAACAGCTCTTGACTCCAGGCATTCCCCCTGTTTGGCCCCGTACCTGGAATACTCTCCTTCCTCCTATCTGACTATTGACCTCCCTGGCTTCCTCTGAGTTCCAACTAAAATCTTACCTTCTAATCTACAGGAAGTCTTTCCCAATCCCTCTTAATTCCAGTGCTTTTACTCTGTTAATTATTTCCTATTTATCTTGTATACTGGTTACTTTGTATGTATTTGTTTGCAATTTGTCTTCCCCATTAGATTGTAAGCTTCTTGAGGACAGGGGCTTTTTTTTTTTTTTGCCTCTTATTGTATCCCCAGCACTCAGCACAGGGCCTGGCACATAGTAGCTTCTTAATAAATATTTATTTATTGATTAGTTTGGTATGCACTTGGGAGTTTTCCTGTGGGCTGAATACTCAACACCTCTGGTCTACACCAGGAGTTTGTCTATCCAAGTGTAAAAAACATTTTTGGCTCGTGGGGCTGTATAAAACAAGCAAGATGGATTTGGCCCACACACCATAGTTTGTTGACCCCTGGATCTAGAGTTAAATAGTGGTGATTAAAACAGGCTTAGTCCTGTAATATATTTCCAACAAGGATCTCTTGTTAGTTTTTCAGTGTATTTATCAATGATTTGGGTGGCCTTATAATAAGAAGGCATATAAAATTTGCAGATGTCACAAAGCTAGGAGGGAGAGCTTAACGTAATTGATGGTAGAGCCAGGATACAAAAAGCTCTTGACAGTCAAGCACAATAGACTAAATATAACATGAAATATAACAGGGGTAAATGTAAATTCTTACCTTCTGTTTAAAAATTCAGTTTCACAAGTACAAGATAAGGAAGGCAACCGTTTTTATGCAAAACTTTTGTGTTTTTTAGTGGACTACAAGCTTAGCATTTGCCTAAAGTGCTACATAGTAGCCCCCAAACCGAATATGATTAGTCATAGAAGTGTAGTGTCCTGTTGTCCTCTACAGTGGTCATACCACAGATGGAATATTATGTTTAGTTCTTGGTACCACATTTTAGGAAGAAGCTGGCAAGTTGGAGCTCTTTTGGAGGATGTTGACTGGAATATTGAGAATAGAGACAGTCAATAAGCGTTCATTAAGTACCTCCGGTGTGTCAGGCATGCTGCTAAGTACTTGGGGATGCAAAGAAAGGCAAAAGTCCCTGGTCTTAATGAATTTGTGTGACAAGAAGCAAATAAGCATGTATAAACTAGGGACATACAGAATATTTAGGAAATAATTAACAGAGAAGGCTCTAGAATTAAAAGGGGTTGTGAAAGGCTTCCTATAGTTTTAGTTAGGACTTGGAGGGATCCAGGAAGCAACACGAGAAGGGAGAGCATTCCAGGCATGAGGGACAGCCAGAGAAAATGCCCAGAGACTGGAGATGGAGTGTCTTGTTTGTGGAGCAACAGGGAGGTAGGTCCATATCACTGGATCTGTCATCTGAAGTTTGGTTGAAGGAACAGAGAGTGTCTAGCCTGGTGAAAGGGGAATAGCAGAGGAAGGAAACGTAGTTGTCTTTAGGTATTTGTCAAAGTGGGTTTAAACTTACTCTGCTTGACCTTAGAAGCCAAAATGGGGAACAGCGGACAACACTTTGAGAGTCAGAGTTAGACTTGACATAAGAAAAATCTTCCTAATAAGAACTTTTCAAAAGTATAATGAGTAGTTTTATGGGGTAATGGGTTCTTCATTCTTGCAGGTCTTCCAATGAATACTTGTTGGGTATGTTGTAGAAGGAATTCCTATTCAGGGGACAAGAGGAAGGGGAAGGAAAGGAACAAATATTTATTAAGCAAAATGAAACTGAATGTATTATAGCTTCTGATGGAGGTACTGTGTTTCCTGGGTCAAGGCACTATGCTAAATTCTTTTGACTCAGATTGTAGGATCCTGTGCTGTTGTGGACCCGGGGAGTTTAAGAGCTTGAGAGTTTAGATGGTTTTTGACCATAAAATTAAGGTGAAAATGTTTGTTGTTTAGAATATGTTGCTAGCTAGAAATCTCTGGATCTCTTTCTGGTTTGGCTGGGTTCCTTAAAGAACCTGAGAGGCAACCATATTATCACAGACAGATAGTGGAAAAAGCACTTGATTTAGAGACAGGTCTGGATGTGAATTCCCATTCTTCTAATTCATTAGGGCCTACATACAAATGACTTTGGAAACTGAGGATCAGTTTTTTATCTATAAAATGGAAGAAGTAATACTTAAACTTCTTGTAAAGGAAGTACTTTGTAACTTTAAACTGCTGTGTAATTGTGAGCCATGATTGTCAGTATATTGTCCCTGTGTAGTTATATTTTGAGGCCTTATTGACCTTGGACCCTAGGAAGTTGGATGGAGGTAAAAGTTGGTGTGGACCCTTTGCCCTCAAGGCCACATGTGGCCTTTTAGGTCTTCAAGTATGGCTTGTTGACTGAATCCAAATTTTGAAGAACAAAGCTCCTTAATAAAAGAGTTTGTTCTGTAAAATTTGGGTTTAGTCAAAAGATCACACCCAAGGACCTATAAGGCTACATGTGGCCTCAAGGCCAACAGCTCCCCCCACCCCTGGTAATTGAATAGCCAGAGGCTTATTTTCTCCTATCTCAATAAGGGTCCTTTGACCCAAAGACAACTTCTATCCTCCTAAAAAGTTTTTATCAAACACAAGAATGAATTCTGTTCCTTGGATTAATATAGTACTAACATATGCCTGCTGGGTTCATAATAGTCTTTTTGACATAATATTCTCTTTCAGCCTCCTTTGCATCTCTCACCATAAGCCTTTGAATGTCCTTGAGAACATGGGCTACATGATGAGAATAATCTGATACAGTGAGAAAAGCATGGATTTATAAGTCCGTAAATATGGATTCTTGTTTTAACTCTACAGATAACTAATTTGGGATTCTGGGAAGTCACTTAAGCTTTGGGGGCGTCAATTTTGTCCTCTGCGAAATCAGGGAGGTGAACTACATGATATTGAAGGACCCATCTAACTTCTTACCTATGGGAAGGACCTTGGCCAAAGAGCTAATAGTAAAGCTAGGGAGTAAACAGAATTGCATTTGAGAAATTTCACAGTGATTTTAAGGATCCTGGGCTACTCTCCAATGCTACCCCACCCCTGTAAAAAAAAAAAACAAAAAACCACTCCCCCAAAAAACTTTTAATACCATTCTTCTCTTTGTGATGACATATTGTTGAGAATATTGGAATGCCCTAATTTCTTAAAAATCAAGCTTGTGAATGACCAAAAGGGTCATTGGAGAGACACATGATAGGCATAAAATAAGCTGAAGTCGATAGTGTTTCCTTGGTGACCTGCATATAAGAAGCAGTGATATAAGAGGTATCACTTAGGAAACATGATGGGAAAAGGAGGTGGGTCAGTCATATAACAAGAGTAAAACAACAGTCTGGTACAGTCGAAAAAGCTAGATTTGGAATGAAAATTTAGATTTGAATCCCAGCTCTGCTACTTACTTACCTGCATGGTATTGCACAAGTTCCTTAACCCCCACGGGCCTGAGTTTCTTCCTCTGAAAATGAGAGACGGGACTGGATTACCTCTCACTGTCTTTCCACTTGTAAATCTCATTCTGTAACTGCTCAAATGCTATATTAGTGTCCATGAAATACTAATTTTTTTTTTAAAAAAAGACCTAGTCTTCCTGTGCATAGCAGATGTAGTTTTTTGGTTTTTTTTTTTTTTTTTAATGGAGAATCTTGTGACAACTTGAACAAATTGCACAGGATGAGAGGACAAGGATCGGTTACTGTTTGTGTAGATGGAAAGAATATTTAAGACTGAGATCATTAATTCCTTGAAATACTAAAGTGTAAGGAAAGGCCCCGATTGTAAGTATAGTTGAACTCTACAGGGAACTGGAAGGACTGAACTCTCTTTAATGGAAACATTTGCAAGTACTATAACCTAAAGGCTTGATATGTTCACTGGTTACTTTCCAAAAACTTTATTCCCAAGCTTTATTTTAGATTCCTATTTTGAGACTGCTTTTGGCAAAAGAAAAAAGAAAGGTACCCAATTACTTTCTAGTTTATAATAGAAAAAAAATAGAAACATTAAGGCATATTGAAACAATAAATATTTTAATGTCTTTTCTAGAGATGTTATGTGCAGGACATTATGATAGGGTGCTATGAAGATTATGAGGAAACAAGACTTGGTCCCTGACCTCACTGAGCTTCTGGATGAAGAAGATACATACGTACAAACACTAATAGCATAAGAACATGTAATATGCAAAATAAATTACAAATGGGGTCTGGATAGGGAGCAGTTATGGCAATTGTACCAGTGTGGACAGAGTACTGGATTTGGATTCAGAAGATTTGATGTCTGAAGACCTGGGTTCAGATCTTGACTCTGCCACTTAATATTTGTCCGATTTGAGGAAAGTTTCCCACTTGCCTGGTTGTGCCCATAGACATTTCTGGGCCTCAGTTTTTTCAGCTGTGAAATGAGGCAGTTGAACTGATGATCTCTCAAACTCTTCTAAGATCCTGTAATCATATGACTGGGTTTTAAATAATAACCTAATAACTAATAATAACACCTAATAACTTGAGGCAGTGTATTTACTCTTTTCTACTCCCAGCAGTTGGATGAAGTAATAACATCTTTTGCCAGTTGACAACACTTTCATTTATGACTCTCTGGAGGTCTCCATATACTTTTACCAAGTAACACAAGAATGGAAGCCAAGAAAATTGGCCTGGTTATGTGGACTTGCACTGGGGACACCTCATCCCACCACTTTTAAAAATTCAGGATACATAGTACCATCATTAGGTGCTCTACATATTCATCCTTGTCTTGCTTTGTACTCTTGGAAGCCTCTGCCTTTAGAAGCCATCCAAGAAGGAAGCATCATGCTGCCCTACTTCAGTAAGGGGAAGTGTGAAACAATAATAGTTCATACATTATTAAAGTCCCGAGTTTTTAGGCACATTCATCCCCACCTTCAAATGATGGATGATTGTTGGATTTTGCCAAACTAAACATATTAAGAATGCCACCCTCTCATGGTTCAGTACTATAACAAATGGTCAGAGATTGCTAGAATAAAAGCATGCATTGTAGATGGCCATGATGATAAGGGCAACATCACCAGGGGAACTTTATTCCTCAGAATGTGCTATCATTCTGCCCCTGGTTTAGTGGACTTTTTTTTTTATTTTGTCTGGAATAGCACTATGTAGATTACACACCCTTTGTATATGAAAACATGGAAATTTGGTCTCTTCTTTTTAGCTACTTAAGGAACTTTGAAAACACAAAATTCTCTGCTCAGCTGGCTGATATACTCAAATACTAGGAATTTGTAATACCAGAAATTTTGTAGTTACTAAACACCAAATACCAGAAAATTTGTAATGAATTCATCATATACAAAGCTTATCTAGTTGCCTGGCTCCTGCTTTGCTGACTCATAACTGCTAGGATTACCATACCTTGAGAAAACTTTCATCATGGGAATGCTTAAAGATCCACTGGCATTTGGTGATTATAATCTTCTACCTCCTACAGCACTCATTTCAGGATAACTATCTTACAAATCACTACCATCACCAACAATTTCCTTTTAAGATGTGCCAAGATTTCAAGTTTACTTCTTATCCACCCTTTGCATATCCTTTCCAATGCAACTTGGACTCCTCTTCATAATCCCTTGATCAATCCATGAATACTTTACCCATACCTTGTATGGGTAAAGCCACCAGAGTGGCTCAAGCATCATCAAGAGAGGTCAAATGGACAAAACACCCTTTACTGAAAGACCTTAAGGAATTTGTTATGATGCTCCATGGGACTTTTGAATGATTTTTTAAAAATCAATGTGCTTTTAAATAAAGAGGATTCATGGTGCTCTTTTTATGGTTTCCTTTGAAAAGGGTTTCCATAAGATTTTTAAGAGGAAAAAGACCTCAAACTGGACAAATCAGTATTACAGTAGATGAACAAAACTGTACTATCCTGAATGGTAGTATTTTATAGAACATCTCCACGAATGTCTAAGCCCTCATGATGGGTGCTTGACAAATTGAGCACTTATTTAATAAAGAACAAACCCGTATTCCAGAGTACTAAAATGTCGATGAGTACTCTTGACTTTGACATGACCTAGTATCTACCAAGGCACCGAGGGAGAATTGATCTTGCTCTTGCCACAGAACCAATAAATAATAACAATAATAATAGCCAACATTTGTGCAGCACTTATGACATGTTAGGCACTGGCTAAGCACTTTTTATATTATTATCTTTTTTTATCCTCACAACAATCCTGGGAGGTAGGTGCTATTCTTATCTTCATTTTACAGATGAGGAAACTGAGGCAAATAGGAACTTACTCAAGGTCACACAGCTAGTAAACATCTGTGGCCTCATTTGAACTTAAGTCTTCCTGACTCCAGGCCCAGTATTGCACCACCTAGCAAACAAAAGAAAGCTGTAAGGTATAGGACCCTGGATAGCGACAGGAGCTATCATATGTGACCATGCTCTTTAAGACATCTCCCCTAGGGCTAAAATATCTAAGGCTGAACTCAAGGGCAGTGATATTGTTAATATGATTTTGAACATCCTGAATGCCCTAGTGTTGTCTGATGGAGCTTTAATTAAAACTATAGCTGAAATTGATATCAATAACACTCTTGACCTTGAACTATAACTTAGAGTATCTCACTCATGTCAGCAAAGTCCAGAAGGATATTGTCAAGGATATTCTTCTACAGGAGGACTGCAGGATTCTACACTCATAGCTGACTGCCAGATGAAACGAGATGACAAAGGCTAAGACAACAGAGATCTCCTTAATGTGCCTTATATAATTAACCCTGACTAGTCCTGGTCCATAAAAATGTCGCTCTTGGTGTGACTTGGACAGTGATTTGGTAGTGATAGAGATTGCTGCCAAAGGCATAGATTATGAGCCACAAAGAGGATTCACTGCAGGGATATAGACTGATAGTATTGGATTTTCTCTAGCTTCAAATGAGAAACTAGTCTTCATTAATCAGGCCTTGGATGAAGTCATTTGAGGACCTTATGCTAGCTGATAAAGAAGTTCTTATGGTCTAGAAAGACCATCCACTTAAAAATCACACCAACTGAGAACTGGACTTTGCCTATCTTTGGGCCCTCATAGACAACATCTTGTGGTAGAAAACAAACTTTTCAAACTACCAGAAGGGTATGCAAAATATTGCTGACTTGGTGGTAGGAAACACTGCTCACTATTCCCAACTTGGAAGCAGAGAATACATGTGCACACACATACACATTCATCCCTTCTTAGATATCCCCATTGTAAGTCCACAGATACAACTTTTTCATCTGATTGAGTCACAATAGAACTTAATCATAACATAGTAAAAACTTCATAAGCAGAACTAAGAGATGGTGTTGCAGGAAGAAAAAGGAATCATGAACAACAAGACAAGAATGGGAGGAAATTAAAAACTGTTGCATTATCTACTCATACATAGATAGTTGACTTGGATTGCAGAAAATTTGCCGTGAGAGATTCTGCAACAAGGAGAAGAACTTCAGATATAGAGTCTTCCTCATCTATCAAAGATCTTTTTAACAGATGTTTGAATATGTTAACTTAGCATAACTAACTCCATTTTGTTTTGTCTCCATTTTATGATTGAAATGTTTTGAGTAAGTTGTTTTCCTGTAAATTATTTTACAATAAGATAAACGGTTGTATGGTGTGATGTAGTGAACATTATGTCTGTGTTTGTAAACAGCTGATAATCATATGTGGACCCTCTGATTGGATAGACCAGCAATTAAAAAATGGCATAGACAACATAAGTTTGATTGCATGTGTTGATGAGTCTAAGTCTCATTTCTTGTTTTCATTGAACTATCCAGCAATACTTCACTGTAACTTTGCTTAGTGTTGTTCCCTATGTTATAGCTTATTAGCATGAAGACCAAGAACCACAATTTTTCAGTGTTAAGTTTTTGCTTTATTTGCAGTTAGGCTATTCTATTCTTTTACTGTTCTCATTTGGTCTTATAGTGTATGTAAAGCAGATAGACTCATTCCCATTTTATAGATAAAGTAGCTAATTCTGAGAGAGGTTCTTATTTATCTAGGGTTTCACAGTTAGGGGCAAAAGACAGAACTGGAACCCATGTCTTTAAAATCATAGGTTCAAAGGGTTCAGAGTAGTAAGCAAAGGAGAGACCTTCAAGGCAGTTAGGTGTCCAGTTGGATAGAACTGTGGACTTGGAGTTTATATTCAAGTCTAGCCTCTGACACTTTGACTGTTTGATCTTGGACATGTCACTTAAGTGATAGCATAAGTGTTCTGACTCTAAATTAAGCAATTTTTTTTATGTCAGGCTGCTTCCCAATTCCTTTTTCTTCTCTTTTCATTCCCTCTTCAGATTTAATTGATGGGATTTAGTCTCTTAATAGATGTTAAATTTAACCTATTTGTTGTTGGAATGTCAAAAACCTAAAAGTAGAAGATATAAATACCAAGATTAATTTACTCTCTGCTAACTAGATACATTTGGGAATCCCCTTAGGCTTCAAAGTATCACTGAAGGTCAAAGTCAAAGAATTTTCCTTAGCATTTTGTACTTTATGCACTCATGATAGGTCATGGGAGTCTGGCATTATGGCAATAAGTGCTCTCCAAACACAAGAGCACACTTCATTGCCCCCACCACCCCCACCCCCATCCTGATCTCCATTGTGAGGTCCAGGAAGCTAGATTTAGAATGGGTGATGACTTTTCCCTGGGGAAGAATTCAGGCCCTCTTAATAGAGGCTGCTTTCTAGACCTTTTCAGTGAAGGGAAGATGTGGTGTTATAGTCTAACAGTCAAAAGCTTCTCTGGGATAAGGTCTCTGAAGTTTTGTATAGTAGAGAAAGAACCCTGCCCTAGAAATCAGGAGACCTGGATTGTAGGGTTCATGGTGTCACTGATGAACAAGGCAACTTGTGGTAGAAACAATAATAATTCACATTTATAAGTTGCTTTATGGTTTATAAAGTCTTTGTCTCATAAATGCTCTTTGGGGTAGGGTATCTGAGGGTCTGCTGAAGGATTGGGGAGAATTGGAATAGAAAGGCTGAAAATTGGAAATCGAGCAATTTAGCCATCATATATAGAAATGGTGGGAAGAAGTCCTGGTGGTCAGCAATCTCTCCTTCCATTTCTTATCCATCTCCCTCTTTATATTCAGGGAGAGTGATCACCTGGGAAGTGGGGACAGAGTAGCATCCTAGGTTTGAAGTTAAAGAGTCAAATTTTGGCTCTGCTAGTTAACACCTGTGTGACCTTGGGCATGTCACTTAAATTCTCTGGGCTTCGGTTTCCTCATCTGTAAAATGAAAGAATTAAACTAAAATTGGTTCTAAAGCCCTTTCCATCTTTAAATCTATGATTTTATAAGGGCTTTTAACAACTAGAGAGTACCTTGAAACTCCCTACTGCTGCCTGGACAGTGTCACTGTCTAGTGTTGGGTACTTTTTTCAGGTTATCAACGTGGTATAACACAGGGAGGAAGAATTTGTTATACTCCTACCTTCCTGGTCTTCTTACACCTTCCTCTGCTCCGTGTAATCCAGACACTGGCCACCTTGCTGTCCTCGAGCAAAATGCTTCATCTCTCAGCTCTGAGTAATTTTCACTGACTGTCTTCCATGCTTGGAACATTCACTCTCCCCGTCTCTGCCTCCTGACCTCGTCTCAGCTAGAGTCACACGTTTTACCAGAAGCCTGTCCCAATTCTCCTTAATACTAGCACCTTCCTTCCCTTTGAGATTATCTCCGGTTTATCCTGTATATATCTTGTTTGTTTGTTTGGGTTTTTTTGCTTCTTGGAGGGGGGAAAGTAGGACAATTGGGATTAAGTGGTTTGCCCAAGGTCACAAGGCTAGTAAGTGTTACCTGTCTGAGGTTGAATTTGAACTCAGGTCCTCCTGACTCCAGGGCAGGCATTCTATTCACTGCACCACCTAGCCACCCCTATATGTCTTGTTTGTATGTAGTTATTTTCAGGTTATCTTCCTCATTAAACTGTAAGCTCCTTGAGGATAGAGACTGTGTTTGCTTTCCTTTGTATTCCCAGATTTTAACACAGTACCTAACACATGGTAGGAGCTTAACAAAAGGTTATTGACTAACCATATGGCTCTGTAGTTTGGGGTGGGAGTGGGCCACGATGAAATTGTCAGGCACCCTGAGAGCCTTGGCTCTTGAGATGTGTTGAACTCTGGTATAAGGATTCTTGTTGTTTGATTCCCAGAGCATCAGGGGCTGCTCTTCCATAGAAGGGAGAAGTTACTGTGGTGTGTCCTTGGGCTTGAAATAGTCAGGATCTGGGCAGAGAGGAGAACAGAGTTTTTATTGTTGAATTTCTAGGAAGGGCTTTGTCATTGCTTGGAATGTGGAAGGCCCTAACCTTTTCTCCTACCCTTCCTTCCAGCCTAATTATTGAAATAGCTACTGGTCAGTTAACTTGACTCCTGAGACTTTTGCCATCGTTTGACCAAAGGAAGCTCTTCCAGACATATGTGCTTATAAAATTTATGCAAATGTTCTGAGTATGGATTGTAGTCACATCCTGGAACACCATAGGTTGTTGTAATGAACCTGATGTCTTGGCCTTTTCCTGTTTGTGTTGTTCTTATCTGTCTGTGTCTGTTGGCTTCCCGGTGGGTTTCTGGCACATGACGAGGGTTAAGAGTTCTTTCTGTTCAGAGGAGCAGCCTGTTTTCATGGAGGATTTGTTCATTCCTTATAATGTATTCATGGTTTTGTTTTTCAAAAACAAACAGAATTTCTACCCACCCCACCCCCAATGGATTTTTGCTCAAAAATGTATTGTTACTGCCAGAAGTAATGGTGTGATATCTCCTTGTTTTTGAAGCACATGTGGAAAATGAAGAGCAATATACACAAGCCCTGGAGAAGTTTGGTGGCAATTGTGTGTGCAGAGATGATCCAGATTTAGGAAGCGCATTTCTGAAGTTTTCCGTGTTCACAAAGGAACTGACTGCACTTTTCAAGAACCTGGTAAGAGTTTGTGTGTGTGACATTCCATCAGTTAAATTGTGATAATCTTTGAACTATTTTAACTGAAAGTGAGCTCAGTAAAAGTATCAACTTCATGTATTATAAATACGTTGAGTTGGTACATAAAATAATTACATTTTATGAAAACATAGGATTATTCTAGTATCTTAGATATTAATTATTCCGTAAAATAACATTCTGTAATATTATAGAATAATTAATATCTAAGATACTAGAATATCTTAAAATAGTAAAATTTTCATCTTCATTCTGTTTGTAATAATAGATTTAGGTGATGCGGTGGATTGAGCACTGAACCTGGAGTCTAGAACCCTTCATTTCAAATCTGGCCACAGACATGTAATAGCTTTGTGACCTTGGGCAAGCCACTTAACCTCTGTCTGCCTCAGTTACCTTATTTGTAAAATGAGAATTAGTAATAGCATTCACTTCCCAGGATTGATGTAACGATAAAATAACATTTGTAAGATACTTTGTAAAACTTAAAGCAATATAGAAATGCTAGCTATTATTATTATTGTTGTTGTTATCATTCATCAGCTCAGACTCTGGAGAATAGATAGCTTTAGGATAATGTGTGTGTTTTGCTTTGTTGAAAGCTCTGTAACATCCCTGGCTTTTATTTCAGTAGTTTCTAAATGGTGGAGCTTCCTCCCTTGGGAAGAATTTGTAGGTAGTCATTTTCATTTTTAATATCAGATTTAAAAATTTTTTTGGTCCAGAGTTGTGATTTCATCAGTGTAGGAAACTTTATCGTAAAAACTTTTTCCACTGATACAGATCAGCCATTCATCTGTAACATATAATCTGAGAAAATCGCCTGAGGCACTGAGAGGAGTTGCTTGTACTCACATAGCTGGTATGTGTTAGAGCCAGAAGTAGAACCCAGGTCAGGCCACTGTCATGCTGCCTTTCTTTCATAAATATGTTAGAATCTTTGGAGTGTAAGGTCACCTGAAATTAAAGCTATGAAAATATAAAGATCTTTTGTAGTCCCAGGTATAGGGACTAGAGAAGTAATGCCCTCCTCACTCCTTTTTACTTGAAACATGTAAAATATGAAAAAATAGACTGGGCATGGTGGCACACACCTGCAAACCCCCCTGCTGGGAGGGCTGAGGTTTGTGGAATCACTTGAGCTTTGGAATTTTGAGCTGTGATAGAGCCAAAAGCAATTGGATGTCTGTGCTTCCTGGCACTATTATGCTGATCCCTGAGGTAGGGATTTGAGTTTAGGGGGAGGAACATCAGGCTGCCTGAGGAGGGTTGAATTGGCCCAGGTTGAAAGCAGAACAAATTAAAGCTTTTGTACCATTCAGCTTTGGGAACAGGCCTGTAAGTGCCTGATGACTTCTAGCCAGAGAGAAAGAGACACCCCCAGTCTCCAAAAATAAAATATGAAAAATATATATATATATATTATATAATATATAAAACTAAGTTTTATAGTACTTTAAAGTTTGCAAACTCTTTGCTTTATCTAGCAGTTGGTACAATGGGAAAAACAGTAGCTCTGGTATTAGAAGATCTAGGTTCAAATTCTAACATATATGATCTTTGGGACCTTTGTCAAGTCACTTAAGCCTCTTTTGATCTCATTTTCCTCATCTGTAAAATGATAGATGAAGTCTGTAAAAATTGGATGAAATAGTCTTTCAGATTCCTTCCAGCTCTGAATCTATGAACCTGAGATCCTAAGATATCCTTTGATACTTCATTGGAAATGGGATCTCACTGAAGTACTCTTTCTACAAGTTTATTTTGCAACCTATTTACACTAATTCTTCTTATATATTTCTTGTCCATATTCTCCCACAAATCCTGCATTGAATATCCATCCATCATATTTGGAGGCCTTCAGGCTACCCGTCTGTTATTCCTCCCTCACTGTGAGATATAGTTAGTAATAAAATTTACACAAATGTCCTGGGTTTAGCTTTTCTTGAGGCAAAATAGGCTTTCTCTGAGGACTGCCCTTTTGCTATTCGCCATTCTTACTGCTCCATAGCCATTGGAGAAGGGTAAAACATTACCTTACTTATTATGATCTAGGCTGAGTCTTGTATTCTACAAGTGAAGTGTACAGTGGTTTGTGCATCTTCCCCACGGTTCTTTTTTCCTGTTTGCTCCTGCTAGACTTTGCCTAGAAAGGTCAAAAATGACAAGGTCAGGCACTCATTAATGTGTTCTGTGTCCATCTTTCATCTGTAGCTGCAAACAACAGTGTCTCTTTCATTTATCCTGTCAGGATGCTTGGACCAAGGGAATAAATAGCTCTTCGTTCTTGGAAGGATGGTAATGGTTTACAAGTCTCTACTCAAAAGGGCACAAGAGAGGGAACATACTGTATTATTAGTTAAGAATGAGAAGGGAAAAAACAGGGCTGCCCAGCTGCTGATTCATTGCGAAAGTTGAGGGCAGGCTCTCATTTGATTTCTTTCTTTGCCCCTGCTTCTCCATCTTTCAACTAGAAATAATTCTTCCATTTTCTGAGAGTGTGTGGAGATTAATAGCCTAAATTTCTTTTTCTTTCTTTCAAAGAATACCAAAAAATATCTCCCCTAAGTTATTTTTGGATAATACTACTAAAATTTGTGGTATGTGTGTCACCTTAGAGTCTTGAAAGCTACCAGGTTGGAGAGGCTTCCAGGATGACTCTGGAAGCTGACTATATGTGGTTTCAGAACTAGGTTAGATAAGTTTGAGAAGACTGTTTTCAACAGAGGGATAAATTTTTGTGGCTTTAGCAGTCCATAAAAATGATCTGGTGAAGCAAGGAGAGGCTGCAGTTTCTTTTATTGGAGGGTTATTACCCATCCTCTCCATAATCATTTTTTTTCGGGACTCCTGGAAGGGTCGTTTTGGCACATACGAGCAGGTCATTTAATTCCTATAAGCCCAAGCGTTGTCCTCGGTAAAGTGGAAATAACAATACTTTCACTGGATACCTCGAAAAAAAGGATATGAGGAGGACATCACTTTGTAACCTTTAAAGAGCAACAGAAATGTGAGTGGTCATGGTTAATGGGATATTGCACAGCTGTTGCTATTTGCCACTTTAAATACCCTGGGTGACAATAGTACGTCTGGACAGAGTTGGTATGTCAGGTATTGGTGTTGTTGAGGACAGTGAGCTGGTAATAAGCCACAAAAGTGGTAGTGGTAGGTTTTTTTGTTTGTTTTTAAGAAAAATTTCAAAGGAACCCACGAAAACTTAAAGGAGGCTTATAAATTCAAATTGATAATGCTTTTGTTTTTATTATTCTCACTTCCTGCTTGTTTGAGTGCTTCCTTATCTTAGTTCTTTCAGCTTTTCTGTCAATATAATAGGTTTTGAAAACTCATACTATTATTTTAGAAAAGATGATTGGAAAATAAAAAAGCAAACTGGCTATTTAAAAACTCTTGGATGATTCCACTGTAGTCTTAGAATTTTTAGGAGAGAGATTAAACACTGCTTCCTGAATTAACCTTGCCTTACAAATTTTGTCAAGTATGGATGACATCATTATGCTATGATAGTCTCTTGCATTAGAGCAAGTGATTACCATGGCACACTAGGTTCTTGATGGGATGTTGTATGGCCTTGGAAAGATGTTTCTTCTCAGTAGGTCATGTTGTATGCATTAGTAGCAGTGCTGAACTACAAGTTCATTTGTGACTTCTTCATTCCTTCCTTATGAAGATGAAAATGAAAATATTTGGGTTAATAAAAAAAAACACTAGATTTGAAGTTAAAAGTTATTGATTTGAATACCGCCTCTGCTGCAGGTGTGTGTTACCTGTGTGAGCTGTAGCAAGTCACTTTCCCTTTCTGGGCCTCAGTTTCCCTACTTGTAAAATGAGCAGGTTCAACTAAGTCATCTCTAAGGTTCCTTCTAGCTCTGGTTTGTTGGGGGTTTTTTTGTGGAAATTTCTAGTATATTCATTTCTGTTATGACAAATGTTTAATAATGAACTCCCTTAAGGACTGAGAAAATGTCTTGGTATTTTATAGCACCTCAAGATCAACATCATGGAAACCAGTTATCATTATTCTCAGACAGAACTTAGAATTGGAAGAAACCACAGTGGACATCTAATCCAACTTCTACTCGTTGTGGCTGTATGGTCTTGAGAAAGTCATTGTTTGGACTGTGATTTATAAAATGCAACTAATAATTTACCTGCCTGGAAGTAGGGATTAGACAGAATGCTTGAGATCCCTTAAAGGTCTTGGTTCTATGATTTCTTTCAAAGAAGGTAGAACATTAACTGAGTTCTGAAGGTAGTAAGAGGTAGGGGGAGGGATTGAGAATCGGGAATTATGTCTGGTGGATTTTGTTGTACCTGTGGCTTTGCTGCTTTCTCTCTCAGTTAAGACTATCGCCTTTGGTTTTCTTTTGAGAAAACAGAGCCTGGGAAAATAAATAGTCTGATAGGGATGAAATTAAAATTCATGCCACCCAAGTTTTCTTTCTCTTGTTTTCTCTGTGGAATTGCACTGCCTACCATAGATACGGAAAGGAAGCTAATCAACAAGCATTTATTAAGTATAATAGCTAAGTGCCAGGTGCAATGTGCTGGGTGGTGAGGCTACAGAGAAAAAAAATGACAGTATCTTCCCTCAAGGAACTTACATTCTACTAGAAAGTGTGTATATACCAATCACCTCTTGAAAAAAAGATCCCAAAAAGAAAACTCCTAGGAATAGCCAGGTTCTGGAGTTCCTAGATCAAGGAGAAAATATTACAAGCTGCCAAGAAGAAACAATTTGAATATTGTGGAAACACAATCAGGATAGCCCAAGATCTAACAGCTTCTACGTTAAGGGATCGAAGGGCCTGGAATATGGTATTCCGGAGATCAAGGGAGCTAGGATTAAAACCAAGAAATCGCCTACCCAGCAAAATTGAGTATAATGTTCCAGGGGAAAATATGGTCATTCAATGAGGTGGAAGACTTTCAAGCATTCTTGATGAAAAAACCAGAACTGAATAGAAAATTTGACATTCAAATACAAGAAGCATGAGAAGGTAAACATGGAAAAGAAATCATAAGGAACTTATCAAAGTTGAACTATTTACATGCCAACAGGGAAAAATGATAATTGCAACTTATGAAACTTTTCTCAGTATGAGGATAGGTGAA
>CM053585.1:160709781-160808178 GCA_028646515.1 Pseudochirops corinnae
TTACTCAGGAGATCTCCTGTAAAGGAAGTTCATGATTCTACTATGTAGATTATACCCTAAGGATATTATTATAGAGAACGAAGGTTGTATGTGTATAAAAATATCTGGAGAGGCTTTATGAAAGTCAGGAAATATGCGCAATGATTGGGAGTGACAACAAATTGTGGTGTAGCAACATAAAGAATTATTAGTGCTCCGTTCAAAATTACAAAAATGAAGACTGTATGGAAATTCAGGAAGATATTTATGAAATAATGCCAAGCAAACAAAGCAGAATTAGAACAATAGAATGCACATTGGCTAGAGAATAAATGAAAAAAAAAGCCAACAGAAAAAATACATAGTCAGATGGAAAAGGCATTAAAAAGGGCACATGGAGGAAATGAGGTGTTACGGTTATTTAGTTAAAGTGTATATTTTTAAAATATTAAAGTGCTTTGTTTTAATGAATAGACGTTTTATAATTCTAGCTGGATTAGATCATTGATTCCCAAACCTAGTGTTTTATTTTTGTTTTTTGACAACCCTGGTGACTGGTTGTTGAAGCAGCTATTGCAATGTTTTCCCTAAAAATTCACTTCAGTGATTTAAACAGAAATTCTTTGTTTTGCTAGGGGTAGAGGATTGTCATAGAATCAGATAGGTTACAATAAAATATTGCATTTTATCAAAGACTGCGAATTACTGCTTTGATTCTCTGTGTTTAACGTACATAACAGTGTACACTTCTATAGCACTGACATCATAGTAATAGCAAAGTGCCTTACAAATATGATCTCATTTGATCCTCACAACAATCTTGGGAGGTAGATGTTCTTATTATTCTCATTTTACAGATGAGGAAACCTGAGAGAAGTTAAGTGACTTGCCAAGGGTTACACAGCTAGTGCAAGATTTGAACTCAGGTCTTCCTGACTCCAAGTCTAATGCACTCTCCAGTGTGCCACCTAGCTGACACTTACATAGCATTTTCTCTACAATAACCCTATGAGGTAGGTAGTGCAAGTGTTATTCTCATTTTCTGCATGAGGAAATTTATATTTGAAAGAGGTGGCTTTCCCTGTGGTTCACACACCTAGTAAGCAGCAAGACTGGGAGTTGTACCCACTTCTCCTGCCTTAAAATCCATCCTCTTTCAACTTTGTCATGCATCCTCTCATACATCTCTAGCAAAGTCACAACCCTTAACTTTCTTCAGTGTACCTTCACATAGTTCATAGCACATAGTATAGGGACTTGATGACTGTTTGAATTGAATTAAATGTCCTGATACAAAAATGATTAATTCATTTAAAATTGCAAAAGAAAATTTTTATTTAGCTCTAATTGCATGATTCGCATTTGGAGGAGATAAAAAATGAATGAAGGCCATGATCCCCGCCGTTATGGAAATTTGACCCTTGTTGGTCTTATATTACTTGATGAAGTTTGCTTTTTAGTTGCCTACTTATTCCTGTGAATTGTTCTTTTTTCTGTTTTTTTAACAGTACTTACTAAAGGTTAATGAAATCAAGATTAAAAAAGGAGTTGATTTACTTCAGAACTTGATCAAGTATTTTCATGCACAGTGCAAGTAAGTTTTTCTTTCTTGTGATTATACTTAAAATGTGTCTTTTTTCATGGCAGCTGTGGGTATTTTAATATGGAAAAGAAATCTACTAAATTATGACACTCATTCAGAATTTTATTTTGTCTTGTTATCTTTGTAGGATATTTTTGTCTTTTCCTTGCTTTTTGGGATAAAGTGTTTTGTTCGGATAAGTGAGTGTCTGTGTCTTTGGTGTTTATTAAATATTAAATGATGGTAGCACCAATGGCGTGACGTTAGATTCAAGTTTGTGCGTTACTGCCCTATGAAATTTGCCACAATCTGTGGCTAACGATACTCAGCTCATATAAAAAGAATGAGAGCTCGATATTTGCTTTTTCTAAGTTTTTCCCATTTCTAAGATGTGAGAAGTGATTTTACTTAGCTGGTGAACTCCATGCTTGAGAAACAAACTAACCTGAGTGTAGAAAACATTTGCACCCTGGAGCGCATTTAAAGGAAAATAATTTTACATAAACCTACACTCTTAGCTTCAGGGTAACTGCCATTATCCTTCATTTTTTCCCCTTTTCCCCTTGCACGGGGGAAATTTAGGAAGCGAATCTGTTCGTTGCTACTATCTTATTTCTCAGTGGTTATTCTGGGTTTTCCTATTCTTTATTTGTCCAGTTGGTCAGTTGGGTAGCAACAGGGCTTCCTTTTTTGGTTGATTGAAAGAGAAAGTTGACCTTTTATGGGCATAATTTTACTTAAGTATTTTTTAAAAATAAATTATTTCATCAATGTGGGTATTTGTTTCATTGAGGTAGATTGCAGCCCTCACGATAACTTTATGAGTTCCTGGAAAAAAAAAAAATTCTTTTTTTTTTTTTTTTTTTTGGTGGCCAACTTCCTAATGATGAACCTTTCTGAACTTATTAGCTAGACTGATCAGACCTTTGCCAGATTTGCAAATAATAACAAGAATAGCTAGCATTTACACAGTACTTTAAGGTTTACAAAGCACTTTACAAATGTTGTCTCACTTTATCCTCACAATAACTCTGGGAGGTGAGATAATAATTATACCCATTTTACAGATAATGAAACTGAGGCAGTAGGGTGACACAGCTAATAAGTGTCTGAGGCCAGAGGTGAATTCTGGTCTGACTGACTCCAGGTCCATAGTTACACTGCTCCATTGAACTACCTTGAAGCCTCTCCAACTTTCTAGGACCTGACAGATCTGGCATTGCTTTTGCATGTCTAAGTCAGGGGCGGGGAACTTGCGGCCCGTAGGCCACATGTGGCCTCTAAATCCTCAATTGCAGCCTTTTGACTGAGTCCAAGTTTTACAGAACAAATACTTTTATTAGGGGACTTTGTTCTATAAAGTTTGGATTCAGCCAAAGGGTCTCATTTGAGGACCTAGAGGGCCACATGTGGCATTGAGGCCACCAGTTTCCCACCCCTAGTCTAAGTCTCTATGCCATGATGAGGCGTTGGTGAAATGCTTTAGTACAGGATAAGCTCACTGGTCTTTTAAAAAGATAGACCTCCCACTTTCAGAATGTATATTATTCATTATGCCTGCCAAAGTCACCTAGAAGAATTGAACATTTTTGTTCTTTTAAAACAAAATACAGAAGGCCTCATGATCCTACAAAAGAAGAAAAGTGACCCGTAGCATTTCCTTTCTTACGTACATAAATGTTATATCAATCTTAAATGTAGGTGGTGGGTGTTGGTAAACTGAGAAGATATTCTGCTCTGAGCAGTAATAAAGTATCAAAGTCATCATTATTTCTAGTCTTTTTTTTTCTTTAGGGACATTAGCAATTCCAAATTGTATTCAAACCATCCTAGACTATATAATTCAGTGGCCTTTGCTAATAAAGTTTGGATGTCTGCTTTCTCAAGAAATCTAAAATTAGGGGTGATTTTTTTTTTAATAGAAAGGGATTAGGTACTTAGGAGCAGTAGATTTTCAGAAAACCTTGAGAATTAACTCTGAAGACACAAAAAAATAGAAGAACTAAGAACTTGATTGAAGAGGCCAGGAAATATTTAGAATATTAAAAAACTAGTATTTGTGATGTTTGTTAAAAGTCAATATTTCTTTGGATGGAAGATTAGTCATGCCAATAGTTTAGCCCACTGGAATCTTGGACATTTGGCACTTTTGAGTGACAATGATGATTCAATTCAGCATACTTTTTGTAAGCACACACAGGAAGTGGTGGTCACTGCTTTGTAGATGATAAAACTAAAGTTTGCCAAAATTATGGTGACTTGGCCTTGCATTAATGGTCATGTATTTATCAATAAGCATTTATTTAGTGTCTTTCGTGTGTCAGCGATTGTGTTAGTCCTGGGGATAATAAGAGAAACATGAAATAAACCCTCACTCAAGAAATTTATAGTCTGTTGGTAGAAAGAGTAGGTACATGTTATATAAACATACACAAAGTAAATCCAAAGTGATCTCTTGGAGAAGGGGGAAGGTGCTAGCTGGTGTGGAGGGGTAGGATCATGCAGAAGATGGCATTTATTTGCCTAGTAAATGTTAAGAGTTGGCATTCAAAATCAAGGCTAGCATTATGTTGACCTTGTTAATAGAAAAAGCAAGGTGGCACAGTGCTGGAGTTAGGAAGACTGGATGTTGAAATCCAAATGGAGTGTGTGTTCTTGAGCAAGTCATCTAATCTCTACCTCAGTTTCCTCAACTATCAAACTGGGATAAATGATAACATCTACCTCACAGGGTTGTTGTCAGTATCAAATGAGATCATAATTGTGAAGTGCTTAGCACATTGCCTAGCACATTGTAAGCACTAAGTGTTAGCTGCTGTTATAATAATGATTATTATTAATATTTATTAAGTAATGTTAATAATAATTAGTATTTAGCCAAGTTATTTGTTACTGATCCTGCCAGGGAGTACATCTTTAGAAAAACAAACATTTTGAGGAAATGGTTTTAGCTTAACTCTACCAAATGATATTCTTGTAGGACTTTCTCACTATCAGGAGGGTTGCTAGGTTTCAAAGATTCTTGGAGCTCTGCTTTCCCAAGGGATATTTCTGCACTGGAGTTACCAGAGGTTGAAATTGGTCTATTATTGGTTAGTTATTAACTCATACCCACAATTCCCTTAAACTTGGAACTTCTAGCCAAAGGGTGAAACACACTTTCCAACTTCCACACCCTTGACACTCTTGTCCTAAAGATGAACATGTGAAGTTTATAGTAGCCTGTGACCCTTAATGATTAGCTGCTGAGTGCTTATAACTCACAGCCTGTGTTTTCTTTTCCCTTTTCTCCTTCCTGGGCTTCTTTATTTTCACAACCTCATATACTTTTGGGGCTTAATTTTTAGAGGGAGCTATCTTGATGCAGGGTTAGGAAGTGTAAAGAAATAGACTTTTTCTGCACAAAAATGCTTATGCCTAAGATCCTTTTTGGAAGGCAGTTCCCCCAAGAGCCAAATAAGAAACAGTTTGTGTAAGATTCTCCTTCTTTGATGTCCTCAGTTGATATGCACAAATTGATTTTTTTTTTTAGAACCAATACTGAGTATCTTAACTCACCACCATCATCTCCACCACCATCACCTACTTCTGAATATCATCTTCTTCCTTCTATTCTAGTTTGCAAATGGTTTTACTCAGAACACTCTTTTGAAGCAGGTAGTAAAGATTTATTATTCCATTTTACAAATGAGGAAACTGTGGCAAAAGTGGTTTAGAGTGATATGTTCTGGGTCCTTACTCCATTTTACAAATGAGGAAACTGTGGCAAAAGTGGTTTAGAGTGATATGTTCTGGGTCCTTACAACGTCAGAACCTAGAATTGAACCCTTGTCTCCTGTTTCTGAGGGCAACTAGATGGTACAGTAGATAGAGTGTTGGACCTGGAATCAGTAAGACTCATCTTCCTGAGTTAAAATCTGACCTCAGACATTTACTAGCTGTGTGACCCTGGGCAAGTCACTTGACCCCGTTTGCCTCAGTTTCCTCATCTGTAAAATGAACTGGAGAAGGAAATGGCAGACCACTCCAGTATCTTTGCCATGAAAACCCCAAATGGGATCACGAAGACTCAGAAACGACAGAATAACAACAGCTCCTGTCTCTGAATCCAGCATGTTCACCACTTCAACATGCTGCTTAAATACTTTACTGTTTCAAGGGTCTGTGATTTTGTGAAGACTGCTTCCAGTGGGGCAGATTGGTTCCTCTATGCACCTCTTCCTTAGTGCATGATCCTTGTAAGTGGATATGACCAAAAATTCATCACCCAATAGCTAGTCTGGAATGACTGTGTATACGTAGGTAGGTAGGCCTTTCCTCTGACTATACACATGCTAGTCCATCCTCAAGTTGGTACTAACTCTTTAGTTTTTACATAGAATGTGTCAGAGTTTGTGTGCCATTGGTACCACCTTAGAGAACTCAGAGTCCCCTCGTGCTGTGATGAAGCATTGACAAGGGGACATTAGTGGAGAGAAATTCATGTTGTTGTTATTTTTAATAGCATGTTCCTTCTAGATGTTTGCATTTGTTTTTCACGGACTGTTCGTTATAGGTGCTGTACCTATGAGCATTATTTATGGGTTTTTAAAAATGATTAATATACTTGGTCATTTGAGTGTTTTCTGAGCTCGAGTTTCCTATTTACTTTGTCCCACTTGGTATTCCTTGGGCTCTGTAGGCGGTAGTTCTCTGTTTACCAGTTTTCAGTTTCTTACTAAGTTTCTTCCCTTCTTCCTTATCGATATAGTCCACTCTCTTCCAATAAAAATCTCTAGTTTCTTTTTTCCTCCTTCTCTCCCACTCTTTATTGCCCTTCCCCTATCTCCCAGTTCTTCCTCTTTTTCCTTCTAGTCATACTTTTTGGGCTTAGGTTCATTCACATCAGGAGATGAACCAACCAGAAGCCACTTTTTCTGTATTCATATTTCTTATTGTGTGTTGTAGGCAGAGAAGACATTTCATTTTAGGTGCTGTTATAATAATAAAATGCGTAGACTATTTTCTCTTCAAGCTTAATGTAGCTCCTCAGAATCAGGAAAATAGATTTTGTTTGCCTGACCTAATTTTGCAAGTACCACTTAATTCTCATTTGCTCAAAATTTTGAAGTCCTTTTCTATCTTTTTTATTCCCTTATAGTTATGAAGAACCTTAGCCCTTTTCCTGTTAAAGTAGCTTTTTTCTCCTTCCTTTTCTGTATTAATCTTGAAAATCCAGCTAAATTGTCTTTTCCCTTGTGAATAAGTCTTTTTTTTTTTTTTTAAGTTTCTTCCAGGATGGACTGAAAGCTGTTGAAACCCTCAAACCTTCCATTGAAACTCTCTCAACAGATCTTCACATAGTAAGATGTGACCTCCCACACTTGTGTTGTAACAGTTTTTACTATTAAAAAATATTTTTACTTCAAATGTTGTCACTCTTTCTTCTTGAATTTCCATATTATTCTATCAGAAACCCTTGTTAAAATTTATTTTTATATTATTCTGGATTGAACAAAAAAAACCAAGCATTTCTATATGCAATGTAGATCATAAAAAGATAATGTGTGAAATAGTACATTTCTATTCCATACAACTTGCTTTTTCTCCTCTTAGACTGTATCATATAAATTCAACATATTATCTTCAAAACTATACTCTTTATATTGAGCAGTTTTCTTCTAATGCCACTTAGCATGGTTGTCAATTCTTCCGTATTCCTGCTTATTACTTATCCTTGTTTTGGTTGTTTGGAATAATTTTCTTGTATAATGATCTACCAATCATTTTGATAGCCTTTTGGCTTTCTTCATTTTAATCCAAGTTTTGCCTTTTCTTTCTAATTTAGATCAAACAGGCCCAGGATGAAGAAAGGAAGCAGTTAATACAACTACGAGATATTTTAAAATCAGCACTCCAGGTTGAACAAAAAGAGGTGAGGGGATTTAATTTTGTAGGATCTATGGTTCTCTTGTTTGTTTCTAAATAGCTTTGAGAAACAGAGTGGTGTAATAGTGAAAAGATCACTGGGTTTAGGGTCATTGAACCTGACTTCACATCCTTTTTCTTTTATTTGCTACCTAAGTGTTCTTGGGCGCTTTACCCTCTTGATGCCTCAGTTTCTCACTTGTAAATTGGAAGAGGTTGGAATGGATAAGCTTGATGCTACCTTCTAGCTCTACCAGCCTATGATTCTTAAAACAGCATTATAAAATCAAGTTCTGTTGCTGTTTAAGGTCCTGATCTTTAATACTACCTTGTAAAATCTCCTCTCTGTATCACCTGCATGGGCAGTGGGCCGAAGAATTGTTCTTGGTGGCTCTGCCTTTCTGTAACACTGTGCTATATCACAAAGGAAAAGACTTTATTTATGCGGATTATCTTCTGTTAAAATGTTAAAATCTGCTAAAATGTTAATGTTTTCATCTTTTCTCTTTATACACATAAGAAATATAAACTCATAATAAAAAAGGGTTTTAAAAAAGATTTGTGTCTTCCAAGGCAGAAATCAGAATGGTTAAAAACCTATAGTCTCTCCTAAATAATATGTTTAGAAGGGAGGTGTCATAGTATGGTAGAAAGAATATTAAGCTTGCAGTTTGGCATTTTGTTCCTGACATTAAGCTTGGACAAGTCACTTAACTTTTCTAAGCTTTGTTTTCCTTATCTGTCAAGTGAAGGCCTTGTTCTAAGGTCTCTTGCAGCTACTATTTTCTGTGAAAAGTGGTATCGCTGAATGTTAACATACCAACTGATACCAGGACTTGTACTAGTTGGACTTGATTTTTAAGATACTTTAAAGGCAGTTTTTGTAATAAAGCCCAGTACAGTGTCATTAAGTTATTGCCTTTCCAAAAATAAGCTGTTCTTTCACTTTATATCTCTTTGCTTTGCACTGTAGGAAATGTTTTAAGATGAGAAAACAGGTTCATGTTAACATGCTAGTAATTAATTTAGTAGTAACATAAAATTCAGCATTAAGATTTTTTGTTTTATATTCTTGTCCTATAACTGAATATTGTTATTTTTTTCTCCTGAAAATGCATTTGCCTTTTGTGACCGAAGTCTAGGAGAGTAAGTAGTCTAGAATTCTATAAATTGAAGTACTTTGCATGTTCCTTTCTTGAACATCAAGAAACTGGATTTTTCTCCCCTATTTCATTGGGTAGAAGTAGCTTAAATGTGTGGCCCTTTATTTCCTTTTATATCCACATAATTTTGACTAGAGGACAGAGACTCTTGGTTCTCCCACTTCACCCTAAACAGTGAAATTGCCACCAGGAACTTCCAGAGCTCATAATTTGTCATTTTAAGTTCCCTACTCAAAATGCAGCCTGGAACACTGCCATTTTCTTTCTGGTGTTGAAAATAAATTAAATCCAGTTCCTTGGTTTAGCTACTTAGTGAAATTTCCTGGATTTTTTTTTTTTGTCCATTGTGTATGGAAATGTGTATTTTCCTGGTTTCAGTGCACTGAGGAGCTGTCTTTGTAAACATTCACAGGAAGAACTGTATTTTTGTGAATAAGTTAATGTGTATTTTTGTCCTGGTGATCAGTCTTGCTGCAGTGCAAATTCCTCTGTGGATTGTTTTCAGTGACTATTTAAAAGAGAGGCTGGGTTGTGCTTGTTAGTCTTGTTTGGTTCAGCATGTTAGTACTTTGGGGCCCTCTGTGGAGCATCATTCAAGGAGATTGGGCTTCAGGGACGTAGCTCTTATGGTTTTGCCTTCTGGTTCTCATACCCCACATACTGATAGTGTGAATGGTTTCATTGACAACGTCACTTTCTGCTCCCATTTATTTATATTTGCACCGTCTCCCTCCTCACATTGGTTGTATGGGAAATTCAGCTATAAATATTCTTCTTCTTTTTTTTTTTTAAATTTGGGAGGAGCGCTAAGACCACAACTCCATCCCGCATTCTTTCCTTTTCACTCTCCCTACTGCAGTTCTGATTAAGCTCTTACCTCCTTATTTAAGCCTAGGTTATTATTAATACAGTCTCCTAGCCCATTTGCCACCCCAACCCCTTTTTCCTAGTTCTATCTTTCATAACACTACTATACTAACCTAAACAGTTATAAACCTAAACAATTCTAAAATAGTTTTCATTAAGTCACCTCCTTGCTCAAAAAATTTCCTTAGTTTCTCATTGCCTACCAAGTAAAACCCAAACTCAGCTTGGCATTCAATGTCCTTTACAACTTGACCCCAGATCTACCCTTGTAGCATCATCTCAAACTATACACTCTCGCTTTAGGCCAGAGGTGTCAAATATGAACTCCCTAAGTATGGCCCTAAACAAATTAAAATGTAATCAGAAAATATTTAACAAGATAATTAAAAATACAAATAAAAAATTACAGTGCATTTGAAAACTAAGTCTGTATGCTGTCCCCATAGATCCTCAGGTAAGATTTAGTGGCCCTTGACACCACTGTTGTAGGTGAACTGAACAATATATTTGCCATTCTCTAGATACAATTCAGGCTTTCTTTCCTGCATCTTCTGCCTGTTGAATTCCTCACCTTTCAAGACCTAACTCCAAGCCTAACCTTCTCAAGTCAAATAAGATAGCATATTAAAGCACTTTGTATACCTTCAAGCTCTCTATGAATGTTAGCCATTATTCTCCATGAAACCTTTCTTGAACTACTTGGGTTTATCTCTCTTCTCTTCTCATTAACATATTCTAATTTTCATTTTACTTATCTCAGTTCATGTCTCACAACTCCTACTAGATTGTAGATTCCTTGATGACAGTTGTCATGTCTTACTCATCTTCGCATCTCCTCCAGGCCATAACACAGTGCAATGCATATGTTAAGCACTTAATCAATGGCTGTGGAAATGTTGAAAACATACACACACACAGAGGTTTCCTTGCAACCTAGAAAACACAGGTTATTGTACTGTGACAATTCCAAACATTAGAGGTAAGCAGGATAAAAAGCAGAAGAATTTGGGATGTGGGAAGAATGAAGACAAAAATGTACATTGAAAATGAAGTATTGAGGCCAGGAAAAAGCCTCTTGCATCCCGGAGTGGCTGTTCAATGTGTTACTAGGAATGGGTAAGAGAAGTTTTTGTTTTTGGATGGAAGACTGAGCACAGCTAAGAAAAGCACCAAGTTTAAAAAAAAAAAACAAACCAAGGCAGAGCCAACTCAAAGGTTTATCGGCCCTCTGGGTACAGTGCAAGGCCTGTGTTTGCTTTACTTGAGTACTGTTAGGAGGTTTGGGAGCATGGGACTGTTTCCACATTGCTTGCTATTTTCAGCTTTGCAGAGAAGCATAAAAAATTTACCAGCACATTCACCCTATCTTCGTGTTTATTTTTAAATTTTTTTTCCCCTACTCCATCTGCCCCAGTGAGCACACAGGTAGTCAAATAAATATTTCTAACTACAGCTGTCTGCCTCCTTTTCCAACTGGCTATATGTCAATATTAAACCTTTCAGCTCCGCTGTTGTTGGGGTTGGTGGTTTTGGAAATTGTATCTTGAATTGCTTTTCAGGGTTCTAACAATTGAAAATAGTTGATAATGCAAGCTGTGGGTGATATGCAATTATTTGGAAGATAAATGTTACAGATTTTAAAATGAGCTTCCTGACTAGCAAGTTGAGTGTTCCCATCTCTCTACCTCTAATCACAGAATAAATGTAGTTTGCATTATTATTATTTAGATTCTGGTTCCTTTTGGTTATTTTTCCTATTTCACCCCTCATTGTTTGGGCTATGTAAAATAGATTGAACAGTAATATACCTGACATGTGGCTATGATTGATGACTCTGACCTGGGTGGTGTACAGTGGAGTTGTGTATAAGGATACTAGAAAAGTAGGATGAAGCTAGAATACAAAGAGCTTTAAATGCCAACCAAAGGACTTTCTTTTTGGTACTAGAGACAATAGGAAACCACTGAAATTTATTAGGAAAATCATTTTGGTCACTGATGAAGTTACAGTGGGGGGATACCCAAGTCAGGGAACCAGTAAGGAAGCTGTTGGTCCAAGTAAGAGGTAATGAAGGCCTAAGTGGCAGTAATGGGATAGACAGGAGTCTAGTTTTGAACATTTTGAGTTTGGAACCACCCACAAGATATCAGGGTTAAAATGTCCTCCAGGTAATTGGAGATGTGTGACTGGACCTTGCTAAAGAGACCAGGACTGGATAGTCTAGGGGTCATCCACATAAAAAATAATTAAACCCATGAGGGCCGATAAGGTCACCAGTTAAGAGAGTATATAGAGAGAAAAGGGCCCAGAACAGAGCTTTGGGGATACCCACAGAAAGGGGATGTAACATGGATGATACTCCAGTAGATGAGCAAGAGGCACAATTAGACAAGTACAAGGGGAACCAAACTCCCCTAAAACACTGAGAGAGAGGAAGAGAGGGAGAGAAGAGAGAGAGAGGGATCTGTTACTAGCTTTTTAAATAACAAATTATATATACTTACTGGTTTTGCTGCCTCATTACTCTCCCTTTGTAGTATGATTCTGTGTCTGCTACCCACAGAAAACTCAGGAGTCCATGAACTTGATTTTAAAAAATATTTTTATAACTATATTTCAATATAACTGGTTTCCTTTGTAATTCAGTGCATTTCATTTTGTGCATTTAAAACATTATTTAGAGAAGAGCTCACTAGGCATCACCAGACTGTCAAAGGGGTCCATGACCCACACAAAAAAGGTTAAGAGCCCCTACGCTAGACAAATAGAAAACTGTCAATGAGGGCAGGGGGAACATTTGTCCTAAATCCATTTCATTTTAATTGATTTGCCCTAATGTTCTGTCCTCTGTAGATGTTTTTTAATTGTCATCCATTGTGTTATTCTTCTTCCCACCTTTATATCATCTGCAAGGTGGACCAGCATGCATCCTTTTTGAAAATGATGGGAGTGGGCCATATGATTTCCAAAGTCTCTTTTCAGTTCCAAAACCTGGGATCCTAAAGTATCATGCCTAGCCAATATTTGCAAAATACCATCAGATCCTTCTGAGGTGCCATAAAAATCCCAAACATTTTTATACAGTAAGATGCCCATTTCAGCTAAACCGTGTAAACCAAGGTTTCTTAACCTGGAGTCCATGACCTTGTTTTTAATGATACTTATTTCAATATAATTTGTAATCCTATCTCTTTTATGCATCACCAGACTGCCAAAGGGGTCCATGACAAAAAAGGTTAAGAACCTTTACTTTAAACTTACAGGTGATCAGTCTCTTGACTTATTCAAAGTTAATCACGGAATGGTTTTGATCTCCTTGGAGGAAAGAATGAATGAATGAAGAGAGGGAAGAGCTCAAGATAATTTTGACCATAACAGATTACTAGACTCCCTAAATAGACTGTTGTCTTGTTTCATGATCCTATTTCCTAGAATTGTGTGTCAGGAAATTAAAATTTGGGCCTCATGGAAGGACAGAATGTCTATATAAAGGAATATGAAAAGGAAAGTATGTGGCAATTTATTTTATCACCTGGAAAAGAAGATAAACTTGGTACATCTCCAGGTTAGATTAAACTCCCTTCAGCAGGAATAATTAGGAAGAAGGTAGGTTGAGAATTTTGTGGGATAAATGCTGTTCTACTTACTTAAAACAATTAAAATTTTAAAAGATAGTGTGACCTCATTCAGTGTAATTATTTATAAGTTGTCATTCCTATGGAACTCTTTGAAAGCAGAGACTTTATTTGTACCCCTCGTACTTAGCTCAGTGACTTACTTTTTAATTTATTCAATAAATGTAAGGTTTAAAATAGAAAAAAATATTTTGGCTTCCTCCTTAATTCTTTTCCTTAGAGAATACTATGCTGAGATGAATGAATTTTTTTAGACCTATTCAGAAGATCTGTAAGTGGTACCAGTTAATATCTTTAGCATGTACACATTTAACAGCACTAACCCATGTGATGTCACCACTTATTTCTGTGTGGGTTTTTATTAAATCAATAGATTCACTTCTCAGATCTTTGATTTATCCCTTTGACAGGTTTATTCTTAGGCATTCTCAGAAATTCACTTAGGTGAGCATCATTTTTCCATGCCCCCCTCTTTTCCCCCCATGCCCCTTCCAGTGTACTTAATCTCAGTGGTACTTGATAGGTATCAGCCTAATTTTCAGTTTCAGAGATGGTGAATCCCAGAGAGCCAGGGCCCAAGCCCATTTTTTAAAATTAAATTTATTATTATTTTTTAGTTTTCAACATTTGCTTCCATAAGATTTTGAGTTCCAAATTTTTTCCCCATCTCTCTCCTCTCCGACCACAAGAAAGAAGAAAAAACAAACAAACAAACAAAAAAAAGAGAGCAAATAATGTGCCTCGATCTACATTCAGACACCACAGTTCTTTTTCTGGACGTGGACATTTTCCATCATGAATCTTTCGGAGTTGTCTTAGATCCCAAGCCCATTTCTTGAAGAAGTAGATTTGTCCTTTCCATTAGAACGTAACTACTAGACAAGCTCTTCTTAGAAATGGAGAAGGGTCTTTCTAGTTTTTATTCTTCTTGATCAGGCTGATAAATTCACTGACTTTATGTCTAGGACAGTTATTACTTGAGCACAATTTAAATTCAAAGATGAAGAGAAGACTTTTTGTGCTTGACCTGTGTAGTGGTGTTGGTATGTTTTATAGATTCAGTACTAGGAGTTTTTGCTGAGGTTTGATAATGTCCAGAAGGTTATAGGATCTTTCTTATAAGTATAGAATCAAGGAATATTTTTTTTAAATGCTTTTTAGGGGAATATTCAATGTCCATTTTTCCTTTATCTCCAGGTACATCTAATGTCGTTTGTATGCTTGTGTGTGACGTGTCTCAACCTTAACATGTCAAAACTTGAACTTATTTTAGTTCTACTCTGTCTTGCTCAGCTACCTCTTGTATTTTTTCCCTTCGTGTGTTGGAAAGAGTGCTGGATTCAGAGTTCAGAGACCTGTGTTTAAATCCTTTCTCCACCAATTACTAGCTATGTGAATTTTGGCAAGTTATGTAATCTCTCTGAGTCTCAGTGCTTCCTCATTAGTATTGTGGTGTATAAAAAATTTGAGAGACATAATTTCTGGGCAAGTAATAATTTTATTAATTATAGCTAATGAGCAATTAATAAAAAATGGTCATTTGACCTTCTCTTGTAAACCAGAGATGATCATGGCAGCTTCATGATGCTTATACACCCTTGGAAGAATGGGTATTCCCAATACGTCGCAATCAACCAGTTAACAATTTGGTTGTTAACAACCACTTGGTTAACAATTAATGAGAAGAATGAGTATTAAATAATGAGAGGTGGAACTGTTCTTTAATTTAAAAAAAATATTTCTTTGCTTTTTTTGGAGGGGGGAGGGCAGGGCAATTGGTGTTAAGTGACTTGCCCAAGGTCACATGGTTAGTAGGGGTTAAGTGTCCGAGGCAGGATTTGAGCTCAAGTCCTCCTGACTCCAGGGCCAGTGCTCTATTCACTGTGCCACCCAGCCACCCCTAGGTGGACCTATTCTAATGAGAGAGTGGGGATGTGATTTGATTGTGTCACTTTTACTCCCAGACCACCCCGAGCCTGCAGCCTCAAGCTTTAACAGCCTAGACAAACCAAGCCTGAGTAAAACATTGTGTGCTTCCCCAGTTGGACTGGGTCTGAACCAGATGGAGGAGAATGTTAAATGCAATCCCATTATAGGAAATAGGAAGGGAAAAAAAATGCTGGATCTCCCCAGTATTAACAATTGGTTATTTAATAACCATTTCTCTCAGTATAATGAGTCAGTAATACTTGTATTACCTAACTTATAGGGTTGGCATGTGAAACATATTCTGTAAACCTTGAAGTGGTATAGAAATATAAGCTAATGAGAGGCAGCTCTCCAGTGGCTGGAGAGCGTGCCTTGTAGAGCCAGATTCTAGTCTTGTCTCTGACATAAACTGGCTGTGCATCCATAGGCAAGTCATTTAACCAGTGCCCAAAACGACTTTCTGAGGGCATAATTTACAGAGCAGATGCCAGTCTGCATTGGTAGCCTCTCTTTAGGAATTTCTTATACCAATGAAATCACAGGTCTAATCTAAAAAGAAGTTAAAATTAGAAATAGAAGTTGTTATGTCTTCACCAGCACTACCACCCTTCTGGTTCTCTAGGTAAATTGATCATGTCAATTTGTCACTCATCTTTCCCTTTTGCCTTCCCCACATCCAAGCCATTAATCAGTCCAGTCAACAAAAATGTATTTAGTGCTTACTATGTAAGGGATACAGTGACAGCAAAAATAGTCCTTGCTTTCTGGAATTAGCTGAGTTAACTGAGTGAAGAATGGCTGAGGTTGGAAGAGAGGCTTGAGAAAGGAACTCTATCCAGAAGCTATTGCAACAGTCTAGGGATGTTCAGATCAGGGCTAGCACATAGTCTGTGTGAGTGAAGAGGAGATGAATATGGAAAAAATTGTGAAGAGGGGATCTGGGGGGGGGGGCAATCTGCTGCTAGATAGTGGGAGGGGATGAGATCAAGGGTGCATGTAGAGGCAATGGCTTTGTTAAGGACAAGGACCACTTCATTGGAGACAGTGGTGATGTGAGATTTGGTGGCGGGGAGAAGTTGGAGCTCTCAGGAATAGCCTCAAATATTCCTGGTGAAGTATGACGCAATCTCTTTGGCCGAGGGGTTTGGGGGAAGGAGTACTGTGAAAGGCTTGAGGAGAGGTAAGGTCTAGAACAGCTGCTCTGGGGAGTGGGATAGGTAGCCAGTTTGGGAGAAGTAGAACGTTAGGCCCGCTGCAGAGCAGACCCAGTTGAGAGCAGATGACATGAGTTTGTAGTGTCCCAGGTTAGCAGAATTTAGTGATTTCTTCAGTTCCATTTGTCAGTATGAAAGTAAGAGCTTCAGAGGTAGAGAGTGAGAAAGCCATCAGTTTGGGGTTTGGTATGGAGTAATCAGAAATAGGACAGGGGGAGCAGGGGATACGAGAGAGGAGGATTCTGTTCAATTACCAAATTCTGCCAATTACTTCAATACAGCCTCTTTGAGCTTTGTTGTAGCCTCTTCTTTGCTTTTCAGGCACATCTCTCCCTACTCCAGTCTGCCCTCTACACAGCACCCAGCATATTTATTAGACACTTGCCTGTTTCAAAACATACAATGGCTCCTTAGTGCCTTTGGATTAAATCCAGTCTTAGCCTGTCATCCAGGACCTTGTGCCAACTTGCTTATTTATGCCATACCATCTAATTCCTTATGACTTCTTTCTGTGACCTCCATCTAGATTCATTATACTAGCAACAGCCTCTTCTTATTTCTCTGTGCATTACACATTTAATTCATCCTCCTTGGAATGGCCTTGGCTCTCCTTTCTTCCAGTCTGTATTTTCATTTTCAAAATTCACCTCCAGAACTCACCTTCTGTGACTAACCTAATATAATTCTGTTCCCTCCTCTACTAGACACCCTCAGGTATTTATACACTCAGTGTGTTTTGTGTTAATTTATACTTGAGAAAGTGAATTGAATATTGAATGTTGCCCATAAAGAGCCCTTCAAGTGTATTTTATGTCTGTTGTTTTGTTTTGTTTTCAGTTTTCTTATCTCGTTGGCCAGGTCACACTGTTCATTCATACTGCTCTTGCAATCTAGTAAAACTCAAGGTTTTTTTCCTCACATGGCCAGTTTTCTAACCATGCCTTTATCCTACATGTATAGAAATGACCGTGTAGTATTTTTATAGTAAGTTCTTACTTGATGATGAATCATCAGCAATGCTGAAACAGGGAGAAAGCACTTAATTGTGCAGAGTGGGTGGAGACACTACAAATTTGTGTCACCTACTCTCCTCTGGGCCAGCTCTGCATCAGGGCTGATATTATATTCCTCCCAAACTGATTCCCTATCCCACTCCCCAAAGCGGCTCTTCTAAACCTTGTTTGTATTTAATTAAATGAAAGATGAAACTCTAGTTTGATTTCTAGTTTAAAGTGAAATTCCTCACCCAGATTCTCCATTTGCCTAATGGATAGTACTTCACTATTATTAAAATGCACTTGTTCAGTCACCTAAAATGAATTTACCTTCAGTACTGTTGATTTTGAGAGCTATTTTACTCATAGTGGGTCAGGGGTGGCAAAAATCTGTAAGATAGGAAACCAAATGAAATTTTATCCTCCAGGACCTCAGACAAGCCTTAGTAAGCCACATTCTGTGACATCTAGATCACTAACTGGCCAGAAAGTTTGGATGTACTGTTATCATCTCCTGTTGTGTTGAGCAGTTCTTAAAAGTTCTGTGTCTCAGAATGAGCTTCCATCTTCTTTTACTAGCAAAGAACATGAAATAAAATACCTTTCGTCTGAATTGGTGTGTCATAATGTAAGAGGGGAAAGTGATTTGCTTTTGTAGGAAGGGAGTCTGTTCAATTAAAAATAATCCAATTGGACCAGGATTAAAATTGTTGAAGGGGTTGTAATACATGATTTCTGAGGTCTCTTTTGGTACTAAGTAACTATTAATTTATGACTGCTTCATCATTCTTTAGGAATCGCAAATTAGGCAAAGTACAACCTATAGTTTACACCAGCCTCAGGGAAATAAAGAACATGGGACTGAAAGGAATGGTAATCTCTACAAGAAAAGTGATGGGTGAGTCAAGTATTTTCAAAAATAGAATTTGTGATTTTTACACTATTTGTATTAAATTTGAGACTATTTTTTGTGTTCTTTTTAAAAACAGGATCAGAAAAGTATGGCAAAAAAGGAAATGCTCAGTTAAAAATGGTTTTCTGACAATATCCCATGGTACCGTAAGTACTTCCATCCACCAAAAATTCTTGTTCTCTCATATAAGCATATGTTTGTGTTCAGAGTGATAAAAACTGAAGGGCAACATGGTATAGTGGATAGAGAACTGGCTTCAGAATTAGGAAGACTTGCATTCAAGCCTGGTCTTTGTCTCTTACTAGCTTTATGACCCTGGACAAGTCACTTAATCATTTAGTATTCTAGATAGCTAGCTCTCTAAGATGAATATGTAGAGTAATAATAAAAACAGTAACAAAAACTAACATCTACCTAGCTGTGTGACCTTGGGCAAGTCACTTAACCCCAATTGCCTTGCCTTCCCCCTTCCAAAACAAAGAAACAAACAAAAAAACTAACATTTATATAAGGCCTAGTCCAGAGCAGGTACTGTGCTAAGCATTTTTAAAGTCATATTTCATTTAATCTTCACAGCAACCCTGCAAGGTAGGTGTTTTCATTCCCTTTTTACAAATGAGGAAACTGAGGCAAATTGTGTTTAAGTTATTTGCCCAGAGTCATAGTAAATATCTGAAGCCAGATTTGAACCAGCTAGTCTTCCTGACTCCACACCCAGCCCTCTTATACATTGTGCCGCCTACATGCCTCAGAGCAGCTATAGATCTGCTTTAGTAGAATGAATATCCCGGGCATTGAAGTCAGGTACAAACAGAAAAGGTAGGACTTCAGTGTTGAGGAGGAAAAAGTTCATTGGGGTTGGGTTTTGTTCCCCAATTTTTAGTGTATGATAATATCTGAGCAACTATAGTTCCCTTTTCCAGTGAAAGGGAAACATGTTGTCCATTAGATCTGTTTTCATGTTGTATTTCATGGTGACTTGCAGAGGAAGCCCAGTTATGGCATCTGGAGCAGGGTTCATCAGTTGATAAGCTAGAACTGTCTCAGGGTGATTCTTTAAGGTGACTTTCTGAGGAAGCACATTTATGGTGGAGATAAGCCATAGAAAATTCTGCTTAGAAGATGGTGGTAGTTCTAAGGTATTTTATCCCTCTCTGAGGTTTCTTTAAAAATAGCACATGGGGCCAAATTATCCTGAAGGACACTGGGTGATTAGTCTTTGATTGAGGTGGTAAGTGGCCTTAATGGCATAAACTCCTTATGTTGCAGTCTACTGCTTACAGAAACAGTGAGGGAGCTGTCCTTCAGTTTCCCCTCTTCCTGACAGGTTTCTGCGCTGAAATACGGCAATTTTCTCAACATGGGAGACGTCTACTTTGTCCCTATATTTTTGTCTATTTTTTTTCTAATTTTTCTTGTGGTTGTTTCATAACAGAGTGCTCCCTTTGGTGGGAGGGGAGAGAAATTTTCTTTTAAATTGTTGGTAATCTGGAAATCTGAACTATAGGAGAAGAGTACTATGAATGCAGTAGTATCGACCCAGGCACACCAGATAAACTGTGCCCAACCTAAATCAGATCCTTACATTACCTTTTCTGACTTACTAGGTGAATCTCCAACTTTGCCAGATACATACCACAGAAATGACCTGGGAGACCATGTTGCCTGACCTCTACCTGAACAAGATTCCTGTGTATAGCATGCTTAAGGAATGGTCCTCCAGTTTTCAGTTCAGTGATTTAATCAAAGGGCAATCCACTACCTCCGGAGGGTGCCTTTCACTTTGGGATAGCTCTAGAGATTAGAAAATTATTTGGTTTCTCTAGCTAATTCTGCTATTAAATCCTGTATAGGTAGGCAATTTTGAAGGTAGAAGAAAATCAGGGATTTTCTGTTGTTTTGTTGCTGTAGTCAGGATATATAGGTATAAGTATGTATTTGTGTATACACTGAAGGAATGAATTCATCCAAGCTATGTTTATACTTCTCTTACCATACCTGTTTATTTGAACTAAAATCTACTGAATTCTACAGAGATTCTATCAGAGAGTAACAACATACTTTAATTTCACACCTATTTGGAAAGTATTGATTCTTGCACATTCAGCATTTTCATATAATTATGAAAGGTATAATCAAGACTCTGGATCTTAGTTTAAGCTAATAAATGATTACCCTTTCAGAGCACAAGTAAAAACAAGGCCCTGAATTGTGTGAATACACTGATTGTCCTCTTTTTCTAGGTATATAAGATTTTTTTAGACATCACTGCCCTTTTCTTGAGTTTCCCATCAGAAAATGGTTTAGATTCTTTTAAAATTTGAAGTGATGCCCCACTTTCAAGCTGTTCACATAAATGTAACCAGCATCACTAGGAAGCTGACAACTCGGCTTGTCCTACGACTTACATATTTAATTAGTGCTTTTTCTTTGGAGGGGAAATGCTCTCTAGGGATTCCCCTACTCTGTGAACATGTGGCCCCTCACTGGATTTGGTAGGGATCTCTGGCTGTGCCTCCAGCAGCTTCTGGATTGAACAGATTGAGCCAGCCATGGCATGCCAGAGATGAGAAAGCAGATTGTGAGTGCTTCATTCTAAGATGTGTCAGATTCCTTCTTTGCCAGGAGAAATGAAGAGGATAATCTGACAACGCCCCTGACAGTTACTGAGCTCTGTTTTTCCCTCTTCTAAAAGTGCTCTCTCCCTCAACATTCTGCATTTGCTGTAAGTCAAAGACTCACTTCCCTCCCCCATTTGCTATTTTATGTAGTCTCATTCCAGGTGGTGAATCAAGTCAACCAGTGCTGAGGAAAGGTGTCTTTGAGGATTTGGGGTTTTTTCCATGTATATGTGTATTACACATTTAATGTCTCCTTCGTGTGTTAATTTGCAATCAGGAGAAAGCATTGCTTTCCAGTGCAGCTGTCTAAATAGGCACCCAGGAGTAGGATCTGGTACAGCTGCAAATCAGCTCTTTAAGAGAAGGAATCAGAAATTATATTTGTGATGTTGGGGGTGGAAAACCCTTTCTTGGAAGCTAGCAAGTAACTTAAACTTAAATAATTGGTTTCCCTCACCTTCGTCCAGCTAGTTGAGGGTTAATGATATCCACCAGTGTATATTAAAGCTCAAATTTTGGGGTTCCCTGTTGGCTAAAGCTAATAATTCTACTTTCCCCATGCTGGTAAGAGCTGATCCTTGGCCTCTTTTATAGTTACCATGTGACTTTGCTCTAGGGTCACATAACTCTCATTACTCCCTGTTGTTAATTTTCCAGAATTGGACTAGTGGTAGGTTCAGGAAGGTTGTGAAAAAAAATTTGAGTTTTATTCTGAGAGATTTAGAAGTCCGTTATGAAGGTATAGATTACCAGCGTTCTTTTGCCTGGACTTTTCTGTGATTTTAGTTACAGAAATGTTACTTTCTCTTTTTTCCTAAATAGTCAGAAACAAAGAAGTCTTATGAACTTCATATTCTCGTCCCTACATAACTGGCTTTAATTTTTTTAATATATGATCCTTAGGGAGTCAGTGAACACTTCCTTCTTCCTAACTCCAATCCCCTGGGCTTTATTGCTATATGACTAGTTTTATCTCTTAAACATAGGTAAATAAGATACTTAACTAGGATAGGGTATGCAATTAGGACTAAGCTTAATTGAGATCTGTTTGCCCATTGTTTGGAATTAAGTCCCAAAGTATTTTCAAAATGTTTTCCCCTTAAACTAAATGCTTAATTTAATGAGATTTTTCTCTATAGAGCGTGAAAATTGTTTTGTGAGCCAGAAGATGGAAGGATATATTTTGGTATTAGTTGGAGCAGGAGGTTAATTGAAATATTTTATTTAAAATTTAAATTATTTTAGATTAAAACTGAATTATTCTAAATTTAAATTAAATTGTTTTAAAATATAAATATTTTACATTGTATAAAGTTCTTTGTCCCTGTCAGTCCAGTGACTTGTTGTTGCAGATATATGCAGACGTTTTTCCAGTCAATGAAGCCATCAATAATTTACTTATATTTAACAAAGTACCGCCATCCATTCCCTCATTACTATTTACCGTGTATTTACTATTGGATTCTATTTCATGAGTGAATATAGCTGCTCTAAGACACAAAAGCCAATCTTTTTTCACACCAACATTCTGCTAACGATCTGTGGCAGCCATTCATGAAATACCACAATTTCCAAAGAATTAAAATTACGGGTTTGGGGCAGCTAGGTAGCACAGTGAATAGAGCACTAGCTCTGGAGTCAGGAGGACCTGAGTTCAAATCTGGCCTCTGACAACACACACAGACACACACAAAACTAGCCATGTGACCTTGAGCAAGTCACTTAACCCCAACTGCCCTGCCTTCTCCCTCAAAAAAAAAATTTTTTTTAATTAAAAAAAAAATAAAATTACAGGTTTAACAAAGATAATTTGCATGCAAGAATTGGCTTAGAAAAGATTATCTAGGAGAGGTATGATCAGAAGGTGGTTAACTGGTCATATGGGGTAAGCGAGGGATAAGAACAGATGGGGAGCCTGAGTGAGGTGCTAATAACTACAAGATGTCTGAAGTAGGCTGCTCCCAACATGTTAAGTGAGTCATGAGTAGCATTTATGGGACGATAGGAACTCAAATCAGAGAGGATGTGAGGCATAGATGAGTTGTGTTCTTCACCATAGGAGGAGGTACCTATGTGGATGAGATCATAGATCCCTTGTACTATATATACTTCTTTAGGCTTAGAAGATACCAGCAATTAGTGTGCAGTTTAATATTTTCAGAAGCCCTCTTTAAGCATATAGTCTCTTGTAATCTAATAGGGAATAGGAAATTGAGAGTTTTGACAGATATCATACACACGCTAAAAGTAACATGGTGATGAACAGTAGAGTAGGGTTAACTTCACCATAGAATAGTGTATTCTTCATTGTGTGTGAATGTTGACAAACATTGTCTTGTAGAGACATATGTAGTTACCATATAACTTTGCTCTAGGGTCACATAACTCTCATTACTCCCTGTTGTTAGTTTTCCAGAATTGGGCTAGTGGTAGGTTCAGGAAGGTTGTGAAAAAAAATTTGAGTTTTATTCGGAGAGATTTAGAAGTCAGTTGTCTGTCTCAGTCTGGTCTCAGTTTATCTGAATTATGAGGAAGTTCAAAAAGCTTCATTGTGACACTCAGTAATACCTGAAGGTACAAAAATTACCTTTAGCACTTTACAGAACATTTTTTAAATATTTGAAGTTAATTTTTTTATTTTTAGTTTTCAACAGTCACTTCCGTAAGTTTTACATTTTCTCCCCTTCCCCAAGACAGTATGCAATCTGATATAGGCTCTACACATACATGCCCATTAAACATACTTTCACGTTCGTCATGTTGTATAGAAGAATCAGAACAAATAGGAGGAACCATGAAACAGGAAAAAACAAAACAAATAATCTGGTTCACTCTGCATTCCAACTCCACAGTTCTTTCTCTGGATGTGGGTGGCATTTTCCATCATGAGTCCTTTGGAGTTGTTTTAGGACCTTGCCTTTCTGAGGAGAGTTAGGTCTATCAAAGTCAGTCGTAACACACCATGGCTGTTACTGTACAGCGTTCTCCTGGTTCAACTTATTTCACTCAACATCAGCAGAACATTTTTTTTTTAAACTTGGAGTCACAAGTCTTAGATATGAATGATCTTGGGGACAATTATTTCACCTCTCTGTGAAGGGAGAATATCAGGTTCCTCATCTATAAAATGAGGGGTTGAACTAGACAAAAGCCCTTCAAGCTTGAAATCCTATTGTCTTAGAGAAGGTAGAGGAAATGTTGATACCAAGTGAGACAACTCAACACAAAAGTCCTCACCACTACTTCTGGAGAGCCTTCAGAATAGGATCTAGGGGAGGTTCTCCTGGGTCATTTATGATGTACTTGTAGTTGGAGGGGAGGATCTCATAGGACTCTCAGGATGTCCAGATATCTTGGGTTATGTTGAATGAATACCACTTGTTCCAAATAAGCAGGATTTTCTAGTTTTCTTTCATTTTGTTGGGTATGGTGGCCAGAAATTGTGTTCTCTTTGAACCTGGCAAAATTTGGAAATTATTTACTTTAGTTCTTCCTTAGCAAACCCTGGAGGTGGATGAAGGGCAGAATCATATGTTTCACAGGAAGAAATCTTGAGCCATTTTGCTATTTTAAAACATTTCTTTTTCTAAATAAAAGTAAATCCTTCTCCTATCCTCCATTCCAGTGGACTAATTATGATGCTTTATGAAAAGGGGAGAAAATAGCTATTTTTGACACCTTTTTTTTATTCTGTAGCTAACGTGCAGGAGTAGATGTGTGAATGTGGGGTGTTTTGTTGAAATTTCAATGACAGAGGTGCTTTGCTTTAAAAGACACCTCTCAAAAGCTTTTTTAGTCTCCAGAAGTATGGATCTGTTATCTGTCATCACTTCAAGAAGAAGAGAAAATTACTTATCTGCCATTTGTGCTCTCTGAAGGCAATAATTATTGCAAAGCGTACTCTTCAGCTTTCTTTCTCCCTGCTGGGAGTTAGCAATGTGTTTACAGTTATAGATGCATTTTTAATTTAGCCAGAAAAGGGAGCTGAAGGTCTGTGTCAGTCAGTGGCCGTTCTATTTCATCAGCAGGGATTAGGACCTAATGACTCTAAAATTGAGCTGCAGAACATTTCAAACTTAGCCAGGTGTGGCCGAATCCCCTGAGCTGAAAGAGACACATTGATTGCACTAACTACTGTTAGAGATTTCGTTATGGTCATGTCTGCTGTTAAGCTTAAACCACACACACAAAAAATATTCACCCTTTTTCTTGAATGCGGATCTTAGATGAGAAGAATCCACAGAAGGAGGATCTGAAACAGACCTATCTTGTGCCTTCTAGACTTGCCAGATCCTTGAGACCTGAGACCTAAATTTGGTACCCTTCTCTTGCTTGCTTGTTACCTTGTATGCAGTAGGTGCTTAATAAATAGTTTTCATAATACAATTTATTCTAAGGACTATTGTAGCAAACTAGAAAAATCCTTTTTTAAAGGGCATGTCTTCTATTAAATAATGTTATTTTGTGTTTTCCCTTTTCTTGTCTTAGGCTAACCGTCCTCCTGCCAAGCTCAATCTCTTAACCTGCCAAGTGAAAACAAACCCAGAGGAGAAAAAATGTTTTGACCTCATATCACGTAGGTTTTGCTGAGATCCCTGGGGGATCGGGAGAATTGGGAGTCGTTGGGAGGGGGACCTTTTTTGATATTAGCTTCAAGCGTCCCCATTTTAAGTAACGTAACAGCTTCTTGTTGTTGTTCAGTCACGTCCAACTCTTTATGACCCCATTTGGAGTTTTCTTGGCAAAGATACTGGAGTGGTTTGCCATTTCCTTCTCCAGCTCATTTTACAGATGAGGAAACTGAGGCAAATAGTAAATTGATTTGCCTGGGATCATACAGCTAGCAAGTGTGTAAGGCTGCATTTGAACATAGTGAGTTGGGTCTTTCTGACTCCAGACCAGGCACTCTATGTACTGTGCCACCTAACTGCCCCAACATAATAGCTTCCCCTCTGCAGTTCCCTGTAGTTGCTATTTAATCAATACTAAACTTCAGCTGTGTTGTAGGCACTAAATTAAAATAGCCACGAGTCTTATTGTTTTTATCACCTGTAGTGACTACCTGTGACCTTATGAAGCATTTGATTCAGATTTGTAAATAACTACAGACAACCCACCAGCCTGTGTTTTTTATCAACATGTACTTGTCCCTGAAGGTGGCCAGATAGGTGATACTGTAATATTTCAATCATCTGTGATCTCATCGTTGTGGATCCTACTCCACTGGTACCAGTTGCGACCTTTCTAAATCTAGTAGATGAATCTATAGGAATTGTTCTGACTTTTGTGGAGAAGATTATAACTAAATATAATTATGGTTCCTTTTTAAAAACCAAATCAGCATAATTTAATTCTCCCCTGGAAAGAGGATTAGAGGCAATTATTTAACAAAAACTACTGGGAAAACTGAGAAATAGTTTGGCTGAAATTAGGATTAAGAGCAACATTTTATACCATTTATCACAAGAAGCTCTAAATGGATATTAAAGGTCATAATAAAAAATTAAAACCCAATTATGTACCTTTCACAACTATGGCTATAAATAAAATTTTTAGCCAAACAAGGGATAAAGACAATCATGAGATAAAATAATTCAGTTTTGTGAAACTGAAAAGAATTTTCCTGAATAAAATCAATGCAACTAAGATAAGAAAAGAAGCTCTTGAAGGGGGAGGGGAGAATCTTTGCTTCCAATATCTCTGATATGGGCCTAATAGTCAAGGAGTTTAAAAGAAACTAACACAAATATATTATTCAAATAGTCATTCATCAGTGCATAAATAGTTATACAGTATAAGTAAACAGTTCTCAGAAGAATCTAAAACTATAAATAGCCATACGAAAGAGTATTCTTAAATTACTGCGAATCATAAAACCCCACGAATCTTTAAAGCTTGAGTTTAAATCTCAGCTCTAATATTTAATATCTGTATGTACACTTTCCACATCTGTCAAATAAGGAGGTTAAATGAGGTAAGAGATGTCAAACTCAGAAATGGGAACTACAAATTCATACATATCCTGCACATAATATATTGGCTTAGTTTTAAAATGTCACATTATCTATGTTTTATATTTGTGTGTGTGTCTGTGTTGTATATACATACATAGATTGTTACATATTTCCCAATTACATTTTAATCTGGTTCGGGTCATGCTCAGGAGTGTTGCAGGCCAAATGTTTGCTTTCTGGACTGGATGACCTGGAAGATTCTTCCCTGCTTTAAATCTATGGTCCTATGGTCATATGTGTGGGCAGGTAATTCCTACTGGTAATTTTCCCCAAAAACCGAGTGTAAATGTCTAAAAATAGCGGCAGTCATAGCATTTACCAGTACCAGTTTAAGGTAACATTGCCAAAGAGACCCTGTGGTCTTTGGTTTCTGCCTCTTTTCCCAGGATCCCTCTTTGTACTCTCCTGATATCCCATCCAGGTTTTTATCCTGTTCAGTCGTTCTCAACCTTCCTAATGCTACAACTCTTTAATACAGTTCTTCATGTTGTAGTGACCCCCAACCATAAAATTATTTTCATTGCTACTTCATAACTGCAATTTTGCTACTGTTATGAATCATAATGTAAATATCTGATATGCAGGATGTGTTTGTTACAAACTGAACATAACCCACAGGTTGAGAACAGCTGCAAGTGTATACTATTTTTGTAGGGCCTTCTTGCCTGGTTTTAATAAAATCATTACAATTTGATTCTTTAGGAGTTGGGTAGGATGGGCTCATAGAAGATTTTTGTTAACAATATGACAGGCTACTGTACAAATATTTATGCAGGGATGTGGTAGTTAAAGGAAGGTGCATGGGAACAGGTCATAAGAAATCGTGAGTGACATAGGGAAAAATCACTTTCACTCTCAGGAAGTATGGGCCAGATTTAAACTTAGTAACTTGGACAACTCTTTGTTACTCTCTTGTAACCTTTTTGTAACTCTTTGTCTTGTGCCTCTCACTCTTCTACCCTCAGGTTTTTTTTCTTATTCATCATCTGGAGCAGAGCTTCTCAAATTTTTTGTCCTTAAGACTCCTTCATACTTAAAAATTACTGAGGACAGCCCCCTTTTGTTTCTGTGGAATAATCTATTGAATAACTGTATTAGAAATTAAAATGTCCTAGTATTATTTTAAGAATAGTGTAGAGCTCATAGGCCCCCTGAAAAAGTCTTTGGACCATGCTTTGAGAACCGTTGCTCAATAGGAAGAATGAATTGAGTTAAAACATATCTAAGATTCTTTTCACAAGATCACAGGATTTAGTGCTAGAAAAAGGGACCTTAGACATTGTCTAGTCCAGGTGTTCTTAACCTTTTTTGTGTCATTAATTCCATTGACAATCTGGTGAAGTCTTTGGACCTCTTCTCAGAACGATGTTTTCCAATACATAAAATACATAGGATTATAAAAGAAACCAATTGTAATGAAATATAGTTGTCAATATAGTAAATAAAACAAATCCAGAGGCCCCAGGTTAAGAACATCTAGTCTAGTCCATTCTTCTCCTTTAATTAATAATCTAGAGATGGTCTGATCAGATCAAGACATAATAGGATTATCACTTCCCTGGATCTGTATACTATTCCTCTCTTAATGTAGCCTGAGATTTCATTAGCTTTTTTGAATGTTATATAGTGCTGTTGATTTGTACTGTTTGTAATCTACAAAAACCTCCATATCTTTTTCAAGTGAGCAGTTTTCTAGTCATATCTTCCCCATCTTAATATTTTTGAAGCTGATTTTATGAATTGAAGTTTAAGACTTAACATTTATCCCTAGTAAATTTCATTTTATCCGATTTGGCCCAGTGTTATAGTCTGTCAGGATCTGTTTGGATCCTCCCTTTGTCAGGTCCTCTGTTCCCAATGCTCTTTCTGCCACACTGAAGTACTCTTAAAAAGAGAGATGAAGGGGCAGCTAGGTGGCACAGTGAATAGAACACCGGCCCTGGAGTCAGGAGGACCTGAGGTCAAATCTGGCCTCAGGCACTTAAAACACTTCCTAGCCGTGTGACCTTGGGCAAGTCACTTAACCCCAAGTGCCCATACAAAAAGCAAAAAAGAGAGAGAGAGATGAAGAGAGCAAAGAGGAGAGAGAAACCCTATGACAATCAGTTGAGCCTTTTCCTCATAACTCTTATAATTCCTTAATGTAAGGCTGTACCTATTTAGCTAAAATTTTTCTGAGGAATTGGAATTTTTAGTGGGTTCTTCATGGTATTTCACTGTCAATTCCTTCTTTCCTTTCTCTCTGCATTCTGCAAGAACTTTACATTCTGATTCAGATGTAGTAATGGGGACAATCAAAAATATAGTGAGAACTCTGCAATGTAAAGAAGACTGTAAAACCTGTGTTTTCTTAAGAGCTCTTCTATATGCCTCAAGTCCTTGAGATATGGTCCAGATTTAAATTTAGTAATTTCTTTTGTAACTATCTTGTAACCTTTTACCGCTCTACTCTCAGAAGTTGTTTTTCTTGCTTCTATAAAAGGTCTGATCCCATAATCCTAAAGAACTAGAAAGGAACTTAGAGCTTATCTAATTCAACTCCTTTATTTTATATATGAGGAAACTAAAACCCAGGGAAGGGAAATGACTTGACCAAGGTCAAGTTGGACCAAACTCCAGGGGACCCTCCTAGCTCTCCAGCTCTTGGTTAGCTGTCTAATTTTGATTATCTTTATTCTCCCGTACCATACATAGGTTGTCCTCATTCCTATGTAGTATGCATAGGAAGTATTTGATCATTAATTAAGCCTGCATTTTTTACTTCCTGCCATATAGATATTTTCTGTACATGACATTAAGTTATACAGTTTATGGTGTGCTTGGAATTTGTAAGAGTAAAGCAGATTTTCTTTATCCCTAGGAAACAAGACCACATCACATCATTGGAGTTTATTTTTCTAATCTTTCCCATCCTTCTTTTAGATCATTTTTGTAGCCATATACCTTATAATTTCCGACTCCTTTTTTGCATAATAATGTATCTTGGAAGGCACAGAGGGGAAAAAATTGCTTCTACCGTCTTCCCCCATAGTGAATTTCCCCTTCAAAAGAGAGACAAGCTTAGTTTGAGTTGAAAATTTCTCAGCTTTCAGTGGATGACTTCTAATGCAGATTCCCAAGATATGGTGCAACCTACCAATAAGATTGATTATACAGAAGTGTTTATGGGCTTATTTTGTCTTGGTATATAGTTTTGTCATGTAGGCATGCCTCCGTAACTGAGCTCTCTTCCAATCTACCTATAGGCCTGGAAAGAACTTCCTTTAAAGGATTTATTGGGTCAGAAAAATAAGGTTCATTATTGCTGCATTTGAATCTAAAATATACCTTAATTATATAATTTTTCTGTCCTTTTATTATTTAAAAAAAAACTTTTTGGTTCTGAACTCTCAATTCATTGGAATAGAGAATTCCTGGTAAGGAAATCCATTGTCTGTACAGCTCAATTGATCAATCAATAGACATTTGTTAAATGCCTGCTGTGTTCCAGGTTCTAAGCACTGGGGCTACAAATGCACGAAAAAAGGCAGTCCTTACCCAAAGGAGCTTAGTTTAATGGGGCAAGACTGCACAGAAGAGAGCTGAACTCTATTGTACCTTGTCTTGGAGGGTTTGGGGGGGCACTGAGTTGTTATGTGACCAATAGGCCAAAAGTCACACAGCCAGAATGTGACAGGCAGGACTTGAATCCAAGTTTTCCTCACTCAATACTGGCTCTCCTTCATGTTCTTAGTTATTTCAACTTGATGATAGAGATGTAGAATGAGGGAGAAACTGTCATTTCAATGATCTCCAGGTCATGCCAGTATATAAAAAGATTAGAGTGGTAGAATTAAATAACTTAGGAAGTCAGGAAACCTGAGTAATCTAGCTTTATAATGTGGGGTGTGCCACTTCATCTTTGTCCCTTTTTCATGACTCAGTGTCCTTATCTGTGAATAGGAAAATATCACTTCCCTTATCTTACCAGGAACAGATATAAGAATAAAGTAAGATAATATTTGGGCAAATAATTCAAGACATATAAAAACCCATGGCGGAATTGGCTGTGCCTACCAACTTTCCTTGGCTGATTACTGCCACTACACCCCTCCCCACACTCTCTGTTCTACCATTCTGCTCTCATCATTTTTAGGAGAGCTCGCTCTCTCTCTCTCTCTCCCCCCCCCTTTCCTCCTCTCCCTCTCCCTCCCCCTCTCCCCCTCTCCCCCTCTCCCTCCCTTCCTCTTCCACTCCCTCCCCACCTTGGTCTCGTCTGTCTCCCTACTCTTTCAGTCTTTACTCCTCCCCTTTTCTCTCTCTCTCTGTCTCCCCACTCTCTTTTTGTCTCCACTGCCTCCCTTTGTTTCTTCCCCCTCTGTCTTCATTCTTTCTCTTTTTCTCTTTCTTTGTCTCTCTTCTGTCAGTCTCTCTGTCTCTCTCTCTCCCTGGTCCCTACTGTCTTAGCTTAAACAAGAGATTTTTTTAAAACTTTCTGTTATTTAATTTTTTTTTTTTGCCATAACAGGCTCTCCACCAAAAAAGCACCCTCTCCTATCAAAATTCATTTGCACAATGGCTTTGAGAGATTGTTGACCTCTGTACTTTTGAAGTATAAGGCATTATCATTCAACTGTCTTATAACTGTGTGAAAATGAGTTGGCAGCACCTATAATTCTGATTTTCTCTAGTGTGTTTTTCTCATGATAACTTTAAAAAAAAAAGTAGGCCAGAAAACCCTATGAGATTATGTTTTGAAAGTGTTAACAAGACTTTTAATAGAGGTTTTTATGCCAACTACATAAATAGAAGTTTAAAATCAAAGCTTTTTAGCAGATAGTAGCATAGCACAAACTCATTTTCTGTGAAGATGGTCCTTCTTTGTGTATAGCTTGAGTCTTTGGAAGCAGTGCTTATAGGCTTAAGTGGAACAGTGCAGGTTGGCTCATTTACATTATAAAAGTACAATTATTACTAGGCAAGGGTAGACATTTGAAGGACATGAAGAAACATGATTTTATACAAATCGTTAATTTTCAACTATTTTCTTTTGTAATTATCCATGGAGGTAGTGTTTGGCTGTTCAATATATGAAATCTCTCTTGCACAGATGATAGAACATACCACTTCCAAGCAGAAGATGAACAGGAGTGTCAAATGTAAGTTTTGGGGGCTATGCTAAGGGTTTGGGGGGTTGTAAATTGTCTTTTAATACAGGTAGCCTTTACCATTGTCTTTAGATGGATGTCTGTGCTACAGAATAGCAAGGAAGAAGCTTTAAATAATGCGTTTAAAGGCGATGACAACACTGGAGAAAATAACATTGTCCAGGAGCTGACAAAGGAGATTATATCAGAGATCCAAAGGATGACTGGAAATGATGTCTGTTGTGACTGCGGAGCACCAGGTGACCACTTATGTTTTAATTGTCTTATAGTTGTTTTAAAATTTAATTTTAACGGATCACAGCATACTTTTTCTACTTTATTTTTCTTGGGTTTTTATTTTGGTCTGTGTTTTCTTTACATGACTAATATGAAAATATGTTTTGCATGACTACACATGTATAAACTATATCTAATTGTTTGCCTTCTCAATGAGAGGGGTGGAGAGAGGGTTTGGAACTTAAAATTTTAAAGAAAATGTTCATTGTTTTTACATGTAATTGGGGAAAAATAAAATTTCATTTTAGCTTAGTGGCTCAATTCCTATATAGACATAATAGCTCCATTGTACAAAAATACCTCGTGAGCTTTGTGTAGACCACATGGTTTTGCTTTCCCAGCCTAGGATGGGAAATCTTTCTCAACCAAGACAGCAGAAGAGGACACAGAATGGGAACTGTAAAATACGAGAGTTGAGCAGTCCCTTGTGACAAAGGTCAGAGCTCACTGGGTCTTTAACACATAGATGCACTCACCTCCCAGTTTTTTTGTAAGGATCAAATGAGATAATGTAGTAAAGTACTTAGCATGGTGCCTAGCAAATAGAAGTTCTGCATAAATGTTAGCTATTATTATTTTATAATTAGCAGAGCTAGATCCTCTGACCTCAGTTCCATCTTCTTCCTGTTATCACATGATAGTATTTGCTTTGCTTGACTATGCTCATTCATTCAAAGTTGGGGTTTTTTTGTAAATTAATTGGATTTAGGGATTTGGGTGCGGAAAGGAGGCTAGCTACAATAGTTATGTGTTTCCCCCTTTGAAAAAAATGGTGGCTATTGATACTTTTTTAAAAATGCACAGAAAAGAACAGAAAGATGTGATGAGCAGACAGGAACAACTTTGAGAGTAACTTACTGAATATATATAATGTACATATATATGTTTTTTTAATCTATACAGAATAGAGTCATCATTTCTACATAGAATTCTTATTTCATGTTCTATTGTAGAAATACCAAAACATTTTTGGTGCTGTTTCAGTTGGTTGTTTTTTTTTTTTAAAGGAAAGATGCACTGATTTCTCTCTCTCTCTCTCTCTCTCTCTCTCTCTCTCTCTCTCTCTCTCTCTCTCTCTTTTTCTCTCTCTCTCTTTCTCTTTCTCTCTCTCTCTCTTTCTCTTTCTCTCTCTCTCTCTCTTTCTCTCTCTGTCTCTGTCTCTCTCTCTCCCTCTCCCTGTGCCTGTCTCTGTCTCTGCCTCTGTCTCTCTCTCTCTCTCTCTGTCTCTCTCTCTTTTTTAAAATACTCCAATATGTTACTCCATGAAGATCTGTCTACTAAAATTTTAGAATCTCTCTGGTTTTGGGGAGCCATGGAAATAGTATGGGATATGGGACCTGGATTTGACTCTTGGCTGTGCCTTTTACTATTACCTACTTGTATGACCCTTGGGCAAGTCACATTGTCTCTCTAGATCCCATTATCCTCATCTGTAAAAGTAGAGTTGGACTTGATGACTTTTGAGGTCTCTTAGAGTGCTTTATCTATGATTTTACAGTTTATATTAATGAGGAAATCGTAAGTAAACCCTTCAATCCTAGTCCCAAAGTCTCTGTTGTCATAGGATCATAGACTTAGAAGAGATCTTGGAGGCCAACCCGTTCATTTTAAAGTGAGGACACAGGGGGCAGCTCTAGGTTTTTGAAAAGACCTTCCTAAGGTCATACATGTAATGTTAGGGGTGGGTTTTGAATCTCATTCCTCTGATTTCCAGTCCTATACTTGCCTGGCACCTAGTAGGAACTTAGTAAATTATTCTTGAATTGATTTTTTTAAATTTTGGGGTGTACTTGTTTTTAGGATGCATAAGTGGGGAAAGTATTTACTACATAGCAAAACTAGACCATCTGGAAAGAATTGTTGCTTTTAGACACCTTTCTCACCTACCCCACATACAAGTATACTTTCCTTTATAAAGTATACCTCCATTCCTGAAAAGTTGCCTATAAATCATAGTGTTGTATACTTTTTAAAAAGTATTCAAGGCTCTTGCCATTTTTATTTTATTTTTGCAATCCTGGTAATATCAACTCAAGTATCTATCCTTTTGTGCTTATAATGACTCTATAAAGCTCTTTGAATACATTCGAAGAATCACAAAACTTTAAAAAAACTGGGAGTGAGCCCTCCAAGCAACTGCGACAATAATGGTTTATGATGCTAATGATGATCAGAATTGGTAATAACTGATATTTATATATCCATTTAAGGTTTGAAAAGTGCTTTGCATTTATTATCTCATTGAATTTCCTTCATTCCCTTTTGCCTATTTCTGACCAGAATATGCTTTCTCATAAGAATGGTGCAGAGAGGAAAGAGAATGTCTGAGAAAAATATGGATGTGTTTATATACACATCTTGAGAGAATTTACAGGATAAGAATAGAGTGGATGGATGAATGATGCAGCCTTCATTAAATATGAGAGATAGCTTTTTATAGTAGGAATAAAACCAAGTTTGGAATAGGAAAAGTTGCAGTCTTGACCCTATTAGGAGCTATTTATGTCATGCTGGGCAATTCAGTCTACCTCCTTGACCCTGTTTCCTCATCTGTAAAATAAAGATAATGCCGCCTAACATAATTACAGATTTGTTGGAAGAGTACTACGTGACTCAAGTGAGGTAGCATGTGTGGAAATGTTTTATAAATAGTAAAGTTCCATAAAAATGTATGGTTGTATAATTATAGCTGTTGTTCATCTATAAACTCAGGAGAATGAAAGCTCTTTGAGGGCAGCAACTACTTTTCATTTTTGGTTCTGTATTCATAGGATCATAGACTCATAGATTTAGATCTGAAAGGTCCATTAGAGTCATCGGGCCCAACTTCCTCATTTTACAGATGAGGAAACTCAAGAAAGTGAAATGATTTGCCCCGAGTCAACATCTCGTAAATGTCTGAGAAGCATGAGTGAGATTCTCCCTGACTCTAAGCTTAGAGTCTCATCCTCTATGCTGTCTAGATGCCTAGGAGAGTATCCTGCAATTACCAGGGCATTACTACAGGCTTTTTTTTTTGTAAACTGAATTGGAGTATCCAGGTGTGTTGGGGACTAAAACAAGTTGGGGAGCACTGTGCTCCATAATTATATAGTAGGTCACCTAAATAGGGGATAGGTAAGCCTGATCCTTGCCCACAAAAGGCACCCACCCTCTTTCCTTCCTTACATCATGTCGTTAACCTTATTCCTTTTATCTGGCAGATCCTACCTGGCTTTCCACAAATCTGGGCATTCTGACATGCATTGAGTGCTCTGGGATCCATCGAGAGCTGGGTGTTCACTACTCAAGGATGCAGTCCCTCACGTTGGATGTGTTAGGAACATCTGAGCTTCTGGTAACTAGCAGGTCTTTGATTTTAGAGAGGAAAACATGTTGAGCCTGGATGCAAGTTTTTTGGTCTTTGTATTTAAACATTCCTAAGAATTTTGGGGTGGGGGTGGGGGAGGTAATAAATTTGAGGAGGCTTTGAAGTTATTGTAAGCATTTTTCAGATTCTTTATTTACCAATTCTCATTTCCGTGCTGACACTAGTGACAGATTTTGTCATAAAGCTTATTCTCTTAAATGAGATGTCTGATGTACCCCAGCTTCCATTTTTTTAGGAAGGAAGTTAAGGAGGCTCACTATGGAAAGGGCAGGATAGTACAGAACTCTGGACATCTGTAATCACAGTATTAAAGCAGAAAATGACCTGAAGGAATAATTTGGTCTAGTAACCTCTACCTACTGGTGAAACAACCTCCATATCTAAGAGGTAAAGTTACTTGTGTAATGTCACAAAGCTGGCAAGTGGAAGGGGCAGGACTCAAACTCAGGGCTTCTGAATCTCTTAACTCCAAATCCAGAGCTCTTTCCACATTATATGGTTCTGATGAAGAAGAATAGAATGGTTACCTAAGTTCCAAAGAACTTAACTTTTTAATAGGAAAATATATCCAACTGGCTCTTCAAAATTTCAGTCATAGAATATTCAAGTTGGAAGAAGCCTTAGGATGCACACCCCTCCCAGCCACTAGCCACCCCTACTATTTATAAGTGAGAAAACTGAGTCTCAGAGAAGCTAAACAACTTTCCTAAGATTGTGTAGTAATTTATAGACACAAGACTCAAGGCAAGGGGGTGGCTAGGTGGCACAGTGAATAGAGCACCGGCCCTGGAGTCAGGAGAAACCTGGGTTCAAATCCAGCCTCAGACACTTAACACAAAAATTAGCTGTGTGACCTTGGGCAAGTCACTTAATCCCAATTGCCCTACCTTCCCCCCTCCAAAAAAAAGCAGCAAAAAAAAAAAAAGACTCAAGGCAAGGGCATTTGACTCAAAATCCTGGTCTCTTTCCACTTTATGTTTCTACCTCCTATGATGCTGCCCTTTAATTGTATGCTAGCTATAACTTGTTTTCTAGTGCTTAAGTTGCCTGATAAGTCTTTCATTCTTGGTTGAGAGAATAGCACATGCCTGATGATGATGATGGTGATGGTGATGACAGTGATGACAATGACAGGTAGCTTTTATATAATTTAAGCTATAAGGTTTTCAAAGTGCTTTACAAATATTACCTCACCATTTTAGAAATGTGGAAACAGAAGCTGGCTAAATGACTTGCCCAGGGTCACACAGCTATTAAGTGTCTGAAACTTAGATTTGAGCTCAAGCATTCCTGACTCCGGATTCAACGCTCCCCTGCCCCATCCAGGCATCACCCTGCTGTCTCAGTGCGGTTCTTATGATGAGTAGTTGATGAGCTGTGACTTTTTAACACAGTTTCCTCTAGAATGATCAGCTTAGAGCTTACTCAGATGACTAATTAAAAGCAGCCTTATGGAGACAGGTGACCTAATAGTGGGCATACTTGGAATTGGGAAAACCTGAGTTCAAATCCTATGTCACACACTTACTAGCTGGGCACATCACCTTATTTCCCTGTGTTTTCAGTTTTCTCATCGATAAAGTGGGGGTGATGACAATAATGATAACTCCTACTTCACAGGGTTCCTGGAAAGATCCAGTGAGCTAATGTAAAGTACATTGCAGGATAGAGTGCTGTGTAACTGCTAACAATCATTATATTATTATTATTATTATTATTATTATTATTATTATTATTATTACTTAGGCTGTTCCCTTGGATCGCCTTGTTAATGAGACCCAGTGAGATGCTTTAAAAAATTACAATGGACTACTTTGTTGAGACTGGTATACGTGATTTTTTTTTCCTTTGAGGCTATAAATATTAAGTGAATATTGATTTTCATTGATTTTAATGTCAAGATTAATTGACCTAAAAGGAAAGCATTTACTGAGGCAAAGCTGAAGTCAATAATACCCTCATGGGACGATAAATCTTGTTGCCAAGATCGCGAAGCCAAAGCGCCCATATGTAGAGTACATTTTCAGCTGCCTCGTTGAACTTCCAGTATGTCCCAGAGTTCCCTTCATGGCCTAGAAGTTGCAAAAAACAAAAAAAGTTAAATATTTGGTAAAACTTTTAAGTTCCTCCCACTGAGTCCATAAATGTTTGCTCCTGGCTCATTGAAGTAGAAGACGACACCAGATTTGGTCCCACGTATGCGGTGTGCAGTTTCTTTCGTTTTGTGAAAATTGTCAATTTAATTGTGCAAAATAATAATAAAAATAGTTGACATTTTACGTGTCACTTTAAGGTTTGCTTAAGCAATTGCTTTACAGATATTACCTCAGTTTATCTTCACTAATATGCTGGGAGACAGGTGATACAATTATCATCCCTGTCTTATAGAGAAAAAAACTGGGGCAAATAGGTATTACTTGAGGCTGGATCAGAACTCAGGTCTTTCAGAGTCCAATTCCAGTGCTCTCTCCCATCCACTCTGTCACCTAGCTGCTTTTAGCAACAACATACATTTTACCTGTTACGGATACACGTGGGATCAGATAGGTGGTACAGTGGGGCAGCAGGTGGTGCAATGGACAGAATGCTGGGTGTGCCTGGAGTCAGGAAGTTCATGAGTTCAAATGTGGCTTCAGACACGTAAAAAGTGTGTTAAGATCAACTAGCAGAGGAGCAGAAAGATGAACTCACTTGTCCAGGCCCAGATGACTTTTAAGTTGCAGACTTAGGACTCTAACTCATGTCTCATGATTCCAGGTCCCAGGGTCTCTCCACTACACTGTGATACCTGGAAGTAAATGACAAAAGATCATGCATCACTGAACCTGTCACCTGGTTTTGTTGTTATTCAGTCATTTCAGTCATGTTCAACTCTTGGTGATGCCATTTGGGGTTTTCTTGGCAAAAATAGTAGAGCTGTTAGCCATTTCCTTCTCCAGCTCATTTTACAGATGAGGAAACTGAGGCAGACAGATTCAAATGACTTGCCCAGGGCCACATAGCTAGTAAGTATGTGGGGCCATGTTTGAACTCTGGTCTTTCAGACTCCAGGCCTGGTGACTGCACCACTTAGTTGCCTCCCAACTATAAGATTTGGAAATAACGTTAGGGATCCTTCAGTTCAACCTCACTTCAGACAAAGGGAAAAAGAGCTAAAATGATTTGCCCGAAGTCACACATCCTCTTAGTAGCAAACCCACAATTTAAACGGGAGTTTTCTGACTCCAGTGTAAGCTGGGTTGTATACCCCATCTGCCCCAGAAACTTGACTGATGATGACTCTTAAATTTAGATCCTGTTACCCACAGTTGGGCAAAACATTCCATAGTGGGAAAAGGGCATGAGCTGTTTCTGATTTGAAAGGAAAATGAGATTGCTTGTAACTCCTTCAAATCTCATTTTTTTTCTCCTCTATGGGTCATACAGAAACTCAAGCTGCAGTCAACTGTTATAAAGGGGGAAATTAGTGCCTGGCTAATTAAAATCTGCAAATAATTCCCAGACCTAATTTTCATTATTGTCTAAGCCTCTTCCTCAATTATGTGTCCTACTGGATCAGCTCACAAAGGAATAAAGTGGGTTCAGGTACCGCTGGGTGTCATAGTACAGTGCTAAACCTGGAGTTAGGAACCTGAGTTCAAATGCAACCTCAGATGCTTACTAGCTTTGTGATCATAGGCAAGTCATTTAACCTGTTTTTGACACAATTTCCTCATCAAGAAAATGGGAATTAAAAAAAAGGAAATGGGGGTAATAATAGCCCCTGTTTCCCATGGTCATCGTGAGGACCAAATGAGATCATAGTAAATCACATTGCAAGCCTTAAATCACGATAGAATGCTAGTGAGCTGCTGTCATTATTCTTATTATTTCTTTCATACCATCTGATTCTGTTCTTACCTGGATACTGCATCTTTCTCTATCTTGGAGCAACTCCATGCCCTGCTAGGTAGAGCAGAGGGAGGAATTAGGCTTCAGGAAGGCAGGCCGTGTGAGGTCATGGCTGAGACCCTCCCTGGAATATTAGCATATGCATAGGCACAGCTGAGGCCTGGAGCAAGTGAACCACATCTGGAACTTCTGCTGGAAGCAAAGGCCTAGCCTAGCCCAGCCCAGCAGGGTGACACACGAAGGTTTTGGAGCATTACACTGTGTCCAACACTATCTCAGATGAACCACTTGGGGGACACTGACATGAACAAGGAGTCCATGCTTTCGTGTTGTATCCAGTCAACTCAGGACATGTTTGTTGAGCTCAAATGACATTAAAGTTACTGTGCTAAGGTACCATGAGGCTACGCACTATAAAACCTGTTTCCTGCCTTCGAGTTTCTGAAAATCCTGTGCTCTTCATCAGATGAATTTCTTGCTTGCTTACTTCCAGGAGAGGTGAATTCATTCATGTGGGTACTCCTGATACAAAAGTAGATAGTGATGCTTCCATGCTTCACTGGGCCACATGATAAGAGTTGGAAGGGACCTTGGAGGTCACCCCTGTCACTTTGTAGATGAGGAAACTGAGTTTCAGAGAGTTGAAATGACACCCTGGAGTCACAAAAATTGTCAGTTACAAAGCCAGAAGTTGAACCCACTACTCTTTCCTAAAAAAGTCTTTATGAATTGAGGTGACCACAAAAATTTGTTCGTTGTGGCCAATCTTCTGGTGATAAATCGCTCTCCAAAGTCAGCGAGGCCAGTAGCTGGAGTCCAGCAGATGTGCGTTATATCTCTGGGTCCACTCTTGAAGTTTTTTGTTGTTGTTGTTGTTTTGTTTGTTTTTTTTCAGTAATGGCCAGAGCTTGCCCCCTGCTGGCCTAGCCTTTCAGGATCCAGGCTGGGCTGTTGCTTCAGAAGAAAGATTCGTAGGAAAGGGAGGAAGTAGTTGTAGGACCCAATCTCCTGTCTCTTCTGTACAGTGGGACTGTCTGCTTCACGGAATTGTTATGAGAAAAATGCTTTGTTAATCTTTGAAATGCTGTAGAAATGACAGCTGTGTTTTAAAGATTTAAATATTCAAATAAATGTTTATTGTGTTGAGTTAGTCTTTTGTTTATCCTAGTAGATGGTATCCCATCTCCTTGCCATACCCCACATCAGATATGACCATATTAATATAATCCCTATCAGATTCCACAACCACGCCCTAAGAAAAGGGAGTAAGACTGGATATTTATTTACAAAGAAGCAACATTGCCTAGTGGAAGGAGGGCCAGTCTTGGAGTCAGAAAGACCTGGGCTCAGATCCAGCCTCTGACATAATACTTAACTGTGCAATAGTGGCCAAGTCTTTTAACTAATAATAATCCCTCGTGCCCTCGGGTAACCCTCTAAGACTGTAAGTTACAGTTGAGTTGATGGCATATATCAGTGGAGGTGGTTTCCATCCCAGGTAGTTCCCTGTCCTGATGATATCTCAAACCTGGACAAATAAATAAATGCTCTTTGAAGATTGTAATGTTTTTGTTTGTTTGTTTAGAATCAGATGACTAAAAGGGACTTACCTAATCATCTAATGCATAGCTCAGATAGGTTAGCTATTTCTAGCCAGTTCCAAAAGCAATAATGTTATGAAAGTACATTCCCCAAACATCTAGTTGTGGATGTTTTTGAAATTGATGTAGGGGCCCATCGGCAAAATGCAAAGTGATACTTAAGATCACAGGGAAGTGATAAACACCAAGGCTTTCTTTTGGCTTTTCCTTCCACAAAGATCAGTGATCTGCAGTTGTTAATTAAACTTTCCTGAATCCCCCACTGAGCAAAATTTTAAGTGTGGTCAATAGTAAAGACTTTGCTAAGGTCACAATGTCAGTAACATAGGAAGAAAACAACCCACAGGAGTTTGACTTCTAAGTCATCTTATTAAATGCTTAGAGCACTTACCATTTTTAGTGGAACTTGCCAAGATTATGGTAGTCATTCTAAATGGGATTAGCGGAGCCATCGAGAAAGCATCAGGCCCACAAGCAGGTCCTGGTTTGATTGCTTTTTCCATTTCTCCTTGGCAGCACATCCCTAAATAAACAGATGTATCTCATGTTTACCAATCTGTTCTCACCATATTCCTCATTATTAGCTTTCTTGCCTTTAATCTCTTATTGGGTTTTTTTTTTCCTGGTCTTGGGTTCAAAAATAATTTGGTGGAATGATACATGTTGTAGCCATCTTCATTTTATTTAGAAAGGTATGTTTTTTGTTGCGAATTGAGTTTATTCCAGGCATCTAACTAGAGAGCAGTTTTCTCAGGGTGCTGTTAGAATCACTTGTGATAATAATATCAACAACAAATGGTGACATTTATATAGCACTTACTGCATTCTGGTTGCTTTATAAATATCATCTCAGTGATCCTCACAACAACCTTGGGAGATAGTGGCTATGATTATCCCTATTTTTCATATGAGGGTAAGGAGGCAAACAGAGCTTCAGTGACTTGTGCAAGGGAACACAACTAGTGAGCATCTAAAAGTGGATTGTATTCCTGGCTCATGGCCTAGTGCTCTCTCCACTGTGCTGCCTAGCTTCTTAGCCAATTGAATGAAGCATTGGTAGTTCAAGTACTAATGTACACTGCTGTGATGGGGAGAGGGGTGTTTTCCCTTCTACCTACCAACTAAAATCCAACTCTTGTGCTATGCCTCATCATTGTCATGGGTGGGACCCTGGTTCTTGAAGGCTGTGTCAGCAAAACACGGGCTCTGGCTCATGAGCCTCTGAGTATAAGCCTGGTGTCATATGAGGACCAGTCTAGCTTAATTCGTCATTACCAGGTAGATTGCAGTGCTCAGAAATCATCTATTCAGTTATTAGAGGGGTTACAGTATATATTGAGGAAGGGAGTTCTCACACCGACAAAATTACAGATCCATGAAATCATGAATTTTAGAGAAGAGAGACAGATGGGTAAGGGAGAGTTGGCAATTGTAGATGCTCTTGGTTATAGCAACTTAAAGGTGTTAGGCAATCTTATTTTTGTAGGTTGATTATAAGCATAGGTTTTTCTGAGCTTAGAGTCATAGAATGGGTAAGGCATTCTCTTCATTTATAAGATCAGTGGGTTGAACTAGATATCTTAAATTAGTTTCAATCCTTCTTCAGTTTTGTGACTGTGAATGTTAGTACTGAGTAATGATCTCAAGGATCATTCCTAACTTAGTCATTTTTTTTTAGTGATGATGCAGAATTCCCTGGGAGGGGAGGTCATTTGTTCAAAATTACTAACTAGTAATTTATTTAACATAGAAGAATCAGCAAATTCAGAAAGAGTCTCGTTTTTACTTAAAATTACACATTAATGAAATGCTTTAAAGTTTTTAAAAGTGTTTTCCTTACAGCAATTCCCTGAGTTGGGCAGTGAAAATATTATTCCATTTTATAAAGTGACCTGCCCCTAGTCACACAGCTCAGCATGAGAGCTGAGATTTAAATCCTTAGTCTTCTAGCGTGATGGCCAACACTCTTTCCACTACACCGTATTGTCTCTCAGTAACTATTATGTGCAGGACACCATCAGACGTACTTGAGATGAAAAGATAAAATCATAAAATCCCTTGCACTTGAGGAGATGAGACTCTCCTAGTCAAGTCAGTTCAGGTTATCAAGCTACTAAACACCCACAGTGTGCCGAACACCATGCTAAGCATTAGGGATACAAAGAAAAGCAAAAATAGCCCCTGCCCTTTTAGACACTCAGTCTGATGGGGAGACAACACGCAAACAACTTTGTATGAAGAAGACAGGTGCAGGATAAATTGGAGCCAATCTCAGTGTGAAAGCACTAGCATTAAGGAAAATCAAGAAAGGCTTCTTGCAGAAGGTCAGATGTCAGGGGAAACTTTTTGAGATAGGAAGAAATATTCATAGGTAGCTGTGATATAAATTAAATAACATATGTAAGTAATTAATTTTGAATTTATGTGGAATACTCAGTTTCCATTGGTAATGAGAATCAAAATATTATGAATGAAATCCAGATAGTCCCCAAAAGATTTTTTTTTTTTAGTAGTATACAGGATAATCAGTTTCAAGATGAAAAAGCTCTTTGATAGTGTTAATCCACCATCACCCCTCTTCTTTTTTAACAGCTGAGAGAACTGAGGTCATCATGGCAAGCTAGGATTTGAACCTAGGTCTTATCGACAACAAATCTCTCGAGTCTTTCTCCCACTGTGTGCTGTCCTCTCAATCTCCTTCTCCAGGAAAACCTTGTAAATGAGTGCTCCCACCCAATAAGCTTCCTATGGGTTGTGAGCTGTGGGCACCAAACAGTGAATTGTCTGCTTGGCTGGCAGAAGGCCGGGGAAGAACAAAGAACACGGAGAACCAATCCCTTGAATATCCACGAGCTGATTTGTTCCTGTTCCAATTATTTTACAAATTGTAGCAGTCACTTCACCCACCACTGAAATGAAGCTGCCCTGGGGGTACATTAAAAAGCAGTTGCTTAGCCTTGTACTGAAATCCTACTAGACACTTCAGAACAGGAAACTAGGAGAGTATCACTCCTAATTAGAATGCAAGGACATTTTAAATAAAGGGACCACGGAGGATAGATAAAGCAGCTCATGGAACATTTTGGCTCTAGGCCTAGAGATGAGGAAGGAGAAACGAGAGGCCTGGAAGCAGGAGAGACCTGGTATCTTTATTCTGAATGAATTGCTAGTGATTTCCTGACATTTGTTGATTTTGCCTCTTTAAAAGACATTCTCCTCACTTCAACAAGATTGTTGGTTAATTTCTGGTTTGGGTCTCTGTTTGCATGTAGCCTTATTCACTTCTACTCTGTCATCTTTATCACCCTTACATTGCCATCCAACAGAGTGTCCATCCGTGAATAGTTCCTTGTTGTCCCTGCTAGGGAGAGGAAGGGTGTTGCTCTCAAGCCTGGAATGTCAGCTAGGAAGGGGAGAACTGGGATAAATAGCAGCTTGGTCCTTCCCACCACCCACCATCAGGAACATGTTTCTCCAACATCAGATGGTGGGATACATGGAATGGCTTGCCTAGGCCAGCTGTCCCTCTGTCAGTCAATGAAGATGAAGCCAAACAGGAGCTTTCTCATTCCTCCGGGATTCTCCCTCCTGCTGCTGCTTCTTTCATGGCAATAAAGCCACAGGAGCCATCAGGGTATTCATTTACTGTATGTGCCTTACTTATAGAACACCCTGTTGGACATTCTACTGGAAAGATTGGGAACCTGGATGAAATACAGTATAATATCCTTGCCCTCCACTAATTCAGTGGTTCTGTGATCACATTTACATGGGTATGCCTTCTACAGTTGCCCATTACAACTTAGAGGGATTCTTGGGGGTTTTTTTGTTTCATTTTGTTTTGTTTTCATTGAACAAGCACGTATTTTCTCTTTCACCTTCTTCCCTCCCTTGGGGGAAAAATCAAGAACAAAACCCTTGTAACAGATATGTATAGTAAAGTGCTGTTACATTGGCTATGTCCAAAAATTTCTTATTCTACATCTTGACTCCATCACCTCTTTATTAAGAGGCTATGCTAGCCCGCATCAGCATTTGAAACTATTGACTACCTCTCTCCTGAATCATCTCTTCACCCTGAATTTCTATGTCATTGTTTTATCATAGTTCTCTGCCTACTTTTCTCAGAGCTTTCCTTCCTCTCTCCCCCCTTCCTCTCCCTCCCCCTCTCTTGATTGGAAAAGATGTCTTTTTAATGAAATAAGAAAGTTTTATATTGTTAGTATCTGTTCATTCTTTTTTGATTGTTTAACAAAATTTTATTTTTTTCCAATTACACAAAGACAATTTTCAGCATTCATTTTTTTGAAAGGTTTGGAGTTCCAAATTTTTCTCCCTCCTGCCCTTACCTCTCCCCAAGATGACAAGCAATCAGATATAGATTTATACATCTACAGTCCTCTAAACCATTTCCATATTAGTCGTGTTGCTTTCTCACTCTCTTTTGCAAGATCCTCGTCCATCTACTGCTTCCTCTGTATGGATGGGATCCAGGATTCTACCCTTAGTTCTTTCCTTTTCTCTCTCTACCCTTTTTGTTGGGGGTCCATCAGATCCTCCTAGGTAAAAAGGTTATTCTCTGCCTCACTTATTATTAAGTTACCTTAATCACTGAACAGGCATTGCCTCAGTCAACCTGAGGCCTCTTAAAGACCTTAGCTTGAAAAGGTCAAAGTCCCCCATTGCATCCTGGGCCATCTTCAGTTGTCCTGACCTATATCTTGCCAGTAGCTCCAGAGGAGAAAGTGAGGCTGGTGACTTTCCACAGCCCTGCCTCACTTAAATCCAATTCACTTGCATGTCATGGCATCACCTCCTTGATGTCAAGGTCCCCTTTGAGAATGAAGGACAAACAACAGCAACAACATGAGATCCTATAAATTCCATTATCTTCTCTATGTAGACAACCCAGATATGTGTGTCAAGCTCTCGTCCCTCTCTCCTCATACCTCTGTTTGGAATAAGACTCTTCACCATTTGGCCCCAGGTTATCTTTTCTTGCTCTTTCTACTTCAGTCCTGTTCACACCCACTATACTCTAGGCAGACTGGGCTACATGGGATAACTGGTATATAGCATTCCTTCTCTTTTCTCCATGTCTCTGCCCAGGAACTTCAAGAAGTTCCCTTTAAAACTCAGCTTAAATACCTTTCCTGATTTCCCCAATTTTTTATGCCCTCACTCCTAAATCACTTTGTATTTATTTTGAATATGTATCTTAATTATACTTACCTTCAAGCAGTGTGTGTGTGTGTGTGTGTGTGTGTGTGTGTGTGTGTGTGTGTGTGTGTGTGTACACACCTTACTTCCTACCCCCTTGTAGATTATAAGCTTCTGGAGGAGCAAGGACTGGGACTGTCTCACTTTTTTTTTTTTTTTTTTGCTTTTTGGAGGGGAGAGGGCAGGGTAGTTGGGGGTGACTTGCCCAAGGTCACACGGCTAGTAAGTGTTAAGTGTCCAAGGATGGATTTGAACTCAGGTGCTCCTGACTCCAGGGCCTGTGCTCTATTCACTGCACCACCTATCCCCTCTCACTTTTCTATTTTCATCCCCAGTAGATAGCACAGTGCTTGTCACATAGCGGGTTCTTAGTAAATGGTTGTTCATTGATTGGTGCCATCACAATATGACTTGAAGTCATGAGAGCTTTAATTCATTTATATGACACTTGAACATTTATAAATTGCTTTCCTCACGTAATTTCATGAGGTAGAGAGTAGCTCAGATACTTTTATCCACATTACCAGAAGAGGAGACTGAGACTTTTAAAGATTAATTGACTTACTTGAGGTCACACAGCTAATAAATAGCTGGGCTCAGACTTGAACCTGGATATTCAGTGTCCAAAGCCAGGGCATTACTTTACTTTGCAGTAAGAAATAAAGCACCATTATAAGTAGTGATTACTTTTACTTTCTGATCCTTTCCTTTCAACTCCCTTTGTAGGTGAAATGGCTCTTTTGTCATAGAATCATTGAGTCAATCACCTGTCTCCTTACTGAGTGAATGCTAAGCTATCCTCCCCTTGTGATTTGTCCTGTTTTTAAAAAGATATGCCTACCTTTCCTGCACAATTCAGTTCACTATTTGCCAATGTTTCCTACTGTCAAAGTTCTAACTTATCTTAGCCTAAATCCCTTTGCCACTTAAGCCTATTTCTTCTTTTTCAATTCTTCATGAAGATAGAGAGTGGCTCCTCACGCCCTTCATTTACCTGAAGATTATGTTAACCCCTTAATTGTACAATAGTAGTGTATAGGTTGTTTTCCTTGGAATATGAATATTTGACCAAAAAATGAAGCCATTTGTTCCTCTTGTAATGATGGTTTTCTCTATGGAAATGACTTGCATTTTCTTTTTCTGACAGGTTTTTTTCTTTTTAGAAAACCATATGTGATAATTATGGGGAGAAATATACATATCACATGTGTGTGTATACACACATACACGTTTTAAAATATAAAAACTAAGTCCACAGTGGTTTCCAATCAACTAATATTTGTTGAACATTACTATATATCATAAATAGTTATATTTTTTAGTATCAACTCCTATGCTTGTTCTTCCATCTGAAACACATAATTAAACAGAATTTTGACAGGCTTGAGGGTGGGATTTGGTGTGCTGATTGCATGAACAAGGCACATCTGTGGAGTGGTGAATAGATTGGTTTGCATGGAGATTAGGGAATTCATGTGGGAGAGTGGTAGTATATGAAACTAAAAAGGTAGGCTGAGAGCAGATTGTAAAGAATTTTAAATGCCTTCCAGGACCCTCAGGGAATCTGCTTACTTTATCCAAGGGACCTTTTGTAAAAGCAACTCATCAGTAATCCACATAATAGACCTCTCTCAGAGTTTATGGGCACCTTTGGGCTTTGGATTTTTGTACATCTTCATTAAAGGCTAACCACTTTATTTGCTTTATTTTTAAAGACCATTAAGTAAGCCATCAAATGTATAAGTAATGTGTGACAGTGAAGTGTATTAATAATTAAGCATCCTGAAAGCAGACTCTTGTTTTTCAGCTTGCCAAGAATATTGGGAATGCAGGTTTTAATGAGATTATGGAATTTTGTCTACCAGCTGAGGACTCTGTCAAGCCCAACCCAAGCAGCGACATGTAAGTGCAAAACAGCTATCCTCAATTTAAAACTACTGATTGTGCACCGCATCAGATCTCAGTCTGTTGGAGCTAAGGAGATATCTTTGGGGTATGTTATCCTGCTAGAAGATATTCAGAAATAGACCTGCTAATTTTCTGCCCTCTTGCTGAGCCTGCTATGTGCTGTATCAAGACCATATATAAGGGCTAATCAGTAGTGATATAGCTGTCATAGACTCATGGAAGTGGTTGTAATAAGTTTGAAGAAGTATACATAAAGCAGTAATCATTTTATCATCACATCATCTTCCATGCAATTCATTTACCATCTTTTATAATCCTAGTTAATTTCATTCTATTTTTAAAATTTTGTTCATCTAATTATTTGAAATTTTATTCCTATTTTGCCTTATGTGTTGCCTTAAAGAATTGAAATAAGCAGTTCTGACCTTTTGTTTTGAATTCTGTGATTTGAGGGAATTAAATATGAGTAATTGGCTCCTTATTCTGTCACAGATCCTGAAGCCACAGCTTCAGAAACTTAACTTTTTTTCACTTGGATATGTCCTTTGTGGTAGCTTAAACAAAGGTGGAGAAGATGGCAAAACACAAACCATTTTAGTAATTTCTCTATCTAGATTAAGGTGGTCTTTTCTCTTATCATCTGGCTGTATCTATGTACACATATGCTGCCTTTTGTCCCTTGCTGTTTGCCCTCATCAGTCACTTTCTTTTTGCATTTCTCTCCTCATAAATTCTGAATCTCAGAGGGTGTTAGTTGTCATAGATACAAGTCACATATCTGCTTCCTTCCTTTGCCAGGGTATGCTTGCAGATATGCTGGGAAGGGTTTTGTTTTAAAGAAAAATCTGCTTTTAAAAAGTATATATTCTTCTTTATTCTGTAATCTTTATCTCTTGCTGATAAAAACAAAATAAAATTAAAAACCTAAAACTTGAACTTTCATACCTCTTTAGTTATTTCTTCCCCTCAATGAGGAATGGCTTAACCCTGAGCACTGCTGTCATGATTCTGCTGTACAGAGTACAGATTATTTAAGCATCCCACTATATTTCAGGGATGAAAGACTTGGACCAAAGTGAGCAAGTATTGGCCTGTCTTTGCCTCTGATTTTAGTTCTCATTAAAACCTATATCCTGCCTAGTCCCCAGAGGTCACTTACCCATCTATATGCAGTATGGTCCCTGCAGCTGGGGTAACTTCTTCCTAGCTGCCCCCATTTTTAGTGATAAAAACTCCTAGTGTACTAAGGTAATGCATGGTGTAATGCATGGTATAATGCCCACCCGTAATAGATATTTGCTGAATAATAACAAGACTCACAAAACACATGAGATGTAAGCTACCAAAACACATACAAGTTTAATGTAAACAAAATCACAAAACAGTCTTTTTAGAATAAAGAATGACCTTCATTATTGGAGAGAGATTCAGTGATCTTAGCTGGATTGTACTAATATAACAAAAATAACATTGCCACCTAAATTAATTACAGATAATTCTGTATCAATGCAGTTACCAAGGGAATAGTTTATAAATTAAGACAAAACAATAACAAAATTCACTTGGAGGAATGTAAGATCTAGAATATCATGGAAAATAACTTTTTAAAAGTATGAATGAAGAAGGGGGCACGATATCACTAGATTTAATATTACATTATAAAGTAGAAATCATTAATATTTTTTGGTACTGACAACCACAAAAGTAGACCAGGAAAACAAATAAGATAAGAGAAACCCAGAAGCAAATTATAATAGTAATTTAACATTTGATAAACTTAAAGAGATTTAAAAAAAAAATTACTTGGGGAAGGACTACCTAGTTGGCCAAACTTGGAAGAAAAAAAAACCTGGAAAACAGTTTTGCAAAAATTAGCTGTAGGCCAGCATTTGTATCATTTACTAAAATAAGCTTCAAATAGATATTTGACCTAAATATAAAAAGCCATATTAAAAAAAAAAGTAACAAGACATAGGAGATGCTACCTTTTTACAACTGTGTCTAATGGGAGAATTCTTAACCATGTAAGTGAAAGAGGTGATCATAAAAGATAAAAGAAACAGTTTCTGCAGTTAAAGGACTTTTACATAAGTTAGTCAAGATAAAATAAGAAGAACTGTCAAACTGTAAAAAAAAATCTTTGCATCAATAAAATAATCTGGCAAGGGAGTTAACATAAATAGGAGTATTGATACAAATGTTTTAGACCAAGAGCTATAGCCCGAGTGAAAAGTTGTAAAAATATATGCACAAATTTCAAAAGAATTACAAATCTAGAAATCTCTGTGTGAAAACACACTAAAGATAACTAATAATGTAATGTTCAATCAAACAAGACATTCTACGGCATATTCTACAGATTGGCAGATGACAACCAATAAGAACAGTCGCTATAGGAGGGACTGTGAGAAGACAGGCCCACTCATACACTGTTGGTAGAGCTTTGAATTTGTTCTACTTTTCTGATAACAATTTTAAATAGCATAAGAAACTGCCCCTGACATAGCATTCCATTACAGGGCATAAACCTAAAAAGGTCAAAGATAAGAACAAAGTTCCAATATATTCCAAAGTATTCATAATGATCTCTCTTTATGGGAGCAGAGAGCTGAAAAAAAAGTAAACACTCAGAGATTGCGAATAGCTGGAAAAAACTGATATGTAAATGTAACCATAATGGAATATTTTTATGCTGTAAGAAATGACAGCAGGAATTCAGGAAAATGTGAGAATATTTATATGAACTGATACAGGGTAAAATAAGCATATGTTTATATACATCTGTATATAGTCTGTATATATAGAGAGAGCAATGTATTATATACACATATATTTATATATATTTACAAATATATATCATAACATTCCATCTTATAATTTTATACATGTATAATGTACCATATACTTACAAGTATATGATGTATAATACTACATTTTATACACATACATTTTTTGTTTACAGTGATGTAAATGAAAAGATCAGAATAGAAGACTGGGTAGCTAAAAAAAAAAACAACCAATAATTCTTCCAGAGGACAGATAATGAAACATACCTCTTATTCATGACAGAGAGGTGGACAGCTACTGAAAGCAGAATGTTGTACGCATTGTCAGATATGGTCAGTGGGATTTTTGCCTAAGTGTTTGTGTTTTTCTTTGTTACAAAGGAGGTTTCATTGGGGAGGGGAAATAAAATTTACAGAAATAACAATCATAGGACTGTAAAAGGCATCAGTAAATATTAATTTAAAATAATTATCTGCTGAATTTAGTAAGATTAGGGGAGGGCAAAAGAGACGAGTAGTTAAGGTAAAAGGGAAGTTTCTATTTTTAAAAAAACAGGACAAATTCACCTAAAGAAATTACTTTTTCTTGGTGCTATACTCAAGCAATAAATTTCCTTGTGGTCCTTTGTATATCAGACATTTCATAATGATATCCTCAATTCCACTTTTCCAAAAGGCAGAGAATGTTGTTCAGGTGGGTCATTCTGTGATTGATCCCATAAAGGCAGAAGTCGTAACAGTAAATTGTAACTCACTGGGCTAAGTTAAAAATAGTTATGATGCTTTGTGTTCAGATGATATAATTTATTACATAACAGTAGAGGAAGTAGACTATGTTTAGATTCTAGGTGAATGGATAGTTCACAGATCCAGTTGACTGCCTCTCAAAATAACCAGTGGCTTATGCTTTTGGCAGCTTTTAGTCTCAAAGCAGCTTGTAATTAAGTTGTCTCCAAAGTAGATTTTCTATATTGTAAGTGGTACCCATTAAATTCCTCCCTGTTATGTTTGAATCCTAAATCAAATGCCACAGTTTCTTGGAAACCTTTCCTGATCCCCATGGTTAGAAATGGATTTGGAGTGGGGCAGCTAGGTGATGCATTGAATAGAGCACCGGCCCTGGAGTCAGGAAGACCTGAGATCAAATCTGGCCTTAGATACTTACTAACTGTGTGACCCTGGGCAAGTCACTTAGCCCTGATTATCGCCTTTTTTAAAAAAATGAGCATGTGTGTAGGTGTTTGTATGTAGGTATACGTGTACGTATGCATTACATACTAACCATATATAGTCATATGTGTTGGTTGACATCTTCCTTCTTAGACTATAAATTCTCTGAGGGCAGGACCCATATCTTTCCTCAATGTTTTACAATCCTTAGGAGATTTAATTGTTTTGTTGTATTATTTTTTAAAAAAACATATTCAGATATGAGGGGAGTAATGTTACTCTCAATTGTAGATATTGAAGAGATGGGCTCGCGTTCTTGCTCAAATAGAGGGTAGCGTAAACTTGGACAGCAGGAATACCTCGGGGTATCCTGTAATCTGCCTATTGTTTCTACACGAGCTTTGGCAAAGATGGTCATCTGTTTTGCAGTGTTGGGCCTGGTGAGTCATCCACATGGCGGGGAAGGGGAGGGTAGGAAGGAAGGGAAAAAGTATTTATGTAGGATTTTTTACATTGATCCTCACAACTACATTGTGAGGCAGGTGCTAATACTATCCCCATTTTATACTTGAAGAATGTGAGGCAGACAGAGGCTAAGTGACAAGCCTAGGGTCACACAACTTGTATGTGTCTGAGTCTAAATTTGAATTCTGACTCTGGACCTAGCACTCTTTCCACTGCACCACAAAACAAATGCCTTACATGTTGGGAGTTGGGAATCAATTGCACCACTTGAAGCCTTTCCTTAGTTTTCTAGCTACTATTCCCATTTATCTTCTATCTCTTTTGTATGTACCTGCAGAGACATATTTTCCTTTGTAGGGTATCCCAAAAGTCCTGTGTAGTTTTGACCTATTAAAATTTAAAATTCTACTAAGATTTTTGGAATGCCTTGTATGCATTCTTGATGTTTCCCCTGGCTAGACCGAAGGTTCTCTGAGGGCAGATGCTATTTGGCTTTTGTCTTTGTATTTCCCAGCACCAAGTATGGGGCCTGGCACATACAGGAGTCACTTAATAAACACTTTCCAAAAGTAAGACTTGGGCATCCTGCCCAGGATTGTGTGGATGTCACTCAGTTCTTTCATTTTCAAGATGAAAACATCTCTAAAGTGGTTGTGTACTAAAAATGCACCACCCACCTCCATCGCTGCTTGAATAAACTCATTCATCACTGCCACTGAGGAAGTAAACACACTGTTTCCAGCCTTATCTCAAAACAGGTGTGCTAACGGGTGGGCCAGAGATGCCTTTTTGAATCCCCAGATGGAGTGTTGGGGGTGCTGAGTCTGTGTGTGACAAATAATCAGAAAGAGGAAAAGTCATAACTGTCCAAAACTTCAGAGCCATTGCTACTGTGTGATTAGAAGACCCTTCTCCTCCTCTTTTGTATCCAGCGTTTAACTGAAGTTAGACTAGCAGGGAGCCTCCAGCACTTGGCACAGTGCCTGGCACATAGGAGGCACTTAGTAAATGTTTATTGGAAGCTAGGCAATGCAGTGGATACAGTGCTGGGCCAGGCTCAGAAAGACCTGAGTTCAGATCTGGCTTCAGACACTTACTAGCTGGGTGACCCTGGGCAAGTGCCTTAACCCCATTTACCTCACTTTCTTCATCTGTAAAATGAGCTAGAGAAGATATGGCAAACCGCTTCAGTACCTTTACTTGGAAAACCCCAAATAGGGTTATGGAGAGTTGAATATGACTGAACAATAACAACATGTTTATTGATTAATAAATGCATATTGACTGCATTGCACATATTTAGATGCTCAATACATAGTTATTGAATTGAAATCTTGGTTTTAAAATGTTCTGTGGATAGTAACTGAACTTCGCAAGGACTCGTGGTTTTGTTGGTATATGAATTCTCGCCACCAATATAGTCCGCAGCTTCTTTATGCTTTGGTTTTTGGAATTGTGACTGAAATAATTCATTATCTGTTGACTAACCCGTTGGTGACTGAACCTTTCCACACTTATCTAGACAGGTCCTTAGACATCAGCATTTTGAAAGTCCTTTAAGTTGAATGGAACCTACCAGAGGTCTCACAACGTCAGTATTCTCTTTTACTCCACTTCGACCTATCCAGTCTGGGGCCAAGTCTTGTCAGTTCTACTTTCACAACATCTCCTGTGTTTATTCCCTTCTGTCTCCTCATTTCTCTCTACTGCACCTCAGTGTAGGCCCTTGTCACCTCACCCCTAGACTATTTATTTCAATAACCTACTAGTTGATCTCTCTGACTTAAATCTCCCCTCTCTCCTATTTGCCCACCACTCATCTCCCAAAGTGATTTTCCTGAGGTTCCAGTCTTATCATTTCTTACCTCCCATTTCCCCTCAAACTCCAGTGACTCCTTATTAACTCAGAGATTTAATATAAAATTCTTTCTTCAGGACTTAAGACTCTTCACAACCTGGCCCTTTCCCACCTTTCCAGTCTTCTTAACTTTATTTCACCCCATATAGTCTATAATCAGTAACAGGGGTCTTCTCTTCCTCCCACATGCCACTCTTTCTGGACTCTGGCTTTTCATTGGCCAGATCCTATGCCAGGAATCCTCTGCCCTTTCACCTCTATCCTAGTTTCTCCACCTTCTACAGGGGGTCCTTGTTTGTTCTCTTCTCTGGCCCCCAGTGAGATTGTCTTCCATTTTCACTCAACATATCTTGTATGTACATAGTAGTCTGCATGTTATCTCCTTCATTAGAATGTGAAGTCCTTGTAAGGCAGGGACTATATTTTTTTACTTTCTTTGTAATCCCCAGTGCCTAATATAGTGTCTGGCACATAATAAATGCTTGTTGACTGACTATTGACCAGAGCTTTGCTACACTGGCATTGCCTTCCAAACACCAAGGTCACCTCTGTGCACTGATGAGGGTCTGAAGGAGGACATTGGTGGGGTACTGTGTATCATTATATCCAATCGATTGATAAGACATTCAGTCTTTTCCTGGCAAGCCTCACCTTTCAAGGAAAGTGGTGGGAATGATTCACTGAACTTTCTCTAAGAAACCCAAGGGTAGAGTTAGGCCTTCATGGATCTCCTCTTTTAGAATCAGCTCTCAGGGAGTTCAAGGTACCAATGCCCAGGTTAATAAATATAGGGAAATCTTGGTGATTTTCAGTTTTTGGTCATGAGGAAGGTGAATGGTGCTCTGGCCATTATTATACAATAACAGCAACCTGGTGAACAACCTTATTAAAATCCAGTCTTCTCACGTGAGTGCCTATCGCAGTCAGTTAGAATTCTGAGTATCATCAGGTCTGTTTCATGTAGTACATAGATGAAACAGTCAATAAATGTTTACCGCCATTCAGTTGTTTTAGTTGCATCCAACTCTTCATGACCCCATTTGGGGTTTTCTTGACAAAGATACTGGAATGGTTTGCTATGTCCTTCTCCAGCTCATTTTACAGATGAGGGAACTGTGAGGTAAGTGACTTGCCCAGGGTCATACAGCTAGTAAGGGTCTGAGGCCAGATTTGAACTTAGGAAGATGAGTCTTCTTGAATTCAGGCTCAGTACTCTGTCCATTGCACCTTTAAAAACAACATTTACTGATCCCCTACCATATGTTCTTTGCTAGGCAGGAATTGTAGAGGATTTTTTAAAATGCATATTAATGTGTTCTTTACCCTCAAGAGATCAGGAAGATGATGTATGCCCTTGAAAAATGAAAGAATATTACATGCGTGCTTTATACATTTTGGAAGTCAGGTTCTGAGGGTGAAATTATGACCTTTGAACTTTATACTGTCCACAATAGGAAGCTATTGAGCAAGGAAATGACACATTACCATGATAGGAAGATTAATTTGGCAGCATTGTGTAGGATTAATGAGGGGTTTGGGCGGTGCAGTTAGCAACAGCTAGAAGGCTCTTGAAATAATCCAGTAATAAAGCAATAAAAACCTAAAATAAGATGCCGGTCATAAGAATGAAAAGGAAAGCTCTTAAGAAGAGTGTGTCTTATAAAACAGAGTTGATAGGTTAGGATAACTAAATGGGAAAACCGGTAGAAAAGAGGATTAAAAGATATACAAGAGATTTTGGAGACCAGGTGACTTAAAGAATGATGGTATTACTGGCAAAAATAGAGAAACCACTTGTGGGACCTTCTTTGGGGGAAAGAAGATGATATGTTGAGTTTTGGATTTGTTGAACTTAAAATTACCTTTTAGGAAATTAGAGCAAAATGAGCAGAACCAAGAGAACGTTTTATATATAGTAACACTGATATTGTTTCGAGAACAACTTTGAGTGAATTAAGTCATTTCAGCTATTATGGCTTCCCAAATTAACTACAAAGGACAGATGAAGGAAGAAGAGAAAGAACAGATAAATAGAAATATGTATAGAATGATTTTACATATACACACACACACACATTTTTGTCTAATGGTTGACATCTTTAGGGCAGGATGGGAGGAAGGAAAAAAGGAAAAAAATTTACATGATGACTTTATTATATATTTAAAAGTAATAACAAGTTGTATACAATAGATTTGCAGTTTCATGTACAATCATCTTGTTTTAATGATATCTTGTTCTGGAAATGCTTGTTTTATTCCATAAGTTAAAAATAAATTTAAAAAGATGTGGATCTGAAACTTAAAAGAGATGAAAATTGGAGGTTTAGATTTGGGACTCATCTGTTTAGAGCAGGGGTCCTTAATTTTCTTGTGTCATGGACCCCTTTGACAGTCTGGTGAACCTTATAGACCTCTTCTCAGAATAATGTTTTTAAATTCATAAAATACATAGGATTGCAAAGGAAGCCATTTATGTTGAAATCCAGTTATCAAAATATTTTTTAAAACTAACTTTATAGACCCCATGTTAAGAAACTGTGTTTTGGATAGGTATCAGTAAAAAGTTAAAAGCCATGAGAATGAGAACCCTCCTTTGGGGAAGAGCGGAAGACAGGAATAAAACCTGGAGACAGCTTGATTAGGAGGTGAAAGATCAAAAAGAAAGGCGGCGCTGAATTATGAAATCTTGATATTTAAAAGCCAAGTTATATATTTAAGAGAGAGCCTGGTAGAGAAGAGCCTTCCCTTGGAACACATTGTACTTTCAGAACTGGGAAGACTGAAAGCTTGCCCAAAGGTTTTGTCCAGTACTTAGGAATTAAGGTTGCAAACTCATTTTAGCCCTCTATTAAAATAATTTTCTTTTCTAACTGGGCAAGCAGTTCTTGTAGATGATTTTCTTCTGGGAAATGCTAAAGCAAGTGCAAGCAATTTTGGGGCCTGGCAAATGCTTAAAAGGAAATTCAGGACCATTTGGCATGTCCCTTGACTCCAGGAGGTCCAGTTTAACTTCAGCAATGCTGCTGCGTCTCTGCTCTGGCTCTAATGCAGGGATCCTGGAAGAAGACAATTTAGGATCTCCAGTTGTTTCAGATTCCCTTTGAGAAGCTCAAAAGATTCCTTCAAGTGGTTGCAAGCATCATACAGGACTTAATTTTAATCTTTGACCTTGGGACCAACACTTACCTGGAAAAATTGGGATTGCTTATTCATTCTTTCATTCAGCAAACATTTGTGAAGTACCTGTTGTGTGCAAGCCTTTGTTCTAGGGGCCTAAAGGAGATTCAAAGGCTAGATGAAACAGTGATTCCTACCATTTTGAAGTTTAGAATCTAGTTGGGGAATATGACATATATCCAAGTAATAAATATAGAATGCAGTGTGATATGTGCATAAGGGAATTGCAAATAAAGAGCCTTGAGAGTTCTGAGGGTAAAGGGGTTTGTCATTTCATTACAGGAACCCCAATTGTCTGTCCCAGAGTATCGGAGCCACTTTATGACACATGAATGAAAATGAACAGGGAAGAGAGACTTAGCACTCTCTCTTGAAAGCAGAAGTGGTTTGTTTTGGTCAAACACTGCCCCCCCCCCCCCAAAAAAAAAAAAAAAAACCACAACAACTTCCTAATTGGAATAGCATATACTCTATTAATAGAAGATGAGTGAATAATGGTCCAGTTGCTGTATTAGGAAAGGTGGGGTTGACCTTTTTTAAAATAGAGTCTTTTGCAGAAGGCTTGACCCCTTTATCTGCCCACATTTCATATTGGACCCTGGTGATTCTGAGAGAATATTAACTGTGCATTGGAAAAATTTTAATATTTATGAATACTAGAGGGAGAGAAATTTTGAAGATAGCTATTATTTAACTTTAAAGAGAAGGCAGACCAGATTTCATTTGTTTTCTAAGACTGGTTTTCACAGAATTTAGAACTTGAATGGAGTTTAGACATCACCTAATACAGTCTCTTCATTTTAAAGATAAGGATACTGAAGCCTAGAGAGCATAACTGACTTAACCAAGCACAGGTGATGCTCGTGGGCAGGGTTGTGATTCGAACCCAGATCCTCTGATGCCATATCTACTGTTTTATAAACCTTTCAGTCGGCACTCATCTCCAGGGACTAGGAGATAAACTGAAGATGAGCATTTCAGTGCCTTCAACTCCGGAATCCTTTCCAGTCTTAACACCTTTCTGTGCTCTCTGCCCTCTGTTGTCCATCTGTGCTCTCCTACTTGCTACTCCTCCCATATAACACTCCTCATGATCAGCTTTTCACTGTCTGGCTCACATATGGAACGTTCTGCCTCTTCCCCTCCATTCCTCTTAAGTTTCTCTGGCTTTCTTTAAGACTGAGCTCTATCTCTCCTTCTCCTGGAGGCTTTTCCCAGTTGCCTCCTTTCCTCTCCCCTTGGAAATTGCTTCCCACTTACCCTTTTTTATTTATGTAACCATTTACACAAATGCTAGCTGCTGTTGTGGTGCTGCCGCCCTTGATGTCTGTGTCTGCCCCTTTAGGACGTCAGCTTCTCCTGGACAGGAAGAGAGTTTATGCTTTTCTTTGTGTCATGGGGGGGGCAGGGGACTGCCTAATAATGCTGCTTCATTGACTGAAGTAGAAGTCCAAACTTGTGACTTACTGGTAGATCTTTTCAAGGCTTCTTTGAGATTTGTCAGATTTGCCTAATGCTTTGGGTAACTTTGTTGAGCTGCAGTTATAGGGGGGAAACATTTGAAAATGAAGGTGGCATAGAAACAAAAGTAGAAATACAAATTTTGGTAAAAGAGAGTCTTTCACAAGTGTTAGTTCAAGAACTCTTTCTGTTTCTTTTGTTAACAAAATCTTTTGCAAATGTTTTGCTCTACTAAGATCCCCCTCCAATGAGTCATCATGGTACAGAGGCAACTGTGTGTTCCCAAAGTCTATGCCAAGGGACCACTACCTCTAGCACATCCTGCCAAGCTGCCCTGGCTTTGAGAATTGGCCAGATAAAAGATTGCCTGTCTGACCAATAAGGAAAAACCTAGCTAAGTTTGGGGAGTCTTATTATGGGAATGGCAGCGCTTATTGAGATCTTCAGTCACAAGAAGTCTCCTAAGACTTTCAAAGAAATTGTTACTGCCTTTGCACTCTGTGTTAGCTCCAGGTTTGACAATACAGATAAAATCATCTCACCTCTAAGTTTTGGGAAGAGAGAAAGGGAGTGAGAGAGGGAGGGAAAGAGAGAGAGAGAAAGAGAGAGAAAATATATACATTATCAATACAACAGTTACATAAAGGAAAGGTGTGAGTAGTAACAACTGATGTTATAAATAAGTGACTTTATATCACATTTACTTCAGGTTTGCAAAGTACCTTTTAACCTTAACAACTCTGTGAGGTGGCTACTAAAATTCTGATCTCCATTTTATAGATGAGGTAGCTTAGACTCAGAGGAGTTATGTAATTTGCCCATGTTCATACTTTTAAATGACAGAAGTAGGACTCATTTTTCCTGATTCCAAGTCTGGCTTTCATATGAACAGGATTGTTAAATGTGTCTTCATTTATAGGCCCAGAAACCAGAGCATAAAGAAGACCAGCTATTTTCCCAAAGCTCAACTGCAAATGAGGCTTTTGTGCCTGATCCTATGACCTAAGCCTCTTTTTTGTATTGAAAATGGTCGCATTTCAGGTTCTTCACCATGGCTCTAACGACTACCACTAATACAAGAAATATAAAAGGACTGCATATTTGTCTTCATTTCTCAGAATTCCTCTGGCCTAGCATCCCTTGAGAAGGGAGTTTTGTTTAACTCTCTTGGTACTTGAATCTAAATGGATATGAGAATTTATCTGAGGGGGGTCATTAAAATTTCATAAACCGATTGTGTCTCCTTTCAGGAATGCGAGAAAAGACTACATCACTGCCAAGTACATTGAGAGGAAATACGCAAGAAAAAAACATACGGACAATACAGCTAAACTACATAGCCTTTGTGAGGCTGTGAAAACCAGGGACATCTTTGGGTTGCTCCAAGTGTATGCTGATGGTGTGGATCTGACAGAAAAAATCCCTCTTGCCAATGGACATGTAAGAATGACAAGGGTTTATTAGCCATCTGCTACTTATAAAAGAGAGAGATGGCAGGGTGAAAGAGTATCGGGAATGCCAACAAAGAAATGGAAATTCTGTTAGAGGAAATAGAGTTTCATATGGATTTTTGCAGAGGGAAGTTAGAATGGTTTCTTAAATGAAAAACAATATGTATTTTGTGCCCATTAATTTTTATCCTTTTTGTAGTGTTTTAAAAGTTTGAGAGACATAATTTCTGAGTAATTAGTCATTTATTAATAATGCTAGCTTTTTAAATAAAAGGTCAGTGGCACTCGTAAATGCCAAAGTCCATCCTGGCAGCAGCTCACAGCTCACTTGTCCCTGGAAGAGGGGTGTTCTTGAGTGTAGCAATCAACTCTGATTGTTTAACAATTAATGATTTAACAATTAAGAAAATGAATATTGCAAGAGAGACTGGCCCTAATTGATTATGTCATTTACTTCTCAGTTACCCCCAGCCTTGAGCAATCTATTCGAAGAATTTATCCCCACCCAAACCTGAGTAGAACTCAATGGCTTTCCCACCTGGGTAGGGTCTGAACAGGATTGGTAAGAAAGTTAATTCATTGCCCTTCAAGAGACTAACCTTTGAAATCAGGACTATAGAAAAAAAATTTTCTATAGAAAAATCAGGATTATTAGAAATTCTGGATCTCCCCAAATCATTAGTTATGAGTGATCATTTCTTTCATTCTAAAAGGTTGCTACATGTAGTCCGAGTTAGGAGTTTTTAAAGTTCTTTTTGCTTCTCGGTTTCCCTCTTCCCCCAGCGCTACGGCCTCACTGAGATGACCTTCTGCTTGCTTATACTCTACAGGCCTTACATGTCTGTAGTTGTCTGCATGTTGTCTCCCCCATCAGGTAGTGACTTCCCAAGGACAATGTTTTTACCTTCTTTCTATCCCCAGCGCTTAGCACAATGCCTGGCATATATAGTAAACACTTAATAAATGCTCTTTGGTTGATTGACAAATAAACAGACACCCCAGGACACTTCACATTTAAGCCACCTTTGAAGAAACAATTTCAGGTAAGCAGCCTGTGAATTTCAGAGTACCACTTAGCTTTTTGGCAGGTATAGGCATATTTTGGCATCCAAGAAACTTTTCATGTGTATTGCCAGCTCCACTTAGAAGAAAAGTAGCCATCTCTGGGGAGATGTTAGCACTACAGGGAAACACTGCAAAGGTTAGGGCAGGAAGCCCAGATTCAGTGTCCCATTGAAGTGGCAAAGGAATTTTAGCAGGCCCAACCTCATTCCTGGGTTTGAATCTTAATGGGAAAGAAGTATTGGTTTTTCTCATCTCACCCCACTACAACAAATCCTTTGTGGAGTTTTATCCTGCTAGAGTATCCCATGCTGAGAGCATTGGTCCTGACACCATCACTAGTTTAGGATCTGTCCAACCTTAGCCTTACTCTCAACCCTCCTGCCTCTGTACCAAAATGTCCCTTTAGGGACTGCCTTTACCTGAGGGGTGTGTGTGTGTGTGTGTGTGTGTGTGTGTGTGTGTGTGTGTGTGTGTGAGATTTTAGCCACTTTCTGAAGTGTGGATAATTGGTACTTCATGGTATTGGGCTTTGAAAGTACATCTTGTAGTAATGAAAATACTGTAAGTTGAAAAGGAAAGGAATTTAGCTATTATAGATCAATTCATAAGTGGTTTCCCAGTGGTGGCAAAACCCTAATAACAATTTCCTATGTTTTCTTCAGAACATTAACAAAATTGAATAAAACATATGTTTCCAAGGTGCTGTTCAGTCTAAAATTTGTGTGTTCTCCTGTTGTTCTCTTATTTTAGAAGGAAGTTAAGGCAATGGCTTGTCCAGTTTTGATTTTTTTTTTTTTTAGTGTTAGGAAGACTACTAAAGTTTTGTAAAGATTTCATAATCTCCAAATAAGGTCCCTAAGGATTGTGCTGGGTCATCTCTAGTTGTCCTGATCTATATCTGGCCACTAGACCCAGATAATTCTGGAAGAGAAAGTGAAGCTAGTGACTTTGTACATCCCTGCCTCACTTAAATCCAATTCACTCGCAAGTCATGGCATCACCTCCAAGATGTCATGGTCCTCTTTGAGAATGAAGGACTACAACCATGCAACCTAAGGATTGTTGGCTGGATTGCTTATAAAGGTCTCTCAGACAACCAGGTTACCAGTGTCTTCCCCTTCTAGGTGTTGCCGGTGCTGCTTAGAATGCTTATGAAAATGAGACGTACTTCCAGTCAGGACAGAAGTAGGCCCAGTAAGGCCTTTTCTCTGAATAACATTTCAGTAATTTAGAAGTCTTTACTTTTAAGCTGGAGGTCTTTTCCTAGAAAATATTCTTTATACATCTGCCATTCTCCTTCTCTCTATCTCTCCAACCCTGTTTAGGGTAAATGATGCCACTGGAATTGATAACACAAATCCATTTCTTCATCTTTCAGAGTAAAAAAAAGCTCAAGATGAAGCAGTGTGGTGATAGTAAGAAGTACCTGGGATTCAGAACCAAATGTCTGATTCAGATCTCATCTTTGCTGCTTTCTAGCTGTGTGATTTTCATCAGATTCCTCCCCCTCTCTAGATCTCAATTTGTTTGTTTTAATCTGTAAAATTAAGAGGGTTAGTCTGAAAGATCAGTGTCTAAGGTCACTTCCATCTCCAGATCTTACGAGTCTAAAGAAATCCCTTTCTTTCTTTGACAGATCTTAACATACCATATTTCTGCCCAGAGTGCTCTCTTGGTTTATGACATCAACAGTACCTTTTGACATTACCCTTGTGGGTCAGAGTTGGGAATAAAAAACGCCCATGAGTGCATTTTGATGTGAAAACATGTTCCTTCAGTGACCTGGTTCCCTTTCACTGCACTATATGAGAAGTAATCTGGGAAACACCTTACTTGGAACAAAATGAGCTGCTCAGTCAGTCACTAAGGATTTTTTAAAGGCCGGTTATGTGCCAGATGCTCTGCTAAGAGCTGGGGATACAAAGAAAGGCAAAAGATAGACCCTGCCATCAAAGAGTTCACAGTCTAATGGGGAGACAACATGCAAACAGCTGTGTACAGACAAGATTCATATGGGATAGATCGGTAAAGGGAAGGTTCTGGCCTTAAAGGAGGCTCAGGAAAGGCTTCTTGTAGAAGGTGGGATTATGGCTGGGACCTAAAGTCTGGGAATCTCACAGAGAAACAGTTTTCCCACTCATTCACCTCAGCCTCTAGCCTAAGACAGTTGTGGTGCCAGTTGCCCAGTGTCCTGGGGTGTGTTGGCTCTTATTGAAGAGGGAATGGGACCCTTGACAGCAAGTGGCAAGCAGGAAGGGAGGTGACATTTCCTTTCCTCCTCCTCCTAACACAAACTTCATTATTCCCAAGTATCCAAGTGTGATATTTGGTTTTTGGTAATAACAGCTTCAAGGGAGTAAAATAAACAAACTTTCTATTAAGCTCTTGTCTACAGGGCCATGGACCAACCTTGGACCTTATAGGCTTACTGTTTTACATTAGCATTTACTGCATTTTCAATTCAGTAAACGTTTATCAGACACCTACTACATGCAAGTCACTCTGCCAAGTGCTGGGGATACAAAAAAAAAAAGATAGTCCTTCCCCTCAAGGAGTTTACCATCTAATAAGGGGAAGATAGCACATAAAAGGAAGCTGGAAGACAGCGAGAGGAGGAACACCAAGTGTACCCAGCACATGGAAAGTGCAGTGAGCTACCAAGTCCAGACAAGTGAACACATCAACCAGAAACAGGAGGACTCTAACCACTGTTGCTAATGCTGGTCTTGGGCAGTATGATGTAGCTAAATCCAGAGTCAGAGGACCTGGGTTAGCATTCTTACTGAGTCATTTACTGACTGTTTGACCATGGACAAGTCACTCATCCTCTCTGGGTTTCAGTTTCCTCTTTTAAAAAATGTGGGGATGGGACGAAATGATTCTTCAGATCCTTTCCAGACAGCATTCTATTATCCCTGTTAAAGGAATTTGATTAGGGGGTGAGACAAGAAACAGTGGTAGGTTGGGTAGAACAAGGAATCTTCCAAGCTCTATGGAGAATCAGACCTTCTAGCCAATTTCTTGGCTTATTTTTAAGGTTTGTGCATAAGAAGGTCCAGGGACAGGGGAGTATGCATGAAGAGAAGAACCCTAACATTAGAGCATTCATTGTATTATAAGATTTAAAGATTGTCTAATCCTGTTGTCATTGAGTTGTTTTTCAGTTGTCTCTGATTTGTCGTGACCTCATTTGGGGTTTTCTTGGCAAAGATCTTGGAGTGCTTTGTTAATTCCTTCTCCAGTTCATTTTACAGATGAGGAAACCTAGGCAAAAGTGTTAAATGACTTGCCTAAGATCATGCAGCTTGTAAGTGTCTGCGGCCAAATCTGAACTAACAATAAAGAGTCTTCTTGACTCCAGATCCATCCCTCTGTCCACTGTGTCAGCTGCCTGTCCTGTACTTTCATTTTACACAGGAAACTGTGGGTCTCTTCTTTCTACAGGGTAAGGAAGAAAGACTAGGAGTGGATATTGTGAACCTCTGAGTTTTTTATGTTGCCAGGGGCCAAGTCAGCTTGGTAGAGAAATCTGAACATGTTAGGAAAGTACTTTAAAGAGATTAATGACAAGGCTTTTGTGGATAAACCTTTATAAACCTTAAAGCACTCTAAATATGTCAGTACTTGTTACTCGCCTGGGAAGAGCTGGCTCTTTTGGTGGAGTATTCTCCGTGATGTTATGTTGTCTTGTTACCCTTCATTATGGCATTAGATAAATGTATGTGCAGTGGTTAGAGCACTCACCTGTCTTTATTTTGTTTTATAGGAGCAAGATGAAACTGCTCTCCATCTTGCAGTCAGATCAGTGGATAGAACTTCCCTTCACATAGTAGACTTCTTAGTTCAGAACAGGTAAGTAACTTTAAAATAGGGGAGGGAGGTGGCATAGAAGACCAAAAATATGTTCCTTTGAGTCCAGCAGCATGAGGTGCTGGAAGGAGCTTTGGATTAGGAGTCAGAGGTTTGAATCCTAACTCCGAGATGGCACAAATCCCTTGGGTTCTGTGGGACTTCGTGTCTTCAGTCACAAAAGGACTTCTTATGATTTTGGACATTGGGCTAAAATCAGAAAGCTGAGGGCCTGAGCTCTGGAAGTAACTTGCTTTGTGACCTTGAGTCAAGCCACTCACCTAACCTTTAAGAGTCTTGGCTCCTCCTCTGTTCAATAGGGAAAAACCCCCGTTGTCCTTCTTAACCCTTCCCACCTCATTGGATTGTGAAATCAATTGAGATGAGTTGATGAAAACACTTTGAAAACTGTCATGTACCCTTAGAAACATTAGAATTTATTATCTTCTCATCCCAAGGGTCGAGCATGTAGTCATGCTTAATAAATGCATGTTGGATTGAATTCGTGTTCCAAAAAGGGAATTGATAGGCCTACATTCCTTTAATTGTGTCACTGTTAGAGTCATTAGTTTTTCTGGGATCTAAAAATCCATGCCTTTGAAAGAGGAGATGTAATGCTAAATGTGGAATACTGCTCAGGGAGTCTTAAGAGAACACTGGAATAAAGGTGATATCAATCAGCAGTTTTGAAGTTTGGTTCTCCCCCCATTATGAGACAAGAAGATTAAAGGCACGTCTTTCTTTTGTATCTGATACTAACAGAGAAAGAGGAAGAAGGAATAATTGAATTCCAAATATAAGCCACTAGTTCCATTTTAGCCAGTAGTCTAAATGTTTTTCCTGGTACCATCTTATTTTATTTTTTATTAAACCTGTAGTTTTTCCAAGAACGATTGTCTGATTTATAAATAAGAGTCGCCTTGGCGTAAAGGAAAGGTCAGAAGACCACAATTTGAGTCCTTGTGTCATCTTGTAAGCATGTGACCTTAAAGAAGTCCCCCTCAGAACCTCCCATTTCTTCCTTTGTAAAATGAGAGCATTGGATATGATTTCTAAGGGCCCTTCTGTCTCTAATGTCACACACTTTATGATTCAGAATTACTTCTCTGAATCTCAGTTTTCTTATCTGTAAAGTGGGGCCTATAATAACATCTGTTTTGTGTGCCTCAGACATTGCTGTGATGAAATGGGGCTTTGTAAACTGAAAACTCCTTTGTCAGTGTGAGCTATTCTCCCCTTTTCCCTGTGGAGTTACCAGTGAGCTCTTGCCCAGCAAACAGATCATCTTTAACCAAGTAACCTCCTGTCCCCAGAAGTACTTTGTGCTTCCTGGCTAATTTGCAACTCCAGTCATTTTACAAATCACAAAGGTTGCACAGTGGCTTGCCTTTGTCAGCTGCCCCATAAACACTTGTTGAATAGATGGTCTTCTTAGTTTAATGATACCTAGTGATAAATTCTCTGTGGGGAAGGTAACCATCCTCCTTTTGTCCTCCTTTTTATGGTTCTGATACACAAGAAAAGTTGCAAAGTTGGGGAGGGGATGTTTTTCTTGGGGGTTTTTGCTGTTGTTCTTTTACATAAAAACCTAAATTCCAAGTCATTTGTAATTTGTTTTAAAGTGTGTATATTAATTTGAACAAAACAATAACAAATCTCCTTCCTTGGTCCAAGTGTCCCCATTGAATTACTTTTCTTACGTTTTATTGCTATTCTGATTCTTTTTTTTTAATCAGAGCAGTAGTGACTTCATATGTGGTTCTGATTCTGCTTCTTTTTCTGGATCACTTCATACCAGTCTCCCCATGTTTCTTTGTGTTTTTTACATTTGGCATTCCTTGTGGCACAGAAAATGTGTGTAGCCATCTTCTAATCTTGATGGTTTTATTTTTCAAGCAAAACCTGCTTGCTTCCCAAAGGAGAGCTTCAGTTTTCCTCTCCCATTATCTTCCATTATTCTCATTCTACCCTATGTTGAATTAGAAGCAGGGGTCTACTTTCCCTTATCAGAATGGGAGATGTGATCAACATCTTAACAATTTGTTTGGCCATTTCTGGAGTCTGAGTCAAACCAGACGTGCCTTGAATTGTTGTCTTTTATAGCTTTCTTTTTAAATACCCCTATAAATCCAGCTAGGTGGTATAATGATTGAGTATTAAACTTGGAGTCAGGAAGACCTTAATTCCAATTCTACCTCAGACATTGAAAACTGTATGACCTGGGTCAGGTACTTAATCTCTCAGCCTGTTTACTTATCTATAAAATGGGAGTGATAACGTACCTACCTCACAGGTTTGTTGAGAGGATCAAATGAAATAAGATTTGTAAAGTACTTTGCAAACTTTGAAGCACTGTGTAAATGCTTTCTGTCGAATACATGCTCTTCTGGGAGCATTCTTGGAGTAATAGCTGTGGTAGCCTTGGATTTTGAGTCACAAAAGACCTTAGACCTGGTCTTACCCTGTACTTATCATTTTACAAATGAAAAAGATAGGCCCAGAGAGGGGGGGGGACTTTCTTAAGTCACAATATACAGGCAATAGACAGGAGAGGCAAGATCTAACTTGCGTCTAATTTCAAATCCAGAATTATTTACATTACACTAGATTTGATGGGGGGCGGGGGGGGGTTGAAGTCATGAGGTCTGTGGTTTTCTAGCAATGTGGGCAGAACCAGCTAAGTCCAAAAAGCATTTGGAGAGATATCAGTGAACTTTTTCTCCCCCCTTCATGGATCTTCTGTGATAATGGATGTTTGTGTCAGATAAATTTTGAAAATCCTCCCTCTTTCTTCCTCCTATTTGATGGGAATGAGTGAGTCACAGGGATTTCCGGAGGTCTTGCCCTTACATGCCCCTACATCCTAGCCCTCTCACTGCTCTATAGCCCTGAAGTGAACTTGAGCAATCATTGCCTTCAGGTCATCCCTATCAGGAAAGAATTGAAGGGGAAGTTAGTCGGAATTTGGGGGTAGGGGAGGAGTAATTGTCTGGGAGCCAGTTATCCAAAGTTTTTCCTACAGTGGTATACAGGGGAAGTTTAGCATAGGGACACTTGGACTTGCAGTCAAAAGACCCAGCCCTGAGTCTCACCTCTTTGGATATGATTTCTAAAGTTCCTTCTTGTCCTTATGCTCTGTGACTAGGTCGTTTTCACTCTCTGGGTTTGAGTTTCATCTTCTGTAAAAATAGTGGAGTTGGACTTGATGGTGTCTAGATTGGTTTTCCTCTGATTGCAATAGAAATCTTTTCTGTCATCCCTCTCCAGAGTGCTCTGGTTTTTGTTTTGTTTTTTTTTTAACATAGCTGTACCACCTCCTACCCATACACACGTGCATAAACCTCTGTGTCTTAGTTTTCTTATTTCCAAAATGGGGATAATATAACCTGCCACGACCACCCCCAAAAGGATCAAATCAGATAGAATTTGAAATTGCTTTGAAGACCTGAAAATCCCGAAAGCAAGGGAGTGAGGGGAGGTTGTTCTCCAGCCTGCCATAGATAGCCTTTCTATGGATTTGTTCGTTGCTCCCTCATTCAGTCTTCCTGAAATTACGTATCTTTTTAGAAGAGAAAATCTACGTCTGATGACCGTATGTCCTAGTTTTTTCCCCTCCCAGGGCAGCCCTGATTTTAAATATGTCCCACTTAATTGTAAAACCCATCAAAAAGCACTAGAAATTATAATATTTTGGCAATACCTGGGAAGTGTATGATTCAAGTCAGTCAGTGTTACAGTGAAGTCACAGTGGATTGAGAGCCACAAAGCAGGTCGTGTATCAGTCGTCTAGTTCAACCCCTTCATTTTAAAAATGAAGAAACTGAGTTCAAGAAAGGTAAAATAATTTATGCAAAAACACATGGGTTGGTAATAAGTAGATAGGCAAAGATTTGAGCACAGGTCCTCTGAATCCAAATCCCATTCTTTTTCCCCTATACTTCTCTTCCTCTAAGGAGCTGGGTTCCAATTCCAGCTCTACCGTTTGTTCCATCTTTGATCCAACATAGAATCATAGAATTTGAGAATTGAAAGACACATATATCTATACCCAGAAGGAGCCATCACTATAACATACTCACTAAGGAGTCATCCACACTGCTTGAACACAAACAAGACTTCCAAGGAGGGGGAACCACTGCCTCTTGAAGCATCCCCATTCCACTCTTGGGTAAGTCTTTAGTCTTTAGTCAGCAAGTTTCCACTTAACCGCAAACTTAACTTTATTGTCCTCTTTGTGAGTCAGCCCATTCCTCCCTGCTTTGCCTTCTTGGGCCCAGCCAAACAAATCCAGTCTTTCTTCCACGTGACAGCAGATCAGATGCTTGAAGACAGCTATCATATCCTCCCTGAGTCTTCTCTTTCTACTCCACTGTATCTTTGTAACACAGTAAAGAAACCTCATATTTACTTATGAAATCCAAGCGAGCCCCTCCGGGCCTTTCTTTTTACACTGGGTTGAGTGAAATGATTTTTAATTTCCCAGCTCTGCAGCCTGTGATCCTGTATTTAACTATAGCCATGCTTATACTTGATAAGCATGTGTTGTAGGTGATATTCAGATATGATAGACGTGGTACCTGTTGTTTCTAGTCATGAGACCCTTTGGGCTAATATTTGTTCCCATGTCATTGTCCCAATTTGGGGGACACAAAACCAAAACCGAATGCCTTTTTAATGCTCTGCGCCCCAATTTTTGGTTTGGAAAATATGGTCACTGTGCCTTCCTGTGACTCATGATAACTAGCATTCCATCTCTCTCCATCTCTCTTCTCCTCCTTCCCCCCTGCCAGTGGAAACCTGGACAAACAGACAGGGAAAGGCAGCACAGCCCTCCACTACTGTTGCCTGACGGACAATGCTGAGTGCCTAAAGCTGCTGCTCAGGGGAAAGGCCTCCATTGAAATAGGTAAAGGGAAATGGGGGTATAGGGCTGATTCTGGTTTGGGGGAGGGGAGCTTAAGTGGATTGCCCAAGGTCACAAAGAGAGTAAGCATCAGAGACAGAACCTGACTCCAACCCTCCAGAGTTAGTGTTCTCTCAGCTATACCCTGCAGTTCTCTTCAAGTGCTGGGTGTACTTGGAATTCTGTTGAGTGGGGGGATGAGGGGTAAGAAGCAGAAGCTTTGTAAACTTGGGTGGCATTTGGCAAAAAAAAAAAAAATTGACACATTTGTTCATAAGCTTCTGTCAGAACTCACATTCGAATCCTCTTAATTACCAGCTCCTACTCAAATAAACAAGCTATTCATTTTATTTTTTTCATTTCTATTTGCTTTTTAGAGGGCAGTTGGGGTTAAGTGATTTTCCCAAGGTCACACGGCTAGTTTTTGTGTTAAGTGTCTGAGGCCAGATTTGAACTCGGGTCCTCCTGACTCCAAGGCCGGTGCTCTATTCACTGTGCCACCTAGCTGCCCCAGTTATTCATTTTAAATAGGATCCCTGGCCACTGAAAATTCATGTGATAGGATATTCTGTAACACAACCACTTTTCAATCACTATGGGGAATCTGGTATGAGGGAAGGGTAAAGTAAGTGTCTACTAATTTGAATGTCATATTTCACTCCTCTCTTTATAGTTCTGTTGGAATGAATAGAAAATCTCCATCATAGACTATTAATGCAATTTCATTGCTCTTTGGATAGAAGAGCCACCAGGAACACACTGAAAGAGCATATAAGCAATTCTTTTTCAGGTCTCCTTTTAAAGCGAGATAGCCAAGCGTAATAGAAAGAACACTAGATTGGGGGTCAGTACCTAGGCTCCAGTTCACATTCTGCTACTTCCTAACATGTGACAGGACTTGGTGAGAGAAAGTCTGGTTTCAAATCCTGGCTCTTTCCATTCAGGCCTACTACAGGTTAAACCAGATGACCTTTGAAAGCTCCCTTCTAACTCTGTGATTCTGTGATACACCCAGCAGTCATTTTATTTTGGTCTAGGCCTGCAGTTGGTTTGGTACAAGAAATTCCCTCAGCCAGTGCTGGTTGGCAATTTCTCTGTAATTTATATCTTAAATAGTTGCCTAAAGCATTGAGAGGTGAAGGGCCTTGCCCACACTTGGTCTTAGAGACAGCATATATCAGAAGCAGTACGTGAGCCCTAGGTCTTCCCAATACCAAAGCTGGCTCTCCATCCACTGCACTATGCTGACACTTGAAATTAGTTTGTTCTGATAATTAATTGACATAATCTTTTTTAAAATGTTGTTCAGTAACCATGTTTTCTGAGATGACACAGAAGTAAACCTTATTTAAGGTTCTACCCAAATTTCCACAAATATTATATTAACAATCCAAATTAATGAAGTTTTGCTATAATTTATTTAAAATAACTAGTTTATGTTTTCCTTTATTGGTTTCTCTTATAAAACCAATAGGTCACCTTTTCATCAGTCTTTATGACAAACTTTTCTCTGTCTTTCTCTCAACCTTCAGCCAATGAATCGGGAGAGACGCCACTTGACATTGCTAAACGCTTAAAACATGAACACTGTGAAGAACTGGTAAGTTTCTCTCAGTATTGGGATTGCTGGTGTCCCATTGAAGTGTCTAGATGCCTAGAGGAGAGTCTCATATGAGGTATCCCTTTTTCAAACGGGGAAACTTATCTGATGTGGCTTCGTGTGGAGACATTTTCTCTAAGATCTCCTTTGGGCCATCTCCAAAGCATATAGCAGAGTCATACTAACAAAGGCAAAAGTGCAACATTCAAGATTTAGACCTGGGCTTCAGAAGTCTTCAGCTTAAGTGTTGGATCCACTATTCCTCTGGAGTATCTTAGACATGGGAATGGGGTGAGGGTTTCATATAAGAGGAGTCTTTCCACCTGAATCTCATAGCAGAAACAGTGAGAGATTCTCTGAGAGTCTTCATTGTCTCAACTTTGAATTTGGTGGAGAGAAGTGCTTGTTGGAACTTTTCACAAAGTAGAAAGCTAGGTGTGGAACAAAAAAATACTTAGGTGTGAGTGAAGCCTTCTGCTTTAACTCACACTTTGGATCAATGTCTGGAGGCAAACCAATTCTAAACATGTGCCTAGAAGCTGGTTATGCCAGGCTTTGCTCAGAATTACCTGAAAGAGGACAGATTGGACTAGGTGATCACTGACATCCCTTCGAGTTATAAAATTTGGTTGATTCTGAGTTAGGCTTAAATGTTTAGAGATTGCTAATGTTGTTTTATTAGAGTCCCGACTCTTTCTAGAAAGTTGTCTTTGTTCTCCTTCTCCCCCAAGAATACCAGTGGTTTTGTAAAAAGATAAGGGGTAAAAGGTGGGTTATTTGGAGGGGGATGAGGATTGGTGGCTACATCCAGCAGCTTTTACCCATCTTCAGCCATTTACTGTTAGTTAGTGAGGTCCATCATTTCTGTTGAATTTTGTTGAGCTTTTTAAGTTGACTGATGGCTTTTGCTTAAAACTTAAGAGTCTGGAGACCTAGACTAGAAGTTGTGTGATCTTGGGCAAATCACTTAATCTATCCCTCAGTATCCTCACAATCCATCAGGTTTAACCTATACCCAAATGAGAATTCTCTCTACAACATATATGATAAGAAGTTAAGATTATATTGAAGACTTGAAGATCTTTAGGGCCTATTCAGTGTTCTATTTCTAAATACTGTGAAATGTATAGGACTGCATTTTGAGTAGAGGTCTAGTTACCTGGGGTGGGGTGAGTAGAGAATGGAATGCTTCTTTGCATCTGGAGTGGGGGAGTATAAACATACTCATTTACAGCTCTTGGAAAGAAGGGGTGGGGGATCCTGGGCCTTTGAAAGGTGGACGTGGGGGGATGTTGGTAGGGGAGGGGCAGTAGCAACCTACTTACTTGCATATAAGTTGCTAACCCCTGAGTATATGTGGTAGGTTATCCTTTTGTTTTCTGCTTTTCATTAGTCCATGATACCTTTTCAGTGTATGTGCTTCCTGTAGATAAATATTATAGAAAGATGAAGTCTTAAAGAAAAAGAACAAACAAAAACCTACAAGCTAATGAATCCTCCATGCCTATGCTTAGTTCCTTTGTATTTGTGAAGTCCAAATTGCATGAAAATCATTAATATCCGATCCCCAATCACAGTCTTCTGGAACAAGCCCAGAGAAAGCTGTTCTCACTATTTGTGTTTGCCACATTGCTAAATCTTAATCCTCATAGGCTGATCAGCACTGATTTTTTTTAAAAGAATTTTCATTTTTATTTTAATGAGCTTAATAAATATCAACAAATCATAACATTTCCATATACAAATAAGAACAGAAAAAGATTTTATATGATACCATGAATCTCTGTGTACAGCTTGATTTTTAAAGAATATGTTAAATTTTTTGTGATAATTCTAACACTGACCTTGTCTGTATCCTCTCCTGACCTTTTCTATTTTGTGTATCTTGAAATGCTTTTTTTATTGTTGCTCCTCTCTCTTTTTAGGGACTTTACTGTTACTTATATTCCTATATTATTCCGTATACAAAGAAGGGTCCTTGTATAACTCTCCTTCACCAAAAGCAAAGTCCCTCCCTTGTAACAAGTATTGTCAAGCAAATCTGATTCACACATCGGTCACTTTAGAAAATGCGTGCCTCATTTTTCACCTTTAATCCATCACTTCTGTGCCAAAAGGTAGCAGGCACACCTCATCGTCTGTTTTCTGAAGTCCTGGTAGGTCATTGCATTGAGCAGAGTTGTTAGGTTTTTCAAAATCGTTTTCCTTTATAGTGTTGTGATTACTGTTTAGATTGTTCTGCTGGTTCCATTCATTGAACTCTGCATCAGTTTATGCAAGTCTTCTCAGGTTTCTCTGAATCTGCCCCATTGTCATTTCACGGAATGATCCATTATATTTGTGTATCATAATTTCTTTTCTTGATGGGCACCTCCTTTGTTTTTCTAGTTCTGGGCAGTAATATAAAAAACACTACTATAAATACTTTTGTGCACATGGATCTTAGATCTTTCTTTGGTCTCTTTGGGGCATATATTTAATGATATCACTGGGTCAAAGGGGGTTGACTCTGGGAGTATTAGAGGACCTGGGTTCAAATCCAGTCTCCGATAGTTACTAGCTATATGACCTTGGATGTGCAATTTTACTTCTGGATCCCAGTTTCCTCATCTTTAAGAATGAGAGATTCTCTACGATCCTGAATGCTTTCGAGAATAGTAAACAGTAATAATAGCAGATCTTAATATGCCAGGCACAGAGGGAAGCATTTCACAATGATCTCCTTTGATTCTCACAACCACCCTGGGAGGTAGGTGCTATGATTATTCCCATTTTACAGATGAGGAAGATGAGGCAAACGGGTAAAGTGACTTACTCAGGCTGATTGTCCTGTGGCCATATTTGAACTCCAGTCTTCCTGACTCTGGGGCTGGCACTCTAGTCTAACAACAGCTGCCTTTATCCGTTGCTAATCTGATGACCATGACGTGGTACCTCAGATTTGTTTTAATTTGTATTTCTCTCATTAGTAGTACTTTGGAACATTTAAAAATATGATTGTTGATAGCTTTGTCTTTTTGCTTTCAAGAATTGCCTGTTTGTGTATTTTAACCATTTAGTTATCAGAGATAGGCATTACTCTTAAAAGCTAGAACTGAAAATTGACACAGTCTACTCTGCAGAGAGGGATAGATTTTTGTTTTTGAAAGGAGGAAGGCTTTTTTTTAAATCTTTGTTTCAAGGAAGATGTTTGGGGTCGAGACTGGGAGAGGGTCCTTTGGGTGAATATAAAGGTTAAGTATGTTTCTGATAACCTTAAAAATACCTGTTGCATAGTTCTGCATGCAGAAGCAATCTGATTAACCCCCATCCTTATTTTTCCTAGCTCACTCAAGCATTATCTGGGAGGTTTAATTCTCACGTTCATGTGGAATATGAATGGCGATTGCTCAATGAAGACCTAGATGAAAGCGATGATGACGTGGATGAAAAATTGCAGGTTTGTGTTGGGTGATAGGTGCCAAATCGTGCAATCCTGAAAAGCTTTTGATCCACTTCATTCAGAGAGATTTGGCTCCTACTCTATAATTATAGGAGGATGATGTTGTGTAGTAAGGAGAAGAGGGTTTGCTTTTTGTTTTCTCTGAAGCCAGGAGATTTGGGGTTCTTCCCTACATACCCTCTCTCCTTCCCACCCCCTATTTAATTTCTAACTGTAGTTAATCCTTTAATCGTATTCAGCTGCTAACTTTATGATGTAAGGGAAGGTATTTGGGGTGTTTCTTCTTTATCTAGTGTCAATAATGGCTACCTTGTTTGCTATTTAAGTTAGGTGTTCCCTTTGGTCAATTGTGATCCTGTTGATCTTTAAGAATGACTTAGAATCATGAAAACATTTATTTCTGGAGCTGAAAGGAATCCTAGAAATCATCCAGTCTAAGCCCCACCCTCATTTTGTTCATGAAGCATCTAACACCTAGAACTCTGTGGGTCAGCAGTGTGATATGACACAAAAAAAGCCAAGATATTGGGGTGGCTAGATGGCGCAGTGAATAGAGCACCAGCTCTGAGTTCAAATCCGGCCTCAGACACTTAACACAACCTTGGGCAAGTCACTTAACCCCAGTTGCCCTACCTTCCCCCTCCAAAATGCAAAAAAAAAAAAAAAAAAAAGGCCAAGGTATTTGGGGGTTAGATTAAAAAGGCACAATGTCCAGGACTTAGGAAGGTGTTAGTCCTACTCTCCTCTTTTTGATTCAGGCCACAATATTGTGTTGAATTTCAGGTTCCTCATTTTAGGGGAAACATTAATAAGTTGAGGAATTATCCCAGAAGAGGCCAGACAGGGTGGTAGAGTCCATGACATATGAAACTTTCTTGAGAAAATTGAACATGCTTAGCCTGGAAGAGAGAGTAGTTTCAGGGATTTAATAGCTCTATTTGTAAGTGGGTACGGGGATATACTTGTTCTTCTTGACCCCAGACAGTAGAACCAGAAACAATGGGTAGAATTTTCAAAGATCAAAATTAGACTTGATATAAGGGAAAACTTCCTAACAGAGCTATTCTAACATGGAATGAGTCACTTCAGGAGAGAGTGAGTTCCACACCTCCCTTCCCCCCCCCCCCCCGCCCACACACTTTGCTAGAACAAAGCTACTCTAGTAAAGGCTAGAGGTCCTATCGAGAGCATTCATGTTGAGGTATGACTACGTGGCCTCTGAAATTCCTCCCAACACTGAGATTCTGTATGACAAGGGAGTAACAAGTGCTATTTGAGGACAGGGATCTCCCACCTGGAAGATCTAGAATTTGAGCTTTGCTCTTGAATCCTGTTCCATTGTTACCTTCACTGCATCATCTGGCCTAGGTAACTCCAATCTACTTATAGCAGCCACTCCCCCTTTTCTGGAGCTCAGGGAGATAGTCCACATGCTTTCATTAATGTGAGTACCAATGTCAAAATTGGGGGATGGGAAAGAAGCTTCTTACAATATTCTCACCTTGAAAAGCACAGGCTTAGGGGTGGCTAGGTGGCGCAGTGAGTAGAGCTCCCGCCCTTGAGTCAGGAGGACTTGAGTTCAAATCTGGCCTCAGACACTTGACACACTAGCCCTGTGACTTTGGGCAAGTCACTTAACCCCAATTGCCCTCCAAAAAAAAAAAGAAAAGAAAAGAAAAGCACAGGCTTTTGGCATTAGCTTCAGTTCAGTTTAACAGCATTTATTAAGCAATTGCTGTATATGAATGTTGGACTCTGGAGCAGGACCTTGATAGAAGAGAAGGAATTTCATCAGACTTGGAAGAGGAAGTGATTATGATTCAGGCAAGGAAGATAATGTGAGCAAATATGTGAAGTTGGTGAGGTAGTACAGGACAAGACTGGGAACAGCCAGGAGCCTGCTTGAAAAGGAGTAATGTGAAATAAGGTTGGAAAGATATGTTAGTGAGAGATCCTGGAGAGCCTTAATTATCAGAGTGAGGAGTTAGTATTTTGTCCTAGAGGAAACTGGGGACGGCTGAAGATTTATGAGGAGAAGACTTATGCCTTAGGACAGTGACACTAGCAGCTATCTGAAAGGTGAATTGGAGTGGGCAGAGAGTTAAAATTAGAGGGCTGGGAGCCCAGGTGAGATTATTACAAAAGGCAGGGAGAGAGAGCTGGTGAGGTATATGCCAGCATGTCTTTTGTTCAGGAATGTTCCCCATTTCCCTCAGAGTATCCCAGTGTTATATTCAAGGTAAAGAGTAACCTAACCTGTGAATAGAAGTAATTCTTCCATAAGAAATAGAGCTTACTCTGATGGGAAATATTTCATGAATTCTACTCATTTCTTCCCTGTTCAGCATGTTTACCTTAGTTTATATTTTACAAGACCCTCATCACTGTGAGGTCCATTTGATACCTTGTATGTGCATGTCTCATGGCATCCCAGACCCCAGAAGCCATCTAGGCCTACCCAGAGCTCAACAGGAATCTCCTCTGACAAATGGCCCTTCCCACTGCTTTTTGAAGACATTCAGTGAAGGGAAGACTCATTGTCTCCTGAGGTGTCCCATTCCACTTTTGACTGCTTCAGTTTTTGGAAAGCTTATATAAAGGAGTATTAGATGTTGTAGCCTTAGGGCCAAGTCTGTGTAGATGGCTTTGATTTCTAAAGCCTAAACAGGAACAACTCTGATTCAGGCAGGAAGAAAACACTGATCATACCCTTTGTCCCGTGATTCACAATAGGGTGTGTCATGGAAGGGATCAGGGCAAGCATTTGGATCATCATGCTGAAGCTTGTAGGGACTTCTAGAGATTGTTAGCTATAATCCTTTCATTTTGCAGATGAGGAAAATGGGGCCCAGAGAGAGAAAGGACTTGTTCAAGGTCTCTCAAGTTAAATAGTAGTAAGTCAGAATTCAAACCCATTGCCCTCCACATTACTTTCCTAGAGAGGAATAGCATGAGTAAATCACTGGAGAGGGAAACATGTTAGCCATTGCACTTGGTTTTAATGCTCCACGAAGAATGTGGTATGAGTTGGACATTCTGGTGCCTTTTTTGGAGGGGAGGATTGGGAAAAGAGAAGGGGGTAATGTTTACGATCTATCCAGCAAACATGGTAGAATAGAAATTGTGTCTGCAAGCTGATCTGATGTGTTACAGGTGAATTCTTCCCCCTTACCCAAAGATAAGAAGTAATAAAAAGGGAATATTAAATATCACCAACATGGACACCTCTGTTTTGGGGTTCCTTTAGCAGCCCAGCCCCAATCGGCGAGAGGACAGGCCCGTCAGTTTTTATCAACTGGGTTCCAGCCAGCACCAGTCGAATGCTGCGTCTTTGGCTAGAGATGCTGCTAACATCGCTAAAGACAAACAGAGAGGCTTTATGCCTAGCATTCTACAAAACGAGACCTACGGAGCCATCCTCAGCAGCAGCCCCCCACCTTCACAGTCCACCGCACCCCCACTACCTCCCCGGAATATTGGCAAAGGTACTAAGCTGGAAAGTAGAAAAATGTATTGGGAGACGTGGGTGCAGAAGGGTTAATGTTTGCTTTGGTACATTGTTTTGTAGTTGATGACAAATATAAGTATCAGAACGTTATTTTTCTGATTTATTTGAACTGTTTACACTCTGCTGTTTCATGATGCCAGGTGTGGTGAAATTTTAACTCTTATTTCATTGAGCAAGAGTTACACATTGTGATTAGGGTAGAACAGCAAAGGTAACCTATGGTATATATACCAATATAGCACCTGACGGGGGCTGTTGGTGACGCAACTACCAGCAGAGACCAAAAGAATTAATAGGCACATTACTAGTGTCTCTTTTCTTCCTCCCTTTCTTTTTGCTCCCTCCCTTTTCCTTCCTTCCTTTCTTCCTTTTTTCTTTCTTCTCTCTCTCATGTCTTTCTTCCTTCACATTCCTTGTGTTTTTTCCTTTCCCTTCTTTCCTTCCTCTTTTTTACGCCTTCCTGTAGCATCCAGACATATTTTCTAGTACTGTAGATGTCTCTGATTAACCCTCCAACTCTGAATGCTGTTGGCTCTGGAAGTCAGAAAGAACAGAATTGAGAACAAGACAGAAAGACCTGTCCTCATGGGAAAATGGAACGAGTCAAAGTTAGGTCTTGACAGTAGCAGTCTCAGTTGTGCTGCCAGTTTCTGGCAAGTCCAACTTGGAGAACCATTGACTTGACTGAAAGTACTCAAGAAGTATTCCACTGGGTAGAGAGACTTCTGGTGTTTTGTGAAGAAGCCAGGAGGGGTTAGAATACCCTTGTAGCGTATGAGAACTAAGAAAAAAGACCATATGATTGAGAGCTTGAGGGGAACTAGAGATAGTCTAGAATAGCCGTCTCATTTTACAGATTAGGAAATTTGAGACCCCAGGGCTGCCAATAACATGCTCAGAGTCTTCAGGTTGTACGTAGTGAAGCTGTAAATCTGACATAGGTCCTTTGGCTCTGCATCATGCAGTCATTCCTATAGACCGTGAGTACAGGTGGTCCCCCCCTCTTAAGTGACTGATTTTAATGGAATCTTTGAAATCATCATCACCATAACAACAGCACATTTCCACCGTGCTTCAATTTTCATAACTACTCCAGAACAAAAATAAATTGTATGTATTTATACAGCCCTTCCTGCCATGGGAAATATGGTACGTAGGGTAGGTAGAAAGTGAATCTTTCCAGATTCTGATGAATATGGCAGTTTGTAATTACGTTTGATATTATTCCTTAAGTACAAAGAAACTACTATCAGCTTAGCACTCTCCTTGGTCTCCTTAGGTAAGAAGGAAAAGAGTGGCATGTTCTCTGTTTGCTTCTTCTGCCTCGGGGGTAATCTTTTTTATTTTATCAGGCAGCTAATTGGAAGTAGATGGAGTTCTCAACCTAGTGTCAGAAAGACTCATCTTCCTGAGTTTAAATCTTGTCTCAGACACTTACTAGTTATGTGACCCTGGGAAAGTCATTTCACTGTGGTTGCCTCAGTTTCCTCATCTGTAAAATGGGCTGGAGAAGGAAATGGCAATCCACTCTAGTATCTTTGCCAAGAAAACGCTAAATGGGGTCACAAAGAGTTGGGCACGACTGGAATGATTCAACAACAGCAAAAGAGGGCTGGACCTGGAATCTGTTATTAATTGAATTCAAATCCAGCCTCAGACACTAGCTGTGACCCTGGGGTATGCCACTTAATCTCTGTCTGCTTCAGTTTCCTCATCTATAAAATGGGTTGTCTCCCGGGGTCATTGTGAGGATCAGGTAAGATCCAAATGTAAAGCTCTCTGCAAAACTTAGATCAGGGGTGGGGAACTTGTGGCCTCGAGGCCACATGCGGTCCTCTAGGTCCTCAAGTGCAGCCCTTTGACTGAATCCAAACTTCACACAACAGGGATCTATTCCCCACCCCTGGCTTAAAGCATTGTATAAATGCTATTATTATTAACATTATTAACTATTATTGCTATTATTTTTGGGTCAGGTGCCCATTTGGCAGTTTGATAAAGTCTATGGACCCCTTCTCAGAATAAATTTACAAAACAAAATGCATAGCAATGGACTACAAGGAAAACCAATCACATTGAAATATCAAAAAATAAAATAGAATTTATAAAACAAGTTCACAATCTCCCATTGAAGAACCCTTGACCTAGCTCATTCCCTCAGTGATGAGTGAGGATGAAAGGACCATGCGCTAACTCTGTTTTGCACCTGAAGATCTTGGACTTCACAGAATACGTTCACCATCAGCAGGTGGTATCTCTTTATCGAAGCAGAAAATAGCATCTGATTCCCTGGAGTCTCAATCAGATTGTTGATACTCAAGGTATATATAAAAAAGTTCTGAGTGATAAAAGACACTTCTGAGAAAAAGGAAAGATTAGCAACTATTCCCATGAAGGTGACAATCAAGACTGGGGAATTGAGAAGGTGTTGGCGCTGGGAAAGGTGGGGGAGTGAGGGGTGCGGGCCTGATGATGACGCGCAGGAAGCAAAGTGATGCAGGTCCTGGGGAAGTGAGTCCAGGAAAGCCGCGATGCAGGAGAATGCAGAGGCAGTCCATGGAATTGCCCGAGGTGCCCAAAGGGATTTTTGACTAAAAACATTACATTATGTTGTCTCTTACACAAATGGATCGCTTGCCTCTGCAGTAGTCTATTATCATTTGCTCTGTAATGACCTTCAGGCTGTGCTCTCTAAATTACTCCACTGGGCGGCCTCATACACAGGCTCAGCCGCAGGTATGGAACACAGAAGGTAGACTCTGCCCCAGTGATTGATGTGGCAACCTCCATGTATCAACGTTCAAAGCAATCTTTGAACTCAACTATGTGGGTGCTCCCTCTAGTGGTTCATACTCAATCCATCCACACCTTATTGCCTGTAGCTTGTGTTCTCCAGTAAAACCCTCCATATGAACCCCACCTCGCGTTAGGCCTATAGATTATTGCCAGAGAAGTTGTAAATGGGGTTCTTCCCAAGGTCAACTCAGATCCCTTCCCCCATCCCCCTTTTTCAAACATTGTTTGTATATAGTGTATGTTTTTTCTAAGTCACAAGAGCTAAAGTGATGTGGTTATCCCATCTCATTGGAGATGGGGTGATGCAATATATATTGGTGTCTCTGAGAATAAGAAACATTCTCAAGCTTTTATATGTTCAGTGCTTTGGTGAATTGTATAGGAGGATAATGATATCTGACATTTATATCGTGTTTTGAGGATTGCAAAGTGTATTTTTGTCATTGGATCTGTGTGTTCTACAATTATTGTTATTCTCTGTTTGCAGATAAGAAAACTAAAGTTAAGGGAAGCTAGATGATTTGCATAGGATTACACAGCTGTTAAAAAGAGTCTGGGGTCATATGTAACCACAGCTCTTCCTAACTCCGAGTCCAACTTCATTTCACAGTTTTAATGATCTTTTTTTTTTTTGCTTTGCCAGTTCCTGAGCATCTATGTTTTGTGGTTCCCCCCACATTTTCTCCTATTACTACCCTTTCTGTCTTTAAAATTAATTAACAATAATAAATAATGCACATTTTATTTTTTGTGCAAATTGATGTTTCATACTCACCACACATTTCCATGGTGTTCATCTGTTATTAAGCCTTTCCTGGAATCTGTCCCTGAAGAATGCACATATTTTACCTGAAATTGTTGCACCAGCAAATAAGATGTTAAAAGTAGAAAGGGAGTTGACCTTATATGGCAGTAGATTTCACACATAGAGACACAAAAAACTTTCTACAGCTTCCTCCTGATTACACAGCAGGAGGTGACGCTTCTTTCTAGTATAAAATCCTAATAGTTTACCCTTTTCAATTTCTAGATTTTAGCTGTATTTTAAAAATTATTTGTGTCCTCTAAGGCCTATGGGCTTAGGGCACAGTGCGAAAAATGCCTGGCTCTATGCTGTGCACACTTAGGTACTTGATTATAAATGTCATTTGAAGAATGAATTGAATGAATCTTTGATCTCCACCCTGTGTATTTCCTTCCCATTTCCATCTGAGGAAGTCATTCTTTGTTCGGAAATAATACAAACTCCAGGTATGAGAAAGACTTGGCGATGACTCAGTTGACAAGAAGAAAGCTGTCTCATGATATGAACCCGAAACTGCAGACCCCTCGGGAGACAAAATTTGGGGTGTATCTTTTCCACCTCCAGCCCCTCTGAGGAGTACATCCATTTAAGAGATGGAACTGAGCATTTAAAACTGTACCTATAAGACAGAACCAAAAAAAATTAGCTCTGCATTTTCCCTGAAGTTGGTTTCGTATCTGTCCCCATGGGGGAAAAAAAAAAGAAGTAGATTTGCATTTGTTCCCTTAAACTTTTGTTCCCCAAGAATGGTGGTTTCTTACCACTTTACGAGGGCATGAGGTCTTCTGCAGCCTCCACGAGTGTTGATGGCATTTTGGTAGGGAGGATCAATAATGTGGTATTTTTTGTTTTGTTTCTGTGTGTGTCCGTGTGTGGGTTCAGTTCAGCCTCCCATCCTGGGCACTGGTGTTCAGACAACCTCCTCAGCTAACACCTCGTGGAAGACAAATTCTTTAAGTGTGGACAGTGTAAGCAGGCAGCGATCTTCGTCAGATCCGCCAGCTATCCATCCACCGCTGCCCCCTCTTCGAGTGACGTCTACGAGTACGTTTTTCATTCTTCCTTCTGTTGCCAGTCTACTCAGTAACTCTGTATGGAAGGGAACAGACCTCCTTGAATGAGGAAAAAAAGGGAAACCAAACTTAGCCAATAAAAGTGTGATACATGATTACAGAGGGAGAGATGGGTTTAAGCAAACCTTTGGTGTCTCTTGGTTAAAGTTCCCAGAATCATGCCATTCGTTCATTTGATTATTCAGCAAACATTGATTAATCACCTACTGTGTGCAGAGCACTGTATAATGCACTAAAGGAATTACAGGAGGAGATAAAAAGTTTTGGTGAGAAAGATCTCTGCCCTCCCTCAAGGAGCTTGTAGTCGAATAGAGAATAAGACACAATGATAAACACCATAAATAGAAAAAAAGTACAGAAAGAACCAAGTACACCATGAGGTCTGAGTGGGAAGGTTGTTACCAATTCCAGTGATCAAGGATATGAAAAGTAAGATTTTCTTAAGTCAGCCTTTGTCCTTCCCTCACCCCAATTACTTACTTTCTGATTGTTCTCCAGACCTAGTTCTTCTCTGGCAATTATTATGAAAATTATATTCCTGACACATTTTTACTTTCTTTCTTTGTGTTTTGAAGCATTTTAAGGCTGTTTCTTCCCCCTAATTATAACAATGATCCTCAGCTTTCCTTTGGCCATTTCATATGGTTTCAGTGATCTTCAGTAATACTGTAGCAATTGGTCAGTACTGCAGACCTATGGTATGGTCAGTTTGAATGAATACCTGGATGATAATGTATGGTGTGTTATGTCTCTTCCCATCCCCATCCTCTCCTTACCATAGTAGCCACCATGTTGTTGGACTTTTCCCACATCCCTATTTCTTGCTGAAATAGAGGTGGTAGGACATGAATATTGACTGGAGTTGTTTTCGGTTCAAGGTTTGGAATGGCCCATTCAGCAAAATGTGTGAATTTCATGCATCTGTAATTGCTTATCAGTTATAGGAGAAAGGAATGTTCCTAGTACCTTTTGGCTTAATTCATTTAGGCAATGTAGTTTTTATGTTCCTCTGGATTGGAGGGCCTTGGAGCACATATGAACTTCACTAATTAGAATTAGGGGAAAATCTACACCTTAAAATGAAGTTCAATACCAGGTATCAGGCCCTGGAACTAAAATGTCAGTTTATCCCTCTCCTCTGTGGGCTGGCTGTGGCAGAGGCCTCACCTAGAATGCTTCCTCTGGTAGGCCAAGCTTTTCTGCTTTTCATCCTTCACTCTATAAAATTACTTGTCATAGGTTATTTTCCTCACCTTGTGTATCCTGCTTTGTTGCTCTGGCAGAGAAGCCCCAGGATTTTATAATAATAACTGACATATAGCCATTTAAGTTTTACAAAGCACTTTCTGTACAGCAACTCTGTGATATGGGAAATGTGAATATTATTATTCCCATTTAAAAATTAATTGTGCCTTCTACTTACCCAGGTCTCTTTTGAAAAAGAAATAAAGATGAGAGTCTTTTACATTTAAGTAACACTTATTTTTTCTAAAAGCATCTGTTTCATATCTGTTAATTCATATCATTAGTGTAATACTTCCCTGAAGAATATTGAGCAGATTACATCTTCCTTATTTGAAAAATGAATAAAGTGAGACCCATAGAGTTGGAATGATTTGCCCAAGGTCCCCCATCTAGTCAAGAACAGAGCTAGGGTACCCAGGTCTCCTCCCTTCTATGTTAGTACTATTTCTACTGGTCCTTGGACTGAAGGCCTAACAATCTATTGACTTAAAGGAGGCTGCTTCTGTCTGGAGGGGAAAAATGCCACCCACTGATAGAAAGCTTGCTTAGTGTAAACTCTCAACTTGTATTCTCCTTATTGGGTTGAAATGCCTTCTACCCCTCTGTTCCTTTCCTTTAAATGTTTTTTTTTTTTCTAAAAAATTGCAATAAAACAGTGCATGTTTTTCCTCTTTAGGAAATATCTGTTAGGGCAGAAGAGAAAAGGAGGTTCCTCCCTTCCCAGGACACAGTAGAGGTGAGAAATACAAGTACTACAGAGATTGAATTCTGACTTCTTGTACTCTTTTTTTTTTTTGTCTCTCTCTCTCTCTCTCTCTCTTTCTTTTTTTTTTTTTTTTGCCCAATAGATCCCCTGAGTGCAACACCACCTCCTCCTGTGGCGAAAACAGCCAGTGTGATCGAGGCCTTGAACCAGCAGCAATCCAAGCCACCCCACACAACAGCACTGCAGTCCAAGTCTACACCCCCACCCCTGCCTCCACAGCCACCCAGTCGGATCATGCAGAAAAAACCAACACCTGGGTAATGAATGGTTCTCTCTCATGTCCCAGTTAAAGGTTTCATTTTCACTTCTTGATGTCAGGGAACCTCCAACATGTTGATACTCCTTGGTTTGTTAATAAGCCTCCTTTGAGGTAGACATATTCAGATGAACATAAGAGATTCTGTTAATGGGGTGTGTTTTCAAGGTAACTTCAACTGTTGATTATCTGCATGATCTTGGCCAGGCCACTTAACAATCCTTAGCTTGGTTTTTGCGTCTGTAAAATGAGGGAATTTGGATTTAATCAGCTCTAAGGTCTTTGCCAGCTCTAAAACTTGATAGCAGGATTTTGTAAAAAGTACTCAAAAAATTAATTTTATATTAATAATAGTTAGACTAAATGATCTCTGAAGTACATTCACACTCATATAGCAGTTCATGGTTTGAAAAGATCATTTGTATCTCATTTGATCCTTAAAGTAACCCAGTGAAGTAGGTAGGTCAGGCATAATTATGGCCATTTAACACATCAGAAAAGTGATGATCAGAGGAGTTTGCCTGAGGTCACACAACTGTGAAGTATAGTTACCAAAACTAGAATCCTCGATCTTAAAGTATTCTAGGAATGCCAGCTATGCCCTACTGCAATGATGTAACTTCCATGCTTTTAAAAAAGCCTTACTTCCCCAGTGCCTCCCCAAAGTGTCTTTGCTTTCTTTATATCCCCAGCACTTGACACTGTGCCTGGCACACAGTAAGTGCTTAATAAGTGCCTATTGATGTACTGACTGACTTCTCCATTGGTGCTCAGAGACTCTGTCAGTGAAGCACCTGGTAGGTCCTACAAGACTGGAAAGACTTTTGAGTCCAGCCTTGAAAATGGACTATCAGTCATCCAAGGACCAGCTGAGCTAAGTGTGGAAAGACTCATCACTGAACAGCTGTCCACCAAAGGATCAATTGTTTTAACCACAGCAATTCATGAAACTGCTGACTGAGGTACCAAGGGGTAAAGACCTGCATCAGTGTAGTAAGGACCACAGAGATGAGACCATGGATGAATAAACTTCACTAAATGCATTAGAAATTCCTGAGAGCAGGGATTCTATTTTTTACGTTTATGTATACTCTACCAACCAGAGATGAGCACCAGGGTTTCTCATGCAGTAGGTGGTAAAAATCCAGTAAATGATGAAATGGATGGATGGAAAGAGCAAGAGTGGAGCCAAGAATTTGGAGGCAGGATAGGAGAAGGCTTTGTTCTGAAATAGTAGGTTGACCAGTCTGACTCGGGCACAGGAGATTATGAACCAGAGAACAAGTGTTTAGAGTAAAGAGAAAAATAAGATGCATAATGAAAGGAGTGAGAGAAAATATTTTTGGAAAAGGGACAAAAAAATGAAATTTAAAAATTTAATGAATTAAACTTGCTGAGTGGGGAGGACAACGAGAGAGAATATACTTGACAAAAGAAATAGAAGAAATATATAACCAGATAATAGGAGAGAAAAGAAGAACTAATAAAACCTTAAAGGAAAAGGGATAAAAAATGAGAAGAGGGGATCAAGGATTAGGTAACAAAAGCCAGTGGAAATAGGTGCACCTTAAAAGAATAAAGAGAGGTGGGGGTGGGGGTAGGGGAAAGACAGGGAGAGAAAAAATTGTAACTCAAAATCTTGTGGAAATGAATGTTGAAAACTAACAATAAATAAATTAAAACATAAGAAAAAAATAAATAATATTTTCCCACTCCCCAAAAAAAGAATAAAGAAACTGAAGGAACATAATACTGTATAACAGAAGATGGGAAAAATTGTAACTTAAAATAAAAAACAATTTTTAGAGACAAATGAAGAAAAATGTAAACCTAACATTTATAACTTTAAAAGCAAAAGAATTAAACATTCCAGTGAAACACACCAAAAAATGACAGAATGGATAAGAAATTAAAACTCTACAATTTATTGCTTTTGAGAAACACATTTAAAAGGCAGACATACACAAAAAAATTATTATGCATCAGGTGAATCCAGGAAAGGAGGATTTCACACCATGCTATCAGACAAAGCAAAAACATTCAAATAAATAAAAAAATATCAGCGAGAAAATTATATTATGCTGAAAGAAACCATAGACAACAACCCAACATCAATATTGAACTTAAATACTCCAAATGCCTTAGCATCCAAATTCATAAAGGAGAACATTATCTGAGCAACAAGGAGACATAGTTAACATAGTAGTATGTAACAGGAGACTGTAGTATCCCTCTAGTCTAGTATATAGATAAGTCTAATCAAAAGATAAAGAGGAAAATATGGAACGGAACAACTTCTGGAGAAACCAGAGCTAAAAGACTTATGGTATCTTCTAAGTAGGACAGCAAAAGAAAACATATTTCTCTCCACTACATGGAACTTTTACAAAAACTGAACATTTTAAAAAATGGCAAAAATAAGTTTAAAAAAAGGCAAAAATAGTTAATAAATCTTTTTTATGCCGTAATGCAATAAAAGTAAAAATTGGTTCAGGGACCACAAACAAAAGTTACAGATCCAAATGGAGACTTGACAGTGAAATCTTAAATAATGAGTGTATCAAAGATGATAGAAATAGTTAATGACTACTTAAAAGAAAATGAACATGATGAAACAGCATACCAACATTTCTGGGATTCAGCTAAAGCAGTCAGTCCTCTGGGGGGGAAATCATATCCATTCAATCATACATTAAGAAAAAGAGGATTAATCAACTAAATATGCATTTTTAAAATAAAAAAAACCAAACTTCTAAAATATGTGCAGAAGAGGATATATTATAAACAAGAGGGGAAATAAATTGGAAACAAGAAACCTCACAGAAATGACAAATAAAAACTAAAATCTGGTTCTTAAAAAGATTAATAAAATTAATAAACCCTTAGCTAAACTGAGTTTTTTTTGAAAGAGAGAGCAGAAAATTAAATCAATTAAATGGCAGATGATTAAGGTAAAATCACAGCAAATCCAGAAGAAATAAAAAGAATAATCAGACCATAAATTATATACAGGTATGTCCTAACAAAATTGAGAACACAAAAGAAAAAGAGGTTTGATATTCAAGCTGTATACTCTGTCTCTGTCTGTCTCTCCCCCATATATATTTGTGCACATACTCATGCACTGTTTCTAAAAGCTATTCCCAATAAATAAATGGTCAAAGGATATGTATAAACACTTCTCAAAAAACTGCAAAGCATCCATGAGAAAGATGCTCAAAATCACTAATAATAAGAGAAATGCAAATCAAAACAACCCTTAGGTTTCTTCTCATGCCCTGAAAATTGGCAAAAATGACAAAATGGCAACAGTGTTACTGTAATGGAAGAGGTGTGGAAAAATAGGCACACTGATCTATTATTAATGGGACTGTATAATGGTACAACCATTTTGAAAAATAATTTGGAATTAAGCAAAAATGTGACCAAATTGTCCATGCCCTTTGAACCAGAGACACTGTTACTGGGCTTATACCCCAAGGAAGCCATCATTAAGAAAAAAAGACCCCACATACTTCAAAAAACTTATAGCAGCACTTTTTATGGTAGCTAAGAATTGGTAATAAAGTTGATGCCCGTCAGTTGGGAAATAACTAATTTCTATAATTAAATAATAGCTATTTTATTATATTTATTTAATATATAATAATATAAATAATATAAAAATATAATAATACATATAATTATTATTTATTATAAATAACAAAATTAAATAAATAATAGCTATTTCCCAACTGACAAGCATCAACTTTATTACCAATTCTTAGCTACCATAACAATCATGGTAAGTGAATGTGATGGAATATTACTGTGCTGTAATGAAATGATTTGTGATAGGGAAGCTTGGAAAGATCTATGTGAACTGATGCAGTGAAGTTAACAGCAACCAGAAAATAGTATAGACATTAATTACAACAAAGTAAATGAAAAGAATGACACACCAAAAAATCAAAAGTAAATGTAACAAAATTATAAGAACCAAGTGAGACTCAAATAAAAGGATATGAGATGACACTTCCAACCCTCCCCTTGGTAAAGGTGGGAGATCTACAGCTATTATACATTGTACATGTTGTCAGACTTTCTCAATGTATCAGTCAGTTATGCTGACTTTTTTTCCTCTCTGAAAATAGTATGTGTCATATGGGACAGCTGTCAAAGGGAGATGTGGAGGGATACAGGAGATGGTGATATAAGAAACAGAAAATATAAATTAAAATTTACTGAAAAAGGAAAATAAAAATGATCACTTCCTTTCATTTAAGTTGGAGATAAGATTAGTATTTAGCCATAGGAAACAAAATGGATAAAGCATTTGGGGTATGAGAAATGAGCACATTGTTTGGCAGAGAGTTATACATGGGAGGAGGGAGTAGTATGAAATGAGAGTTAACAATGTAGGCTGGTGCAAGATTTTAGAGAGTTGTGAAGGCAGAGGAATTTGAACTTTATTCAGTAATTAATGGGGAGCTACTAAAGATTTTGGAGGAGACATGACCTGAATGAATTATAATAGCAGAATTACAGAATGTCAGAGTTGAAAGGGACCTTAGAGGTCACGTAGTCCAGCTGGTGCCTGTTTGTACACAGCTATTTGCCTGCTGCCTTTCCCAGCCCCTCACATTTTCTCTCACATTCTGTGATTCCCTTGAGAGCAAAAACCATTTTTTGTCCTTTTTTTTTTTTTTTAACTCCCAGTACTTAGCATAGCGTCTGTCAGACAGTAGGTACTTAATGCCATTTGATTGGCTGACTAAACAGTGATTATTTAGCCTCATTTAGACCTGTGTGCCTGAGGAAGTCACTGCCTGCCAGAGCAGCTCTTTCTACCCTTTAACTATTCTTATTATTAGGAAGTTTTTCCTCACATTGAACCATTATCTTTCTCACTGTAACTTCTACTCACTGCCTCTAGTTCTGCCCTGTGTCTAAGCAGGACAAGTTTACACTTCCTCCATGTGACACTTTAGATCCTCAGACACATGGAACATTAATCGCCCTATCCACTGCCCCTCAAGTCTTGTCTTGTCTGGTCTTTCCTGCCAGTCCTTGCACGTGGACCCCATTAGGGGAGGCTTGCTTGTAGGAAGGCTTTCACACCTTTTGCTAATTTCTAATTAGACACTGAGTCATTAGAGTTGTGGTGCCCTCTGGCACTGAGAAGTACATATTTACTCTGAGTTGGTATTTTGCTTTGGGGGGACTTGCTTATGAGAAGGATCCTATGATTCCCTGGTTGAGATTCTGAGTGACCGTATGTTCAGAGCTCCCCATCTGCTCAGATGTAAAGGCTCTCTCAATCCAGGGATGTATGCCAAGTATGTAATTGATTCAGGCAGTCAGAGCCCTGTCTGTTGGTCTTCATTTCTATGCTTGTATTTTCTTTGTTTGTATTTCAAGGCGCTGACTTTTTCCCTGAACTGTTGAATGTAACTAAAAGAAGATCATTGACCCCTTAAACAGCTGTCTTTCCTAGTAAAGCAGATCTAAGAACTTGGGCTATCAGCCATCCTGGGTATGCCAGTGTGGTGGCCCCTACAGTATGGCAGATCACATTTGTATGGTAGCCTAATAATTACAAGGACTTTTGCAGACCTTGTCTCATTTGCTTCTGATAATAGCCCTTCCTTTTGGGGGGAGGGGTTGTGCCACCTTGCTTACTCACCATCATCAGGGAATGATCTGTTTCACACAGTTGCATTTATCCACACAACTCCTTTAAAGCAGCAAAATATTAAAAATATTATTTTTACCACTTTTGATGAAAATTCATCAAATATCAAGTGCCTCCTATATGAACTATTTGACAGAAACCTTTTAAAATACCTTAACTGCTTCACTGAGATCTTTGACAAACTATATGGAACTTAATTTTACCTTTACTTGATGATTCCAAGTCATTATTGTGCTGTACTGTAATACCCGCACGCCCTCAAGATTTTTGACCAGTGTAGGGCTCTTTGTCCTTATGCTAAATAATCCCCTCAGTTTTTTTAAAAATAGATTTCGTTGGCATCTTTTGCTTTTGCATTGCCTAGATTTCTCCTTTCTTCTTCTCCCTCTCTCCTTTCAGGGAGCTGCCCCTTATAACTCAGAATTTTCTTTTTAGATTTTTTTATTTTTTCAGGTTGTTAGCTACATATTCACACTGAAGACAATTGTGCCTGTCTAGCATCCTCCATACAACATGAGTCCACAGCACTCCCCCCACACACACACACACTCTGTCTCTGTATCTCTCTCTGTCTCTCTGTCTCTGTCTCTCTCTCCTCTCTGTCTCTCTGTCTCTCTCTCTCTCTCTCTGTCTCTTTCTCTCACTATGAGATGAGAAAATAAAGACCAGCTCGTTAGAATTCTAGGTAGAACAATCTTATTGTTATCATTATCTGACATGTTAATAGCACTTACTATTTGCCAGACCCTGTGCAAAGCATTTTGCAGTAATTGTCTCATTTGATCCTCACAACAAACAACCCTGAGAGGCAGGTGCTGTTACTATCCTCAGATGAGGAGCTGAGGCAGCCAGGGCTAAGTGGCTTGCCCTGGGTTGAACTCGTGTCTCCCTGGTGTCCGGTCCAGTACTTTAGCGCATCCGCTCTGAGAGAGAGCCCTAGAATCTCTTTTACTTCCAGCTTTTCTTTTCTTTTTTTTGCTTTTTTGGAGGGGGGAAGACAGGGCAATTAGGGTTAAATGACTTGCCCAAGGTCACATGGCTAAGTAAGTGTTAAGCATCAGAGGTCAGATTTGAACTCGGGTCCTCCTGACTTCAGGGCTGGTGCTCTATTCACTGGGCCACCTCGCTGCCCCATACTTCCAAGGTTTTCAACTGTGTTCTGAATGGGTTAAGGTTATATACATGTATTCTTTAGGAAAATCAAAATATTATATTAACATGCAAAATCCAGACCACAGATTTTCATTATCTGCCTCTGAAAGGAAATAAGCCAGAAATAAACTACATCTAAGAGTGCTTGCCAGTATTCTTTGCTTTACACAATAGATGTGGTCTGAAAAAGCTTTGTAGATCCATCGAATTGCATTTTAAAAGCACTGTTAGAGTTCACTTTTAAAAGAAAACAGTTCCTTAAAGAACCATGCTATAATGCTACAATTTGTAGACAGTGGGGTTTTCTTAGAGGGACACACTCGCATCATGGTCCTTTGTATTTGAAGGTAAAATAGCCAGTGTTTACTGTTAATAAACCCGCTCTCTCTTTTCTCCTCCTAAAAGTTTAATCTCTTTCCTTCTAATCGCTATAGAAGACAGACACCAGGAGAATAAGATGTGTGATCTTTCTTCTAGCTCTCCACATAAGTTTTATTAATCCTCTGAGGAGCTGTGAGGTAGGACAGGAATGATGTAATTATTATCCTCCTTTCCACAGAAGGGAAAATCCATTTAGATTTATAGACCATCACAATTGGAATGGCCTGTAGGGATTGTCCCACCCATTCTCTTATTTCATAGAGGGAGAAATTAAGGCCCAGAAAGGGGAAAGGGGAACAGACAAATGGCGGCCTCCAAAGCTGTATTGTGTTGGGTTCTGATTCACAAATGTTCAGTAGGGCCAGAGCTGACAACAGTGGGCCTTAGCAACTGCAACTATAAAACCAAAGGCTTTTATGATCAAAAAATTATAGCCTTTGAGCTGGAAGGGACCTTAGAGACCATTAAGGCCAACTACCTCATTTTACACCCTACAGAGGAAAAGAGATGTACTGGAGGTCAAACAGATTGCTAATCAGTAATGCAAGTAGACCTCAGAGACTGTAAATCCAGCACCTTCATATTCTAGATTCGGAACCCGAGGCCTGTCTCATGATGGTTAAGTGGCTTGCCTAAGATCTCACTGTTAAATGGAAGAGCTGGGATCACAATCTAAGTCTCTCGACACATCTTTGGGCTTGAGAAAACCAAAATGATAATTGTGACATCTCGTCATACTTAACAAAAGTACTTGGCTCTTAAAGTTTACAGGTTAGTAATGTCTTTTTTTTTTCCTTTTTGTTCTTAACAGCGTTGACAGGTCATCCCCTTTGATTAACAAAGGCCAACCTAAAGGACCTGGTAACTACCTCATTCAATATCTATTTCAGGCTGGGGGCACTTTTTAGATTAAAGAGAGGCTGAATTCAGTTTCTAGAACATCAAGCCATGTGCTAGGGGGGTCATGAAAATTCTACTAAGAAAGGAGCATAAGCTTTAATGTTGGGTGCCCACTCACTCTTCTGTCCTGACTGCCATAAATCACCCAACAGGGGAAAGAGCAAAGCCCAGGAATGAGTCCTAGGATCATAAATTAACTGAGGGGTATCTATAGCTTGAGGCCATGGAATTATTAAACCTATGAATTATGACAAAGGCTGGAAACCTGAAGGTAGGAAAAGTCAGGCTAAGATTATTTGGAAATTCAGGAGAATATATGAATAGAGAATCAAAGAAACATTTTCTCTCAAGGCTATTTTCCTTTTCAAATGTAGAAAGTCATGTTGTTTGGGTTAATTGGGGTTAATCAAAACAGATGAGATAGCATGTTTTAAGAAAGATTCCTTTTGGACTTTTCCCAGCTGGGGAGATCTCTGAAGTGTCCAGTCTTACGTCCAACACATCCTCGGGTTTACAGCCACCAGCACCCATGCCAAGGAAGTCACAAATAGTAAGTAATAAAATTTGTGTACGAGGCACCAAATGAGGATCCACATTTGACCAAGACACTGTCCCTGCCATCAATGAGCTTACAATCTAAGGACAGGACTAAGGTACATACGTAAATAAATTACCAAGTATAGTGTGACATCTGTAGGAAAAGAAAGAAGCTCAGGATCTGAGAGTCCTTGGAGGAAAAGATCCCTTCCAGCTAATGGGATTAGGGAAGGCCTCCTGGAGGAAGGAGCATTGGAGCAGGGCTTTAAATGATGTGTAGGTTTTCAGCAGCCTGGGGTGGGTGTGGGGAGTGGGGCCAAAGCAGGAGAAATGGTTGACATTCCAGAAAAAGGACTGGAAAGGAAAACTTGAATTTAAGAACAGTTGGTCTACCAGCATTTCTTAAACACTTGTTATATACCAGATACTGTGCTAAGCACTGAGGATGCAAAGAAAGGTAAAAACAATCCCCACCCACAAGGAGCTCACATTCTAACCATGGAGAGAATATGTGTATAGATAGGTACATATACAGTAGGTGGAAGGCTGTCCTAAGAAGGGAAGGCTCTACCATCTGGGGGATCCGGAAAGCCCACTTGTAGACTGTGGCATTTGAATAGAGTATTGAAAGGATGCTAAGAGGTGTTGATGATGAGGGAGAGCATTCCAGGCATGAAGAAGAGAGATGAGAAGTCACGTGTGAGCTACATCAAGTGGGCGAGGCTGGCTGTATCACAGACTGTCTGGAGGTGAGTCAAGGACTCCTTCCAGAAGACTGGACAGGTGAAATGGGGCCAGATTGTGAAGAGATTTAATGATAAGAGATTTCTATTTAATCCCAGAGATAATAGAGAGCTACTAGAATTTATTGAGTAGGGAAGGTGACATGGGCAGGCCTATGTTTCAGGAAAATAACTTTGGCAGCTGAGTGGAGAATGGATCGGAGTTGACAGGTCAGGAAGGATGAGAGAGAAGAAAAGGCCATTAGATTTGCAAACTTTGGAGAAAGTCGTTTCAGTTGGATGATGTGGTCAGGAGCTTCCTGTCGCCTCTGTTTGGCATTCAAAGTCCTCCATAGCCCAACCACCTCCCACCTTCCAGTCATTTTATACCTTACTTTCCAGTACGTTCTCTTTGATTCAGGGACGCTGGTCTCCTGGCTGCTCCACAAACAAGACAGTCCATCTGCCAGCTCCAGGCACTTTTCTCTGGCCATCCCCATCCCTGGGATGCTCTCCCTCCTCTTCTCAGACTGCTGACCTCCCCGCCTTCATTTAAGTCCCAGCTAAAACCCCACCTTCCACAGGAAGCCTTCCCCAGCCTCTCTTCATTCCAGTGCCTTCGTTGTTAATTATTTCCTATTTACCCTGTATGTAGCCTGCTTTGTATATGTTTCTTTGCACACTGGCTCCCCTTTAAATTGTAAAATTCTTGAGGACAGGGCCTGGTTTGGCTGGGTTTTGGGGTGTTTTTTGCTTCTCTGTGTATCCCTAGCCCTCAGAACAGTGCCTGGTACGTTGGAGGTGCTTAATCAGTGTTCATTGATGGATTATTTACCTCACACTATGATCCTGCCTTCACTGCTGCCACCACTTCCTGTTTGTTCCTTAGCCCCTTGCAGTATGTGGATCTTGTTCATAGCACTCCGTTTGAAGAAGTTCTAACATTCCCACTCTTTCCTCAGGGAGCCTAGTACTTGGCATACTGCCATCCTCTCTCCCCCAGCTCCTGCTTTCGTACATATGTAATGATGTTTTCTTTCATACCCTAATTTCTCAGTTGCTCAGTTTACTCAGTCTCCATGACCTGAACCTCTAATCCACTTGAGTACAAATACAGGTGGGCATATATCTTTGATCTTGCCATCACCTGAAAATATCCTGCTTCCATGTTCATAAACCTCAAATTTTCTTTTTTCTTATCAAATCTTCTTATCATTCCATCTTTCCCTGTGCCTTATCATCACTAACCCTGTTTTCTTCCTCTCTGTGACCTCCAATCCTTCCAGCTTTCTGTACTTTCTCAGGCTGACCTCTATGTGAGTGCTTGCCTTGTTTAAGTTTATCATAAGATAGTCTCATAGCTAAGTGTGCATTTGGTATTCGGGCTCCATGGCCAGCCCATCAGAGTTACACTCTCTGCAGTAAAGTTTGAATGCTTTGGCAGTTCAGCTCAAGTAAGGACCTCAGTGTCTGGTACCTTAGGTACCTGTCAGGTGATCTTCAGAATCTTCCTAAGACAATTCACATAGAAGCAGTTCAGTTTTCTGGCATGGTGCTGAAAGACTGTGCAGGTTTCACAGGCATACAACAATGAGATCAGCACAGCAGATCTGTAGGCTTTTACAGAAAACTTACACAAAGCAAGCGTTCACACAAATGTCAGAAGAAGTGATACAAAGACATTCTCAAGGTCTCTCTGAAGAACTTTAGCATCAAGAGAGACACTGGCACAGGACTGCCTAGCACGGTGTCCCCACATCAAAGCAGGCACTGTGCTCTGTGAGCAAAGCAGAATCTCAGTAGCATGAAGGAAACAGGAGATGTGTAAATCTAGAGACATCTCCATCCCAAATGTTCAGATGGACCATTTGTGACTAATTGGTGTAGAGCCCTCCAAGCTCATATTGGACTGATCAGCGAGCCCAACATAGTGTACCTTGACCCCAACATCATGGTGTCATTGGTCCTCTTTCAAGTACAAAGGACGAACCACAACTTTGTCAGGTCGTTAACTCTGCGACAATTACAGTCTCTGCCATCTCAGCCTCGTAGTGAACCAGAGATCAGCTCTGCGACACTAGCTTCTCTTCTCATCTGCCTCATGACTGTCCCTTATTTCATTTTCAATCTTTACCAAACCCCAAGACTACATTACTCCTCTCCTTCTAATCATGTGGAGCTGAATATAGCACAAATAAGTCAGTTTACAAAGGGTCCACTGCAAATTTATGTTATCTAATCCCAAGTAGACCTTCACTACAGCAAGGTAATCTTCCTACCCTTCCTTAATTGATTCCTTATTCCACTCACCACAGTGGATGTTGCAAACCTTATTTCCCTCAAGCATCTCATGGTGTAAATTCCCTTACTCTCTTATCTGAAGACCTTGTCTTCGTCCACATTGAAAAAAATTGAGGCCATTCACCAAGAGCTCCCTCTTCTCCATTTCTCCTCATGCCTGGACTGTGTTGCTCGATCTCCTTGCCCCAAGGGTCCATTCCAATCCATTCTTCACTCAGGTGCAAGAGTTATTTTCCTAAATAGGTCTGACTGTGTCATCTCCCCTACTCAGTAAATTCAGTAAAATATGACCCTGTGGGCAGGGGCATAGAAAAGTTCTTTTCAGATATGGGAGACTTGAGCATGTTTATACAATTCTCATGGTTTCAGCATATTTATAGGCTCCAGTAGACAGCGAGATACTGAAAATTCAGGAGAGAGGGAGTAGAAACCATTGATGGAATATAGTCATTTAGGAGATTGGAGGTCATGAGTTCAAGGATGTACAAGTATAAAGATTAGCCTTCCCTAAAAGGATTGGCACTTCATCCTCTCAGACTGAAATTAAAAATGAAAATGTGGGTCGAAGGGTTTTAAGGAGATGGATGAAGGAAGTCAATTGAGTTCATATCATGTGGCTTTAGACTTCTCAGTAAAATAGAAGTCAGGGTCATGTATAGGTGAGGAAAAAAGGAGAGGAGGCATTTGTAATAGTAATTGGTTTAGCAGGATACTTAGCACTTGGTACTAAGTGGATAGACAGTACTAAGTGCTAAGTGTGGAAGGTGCAAACTCTGTCCCATTGTTGAGAAGGCATGAACTCCCCTGTTGATGTAGAAGAAG
>CM053585.1:160808678-160844299 GCA_028646515.1 Pseudochirops corinnae
TTCACATTGTACAATAGTCTGGTTGTATAGAAGGGTTGTAACCAATGGAGTGAACAATAGGAAAAAAGAAAGAAAACCAAACATGAAAAAGAACAATAGCATGTATTGCTTCAGTCTCCATTTAAACTCTGGTCTTTCTAGATCTTTCTCTGAATGTAGATATCTCCTTCGATCCTGGGACTTGTAGCATTGTCTTATACCTGTGCATTGCTGAGAAGAGTCCAGTTTATCAAAGTTGGTCACCACACATACAATGTGTCTATGATTGTGTACAAATTTCTCCCGGTTTTGCTCTTCTCACTTAGCATCAGTTTATATATGCCTCTCCAGGTAAATATGAAGACCGTCTCCTCCCCATTTCTTATAGCACAATAGTATTCCATTACATTCATATACCACAAGTTGTTTGGCCATTCCCCAATTGATGGGCATCCCTTTAATTTTGGATGAAGTTTAAAGACAGATTGGGGAGGACTTTAAATGCCAAAGAGGAGTTTGTATTTTATCCTAGAGGTAACAAGGACCCATAGGAACTTTTTTTTCCCTTATATTTTTTAAATTAATTTTTGTTTATTTTTAGTTTACATCATTCATTTCCACGAGATTTTGAGTTACAAATTTTCTCCTCATCTTTCCCCTACCCACCACCCGAAAACAGTGATCCCACTGTATACCCCCTCCCCCAATCTGCTCTCTCCTACGTCCTCCCCCATCACCTCTCTGACTTTCCGGTAGGGCAAGATGATCTCCCTACCCCAGTGCCTATATATCTTATTTCCCAGTTGCATGTAAATAATAATAAAAATAATTATATATATGTGTGTGTGTGTGTGTATATATATATATATATATGTATGTATATACATTTAACCTTTGATTTTAGAACTTTAAATTCTAGATTCTTTCCCTTCTACAGGTCATATATGTGTGGTTACGCAGAACATCTCCACAGTGGACATATTGTGAAAGACTGACTATATTTCCCTTCTTCCTATCCCGCCCTCCACTTGTTCTATTCTGTACTTTGTCCCTGTCCTTTTACAGAAGTGTGTGCTTCTAACAACCCTCCCCCCAACCTGCCCTCCCCTCCATCATCTCCCCTTTCATCTCCTTCCCCCACAGGAACTTTTTAAGTAGAATGACATCGTGATCTTTAGGAATATCATTTTGTTAGCTCAGTTCAAGACAGATTGGACAGAAGAGAGACATTAGACAGAGAGACCAATTCATAGGAGGCATTTTCACTGGCTCTCCCTCATTCTTGGAACATTTTCCCTCCACCTCTCTGCCACCTCGCTTTCCTGGTTTCCTTCAAGTCTCAGTTAATGCTACATCTTCTGCAAGAAGAATTTTCCAGTCCTCCTTAATCTTAACGTTCACACTTTTTGATTACTCCCAATATATCCTGAATACATCTTGTTTATACATAGTTGTTTGCATGTTGTCTTCTCCGTTAGACTGTAAGCTACTGGAGAGCAAAGACTGTTTTGTTTTGCCTTTCTTTGTATCCCTAGAATTTACAAAGTGACTGGCTCACAGTATGCACTTAATAAGGATAGAAGGGAAGAGATGAGAAATATTGTGTGTAAGGGGGAGGGGAGGTTGGCAATTGGTTCGCTACAGAGGATGGTTCCAAGATTGCAAACATATGAATAATTAAAAGGATGGTTGTACCCTGGACAGAAATAGACAAGTCATTAAAAAGGTAGAGAGAAAAATGAGTTCTATTTTAGACTTACAGAGTGTGAGAAGGCTATGGGACATAGAGGTGAACATGAACAGCAGGCATATGTTGATTTGAGATTATAGTTTAGGAAACAGACAAAGACTCCATATGTGGATTTGAGAGTCAAATGCATAGAGATGATGGGTAAATCCATAAGAGATGACAAAACTTAGAAAATGCGTGGAGAGGGGAGGGCTCCAGCTAGAATCCTGGAGTATAACCACATAGAGGGGATAAAACATGAGTACACAGCAAAGGATATTGAGAAGGACAGGGCAAAGAAGTAGGTGAAATGAAAAGAAGAGTCCCAGAAAGGAGAAGACAGTTACTACATCAGCAATTCTGAATGACCAACTAGATGAACTAATCTGTAAGATTCCTTCTAGCACCATGGTTCAGTGGAAACAAATGGCATTTGGACCACAGGGTTCAGATCCTGGTTTTGCCTCTATCTTATCTGCATGACCTTGAGAAGGTTATTTAACTTCTCTAGACCTCAGTTTTCTCAATTGTAGAATGAGGGAGCCAAAAGATAATCTAAAAGGTTCCTTCTATCTTTAATTCTATGTTTCTAAAACTATGATCCTATTCAATTATACTGAAAGAATTTCAAAGCAATTCAACAGATATTTATTTTATGCCTATTAGGCCCAAAGCACTATAGGGAATAAGAAAAATATTAAAAAGTTTCTACACTGACTCTTACTTAATAGGGGGAATATACACAAATAACAACAAAACAAGGCAAAGTACCCCAAGTTGATGCTAAAGGATACAAAGAAAGTCCAAAAGAAATCACAACCAGTTGAGGGAAATCAGAAGAGGTACCATGATATTTATTAAGCATCTATTATTTGCCAGGCATCATGCTGAGGACAAGAGAATGAAAGAAAGAAGGAAAGGATCATCTGAAAGAGATTTGCAGGACTGTAGGATTTTACAGGGGAGAGGCAGTGAGGACAGCAGCAAAAGTGTTAAAGATTAAGAGAGTAGGGCAAGTAACAGAGGTGGAAAAGATGAGTCAAATTAGAGTAGGGATTCTTAATCTTTTTGTGTCATGGACATGGTTTAGCAAATTGCTGAAGACTATGGGGCCCTTCACAGAATGATATTTTAAAATGTATAAAATAAAATATATGTGACTACATATGAAGCCAATTATATTGAAAAGTAATCAGAATATTTTTTAAATTTTTTATTCATTTTAAATTTAAACACAAAACAAAGGGGGAAAATATTTTCATATATACAGCAAAACATAGAGGATTCAATATAAAAACATGAATTCCCATTTGACTGTTTCCTGTTCTTAAAAAAAAACCCTATGTAATAAATACATTCTTTTCTTCATTTTTTTATTTTATTATTTTTTATTAGAATTTAGTTTATGTCCATTAAAGATAATTATGACTCTTGGTTTTAGATAGATACTACTTATCATAATTAGGAAAGATCAATTTTTACTATTCTTTCTCCTGCTTTTTTGGGGGGAGAAGTAATTTTTTTAGTCTTACACTTACATACAAAATGAAAAAGGAAAAAGAATATTGTCATGTGCACAGCAGACCATAAAAGAGGATTCAATATAATACAAATTTCCATTTCAAGAAAACCTATATAATAAATACTACACACTGTTTTCAAAGCTACCCAGTTTTTCTTTGCTTATTGTTGGTTTTCTTTTGTTCTCTACTGTGCACTTTTTACGTTATTTTTTCCCCCTCTGCACCACCTTGAAAGGCTACAATTAAGCATGGACATATATTATATACAGATATCTATAAACATACACATATAGTATACATATACACTCATCTACATAAGACTGTACTCTGCTTATTTCTTCCTTTCATCTGGTTCTCTGAAGGTGAATAGCATCGTATTTCATAAATCCAACTCTTTCCATGTTTTTCTAAATCAACCAGCTCACCATTTCCTACACCACAGAAATATTCCTTCTTGGATTCAAACAGCATTTCCCTTCATCATATCTCTGAGGTTAATTTGGATATTTATAATAGTCAGAATGTGGTTGCCCAAAGCTGTTCTTAAAACAATACTGCTGTTACTGTATACAGTGTTCTCTTGGATCTGCTCATTTTGATCTTCATTATTTCATGGAGGACTCTCCATGCTCTTCTAAAATCATTGAACTCATTGTTTCTTATGGCAGAGTAATATTCCATCATGATCATATACCACAATTTGTTTAGCCATTCCCCAAATGACAGACTTCTCCATAATTTCCAGTTCTTTGCCACCACAAAGAGAGCTGTTAGAAATATTTTAGAACATGTATGTTCTTTTCCATTTTCCCAATCATCTTGGGAAACAGACCTAATAATGACAGTGCTGGGTCAAAAGATTTAGGCAGTTTAATAACTCTTTGGATATAATTCCAAATCTCCAAAATGATTAGATCAGCTCACAAATCCATTATTTAATGAATTATTTTATTATTTATTTATCATTATTAATTTAATGAATTAAACTTCCAATTTTTCCATATCCCCTCCAATATTTATCACTTTCCCCTTCTATCATTTTAGCCAGTCTGATAGGTGTAAAATGATATCTCAAGTTTGTTTTCATTTGCATTTCTCTAATCAATAATGATTTAGAGCATTTTTTTCATAACCATTAACCAGAAACTACTTGTTCATTTATCAATTGGGGAATGACTGATTCTTATAGATTTGACAAGGTTCTTTATATATATTTGAGATATGAGATCTTTATCTGAGGAACTATCTAAAAAAATTCCCCCCCTCCCCCCAGTTTTCTGCTTTCCTTCTGATCTTGGCTACATCTGTTTTATTTGTACAAAACCTTTTTAATTTAATGTAATAAAAATTATCTATTTTACATTTCACAACATTCTCCATCTTTTGTTTGTTCATAAATTGTTCACTTATACATAAGTCTGACAGATAATATGTGCTATGTTCTTAAACTTTTCTTGTAATATCTCCCTTTATATCTAGGTCATGTTTCCATTTTGACATTATCTTGGTAAATGGTGTAAGATATTGATCTATGCTCAATTTATGTCAGACTGCTTTCCAGTTTTCCCAATGATTTTAACCAAATAATGAATTCTTATCTCCAAAACTAAAGTCTTTATGCTTGTCAAACACTGGATAACTATATTCATTTGCGGCTATAGATTGTATGTCTACTCTGTTCCACTGACCTACCTTTCTGTTTCTTAGCCGGTACCAGACAGTTTTGATAATTACTACCTAATAATATAAAGATCTGGTACTGCTAAACCACCTTCCTTTATATATATTTTTTCCATTAGTTCCTTTGATATTCTTGACCTCTTGTTCTTCCAAATGAATTTATTATTTTTCTAGCTCTGCAAAATAATTTTTTGGTAATTTAATTGGGATGACATTGAATATATAGATTAATTTTGATAAAATTGTCATTTTTATTATATTGGCCCTCTCCACCCATAAACAGTATTTCTCCACTTATTTAAATCTGATTTTATTTGTGTACAAAGTTTTTTAAGGTTATATTTATATAGATCCTGAGTTTGTTTTGGAAGGTGTGTTCCCAGGTATTTTATACTGTCTAGAGTTATTTTTAATGGGGTATCTCTAGCTATCTCTTCCTACGGAATCCTATTGGTGTTTTATTAGGAATGTTGATGACTTACGTGGGTTTACTTTATATCCTGATACTTTGCTGAAATTATTATTTCAATTAACTTTTTAGTTGAATCTTCAGGATTTTCTAAGTGTATTATATCATCTGCAAAAAGTGAGTTTTGTTACTTCATTCCCTATTCTGATTCCTTCTGTTTTTTTTCTTTTCTTGTTGCTATTGCTAAGATTTCCAATACTAGTATTGTATTGAATACAATTATTGTATTGAATTTCCAATACTATTATTGTATTGAATACAATTATTGTATTGAATAATATTGGTGACAGTGGGCATCCTTGTTTCACACCTGATCTTACTAGGAAGACTTCCAGCTTCTAGTCATTACAAATAATGCTTGCTAATGGTTTTAGGTAAATGCTTCTTACCAATTTAAGGAAAAGTTCATTTATGCCTATACTTTCAAGTGTTTTTTTAATAGAAATGAGTGCTGTATTTTATCAAATGCTTTTTCTGCATTTATTAATATTATCATATGATTTTTGTTACTTTTACTATGCATATAGCCAATTATGTTAATAATTTTTCTTACGTTAAACCATCCTTGCATTCCTGAGGTGAATCCCACTTGGTCATATTGTATAATTTTTGTAATATATTGTTGTAATCTTTTAGCTAGCATTTTATTTAGGATTTTTGCATCCATGTTCATTAATGAAATTGGTCTATAATTTTCTGTCTGTTTTTGCTTTTCCTGATTTAGGTATCAGTATTATATTTGTCTCATAAAATAATTTATTTAATATTGGAATTAGTTGGACTTTAAATGTTTAATAAAATTCACTTGTAAATCCTTCTGGTCCTGGTGGTTTTTTTCTTAGGAAATTCATTTATGGCTTGTTCAATTTCTTTCTCTAAAATAAGCCTATTTAGATATTCTATTTCCTCTTCTACTAATTTGGGCAGTTAGTATTCTTGTAAGATTCTTCCCTTTCACTTATGTTGTTAAATTTACTGGCATATAATTGGGCAAAATAACTCCTTATAATTGCTCTGATTTCGTCTTCTTTAGTGGTATATTCACATATTCCATTGTTGATACTAGTAATTTGGTTTTCTTTTTAAAAATAATATTAAACAACAGTTTCTCTATTTTATTGATTTTTTCAAAATACCAACTCCTAATTTTGTTCATTAATTCAATGGTTTTCTTACACTTGATTTTATTAATTTTTATCTTTAATTTTTAGGATTTCCAATTTAGTGTTTAATTGGGGATTTTTAATTTGGTTTTTTTTTCTAGTTTTTTTTAACAGCATACTCAGTTCATTGGTCTGTTCTTTCCTTTTTAAAACTGATATAAACACTTGGAGATATGTTTTCTTGATTACTGCGTTTGCTGTATTCCATAGGTTTTGACATGTTGTTTCATTACTGTCATTTTCTTTAATAAAATTACTGATTGTTTCTATTTTGTTCTTTGACTCATATGTTCTTTAAGATTAGGTTGTTCAGTTTCCAATTAGTTTTTTTTTCTGTTTCCATGGTTCCTTATTAAAATTTTTTATTGCATTGTGGTGTGTAAAGGAAAGCATTTAATATTTCTGCTTTCCTGCTTTTAGCTATAAAATTTTTGTGTTCTAATATATGGTCATTCTTTGTAAAGGTACTGTATATTACTGAGAAAAAAATGTTTTCCTTTCTATTTCCATTCAATTTTCTCCATAGCTATCATATCTAGCTTATATAAAATTCTATTCACTTCTTTAACTTCTTTCTTATTTTTTGGGTTACATCTGCCTAGTTCTAAGAGGGGAAGATTAAAGTCCTCCACAATTATGGTACTACTATCTATTTCCACTTGTAATTCATTTAACTTCTCTTTTAAAAATTTAGATTCTATGGTATTTGGTACATATAAGTTTGGTATTAATATTGCTTCAATATGTGTGGTACTTTTTATCATAACATAGCTTCTCTGTTTATCTCTTTTAACTAAATCTATTTTAGCTTTGACTTTGTCTGATATCATGATTGCTACCCATGTTTTGTTTTGATTTTTTGCATTGGTTAAAGCATAATACATTCTACTCTTGCCCCACTATTTTAATTCTGTGTATCTCTTATTTTTAAATGTTTCTTGTAAGCAGCATATTGTCAGATTCTGATTTTTAATTATCCATTATCTTAAATTATCCATTTTACACCACACAATGCTCTCTATCTCTTGTTCATTCATAAATTGTTCTCATATTCATGAGTCTGAAAGGTAGTATGTTTCATGTTCTTCTAATTTTCTTGACATCTCTCCATTTTGACCTTATCTTGGTATATGGTTTAAGATACTGTTCTATGCCCAATTTCCACCAAACTACTTTCCAGCTACCCCAGCAATTTTTACCAAATAATAAATACCAATAATAAAACAGAAAATTATCATTTCTGTTTTATAGGTAAATTCATCCCATTCACATTCAAAGTTATAATTAATATTTGTGTATTTTCCTCTATCCTTTTTTTCCTCACTATTTTGTCCTCCTCAGCCTTTTTACCCTACGTCCCCCCAGTTTACTTCCAACCACTACCTCCCTATTCCACATCCTTTTAAAGAATCTCTCCCTTATTCTCTCCCCTTACACTCCTTTTCCTTGCTCTACCTACTCCTCTAAGGGTACCTCCCTTTTCTTCTTCCCCCACTCTCTTAAATCTTAATCTAAGCACCCTTCTTATCCTGTTCACTTACCCTAGAAGACTTTTATACCCTTCTATATGTTGTTCCCTCTTTCACCCAGATCTGATGAGACTAGGGTTCCAGCACCACCAGCCCTCTCCCCCCACCTGATTCCTCTTTATCAGTTCTTCCTCTCATGTCTAATTTGTGTGAGGTGATTGCTCCATTTTGCCTCTCCCTAGTTTTATTTTTTTAGAATAAACCCATCTTACTCAGCTCAGCTCAAGCCTTTCTTTCAAACTACCCAAGTAATGATGCCAGTCTTAAGAGTACTGATGTTTTCACATTATGTAAGCAGTTTGTCCTTATTGAGTACCTTGTAGTTGGTCTATGATGTTTACCTTCTATTTCCCCTGGATCTTATATATCACATTTTCTATCTAGTTCTGGTCTTTTAGCATTAAAATCCCGAAAGTCTGCCAATTCATTGAATATCTTTTTCTTTTTTCATTCAGGATTATACTTAACTTTGCTGGGTGGGTTATTTTTGGTTGCAACTTCAGTTCTTTTGCTCTTTGATATATAGTATTCCAAGACCTGCAGTCTTTTCATATAGCAGCTGCTACATGTGTAATTCTAATTGTGGCTCTGCAGTATTTCAATTGCTTTTTTTTCTTCTTCTTGCTTGTAATATTTTCTCCTTAACCTGAGGTTTTTTTAAATTTGGCTGTGATCTTCCCATAGGCTTTCTTTCTGGGATCTCTTTTATGTAGTGATTGATGAATTTTTTCTATTTCTACTTTCTTCTAAAACTTTGCGTCAATTTTCTTTAATTATTTTTAGTATTATTGTATCAAGACTCATATTTTGATCATAGCTTTCAGGTAGTCCAATTATTCTTGTTTCCTTTTCTTGATCTGTTCTCCAGATCAGTTGTTTTCCTTATGAGATGTTACATTTTCTCTATTTTTTCATTTTTTAAAAAATTATTTCTTATCTTATAATGTCATTAGCTTCCTCTTGCCCAATTCTAGTTTTCAAGTTTTCTTCCTTAAGGTTCTGGATGTCCTTTTCCAGTTTTTCTTTTCATAACTTTCTTGGCTTTTTTGGAATGGTTTTAATTTTTTTTCCTAATTTTTCCTCAATTTCTCTTATTTGATTTTTAAAGTCCTTTTTAAGTTCTTCCAAGAACTGGTAAGAGAGGGCTTCTTTTGCTTCAATAGCCTCCTCTGAAAAATTAACCCCAATCTTTTCTAATCCCATAGTAGCTTTCTATGATTGGGTTCATTCTCCTTTCTTGTTAATTTTATTTTGTTTTGTTTTGTCTTACTTTTAGCAGCTTACTATTATTATCACCACTAGTCCTGGGGTGTAGGGGATGGTGCCTCTGATCTCAGATCCTTCTGTTAGTTTTTGAGCTTTGTCCAGAGCCCAACCTTGGCACTCCTTTCCCCCTCCAAGTCACAGCTAGGGCCCCCAGGCATACTATGCTGGAAATGCTCTGGTTCCCTAAGGACCTTCCAGTGACTGTGACCTTCAGTTCTGCCCTTTGGCCTGGAACTGAAACCAAGAATTTAGCTCTCCTGTAAGTGCCCAAAGGCAGCAGCAGCCCCATCCCACTGCTTCTGCAGTGACCTAGGCATGTGCTGGTTCCTTCTCACCTTCAGGATCAGGTCTTGGCGGCATAGTCGGGCCTGGTGTCCCTGGGCAGCTAACAGTCCTTCAATCTTCCCTTGTTCAGAAGTCTAACCCATCACATTATCTGTGAAGGGAGACTTCCTGTGGCTGAGACTGAGGCTTCCTCCCAACCCAGCTGCCCCAGGGCTTTTTTTGTTGTTTCAAGGGAAATAGCCTGGAAGTGTTTGGCCTTCACTCAGGCTGAACCTGTGATCTTGCCTGGGGTCTTCTCCAGTTGTTCCAGGGGAACCACTACTCTACCCCAACTCATTTATTTTTGTTGCTCTATAGTCACCCTGAGGCACTATTTTGTCTTATTTGTGGAGGAAATATGGAGAGCTTAGAATTTTCTGACCTACTCCACCATCTTGACTATACATTGCTTTCAAAGCTACCTGGTTTTTCTATGCTTCCTTCAGAGTTTTCTTTTGTTCTTGGCTATACATTTTTTTCTCCCTCCCTCCCCACTCCACCATAAAGAAAGGTACAAATAAACATGAATACATATACATATTTATATATCTATATACATACATATACACATACACATGTATATATGTAAAACCATAAAATACATACTTCTAATTATGAGTTCTTTCTTTGGAGGTAGATGGCATTTTCCTTTATAGGTTCAAGTCTTTCCATGTTTTTCTAAAATCAACCAGCTCACTTACTAGCTGTGTGACTCTAGGCAAGTCACTTAATCCTGACTGCCTTGCAAAATAAAAATGAAAATAGAGAAAATAAAATCAACCAGTTCATCATTTCTTATAGTATAATATTCCATCAAAATCATACACAATTTATTTACTCATTCCTCAATTGAAGGGCCTCTAGCATTTTAACCAATCTGATAACTGTAAGATAATATCTCAAAGTTGTATTAATTTTCATTTAAAGCATTTTTATATGACTACATATAACTTTAATTTCTTCATCAAAAAATTGCATTCATATCCTTTGGCCATTTATCAGTTGGTGAATGACTCATATTTTTTTGCTTTTTTTTTTGGAGGGGGGAAGGCAGGGCAATTGGGGTTAAGTGACTTGCCCAAGGTCACATGGCTAGTAAGTGTTAAGTGTCTGAGGCCAGATTTGAACTCAGGTCCTCCTGACTCCAGGGCCGGTGCTCTATTCGCTACACCACCTAGCTGCCCCTTGACTCATATTTTTATAAATTTGACAAAGTTCTTTCTATATTTGAGAAATGAGACCTTTATCAAGAGACTATGAAAATGTTTTTTCCAATTTTCTGTTTTCCTTCTAATCTTAACTACAGTGATTTTATTTGAAAAAAAAAACACCTTTTAATTCAATATACTCTTAAATTATCCATTTTACACCACACAATGCTCTCTATCTCTTGTTCATTCATAAATTGTTCTCATATTCATGAGTCTGAAAGGTAGTATGTCCCATGTTCTTCTAATTTTCTTGACATCTCTCCATTTTGACCTTATCTTGGTATATGGTTTAAGATACTGTTCTATGCCCAATTTCCACCAAACTACTTTCCAGCTACCCCAGCAATTTTTACCAAATAATAAATTCTTATCCCCAGAACTTAAATCTTTGTATTTGTCAGACATAAGGCTACTATATTCTTTTACTACTGTGTGTTGTACATCTACTCTCTTCTACTGATTTTCCTTTCTATTTATTAGCCAGTACCAGATAGTTTGATATATTGCCTTATAATATAGTTTGAGGTCTAGTACTGCTAAACTTCCTTCATGTGTTGTTTGTTTAAATTATTTTCTTTGAAATTCCTAACATTTTGTTTTTCCAAATGAATTTAAAAAATTTTTTTTCTAACTCAATAAAATAATTGTTTAGTAATTTAATTGGGATGGTATTGAATAAATTAGATAAAATTGTCACTTTTATTATATTGGCCTTGTCTACCCATGAACAATTACTATTTCCCTAATTATTTAAATCTTACTTTATTTGTATAAAGAATGTTCATGTAGTTCCTGGGTCTGTTTTGTCAGGCATACTCTCAGATAGTTTATACTGTCTACAATTATTTTAAATGGGGCATCTATTGCTATCTCTTCTTACAGAGTTTTGTTGGTGATATATAAAAATGCAAATGATTTATACGGATTTAGTTTATATCCTACTACTTTGCTAAAATTATTGTTTCAACTAATTTTTTAGTTGAACTCTAAGATTTTCCAAATATATCATCTTATTGTCTGCAAAAAGAGATAGTTTATTACCTCAATTCCCATTCTGATTGTCTTTTTCTTCTCTTGTTGCTTTTGCTAGCATTTCTAAAACAATATTGAATAATATCAGTGACACATAATGCAGTTTCCCTGTTTCTCTCTTTTAATTAAATCTGTTGTAGCTTTAACTTTGTCCGAGAGAATGATTGCTACTCCTGTATCACCCCTGCATTTTTCACATCAGCTGAAGCATAATAAATTCTACTCCAGTCTTTTAACTGTGCATATCTCTCATTTTTAGTTATCTCTTGTAAAAAACGTTTTGTTGGGTTCTGACTTTTAATTCATTCTGCTTTTCATCATTTCCATTTTATGGGTAAATTCATCCCATTCACATTTAAGTTATAATTACTAGTATATTTCCCTCCATCCTATTTTTCCTCACTATTTATCCTTCTTTGCTATTTACCCTATCCCTCCTCTAGTTTTCTTCTAACCACTACCTTATTCTCCTATACTTTGCTCTACTTATCCCAGTAAGAGTCCCTCCCTCATCCTCTCCCCCTAATTATTAAACTACATACCTTTCCAAAAGTCCCTCCCTTATCCCACCCCCAAACTCTTATTTCCTTATAAATTTAGAAGACTGTTATACCCTTCTAGATGCATATGTTGTTCCCTATTTAACTCAGTTTCAGTTCTACCAGTCCTCCACCCTGACTTGCTTCTTCTATATCAGTTCTTCCTTTCACGTCTCACTCGTATGAGATAATTGCTCCATTCTGCCTCTCCCTAGTTTTATTTTTTTAGAATAAACCCATCTTACTCAGTTCAGCCCAAGCTTTTCTTTCAAACTACCCAAGTAATGATGACAGTCTTAAGAGTACTGATATTATTTTCCACATATAAATAAACAGTTTGACCTTTTTAAGTCCCTTATAACTGGTCTTCAACATTTACCTTATGTTTCTCCTGAATCTTACATGTTGAATTTTCCTTTGAGTTCTGATCTTTTTATCACAAATACCTGAGTCTTTCAGTTCATTAAATGTTGATCTTTTTATTGGGGGGGAGGGGGGAATTATACACAACTTTGCTGAGTAAGTTATTTTTGGTCACAACCCCAGCTCTTTTGCTCTTTGAAATATTATGTTCTAAGACCTACAGTCTTTTAGTGTAGAAGCTGCCCAGTCTTGGGTGATCCTGATTGTAGCTCAGTATTTTTTTTCTTGTTGCTTGAAGTATATTCTCCTTAACCTTGGAGCTTTGAAACTTGATTATGATATTCCTGTAAGTTTGTATCCTGGGATCTCTTTCAAGTGGTGCTTGGTGAATTTTTTCTATTTATACTTTATCCTCTTGTTCTAAAACTTCAGGGCAATTTCCCTCAATTTCTAATATTGTATGAAGACTCTTTTTTGGTCATAACTTTCAGGTAGTCTAACAATTCTTACACTGTCTCCCCTCAATTTATTCTGTAGATCAGTTATTTTTCTGTTTCATATTCTCTATTTTTTCATTCTTTCGATTTTATTTCTTGGTGTTGTATAACATCATTAGCGTACACTTGTCTAATTCTAATTTTCAAGGAATTATTTTCTTCCTTATGTTTTTGTATCTCTTCTTCCCATTGGTCAACTTCCTTCTCATAATTTTCTTGAATCACTCATTTCCCCCCCTAGTTTTCCCTTAATCTTTCTTGATTTTTGAAGTTCTTTTTAAGTTCCTCCAAGAATTCTTTCTGGGCTTGTGATATTTTTCTTTGAATTAAAAGTAGCTTTTTTAAACTTCACTCTCCTCTGAATATGAACCCACATCTCCTCTATCCCCATGGTAGCTGTCTGTGGTTAGACTCTTTCTTCTTTGCTTATTCACTCTTATTTTTAGAAGTTTATTGTTGCAATTGGCTCCCCAGGAGTGGGGAATGGTTCCCTAGGCCTCAGGTCCTTCTTACTGTTATTTTCTGAGCTCTGTCCAGGGGGCCAATCTCAGGCACTTCTCCACTCCACTCCCACCCCCCAAGCCATGGCTAGGACTCCATGCAAAGCTATCCCACAAATGCTCTTGCTCCCTGCAGTCACTGTAGCAGCAGCAACGTCAGCTCTCCTTCTGCCATGGAACTGAAATCAGGAACTTCACTCTCCTGCAAACGCCCAGTCAGCAGGGTTCCCCTCACCCCAACTCGCCGGGCATGTGTTCACTCCTCACTCACAGCTGCAGCATGGGACTGAGCTTGGTCAGCACAGCTGGCCCTGGCATCCCACAAGGGCAGGTCCTTTGATCCCCTTACTCAGTTGTCAACCCACCCCCACCCCCACCCCAGTCTCCCAATACACATACATACAGTCCTGAGGTAAAAGTTTCTGAAGAAATGCTACTTCCCCAGACCCAGATGCCCCCAAGGTTTGTTGTCTGCTGAGTCCTAGATATGTTTGCTCCTCCACTCCTGAAAGTCAGTCTTTCAAGGTGCCTTAGGACAACTGCTTTACCCCCGTTTTTAATTATTTCTGCCACTCCACATTCACTTCGAGGTGATGTTGGGTCTTTTTAGTAGGGGAAGTTTGGAGAGCCTGGAATTTTCTGAACTACTCCAAAATCTTCCCAAAATATTTTAAAAACAAAAAAAATTTTAAAAAGACTCCCCAGGTTAAGTACCCCTAACCTTAAGTGCCAAGCTGAAGAGATTGGATTTAATTCAATAGGTCATGGGGTACCACCTAAGGTTTTTTGATGGAGATTTAATTTAACAAACATGTATTAGACACCTACTAGTGTGCTAAGTGATCAACAATCAATGAAGTAAGCATCATCTGTTCCTAGAGCTTTGACCACTTATCTACTGTTCAGTAAGAATTGCCTTCATAAATTAAGTTCCTTATGTATTTTAAATGTCAAGTTTTTTCATAATTTACTTTTATTCATAATTTTTTTATCTAAATGTAAAGACACAAATCTGTTTGCTTTTAAAGTCATATTCCTCCTGAAACTGATAAGATTAACATCAACATTCTCAGATAACTAGAATGCCATGAAATTTATGCTTTATCAGTCAATATAAATTTCTTATGAAGTTACTAATCCATTTCTCCAAATATTTGTCCTGTGTGATACTTTGCCACTTCATTTTTTTACAGGTTTACTAAATAATAATTTTCCATGTACATGTGGTTGACTATAGTGTATCTGTTTTATTTCATTGACCTATTTATCTCTTTTGACCAGATGCTTCTGATAATTACTAAAGTAGTAATATGTTATAGGGCAGCTAGATGGAATAGTGAATAGAGTACCAAGTCTGTGTAACTAAGCTGGGCATTATTTTGGCCTCCTCTTTCTTCTGATAATCCTCAGATGCTAATGCCCTTCCAAAACCACCTTTTATTTCCATTCTCTCATATACAGATATACATATATAGCCATATATATCTGTATATCTATATATGCAAGTATATCTGTATTATGTGTATATATACATAAATGTACATATACACACATACATATGTATGCATATATATACACATATATATATATGAATGTCTTCTCCACTAGAATATAATCATCTTAAGGCAAGGAATTTCATTTTTGTTTTTTTATCTCTAGTGCCTATTAACACTGTCTGGCACATTACAGGAACTTATATTATTGTTCAGAGAAGGCTGACTTGTAGGAACTGATTTAGAACCCAAAGAACAATTTACATAATAACAACACTGTAAAGACAAATAATTTTGAAAAACTTAAGAACTGAGATCCAAGCAATGACTGACCATGATTCCAGACAACTCAAGATGAAGCATGCTACTTACCTTGTGATATTGAGGTGATGAACTCAAGGTACAGAATAAGACATGTTTTTGAACATGGGCAATGTGGGAACTTGTTTTGCTTGAAAATACATACTTGTTGCTACAAGAGTTTTGTTTTTCTTTTTTTTTCCAAATGCGAGGAGTAAGAAGGAAAATAAATGCTTAACTGAAATTTTTTTAAAGTTCATAAATGCTTTTTGTTTTGGTGAAAATAGCTTTGTCTCTCTCTGGGCCCGTTTCTACTTCAGGAAGCACTCAGAGATGTGCTGGAGCCAGTTTGCCAAGAAGCTCCCATGAGTAGGTTAAATTTTCAGTATGAGGATTTATATCTTGGAAATCTGCAAATGCTACAAAGCAGGGCTTGATTTACTCTCCTATTGATTGTCTAGACTTAAGAAAGTGATGGAGAAAATGTTGATGAAGCAGACTAATTTTTTTCAAAATGAAAAATTTTTATTAAAATGTTTTAGATGAGGGACATAAATTATGCAAAAGCAACTCTTCAGTGAAGCACTTTCTTAAGTAGCCCTATTTGTCACTGACCATCTGTAGAGTGCAGTAGAACAGCTATGCAGTAGGAGGTTCCAGAAGCTAGATGGTACAGTGAATAAAGTACCGGGCCTTGGAGTCAGGAAGACAATCTTCCTGAGGTCAAATCTGGCCTCAGACACTGGCTAGCTGTTTGACCCTGAACAAGTTACTTCATCCTATTTGCTTCAGTTTCCTCATCTGCAAAATGAGCTGGAAAAGGAACCCCAAATGGAGTTGTGAAAGTTGGATATGACTAAAAACAACTGGACAAACAAGAGGCTCCTCCATTGAGAAAGCAGTTGCTTAATAAGATGGTTTTGTCGATTTTATACATCAGTTTTCAGGACCTCATTCCAACAGTAGTGACCTACTGATGTAAGCACATGACAAGTAGATTTAGCTCAGTGAATACCTAGGAATTGCAAAGATGAAGAGTACCAGAATCTCACCCTGGAAACTCATTTTAGAACTAGAAAAAGGACGCCTACCATCTCCACCCCAACCACTACCACTAAAGGACAACAAAAACCTAGAAATGACATAAAAAGAAATTGCATAATCTTTGTAGGTAGCAAGAAAGAGTTCCAATTAAGATAAAGCAAAAGCAATGAAGACTTCCTGAAGACAACCCCACATCATCCCTTAACCTAAAAAGAAACTTCTGCGAAGTCTAGGTTTCACACTTTCCATTCATAAGCTGTCTGCACTGGCAGACAACATGACCAGCAAGAGCAAGGGCCAATATATTCAGACACTCTTACATTTTATTACTTGTCAATTGTGTAAACTTAATCCTTTTGTTTGATTTTTACCTTTAATCACATCTCCTCATTCCTTCAGTCTACTTTCAGTATTCAGTTACCTTAAATTCCATACAGAAAAACCAAGGACAAAGGCAAGTGAATAGGTCCCCTTACCTCCATTTCAGAACTTTCACTACAAGGAAGCTCTGATATTGAAAACTGATTTCTAGTAAAAAGATCCATAGTGAGACTGACCTATAACAAAGTGACCTATGTAAACACCTACCAGAAAAACTTGGAAATCAGAGGTGAGTAAAATCCTCACTTGCCTAAATCAAAGATTTCTCTAAAAGTAGGAAATGCCCACAAATGCTGGACACTGTTAATTTTAAATAGTTGGAAAGAAGGCTAGCCCAAAGTGTTTTAATTCCAATGTACAATCTGTGTTCCCCACCTCCAAAAAAGAACAGCATTTTAAAATCTTTGTAGCCCTAGCAAACACCACACCCTGACTCAGCCAGAAGTTCAGCAATATTTATTACTGAACAAAACTTTGTTCTCATCCAGACAAGAGGACTTTTGAGGGGTGCATTCCCTGGGTACCTAAAATCACCTAGCCTCAGGATAATAGAAAAGTTTTACTTGCTAGATGGTGATTATGCAAACTGTGGAATTATGTTGGATTAAAACTAGTTATTTTTTTAAATAATTTATTGTAGTAAAAACAGCTAAGTTCTCTTTCAATTTACTAGAGAAAAAGGACCACACTTTAGCATATACATCCTTCAGAAAACCAAAAATGCTTTAATATGAATGGATGTGGTTTATTCCAGTTTTCACCCAAAATAATGTACAGAAAAATTCACACTACTGAATAAACCTTAACATGTAACATTTCAGGGAAAGATTTATTTCAGTGTCTAAAACCTGAGCACTTACCTACATGAAAGGAAAACAAACAAAAAATCTAATGACCTGAGCTGTTTTTACTCATTTCCAGTGTAAAGTGCAATTTAAGTTGCTAGTTAATACCTGAATGTGTACCAATTTTGTACATAATACAACAAAACACTGCAAAATATGTTTCCATTGTAAAAGACTCATTTCAATGTCTAAAACCTAAACACTTATCTACATGAAAAGAAAACAAAAAGACAATCTAATGGCCTAAACAGCTTTTACTCATTTCCAGTGTAAAATGCAGTTTAATATGCTTGATAAAACCTGCCTGTGTCATGGACACTTTTGCATTTAATACAACAAACATCACAAAATATATTTTCCTTGTGAAAAGTTGGAATTCTTTGCTTATCAATTCCAGCTAGCTGACTTTCTAACTTTTTCTTTTGAAATAAAGAGTGAAATGACACTGATTTCACAAATTACTACTGTACTATAAGGAGCATGACTGCTTACATGGAGAGCTGTAAGCAATTTCCTGTATCTCAGCCTAATCATAAATGTACCCTGCACTTATTTCCTTATTCTATCCATTATCAAAAGGGGGGTGATCCCTTCAGTCTTGTTTGCCTTCCCGCCACTGGCGTGAGCCTTCATTCCACGCAAAATAGACAAAGAGCGCAAGAACGAGGTGGACAGCAACAACTGCAACAATCGCGGCATAGAAATAGCTGTCTCTGTTGGACATTCCCAAGGTGCCTTCAAACACATAGGATTTAGAAGAGAAATATAATCCAATGGGTAAGGTGATGATTAAGGCCGAGAACAGCAGAAGCGTCTTCAGAGTGGATGTGAATGAGCCTTCGTATCTGCGCTCACTCAGCATGGCCTCCTTCTCCAGCTGTTCCATCAAGGGCTGCGACTCGGGTTTAGGGGGGGGCTGTCTGCGACTGTGACCGCGACAGCCGATGCTCTGGCTCCCTCACTCACGCACCTGGTCCACGCAAGCTGGGGAGGAAAGTGAGGTTCTCCGCGGGAGGGCACTTAAGTGTGGAATGCATGCTGTTCCCACTTCCCGCCCCCCCCTCCAGTTCCCCTCCCAGCTAATTGTTAAATATGGACCCTCACATCCCAGACTTAAGAAAAGCGAAAAGTGTTTCCTCGAGGTTTTAACACCTCCTTCCCCTTGGGGACCCCCTCCTCACCCCGGACAGTGTTTCCGTAGACCCTGAATCACAACCCACGCTACAAATAGGCAGCTAGGTCGACGAGCACTTGGGATTTGGATAAGACACGCGGCTCCTAGATTCCAATCCCAGCTTGGCTACTTACACACGGAGAGGTCGCTTCCTCCCCGCGCCTCAGTTTCCTTATCTGTAAAAATGAGAGGGTTGGGCTGGCAGACTCTTGGGAGTTCTCTCCCAGTTCAGAGTCGGGCGGCCACCGCCCTGATCCACAGAAAAAAGCTGCGCTCATTCTCCGTATTCGCCCCTAGTCCCGTCACCCCGTCTGATCGCCTCCCTCTTTGCCCCTGGTCACCAAGGCAACCGGAGACCTTCCCCCTCCCCCACCCTGAGACAAGCCGCCGAGTCACTACTCCAACCCCGTGGAGGCTGGCACGTGGCTGCGGAGCCGGGCGCGGGAAATCGAAGGACCCCGCTGAGCGGCGAATAGGCCAAATGAGGAAAGAAAAGCGGAGCAGGTGGGATGGGGGAAGGGTTCTCACCTCACAGCCACCAGACTAGGAAGTGAAGGCTCCCGGGTGGAATTGCTTTCAATACCGTAAAAAATCAGCCTTTTCCAGTCGAAGTAGAAGTACCTGAGGCAGCCACTTCCACTGAGCCATCAGATTTTTTTTCTTTTCTTTCCTTTCCTTCCTTCCTCTCACGTCACCGCCCGGATTCCGTCACCATCCCCACTCCGCAGGCGCAGAACGCCTCTTCCAGCCCCGCCCCGGCTTGAAAGGAAACAGCGAAACCTCGTGGATTTGATCCGCACCGGAAGTAAGGTCGAGAGCGCCTCCGCACCCTGACCGGCGACGCCGGAAGTGCTCCTGGTCTTGCTCTGAGAGCGGGGGGGGGGGGGTTAGCATCTCAGCGCCGTCTGTGTTTTGTGGCGGTGGTGGCGGCTAGTCGGCTGTTCTCTTTCCTTATCCCTTCCCCTGACCCCAGAGATGTCGGCGATCCCGGCCGAGGAGAGCGACCAGCTACTGATCCGACCGCTGTAAGGAGCCTGGAGAGGGGGAAGCTGCTCTCAGCCGAGCCCGGGTGGGAAGGCCGCGCGGGCTCATGAGGGGGCGTCCTCGGGGGGGGGGGTCTTCCCCAGCGCCTCACCGGTTGCGAGACTTACCCGGTCTCCTTCTGCCCGCGTCTGTGGGCTCGGGCTGTTAACTGTACATGCTTTCTTTTAAAATACCGCCCCTCCCTCATTCACTTGTTGCTCTTGACCACTTTCTTAAAATCCAACTAAGAAACCACTTTCTTCAGGAATCCTTTCCTGACCCCCTTCTTCCATCGCTCTGGGGCACCAGGATCACTGTGTGTTATTGTCGTCTTAGCTGGGACATCAGTTCCCTCACTAGACTGATAGACTGAGCCCTCGGAGGGCTTGTCTAACCTCGCCTCCCCCATAGACAGGAGATGCTTAATATGTCTTTGATCAATGAATGACCTAGCAAATAAAAGAAGTGTTGGCTAAGTTTGCTGAACTTTAGTTTCCTTCTCTATAAAGTGGACATATTCCAACTCTTACCTATCACAGGGTTGGTTTTGGGGGTTGGGACTCTTTTCTTTTGGAGAATCCAGAGAAAGAATTTATATGGAAATGATGAGCTGCAGGCTCTGGGAGCCACCTTGATCTCATTGAATCTTTGAGGTACAGGCTCTGGGAAACCTCTTGAAGTCTGATTAAATATTCCCACTTGATGAGGCATTGCAGAGGCCATAAGTTTTTCACTGTGACTCTGCCCAGACCTCTGTTACTAGCCTACCCCTCCATTGTCCATCTACTTCCCACTCTTGAACCTATGAAAATAACAATCCACCCTTGAACTGGCCTGTCCCACAATTGTCTATGGTCTCCATGTAGCCACCAGCAACTTCCCACCCTTCATCACTCATTACTGGAGTCTGACCTCATTTGACTCCTGAAGACCCTCCCCAAACTCCTCCTCTAGACCACCCCCTAGATTCCTCCCACAACCTTTGAGAGTGCCATAGAATGACCTAGCACAGACTTACTCTGTCCTGCTTGCCCAATGCAAGTATCACAGATACCTAGGCTCCTCAAGAGCCTACCCTATATGTCGAACTTTTAATGAACTTTCAATAAACTTTGCTTTTCTTTGGCTGAGAGAAGACCTGAGTGGAATTCTTTCTGCAGGACCCGGCATGTTGGTATTTTGGGGTCTTGAGCAATCCTAACCCTATTTATGGGTAACCTCTTCAGAAAGAACTTTTGTAAACATCCAAGCAATTACAACCTAACAAATGTTTATTAGGTTTCTGGTAGGCATAATTACATTATATTGGGGGACTGTAACTTGAACAGAGACATGTAAACAAAATTATTTGTTGACCGTTGTATGTGAGCCGTAGTCCTAAATTTTGTTTCTGCCCATAGGAAAGTTGCAGTGTAATTCAGAGAAGTGAAATACACATGCACACGTGCACACACACACACACACACACACACACACACACACACACCCCACCCAGACCTCTAATGCTAGATAAAAAATGGTACGAAGGAAGAAAATATTCTAAATACTAGAAAAAATTGGAGGAAGGTGAGATTCTGTCCAATTGGAAGGAGAAATGCAGAAGAGTAAGGCAGCAATAGAGCTAGAGTCAGTAAATCCCAAGTTCAAATGTAGTATCAGGTAATAGCTATGGGATCCTGGGCATTTCACTTAATTTCTTTCTGCCTTAGTTTCCTCATCAGTAAAATGTGAATAAAGCACCGCCTACTTCACAATGTTATGAAAATGAGATATTTGTAAAATGTGTTGCAAATACTATAGACCTGTATACATGACAGATATTATAGGCTGGTGACACCTAAACTTGGCCTTGAAGAAAGGGAGATTTCAACAAGCAGGTTTTTATGGGAGTCCATTTCAGACAAGGAAAACAGGAAGAAGGGAAAGAGGGTGAGAACAGGGAATTTATGGAGGAAATAGAGGACCAAATATGGATGGAAAAGTAGATGGAGCAGTATTTTGGGGGAAGAGGGCATTATACTTTTACCCAGTAAATCATGGAAGCTCACCTCTAGGCAGCACTGTGGAAGATGAGTTGTAGGCAGAAATTTTAAAAGGTGAAAATAACGATGTTGGAGTAAGAGAGAACTGATCAGAACTGTTGTGGCAGCAGATTTAGCAGGTCTTGGCAACAGATTGGGTGTGCAACCTGAGCGGGAATAATGAAAGATTAAAATTTGAAGTTAGGTGATAGTGTAGTATTGCCAGGAAAAGAAATAGGAAAGTTGCAAGGGAGTGGCTTCTGGTAAAGATGTCAAAGAATTGGAGTGAAGATGCATGTGGGGGTTTTCTAGTAAACTGACGTTTGAAAGTGAAGCTCTCAGAAAGGGGTGGACATAGGGATTTGGAAATCAAGAATTCAGCAAGTATTTATTAAGCATCTACTATGTGCCAGGTGTCTGCCTAGAGGTAATTATGGAAGGAATGGGAGTAGATGAGTTGCTCGAGAGTGTAGAGCAGTAATATAGATCCCTGGGACAATCTGGTGAAGCCTAGGAAATGTTCTTAAACACACCTTAAAAGATCACAGAGAAAAGCAATTATGTTGAAATATAGTCATAAAAATATTTTAAAAACCAGGTTCACAAACGCCATGTGAAGAATCCCTGTAAAAACATGAGAACCATAGGAGGAACTTCTGACCTTCCAAAGAATGAGAGGAAAACTAGGAAAAAGTGGTTGGAGAAGGAGAGCCATCAAAGTCCAGTGTCCACGAAGCCAGGGGAGAAGAGAATATCAAATGAATTCAGTAGACATTTATTAAGAGTGTACTAAATACTAAATTTCTTGTATTAAAAAAGGACATTCTGTCCTTAAGCAGCTTACATGATGGCAAGTTGCAGGAAGGATAGAATTTATATAATTAGATAAAAAGTTAAAAGTTGATGGAGGCCAGGAAGAAAACCAAAATACTCTAGGAAAATTTGTGGAGATAGTATGCTGTCATTTGGGTTAATCAGGCCAGACTTGAAGATTGAGATGGAAGAGAGAGCTTGATAAATAGAAATAGGAAGAGAATATATTCTAGGCATCAGAGACAATTTGTACAACTGTGTGGAGGTGGGAAATAACATGTTAAATTTGAGAAATGGCTAGTCTAGTTTGGCTGGAATGTAAAGAAGACTGATATGCTAGAGAAGGAAGCTGGAACCAATTTGCAGAGGACATAAAAAGCTAAACTGACAGGGTTGTATATAGCTAGCCACTGAAAATTCAAACTGGAAGAGGTGATCTAATCAGTCAATCAACATTTGTTAAGCTGTGAATCAGGCAGTCTGCTAAGCACTGGGGATACAAAGAAAGGCAAAATACAATCCCTATGCTCAAAGAGCTCGAAGACTAATGGGGAAGATAACATACAAAAAACTGTCCAAACAAGATACCCTGGATAAACTGAAAATAACAGAGACAAGGTGGTAGAATTAAGAGGGAGTAAGAAAGGCTTCCTGTAGAAGGTGAGATTTTAGCTGGTATTTAAAGGAAGCAAAGATGAAGAGGAAGAGCGTTTTTATGCATGAGGAAAAGCCAGTGAAAATTCTAAGTTTGGATATAGAATGTCCTGTTCAAGGAACAGAAAGTAGTCCATTGTCGCTGAATTAAAGTGTATTGGGGGCGGGAGGTGAGGGTGGGGGGGCAGTGTTAGGTCTAAGAAAGTTAGAACTGATGATCCAAAGAGCATAAATGGAGGGAGTGGGGGTAACCTTAGAATAAAGGAAGGATTATCGTGAGCTTCTGTCTATAGTTTTTCAGGCATTTTATATACCAGATCTAATTCCTTAAATCTATTACCTCTACCATATATTCATAAGGGATGTTATTTAGGTCATACCTATATGATCTGATGGTTTTCCCTAGTTTTTAAATTTAAATCTGAATTTTGCAATAAGAACCTCAGGATCTGAGCCACAGTCAGCTTTGTTTTGTTTTAACTGACTGAATAGGGCTTCTCCACATTTGACTGCAAAGTATATAATCAGTATGATTTCTATATTGACCATCTGGTGATGTTTTCTTGGCAAAGACACTGGAGTGGTTCACCATTTCCATCTCCAATGGGTCATCTTTTGTCAGAACTCTCCACTATAACTTGCCATCTTGGTTAACCCTGCACAGAATAGTTCATAGTTTTGTTGAGTTACACAAATCCCTCTACCAGGACAAGGCAGTGATCTGGGCGGGGATCAACATTGACATCCTTACTATAAACCAGAAGATGTAAGTTGTGGTTAAATGTAAAAATGACTTATGTGTTCTTCCTAAGAGAGGCAAATAAAGGGAGTTTATTTTATTTTTTGCCTAAAAGCAACAAGAGACATTTTATATAACACTTGCTCATTTTGTCTTTAATTACTCATGTTCCTCTTCAACAATCTGATAATCCTATAGGTGCCTCAGAATAATTTTTAGATGCATAAAATAAAACATATAGGATTATAAAGGAATCTAATTATTGAAATACAATTATCAGTTTTTAAAAAAATTACTCTTCTACTCTTGTAAAGTACTTTAATTACATAAACGTAAGGATGAAAAAACACCATGAAGAAAATTACATCATATACACCATCTTTTGCAAAGGATGGAACAGGTAGAGATTTTCTGAAAAACTAAGTCCTTCAAACTGAATTAATACATGGTAACATCCATGAAAAAGTCCATGGAGGATGGCAGTGGAAAATATGATTCAGGATTAAGAAACAAGTGAAACCAAAAACTTGTACATTACTTGGAAGCTTTTTTTCCTCTGTATCATGATTATTTTATGAGAGAAGAAAGTTTGAATGTACTAAATTTGGCAGCCCCAAACAGTATCACAAAATGAATTTGACTGTATCTTGACAGCTTTGTTCTAGTAGAGCATTAACTAGTTACAGCAAAAGTCCAAGTCAGCATTGTTATAAGGATAAAGGTGAGAAGAGATGGCCAGATATAGATGAAGCTGCTTAGTCTTGACCTATGTAAATAAGCTACCTAACAAAAAATAATGGGAAATGGCTAAAGGAGAAGATATCAATGTAGGTTAGTTCCATTTCCTACAGAAACTTCACTCATATAAAGTGAAGAGACCAAAAGAGCCCAGAAATCCCCCTTAGCCCATGAATATTTAATCTTCTTGCTGAGCTAAGTGGAGAAGTCTAGCATCCAAGGGAAACTTGTTTACACTGTAAATTTAAATTCATTTGCAAAACCTTATGGAGAAGGATGGTGAAAGGTTGTGAACAACATTTTTAATGTTTCTGTTCATGCCTCATTTTCTAAGAAATGACCTCATGACATCACAGGTGATGACTTGCATGTAAATTGGGTTTAAGTGAGGCAGAATTGCACAGTCATCAGCCACACTCTTACAGAGTCATCTAAGTCCAGTGGCAAGACAAAAATCAAGATGCAAGACTCAGCTTTGCCAGATCATTCTAAAAGCATATTAAAAATAAATAGTATTGTAAAGGTGTAAGTATAATCATGATACTATAAGTGTTGTTATCAATACTAATTTCTGCACCATAGTATAACCATTCTATTATCTAATTACTGTATACTTTTATATATATTTCAGGAATCCATGATTTCATCAGTGTGATTATTACACCAATATATATCCTTAGTAGATGCTTTTTATGAATTGTTTCATACAAAAAATTTTATCACCTGGTAGACTGGTCCTTGAACCTCAGACACACAGTTTCTGATTTGGCACTGAAAGGCTTTCAGCTTCATGACCCTCCAGAACTTGTACTCATTAGCATAGTCTGTTAGAATCTGGGTTATCTCTGTGCCGTAATGAGAACTTAGGACAGTCACCTGGATACTTGCTTTTGTATAGTAGTCTGTTCTCATTATAAGTGACAGTGAATTCACTACAGTAACAGCTAGATTGCTCAGTAGATAAAGTGCCAGGCCTGGAGTCAGTAAGACTCATCTTCTTACTTGCTAGGCAAGTCACAGGTTCCTCACTATAAAATGATCTGGAGAAGGAAATGGCAAACCACTCCCATATCTTTATGACCCAAATAGGGGTCACAAACTGTTGGACACAACTGAAAAATGGCTGAACACCCAGTGTGATATATAGGAAGAAGCTGAAATAACACATAAGAAGATGAAGCCAATAAGAGTGACTAGACATGAACAGAAGTCTGTGCTGGAGGTGACACAACTTTGAAATAATAACTGCCATTTATATAGCACTTTAAGATTTATAAAAAGTATTACATATATTATTTCATTTGATCCTCCTAACAACCCAGTGATTGTTACCATTCTTCCATTAGTGATAGGGAAATTGAGGTTTAAAGAGATTAGATGACTTGTCCTTGGATAAACAACAAACTAATGACAGAAGTAATTTTCAGAGTCCCTCCTGACTCCATTCCAGGACTTTTTCTACAAAAATATTTCAAAGTGGAAATGATATAGTTACTCATAAATAGGGTTAGGGTTGCTCGAGACCCCAAAATACCAACACGCTGGGTCCTGCTGAAAGAATTCCACTCAAGTCTTCTCAGCCAAAGAAAAGCAAAGTTTACTGAAAGTTCATTAAAAGTTCGCCATGTTGGGTAGACTCTTAAGGAGTCTAGGTGTCTGTGATACTTGCATTGGGCAAGCAGGACAGAGTAAGTCTGTGCTAGGTCATTCTATGGCACTCTCACACCACATGGAGGGAAGATGGGGTTTAAATACAGAAAGGTTGTAGGAAGAATCTAGAGGTGGCCTAGAGGAGGAGTTTGGGAAGGGTCTTCAGGAGTCAAATGAGGTCAATGCAAGGGTGGATTGATATTTTGATAAGCTCAAGGGTAAGAAGTAGATGGACAATGGAGGGCTAGGCTAGTAACAGAGGTTTGGGCCCAAAAACCCATGGCCTCTGCAAATGCCTCATCAAGTGGGAAGATCCAATCAGACTTGAAGGGGTTTCCCAGAGCCTGTACCTCAAAGATTCAAGGAGAGCTCAAGGGGGTTCCCAAGTCTACACCTCATCAGAAAGAGTAGGAAAAATAACTAGTATTGCCAGAAAAAAAAATGACCAGGGAGATACAAGCCACTACTAATATGCTTTCTTTTTCTTCTCTATAAAATCTTTAAGAGAACATTTTTGATGAATATCTAAGAAGACAGAAAAAGCCAGATTTTCACACATTATTTTCTAAAGTAGATCAAGATTTCCCAGTCACACACTTCTCTCTAAAAGATATAGCACATACAAGATTCTACGGTGTTTATCGTTTGATTATGAAAGCATTTGACCAGTTAGTGCAGAACAATCTTAAAGTGCTTTTCTGGAACAGTGGATTTGTCTTCCATGTTAATATTCTAAATTCCTTGATAAGGCATAGCCACTTAGATGACTTTGTCCAGTGATCACCTAATTATCTGTATGGAATGAGGCATAAATATCAGAGCCATGTCCTAACCAGAGGTATTCATTGCTGTCATGGAAGGTGACAGAGAGGTCAAACACTGAAGGTCCTCTAAATATTTTTTGCAGATGATATTGTGCTGATTGTGTTAAGTCCCAGAATACTATAGAGCCTCTTGAAAGTGCCTATAACCAATCAAAAGGAAAAATCCTAATAATACAGGAAAAACCGAAGTTGGTGAATAGTTTATGTTGCCCAGATTATCATATGCATAAGATGCCCTGTGGACAGCCCATTGAGTTTTAAGTCCATTAGTATTTATATTTTGGTTAGGATGAATAATCCTAATGAAATGGACCAAGAATTAAATAGAAGAAAGAATAAACTCAGTTACATTTGATACATGTTGTGCAGTACTTTGTTTCAGTGAAACACATTTGATAATATATTACTGCAAATTATAGGCTATAATCATCAGAACTGCAAACAGCTGAAAGGGCAAATTAAAGACACAAAGGTATGAATAGAATGTAGAATATTACCAGTAGAAACTCACACAGGAAGTAGTAAAATGGACTGAACCTGTTGTTCAGTGGTACAAGAACTCTTTGATTTTAAAAGTCTACTAATGTAGATCAGCACTTTCTCTGTAACTTATAACCTTAGAGTTCCTAAAGTATTGAGAGGTTAAATGATTTTTCAAAGTCATAGCCAGTATGTGTCAGAGGTCAAACTTGAACCTAGGACTTCCTGTCTTAGCTTTAAAAGGCCAGGGTCTCCCAGTGCCATCATTTAACAGGGAATCTAAGGTGTATTTTCTCTGAGCAGGATAACAATTTAACAGCGACTCATATAGCTGTTAATAAAATAGGTCTTTCTGATAACTTCAGCAAAGCCATGGACCCCATAGTACAGAAGAAAAAAAACTTTTTATTGAGACCCAAGAAGGGAGGGGGTGGAACAGTTGGGGAGCCTTATGACTGGTTGTGGGGAGGGGGTTGGGAGACAACTTGATCTTTGGTATGGTTAATCATGCCCCATCTCTGACAGTTATGGAATGTTAATTGCGTTAGGAGCCTCATGATCACCCCTAGTGACCTTGGCTAGAAAATCAGAACCACCCAGTTGTCCCCTTGGAGAAGATCAAATCACCCTTAATTTTCTTCAGAGATGGGCAGAGACTTAAGCTTAAGCTGGTTGCTTGTTTATGATCAACAAATGAGTCCTGGTTTAACTGGTTAGCAAGCAAATGTGGGGAGGCAGATCAGTCTTTTATGTTGAAACACAGATACTGGGCAAGGAAGGCCAGTACCTGGGGCCAGGACACTTTCAGATTGCATTCTAGATCTATACATCAAACAGTTGACAGTATGAAACTGTGTCACAGCAAATGATATATGCTTCTCTTGGTGGAAGGTCAGTGTTACTCAAGTACCAGCTGTTGCAGCTGGTCAGTGTGTTGTAGAACTTGACCCTAGAGACAACCATCTACTATTTGGGTACAGGGTACTGGGAATTCCTGTGATATTGAGAACTATTAATATGACACCATTCACTACAGAGGCTGTGATAAATCATACTATTGATATTAATGGCATAGTGCTGGCTTCCTGCATTTGTAGTATGTGTCTGAAATGACAAGAAGCTTATTGATAGCAGCTGATCACAGAAATATTGGCACCTTTACTACCAGAGAGAAAATACTGCTTGGAAGCCCAAGAGACACTTGAAATTATCCTTAATGACAATCCATGATCAGCTATGGTTCACTGAATCATTAACCACACAGTGTGCAGCAAATCAGGCTGACCAAACTCAGACCCTTAATTGCAGGAATTAAGGTTTAAGGGTCCTGGACAAGCAGTGTCATCCTGGCTCAGAGACGGGAAGTTCTGAACCTTATTGTATAAAACTTGTCAGACGAAGCACTGGGTGAGCACTATACAAGGTGCTTTTGTGTCTGCTGGCATTTTCTTTTGGGATGGGAGAATGGGAGATAGCTCAAGCTAAATTAACATGCCTTCAACAAGACCTGACAAGGCTGATAACCAAATGTCATTGAGCAACCCAACTCCTATGTACAGATAGAGTGTTCACATGGCATAATTTTGGTCATTTAATGGATGATGGTAATATCACTTCCTTTAGCTGCCAGTGGCTAGAACATATACCAGCACCAGCAATTCACCTGAGAGTAATATTTAGTCAAGCTGCCAGATCTGGTCTTAGCAGCCTTGATGCGATAGCCCATGCTCTGTTTGAGTACCTGGACTTCTCATGGCATCTGCTACAAAGGATGTCTCCTCAGCAGTGAGAAAAATGGGGTAACAAACTCTTCTCATTGTAGGGGACAGCCCATACTATGGGTGTCATAGTAACATGTCACATGTCTGATCTGTTCATTTCAAGAGTTTGGCATGGGCATGTGGGCATCTTCTAATAGAACTAAACTCTCCAACTATCAAGGATTTGTAGAAGATTGCTGTAACCATATTTACAGTAAATACTTTTATTAGATCTCTTTAGTTCCAGAAAGGGCCTCATCTAGATTCGGAACATACTGCTAGTAAGTATGGTAACTTTGTGGGACACAAGGATTTGATTGCTGTATACCCTACAAACACAGGTTTCCTAATAAATATGGAGGGGCATCAAGATCCAATGAGACGGCCAGAATGGCAAAGTGGTAATGTTGATAATGGGAGCTTGGGTCTCATAGGTCCACCTAATGCTCTAGCAGGAAGCCCATCTGCACATGGGCACCAGTACTTTGGAGGTACAGATGGTGAGTAGTCTAGTACTATCCAACGTAATGACACCTCAACTCTTATGATAACATGATTACAACTTCAGTTACTACTCACTGTTACTGACATGGAAACTAACCATTATCTCCTGTTACCATTTCACTAGGCATTACTTTAAAATACTATGGGGGTGGGGGAGTAGGAACATGAGTTAGTTATAGCATCATTCTCTTTCAACTAGGCCTTTAAGTCAATTCAGACTAGAATAGACTGCATTTTTGAGTGAGGTGAGTTCAGGCAAATACTTACAGTTCTAAATTTCTGTGCAGCATAAGTATTAATTACATTATAAAACTGATATAGCAGAAATCAGCTAATAGTAATTTTTCCCCTGTTGATTTTTTTATTTATTTTTAGTTTTCAACATGCACTTCTATAAGATTTTGAGTTCTAAATTTTCTCATCCTCTCCTACCTCACCCTACCCCAAGATGGCATGCAGTCTGATACAGGCTATATGTGTGCAATCATATTAAAAACATTTCCACATTAGACATGTTGTAAAAAAGAATTATTATGTTAGCTTATGATTGGTTGATTAGAGTTCATGAGCAACTGATAGTTTTTCAGTTATTTAGATCTTGGTTTTTTTGTGTGAAAAGTGTTTTGTAATTGTGTTCACGTAGTGCCTGGGTTTGTTCTGGAAGGTAGACTCCCAAATATTTTATGTTGTCTACAGTTATTTAAATGAAATTTCTCTATCTGTCTCTTGCTTTTAGGTTTTGTTAGTAATGTGTAGAAGTGCTGATGCTTTATGTGGGTTTATTTTATATCCTGCAATTTTGCTCAAGTTGTTAATTATTTCAAGTAACTTTTTAGTTAATTCTCTAGGATTCTGTAAGTATATCATCATATTTGCAGAGAGTGATAGCTTTGTTTCTTCATTGCCTATTCTAATTCCTTTAATTTCTTTTTCTTCTTTTATAGCTAAAGCTAACATTTACAGTATAATGTTGAATAGCAGTGGTGATAATGGGCAAACTTGTTTCACCCTTGAATTTATTGGGAATGCTTCTAGCTTCTTCCCATTATGTATAATGCTTGCTGATAGTTTTAGATAGATACTACTTATAATTTTAAGGAAAACTCCATTTATTCCTATGCTCTCTGGTGTTTTTAATAGGACTGGGTGTGGTATTTTGTCAAAAACTTTTTCTGTATCTTATCTTTATGTTAATGATAAACATAGGCTTTCTGTTAATTTTGTTATTGATATTATCAGTTATACTAATAGTTTTCTTGATATTGAACCAGCCTTATATTTCTGGTATAAATCCCACCTGGTCATAATGTATTATCCTCTTGATAAGTTGCTGTAATCTCTTTGCTAATATTATATTTTAAATTTTTTCATCTATATTCATTCAGGAAATTGGTCCATAATTTTCTTTCTGTTTTGGCTTGAAATGACATGACTTGACGAGTCTTAACAAAGTGACCACAGAGTCCGAATTAAAAGTTTTAAGGAGCTTTAATTTACCAGCTGCAGCTACTCCATGCCAATTAAAGGGGGAGCAGCCTCGAGTTCGGGGGTAGAGAACCTTTTATACATTCTTTGGTTTACATATCTAACTAACACAATTGGTTACTAAAACAGGTTACCATATAGACGTAAGCAAGCTGTTGCTAAGACAAGTGGAGCGGAGGGGGTTTGTAGGGTAAGCAGAGGGACACAGGGCATGGCGACCGAGCAAGAAAAAGATAAATTACCCTAGGCCAGCTTCCCAGGTTCATAAAGTTTCACTTGGCTGGTTTCTAATTCCATAAAGTATTACTTAACTATTTCTTGACCATAACAGGCTCTTCTCATTTTAAGTATCAGCAACATATTTGTATCATAAAAAGAATTTGGTAGGATTTCACGTTTTTTCAAATATGGCATTGGAATTAATTGGTCTTTAAATGTTTGGTAGAATTCATTTTGTAAATCCTTCTGGCCCTGGAGGTTTTTTCTTAGGGAATTCATTGATAGCTTGTTCAGTTTTTTTTCTCCTGAAATGGAGTTATTTATTTTGTGCATTGGGGTTTTTTTGTTGGTTTTTTTGCTTTTTGGAGCGGGAAAGGTAGGGCAGTTGGAGTTAAGTGACTTGTCCAAGGTCAGATGGCTAGTTTTGTGTTAAGTGTCTGAGGTCAAATTTGAACTCAGGTCCTCCTGACTCCAGGGCTGGTGCTCTATTTACTGTGCCACCTAGCTGTCCCAATGAAGTTATTTAAGTATTTTATTTCCTCTTCTGTTAATTTGGACAATTTATATTTTTGTAAATATTCATCCATTTCACTAAGACTGTCAGATTTATTGGCATCCAGTTGGGCTAAAAATAGTTACTACTTATTGTTTTAATTTCCTCTTCATTGGTGGTGAATTCGCCCTTTTCATTTTTGACATTGGTAATTTGGTTTTCTTCTTTCTTTTTTTTTTTTAAATCAGACAAAGATTTATCTATTTTATTGGTTTGGTGGGAGTTTTTTGTTGCTGTTGTTTTTATTTTCATAAAACCAGGTCTTAGGTTTTTTTTATTAGTTCAATAGTTTTCTTAATTTCAATTTTATTAATATCTCTTTTGGTTTTCAGAATTTCTAATTTGGCATTTAATTGGGGGGGGTTTAATTTGTTCTTTTTCTAGCTTTTTTAGTTGCATGCCCAATTCATTGATTTCCTCTTTCTCTATTTTATTCATGTAAGCATTGAGAAATATAAAATTTCCCCTAAGATTTGCTTTGGCTGCATTCAATAAGTTTTGATATGTAGTTTCATTATTGTCATTCTTTTGGAAGAGGTTATTGATTGTTTCTATGATTTGTTTTGACCCACTCATTCTTTAGGATTAGATTATTTCGTTTCCAATTAATTTTTGGTCTGTCTTTACATAGCCCTTTATTGTAATTAATTAATTGTAATTAATTAATTAATTTGTAAAATTATGTAGTTTTTATTGCATCATGATCTGAAAAAGAAAATGTATTTAATATTTCTTTCTTTCTGCATTGAATTGTGAGGTTTTTATGCCCAAACATACAGTCAATTTTTGTGTAGGTGCCATATATTGCTGAAAAAAAGGTATATTCCTTCCTGTCCCCATTCAGTTTTCTCCAGAGGTCAACCATATCTAACTTTTCTAAGATTCTGTTTGCTAATAAATTCTAATAAATATGAGCTGGACTTAAAAGGAACATTGTATTTGAGGCTTTAATGTTTTTCTTTCTTAGTATATGTGAAAAGTGCATATAATTTTCCATTATGTATTTGGCACTTAGGTCCTTTAACTTACTCATTTATTTATTTGGAAATTGAACTAATCTCATTCCCCCCCCCCTTTTTTTTTACATAAGATTTTTACATCACTCAATATTGGTGAAATTGTGTGGTTGAAATAATGGCATTTAGTAGACCCGGGATCTTGTTCTGATTCTGTCATCAACTAGTTTTGTGGGTTTGGTAGGCAATGGGACAGGGGTGGAGAATCTGCAACCTCAAGGCCACATGTGGCCCTTTAGGTCCTTAAGTGCAGTCTTTTGAATGAATCCAAACTTGTACAAGTTTGAATACAAGACTCAAGAGAAGCATGTAAAGGAAATGATGAGCAGGATGCTCTCAGAGAAACCTGGAAAGACATGAGCTGGTGCAAAGTGAAATGTACTGTGTACAATGTAACAACATATTGTAGGACAAAGTAACAATAATATTGTAGGATGGTCAACTATGAATGACTTAGCTGTTCTCAGCAATACAGTAATCCAAGAGAGCTCTAAAGAATTTATGATGAAAAATGCTATCTATCCATCCCCAGACAGAGAACTGATGGTGTCTGAATGCACTTTGAAGCATACTGGTTTTTACTGTATTTTTCTTGAGGGTTTTTTTTTCTTTCAAAACATGACTATTATTGAAGTGTTTTGCATGACCACACATGTATAACCTATATCGAATTGCTTGGCTTCTCAGTGCAAGGTGGGAGTGGGGAGAGACGGAGGGAGAGAATTTGGAACTCAAAATTTTAAAAGTGAATGTTAAAAATTGTACATGTAACTGGGAAAAAATGAAATACTAAATAAATATTTTTTAAAAAGAAAGAAAGGTGGGTTTAAAGGGTTGGGTGGAAGTGATGAAATAAAAGAAGGAAATGACACCTAGAATAAGCAGAAAATTATTAAAGGGCCTCTCATTGTTCTTTTGGATAGACAGCTTGCCTCTGACACTGACACCTTGGGTGTCTCTGGACCCAAGCTCTAGCCTGACCTTAAGGTTCTGTGTTCCAGCCTGAAGAATAATCCAAAGTTATTTCTCACTATCTAGTTTTTCTTATAATAGTTCTACAGATTACAAAAGGGTATCCTTATTCAAGGATAAAGAAAATGGACTCATGGAAGATAAAGACAGGAGATCCATCATCTTCCCTCTACATTCTGGGCTAATCAGACCCTTAGAGTAGTCTGTCTAGATTATTTCCAAAAGGACTGTGGAGAAACTGGAAAGAGTTCAAACAGGGTGACAGATGTGATTAAAAAACTTACTTTGATGGGTCTGTTATCATGTCATTGGCGTAAACATTCCCTCTGTGTGATTCTTATTCATATCCTGTAAAAACTTCATAAAGGATTTCCCTGTTGCTAAAAAAAAATACTATAGCAAAGGATAAGAGTATAGAGAGGTATTGTATAGTATGGTATAGCATAGCATAGAATAGCATAAACTAAGACAGGATAAAATAAGATAGGATAAAATAGCAGAACATAGTTGTACATTATTTTATGGTATTTATAATACAAGAGGGATAGGTGATATATTACAATGAAATAAATGACATTTTAAGGTGGTATAATGTCATTTACGATGGCCCGATAGGTTACCATCATTGGCAAAAATGTGTTGTCAGTTTTATATGACATTTAATAGGCTCATAATAAATGTCATAATAAATATTTTGCTATACTATGCTATATTATCCACTACATTATACTAAATGTTATATCATATATGCCATTATACTATATATCTCTGTGTTATAGTATAACATATTAAAGTATTGTAGCACAGTTTAGTATACAGTATAGAATAGTATACAATATAGGGTAGAATAATATACTGTAGTTTATACATACTACATTGTAATATGGCATTTCACATGTTATAATTTACTATTGTTATGCCATGCACAAGCAACTTTCCAGAAGAATGCTACTGTGAACAGTTTTTAAGGTTCTAATTACACAGTATAGTAAACACTCTATTCCATAACAAATCAAAGCAAAACATTCACAGAAATCAAGGTACAGCATTCACAATATTACAACTTATCACAGATAATTAAAATACAGCTAGAATAGTCAAAGTTTTCCACTCATGGGGCATACATACT
>CM053585.1:160844799-160870463 GCA_028646515.1 Pseudochirops corinnae
AACACTAATGCATTGTTGGTGGAGTTGTGAACTGATCCAACCATTCTGGAGAGCAATCTGAAACTATGCCCCAAGGGCTATAAATAATTTCATACCCTTTGACCCAGCAATATCACTTCTAGGGCTGTATCCCAAAGAGATCATAGAAGTGGGAGGAAGACCCATATGTACAAAAATATTTATAGCAACTCTTTTTGTGGTGGCAAAGAACTGGAAATTAAAGGGATGTTCATCAATTGGGGAATGGCTAAATAAGTTGTGGTATATGAATGTAATGGAATACTATTGTGCTATAAGAAATGAGGAGCAGATTGACTTCATATTTGCCTAGAGAGGCTTATACAAACTGATGCTGAGTGAGAAGAGCAGAACCAGGAGAAATCTGTACACAATTACAGACAACGTATGTGTGGTGACCAACTTTGACAGACTGGACTCTTCTCAGCAATGCAGGGTTATAAAACAACTCCAAAAAGCCTCATGATGGAGAGAGATGTCTACATTCAGAAAAAGAACCAGAAAGAACAGGGTTTGAATACAGACTGAAGCAAACTACCTGCTCTCTTTCTTTTTCTTGTTTGGTTTTGTTTCCTCTTTCCCATTGTTCATTCATCCATTACAATCCTTCTTTATAACCTGACTAATGTCTAACGTGAAACTATTTGCAGATCCTATACTTGATTGCATGCCATCATAGGAGAGGGTAGAGGAGGAAAGGGAGGGAAAGAAAATTTGAAACTCAAGGGATTGTAGAATCGAATCTTGTAAACTAAAAGTAAACAAACAAATTAATAAAGACAACATTTTTTAAAAATAAAATAAGATTACAAATCATAAAAAAGCTGCATCTTCTCCAAGAAGAATTTTCCAATCCTCCTTAATCTTAATTTTAATGTCCTTCCTTTCTGATTACCCCCAATTTATCCAGAATACATTTTGTTTATACATAGTTGTTTGCATGTTGTCTCCTCCATTAAACTGCATGCAACTGGAGAACAGGGACTATTCTGTTTCTTTGTATCCTCAGGGCTTACAAAGTGCCTGGCACATTTTTGTCTCTGGTTCATTCATAAATTCTTCTCTTTTCCATAAGTCTAATAGATATTATGTTCCATGTTCTTCTAATTTTCTTATGAAATTTCCCTTTATATGTACCCATTTGGGACCTTATCTTGATAAATGTTATGAGATATTCATCTGTATCCAGTTTTTGAGACTGCTTTCCAATTTTCCCATCAATTTTTTTTTTTTTTTACCAAATAGTGAATTCTTATTCCAAAAGTTTAAATCTTTACATTTGTCAAACACAGGATTACTATCATAATTTACATAATTGCATGTCTACCCTGGTTCCACTCATCCACCTTTCTTAGTACGATAGTTTTTATAATTATTGCATTATTATATAGTTTAAGATCAGATACCATTAAACCTTATTACTTTGTTTTTCTTTAATTCCTTTGATGTTCTTGAATTTTTGTTCTTCCTAATGCATTTTATTATCTTTTATAGCTCAATAAAATAATTTTCTGGCAACTGGAATGGCACTAAGTAGATTTAGATAGAATTGTCATTTTTATTATATTGGCTCTGTCTACTCATGAGGATTTAATATTTCTCCAATTATTTAAATCTGACTTTGTCTAAAAACTGTTTCATACTTATGTTCATGTAGTTTCTAGGTCTGTCTTGGCAGGTACAGTCCAGTATGAAATACTGGATACAATTATTTTAAGTGAGGTATCTCTTACTATCTCTTCTTGCAGAGTTTTTTGTTGGTGATATATAGAAATTCTGATGACTTATGTGAGTTTATATTATATCTTGCTACTGTGCCAAAATTAATAATTGTTTCAACTAACTTCTTAGTTGAATCTCAGGGATTTTCCGAGTATATCATCATATCAGCTATAGAGAGAGTTTTATTTCATTGCTTATTCTGATTTCTTCAACTTTTTTTTACTCCTCTTAATGCTATTGCCAGCATTTCAAATACAATATTAAATAATATTGGTGTAATGGGCATCCTTGTTTGACTTCTGATCTTACTGGGAAGGCTTCTAGCTTATCCACATTACAAATAATGCTTTAGGTTAGATGATTTTAGGTAGATGATTCTTAATTTTTAAGGAAAAAAATCCATTTATACCTATGCTTTCAAGTGTTTTCAATAGGAATGAGTGTGGTATTTTGCCAAAAGCTTTTTCTGCAAATATTGATATAATTATATGCTTTTTTTTACTTTTGTCATTGAAATAATTATGTTAATAGTTTTCCTTATGTTATAGCATCCCTGCATTCCCAGTATAAATCCCACTTGGTTACCTTGTATAATCTTTTTTTTTTTCTTAGACTTCATTATAAGGACTTTATTATAATCCTTTGGGAGGGGCAAAGGAGAGGGATATAATGGTGGATGTAGGTTATATAAAAACAGAATTTATCAATAAAATTTTATTTTTTAGAGAGGTTTTCTTTAGTAACAGTAATTAGATTCATGGGATTTTGGAGGGAGGGGTCGATTTCAGATTTTTTTATGTATTTTCTTTTTCTATTACATATATTTATAATTTACTTCCACTTCATGAGAATTCAGAACAAGATAAAACAGTTAAGTTAAACTAATATTCATTAAAGATATTGGTCTACAATTTTCTTTTTCTGTTTTGGTTCTTCCTGGTTTAGATATTAGCACCATATTTGTCTCATAAAAGGAGTTTTCTAGGACTCTTCTGTTATTCTGAATAACTTATTTAATATTGGAATTATTTGATCTTTAAATGTTTGGTAGAATTCATTTGTAAATCCATCTGGTCATGATGCTTTATTCTTACAAAGCTCATTTATGGCCTGTTCAATTTCTTTTTCTCTAAAATAGGTTTGTTTAGATATTCTATTTCTTCTTCTCTTAATATAGGCAGTTTATGTTTTTGTAAAAAACATTATTACATTTCACTTACATTGTTAAATTTATTTGCATATAATTGGGTAAAATAACTCCTAATGACTGCTTTGATTTCATATTCATTAGTGATATATTCACCCTTTTCATTTTTGAGACTACTGAATTGGTTTTCTTCTTTTTTTGATTATATTAACTAATGATTTATCTATTTTATTGGTTTGGTTTTTTAATAAAACCAACTCCTACTTTTATTTCCTAATTCAATGGTTTCCTTACATTCAATTTTATTAATCTCACCTATTTTTTTCTAGCTTTTAAAATTACACATTTAATTCATTGGCCTGTTCTTTATTTTATTGTTATATGCATTCAGAGATACAAATTTCCTCTGATTACTGCTTTTGCTGCATCCCATAGATTTTGACATGTGTTTCATTATTGTTGTGTCTTCAATAAAACAGTTTCTATGACTTGTTCTTTAAACTACTCATTCTTTAAGATTAGGTTATTTTCCAAGTAATTTCTTATCTGCTACTTGATTACTGGCAAAACTTTGTTTCTGACCTGCTGTTTAGTCATTTCCAGGTAAGAGATTGGCTCAGTAAAATCCTGTTAAGAATCCCATCATACTTTACTTAATCCCAAACCTTTCAAACTGTTTTAAGAGTTACAGAAAAAGTTTTACCTTATTAAATCTGTTATGATTGGTCTCTAATCTTTACCTTCTTATGTTTCACCTGACTCTTGTAGGACAATTTTCCAATTATTTCTGGTCTTTTCCTCATAAAAAGTCCTTTAATTCATTAAATATCATATTTTTCCCTATTTAGGATTACACTCAGCTTTGATGGGTAAGTTATTCTTGGTTGCAAGTCCAGCTCCTTTGCTCTTTGGAATATAATGTTCCATGCCCTTTGGGTTTTTTATGTAAAAGCTGCTAAATCTTATGCATCCTGACTGTAGCTCCACAGTATTTAAGTTTGTTTTCTAGTTGCTTGTGCTATTTTATCCTCAACCTGGGAGCTTCTAAATTTAGCTATAATTTTCCTGACAGTTTTCATCTTGGGTTCTCTTTCAGGTTTATCCTCTAGTTATAAAAACACTAGGGCAATTTTCCTTAGTAATTTTTTAAAGTATACCGTCTAGTGTTTTTTTTAATCATAACTTTCAGGTAGTCCAATTAATTCTTATATTGACTCTCCTCAATCTGTTCTCCAGGTCAGTTATTTTTCTAATGTGATATTTCACGTTCTCTTCTATATTTTTCAGTCTTTCATTTTATTATTTCTTGGGTGTCTTATGAAGTCATTGGTTTCCCTTGACCAATTTCTTAAGTTTTTTGGCTCTGGTTTTCCAATTGGTTGACATTGTCTTCAAAATTTTCTTGTATTACTCTTTTTTTTTTTTTACCTAATTATTACTCAGCCTCTATTATTTGATTTTTAAAGTCCTCTTAAGCTCTTCCAGGAACTCTTTTTGGGCATGTGACCATTTTACATTTTCCTTTTAAGTAGAAGTAGTTGTTCTTCTGAGTTTGAACCCAGATCTTCTATTTGATTACAGTAGCTCTCTATGGTTGAGTTCCACTTTTGCTTCCTTATTTTTTTTTTCAAGTGGATTATTTTTTGGTTGTTAACTTTGTGTTAGAGTTTGGTTCTAATCCCCAGGTATGTGAGACAATGTTTCAAGCTTCAGGTTTTTCATGCTGTTTTTTTTTTGAGCTCTATCTAGGGACCTGACCTCAGGTACTCCTCTCAGCCCTGAAGCCACATCAGGGCCCCAAGCAATGCTGTCACCTCAAACACCCCCTGCCGTCTCTCAATGGATGACTATAAACTTCAACTCATCATTCTGCCCTGGAACCCAAATCAAGAACTCTACTCTCTGATGAATGCCAACAGCAGCAGGGTCCTGGCCCACTCTCTTACTGCCCTCACCAGCATGCGCTCACTTCTTACCCACTGCCATAGAGCAGGACCTTGCCTGGTCAGTGCATCCAGGTCCTGTGTCTAGAGTCAGCAATCTTCCCCAATGAGCTGGTTAAGGCCACTCCCCCTCATAGTCTTCCATGAGGCCAAGGTTTCTTAAGATGAAGCTCCAGCCCTACAGAGCTGACCTCGGGGCTAGTTGTTTCTAGGTTCCAAAGTACCTGCACTTCACTCAGACCAGAACAATAATGCAGAGGTAAAGTCTCTCCTAATGTCTTGGGTGGACAACTGCTTTACCGCAACTTTTAATTATTTCTGTCTCTTTCAAAGTTCACCTTAAGGCCTTATTTTAAACTGTGGGCAAATCTGAAAGAGTCTGGTAACTTCCTGCCTTATTTTACCATCTTCCCAGAATCCTGTTCCCTTCAGCCTTGTTTGCCTTCCAGCCAACGGAGTGAGCCTTCATTCCAAAGGAAGAGCACAAGTAAAAAGTAAACAGCAACTTACCGCAACAATCAGCATAGAAAAAGCTGTCTCTCTTAAACAATACCAAAGTTACCTTTTAAAATACAGGATTTAAAAGAGAAATATAATCCAATGGGGAAGGAAATGATTAAACCCCTGAAAACCAGAAAAGTCTTCAGGGTAAAGGTGAAGGAGCCCTCTTATCTCCTCCTTTGGTCAGCATTGCCTCCTGCAACTGGTGGGAAGAGGAGAGGGGAGACTACGTTTGTGACAGTGAAGGAGTGCTGGCTCCCACACCTGGTCCATGCAGGCTGAGGAGGAGAGTGAAATGAAGTTCTCGGTGCAGGTGCCCCAACGGTGCAGATTAGAGTGTTCCCCTCCCCCCAACGCTGATCGTTAAATACAGACTCACATCCCAGATAAGGCCTTAAAAATGAGAATTAACATGTTTCCTGGATGTTTTAATACCCCTGACCCCTATTCTTCTGCAGAATATAGATACTTCCCCTCGGGTACCCCCCTCTTCACCCTAAGCAGCTCCTTCCTAGATCCTGCTTCATACCCCACGCAACGGATGCACTGGGCATTGGGGAGCCAACCCCAGCATGACTACTTAACACAGGGAGAGGCGGTTTTCTCCCCAGGAGTCTCAGTTTCCTTATTAGTAAAAACGAAAGAGTTGGACTGGTTGGCTCTCAGGAGGTCTCTCCCAGCTCTGAGTCAGGCGGCCACCGCCCAGATCCACAGAAGAGAGCGATACCAATTCTCATTCACCCCCATTCTCCTCACCCCTCCATCACTCCCCATCTTTGCTTCCGGTCGCTATTGTAACCGGAGGCCTATCCTTCCCCACCCTGAGACAAGCTGCCGAGTCGCGACTCCAACCCTGAGGAGGCTGGCACGTGGCTGCGCAGCTGGGCGCGGGAAACTCGCACAGAACAGCAATAGAGAAATAGAGAAAGAAAAGCGGAAGGGGGAGGAATGTGGAGAGTCCTCACCTCACTGACACAGGGAAGAGTGGAGGCTCTGGGCGGGAACTGTTTTCCGTACCAGCAGAGGAGCCGGAGGCAGCCACTCCCACTCAGCTTTTTTTTTTTTTTTTTCTTTCCTTTCCTTCCTTCCTCTCACGTCACCGCCCGGATTCCGCCCCCATCCCCACCCCGCAGGCGCAGAACGCCTCTTCCAGCCCCGCCCCGCGCGTTCCCCGGCTTGAAAGGAAACCGCGAAACCTCGTGGGTCTGGCCCGCACCGGAAGTAAGGTCGTGAGCGCCTCGGCCCGGACCGGCGACGCCGGAAGTGGTGCTGGTCTTGCTCTGAGAGGAGGGCTCCGCGGATTGTCTCAGCGCCGTCCGTGTTTTGCGGCGGTCCTCTCTTTCCTCATCCCTTCCCCTGACCCCAGAGATGTCGGCGATCCCGGCCGAGGAGAGCGACCAGCTATTGATCCGACCGCTGTAAGGAGCCTGGGGAGGGGAAAGCTGCTCTCAGCCGAGCCCGGGTGGGAAGGCCGCGGGGGCTCATGAGGAAGGCGTCCTCAGGCGGGGGGCGGGGGTGTTCCCCGGGGGGGCTTCCCCAGCGTCCCACCGGTTGCGAGACTTACCCGATCTGCCCGCGGCTGTGGGCTCGGGCTGTTAACTGTCCATGCTTTCTTTTAAAATACCGCCTCTCCCCCATTCACCTGTTGCTCTTTACCACTTTCTCAAAACCTAACTTAAGAAGCCACTTTCTTCAGGAATCCTTTCCTGACCCCCTTCTTCCCTCCCTCTGGTCGCGATGACTTTTCCACTCAGATTTCTCTTGGCACTCTATTTGCATCGCTCTAGGGCACCAGCATCACTGTGTGTTATTGTCGTCTTAGTTGGAACTTCAGTTCCCTCACTAGACTGATAGACTGAGCCTTCGGAGGGCTTGTCTAACCTCGCCTCCCCCATAGACAGGAGATGCTTAATATGTCTTTGATCAGTGAATGACCTAGCAAGTAAAAGAAGTGTTGGCTAAGTTTGCTGAACTTTAGTTTCCTTCTCTATAAAGTGGACATATTCCGACTCTTACCTATGCTGAACTTTAGTTTCCTTCTCTATAAAGTGGACATATTCCAACTCTTGCCTATCATAGGGTTGGTTTTGGGGGTTGGGATTCTTTTCTTTTGGAGAATCCAGCGAAAGAATTTATATGGAAAGAAATTTTGTAAACATCCAGGCAATTATCACCTAACAAACATTATCAAGTTTCTGGTAGGCATAATTACATTATATTGGGGGACTGTAACTTGAATAGAGACATGTAAACAGAAGGAATTATTTGTTGACCGTTGTATGTGAGCTGTAGTCCTAGATTTTGTCTCTGCCCATAGGGAAGTTGCAGTATAATTAGAGATAAAACGTATCTATACATAATTCTAACGCTGGGTAAAATATGGCATGTAGGAAGGAAATATCCAGACAAGAGTACCAGAAGAAATTGAAGGAGGATGAAATCCCATCCAGTTGGAAGGAGGAAAGTAAGGCAGGGGTAGAGCTAGAGTCAGGAAGACCTGAGTTAAAATATGACCCTGGGCATTTCAGTTTATTTCTTTCCGCCTCAGTTTCCTCATCTCTAGAAAGTGGATCATAATAGCACCACCTACCTCACAGTGTTACTAGAATAAGATGAGATAATATTTGTAAAGCTTTGCAAACTCTATAGGCCTATATAAATACCAGATATTATTATAGGTTGGTGACACCCAAACTTGGCTTTGGAGAAAGGGAGAGATTTCAGCAGGCAGGTTTTGATGGTAGTCAATTTCAGAGGTGGAGGGAAATCATGAAGAAGGGAAAGGGTGGGATGAAAAGGCTTTCTGTAGAAGGTGAGATTTTAGCTGGTACTTGAAGGGAGGGGAGATAAAGAAGGGAAGCATTTCCATGCATGAAGGCTAGCCAGTGAAAATTCCAAGTCTGGAAATGGTGTGTTTTGTTCAAGGAACAGAAAGTAGTCCAGTGTCACTGGATCAGACTATGTCTGGTACTAGGGGTAGAGGAAATGTTAGGTGTAAGAAGGCTAGAACTAATGGGCTAAAGAACGTGAGAAGAAGAGGGATTAGTCTTAGAATAAAGGAAGGCTTCTTCATTACCTTTTGAGACTGGAGGAAAGGAGTTGAAGTGGAGAAGTCACATTCATAGAATCACAGATTTGAAGTTGGAAATGACTGAAGGGGTCTCCTAATCCTGCCCCCTCATTTTGCAGATGAGGAAACTGAAACCCGGAGAGATTAAGGGACATGCTCAAAGTCCCATACATAAGTCACACAACTGGGAATCAAGTCCAACTCTTGATTCCAAGTCTCTAACTATACTGTGTTGCATGTTGCAATAAAGGGATATCAGATGACCCTAGAAATAATGGATTGGAAAAGTAGCGTAGTAGTGGATATGGAAATTTAGAAATTCTCTAAGTAGATTATCAGCTTCTTATAGTTAAACTTCTACCTTGTATAAATTTATTGGTCTGTTATTTACTATGAACTAGCTACCTGTCAAGTGAAATACAAAAGAATGAATGAAAAAACTGAGCTCTAAGTGTTTAGGATTTTTTAAAAAAGGGTTGGGGGCAGAGACAATTCCTGACCTCAAAGAGCTATCATCTAATAGGACAAACAGCACCATGTCAGGAAGTGACTTTGGTGGCCAGGAAGATGTCTTTAGGTTTGAGAATTCATTGAGTTGATGAGAGGATTGACACCAGTGGTTAGCAAGGATATGGCCAGGGTAAAATGTGAAGCAAGTGTGGCACTGGATATAGTGGGCCATGTAAGTTTGCACTGAACCAATGAGTATAGAATGAGTTGTTCAGTTGGAGTTCCAGAGCTGAATAGACTATAGAAACTTATATGGTAAATTCTACTTGCTGTTTTATATTAGTTTATAAATTTTATTTCCTTGTAAAATGCTGAAACATTTCTAGATCTATACATATCGCAATCTATTTAACTTCAAAAACAAATGATCTTTGTAACTTGGACACTTTAAAATTACTCGGTCAAGTTTTTCATGCAGAAACTTAAATTTAACTTTTGGCGTCTAGCTCTATAACATAAGCTCTTCAGCAATTTAAATACAATTCAAAGTCACACACACACTCACTTCCTGAACCTAGATTGTCCCTTTTTCTGGTAATTTTATAACTTTTTTTCTCTTAAGGATTCTTAAGGAGTAATTGTCACTAAGAACTCTTCAGAATATGTATTTTACTTTTAAAAGAGGGGAAAGCATGGATTGATTTATTAGCATATTTTGTGCTTTTATTAAAGTTTTGCCTTAATGTGTTTGCACAGATATTTATGTTTGTGTCTTTTGTTATTGTTATTTTTTACAGTGGGGCTGGACAAGAAGTAGGAAGATCATGTATTATTCTGGAGTTCAAAGGAAGAAAAATAATGGTAATCATTGTAAATATATATGTGCACACACATACACTTATGTAGTACAGATCTGTTACTGTCTAAAACAGTCATCTTTGTTTTTGGTAAAAGCATTAACATAATATACTTTTAGGAATATGCTACTCATAAATGCAATAAATTGTGTTCACCTAGATGCCAACCAGTTCTCTTTTTAGAATAAATTCTGAAGAGGTTTTCAAATCTGCAGCTGTGGGTTAGAATTATGTGCAAAGGTTCCAACCAGGATTCTAGACATTTGGTTAAAAAAAATATACATTTAAAGACATTGTGATTGAGCCAACCTTCCTCTCCAACCAGGGGAAATTGGTAGATTATACAAAGATAGTGAATGCGTGAAACAAAACCTTAGCTCCTTTATTCTGCCTCACCTTAAAGAGAAACATGGTAGGCTTAACTGTTGTTTTTAATGGCTTAAATGTAAATCCTTATTTGTATAAGATTATAATTCATGACTGTCTAATGTCCATGAAGAAAGTTTTTAACAAATTATTTTCAGACTCTTTGGAAGAGTTCATTTGCTGTCCTGTTAATGAGGCATTTGGAAAGAGTGGGTTGAAGGGCCGCCTTTGGCACATCCTGTGTCACCACGGACAAGTCACTTAACTTCTTAGTGCTTACTTGTATACTTACTCCTTTTCACTCTGTCATCATAAATGTCTTGCAGACAGCTTTGTATTTATTTTGAGAAGTCAGTGATATTAAATAGGTAAATGGGATCTGTCACTATTATATTTTATCCATCTCAACTATGATAGATTAATGAGGTCGACTTTAATAGATTTTTTCAGTAGATATATTTGTACTATACGTTATAAAATATATTTTTATGAATTTTTTTCCAATTCTTTCACAGTTGGATTGTGGGATACATCCTGGCTTAGAAGGAATGGATGCTCTTCCTTACATCGATTTGATAGATCCTGCTGAGATTGATCTCCTCTTAATTAGTCAGTAAGTCTTATTTTGAATGAAGATAAACATTTTTTGTGCATGTTTTTTATAATGATTATTCAAATTTTTTTAAAACAATTTTTATTTCACTAGTGGAATGTTAATACCAGTAGGAAGTGCATTAATATCTAAGTGGAAGCTGGGATGTCACTTTGGGACTTTTTAATAATGTTACATACAATACATATATGCAATACAATACTTTTTACTATCTTACAGAAATGTTCTATTTTATCTTACCTTTCATCAGATTTACTTTTCTAAACTAAATGGTAAAAATTGATCATTTGGTTACATAATTATTGGGTAACCAGGAGTTCATGTCAACCAGCAATGTTGCTACCTTCTGGCTTTTTCACTTTCCTGCTCAAAAATCTTCAGTGTGTGGGGTGGCTAGAGCCCCAAGCCCTGGAGTTGGGAGGACCTGAGTTCAAATCCTACCTCAGACACTTAACACTTACTAGCTGCGTGACCTTGGGCAAGTCACTTAACCCCAATTGCCCTGCCTTCCCCTTCCAAAAAAAAAAAATGCAAAAAAAAATCTTCAATGTGTCTATTGTCTTTAGGATAAAATATACATTCCTTAGTCTGATATTTCAACCTTTCTAAAATCTGGCCTTAGCCTACCTTTCTAGACTATTTTGTATTACTTCACCAAGGTTACATTTGAGTCGACTACTAGCTATTCCCTGAGCTCATCATTCCATTCTAGTCAGTGCACAGAGACTATACCCTCTGCCTGGAATGTACTCCCTCCTCACTTCCACCTCTTAAAATCTTTATCATTAGGAACCTTTTATCTGAAGCATTTTCTGATTCTCCCAGAATCTCCCAGAAAGTACGCTTTGATAGTACTTTCTCTATTCTTATATTTATTTATCTATTTTTAGGTAGTATCACTAATAGAAGACAGGCTCCTTGAGAACAGCGATGATTTCATTTTCAGCTTGGTATCCACATTGCCATGCACATAGCCATTGCTGAGCAAATGTTTGTTGGATTGAACTGTTCACTGAAATAGATGTCATCTCTAGGAAGCTAGCTGAAGCATCAGTGTACACTGAGGAAGAGACAGGAGAGAGCAGGTGCCAGGCAGGTCAAGCTGCTACCACTACCTTGACCACCATGTCCTTTTAGAGTCCAGGAACCTGAAGCCAAGTGCTTCAGGAATAGGAATTTCCTTTCCAGACCTACTTCCAACCCAGCTCCCACAGCCTCATTGAGGGGAAAAATTGTTAAGAGAGAGCCCATTTTCCTCATAACCACCAGCAGCAGCTGCTGACTCACTGCTAACAACAGTCAGAAGCATGTAGGAGCCCTACAAGTGGCATTTCCCCCTTCCCCCACATGGCACACCTACACACACCATTGTTTCTGCTTCCAAACCAACTCTCACAGCCATCCTTTGGGAAACAGCTCCTTTGGAGAAAGGGCCAACTATTTCCACCAACTGCCATACTTTTTAGGCTAGCTCAGCAAACACCTAGGGAAAGGCAGGAGGCAACAGGGGCCAAGCAAGTCAAATCACCACCTTGGCCACCGTCAGATCCTGATGGGAACAGCCTAAGACCCTGAACTAATATTCCCCCAAGAGCTGTAGGAATTTTGACACAAAATAATATTAAAGAAGAAGCATTCATTTCTGCTTTGCCTCTGTCGTAAGGACCATCTGACTTGCAGCTGAAACCTTCCATATATGTTGTCTCCTTCATTAAAATGGATGTGAACTCCTTGAAAACAGGGACTGTTTTTTGTGTTTGTATCCTCTGTTTAGTAAAGTGCTTTGCACATGATAAAAGTGTTTTATAAATGCTTTGTTATTCATTTCTCTTTTTTACATGTGACTCTAGTTCTATAATATTTTCTTAAACTTCTGTTTTATTTATGCATTTGATTGTCTTTCTAATTTTACCATAGAGTTTCTTAATCAAAATTTTGAAATACCGTGCTACTCCATATTGCTGTTATGTGCTGAATTTTTGTAGAATAAAAATCATCATGAAAGGGCTGTTTGTGCAAAATGGTATATGAGACTTAGTGGTGCCATATACAGTATAAACAAAGCATATCGCATTAATTAGTAGTTGATATCTACTTCATGGTTTTGTTGTACATTACTAGCATGTCCCAACTATTCCTTGATGTAGATGGTTTGTAATCTTTGTCATCTTGCAAAGAGAAATAGTGGCCTGACATTTCATTGTTTAAAATTTGCATTTATTTGTAAAACTCTTAAGTGTTTTTATAACTTGGATATTTTTGTATCGATACAAGAATTTTTGTACTTAGTTTCTCTGAACAAACTAAGCACAGAAATAAGGACTTTAAAACCAAAAATCTCTAATGGGGCTTTGAAATTATATAAAATTGTAGTGTTATGACTTCCGTGGTTGTAGATTGCTATAAATTATTTATGTATACAACTTTAGCAAATAAACTTTGGCAAAGGTATGAAATTTAACTGATTTTCTCTATAATAACTTAATTACATTATATTATTATGAGACATTATAGAATCATTGTGCTGTTACCACAGATACTGTGCAGAAGACCTTTTGGTAAAGCCCCTTTTCTTCAAAAAGTCTTGACTTGTTTCAAAATTTATTTCCATTTTTCAAGTGAAAAAAAGTAATTTAAAGGATTTATCAAGTGTCTCTTGTATACTAACCACTGTGCTAAACACTGGAGATATAAAAGTGAAGTAGTCCTTGACCTTAAGGAACTTATATTTAACCAGGTAAAATAACATACGTATAATTTGGTATACACAAAAATGTTACAGGGTAGCTTCTAAGGGGAGAGCACTAACTGCTTAGTTGACCTCCTCCAGAAGGGTGTGCTTAAGCTGAGTTTTGAAGAAAACTAGGGATTCCAAGAGGTTGAGGGAAGGAGGCTTGTAGGGACAGTCATTGCAAATGCAATGAGACCTTCTAAGGTTGGATTATCACATGAGGAATATCAACAAGGGCCAATATGGGTAGAACCATAGATAGCATGAAAGGGAGTAATTGTGTAAGAAACCTGGAAAATTAGGAAGACTAGATTGTGAAGATCCTTAAATGCTAAATAGAAGTTTATATTTGTTTTTGAAAGTAAAAGAGAACAACTGGAAGGATAAGTAGGGAGGTGATATGATCAAACCTGGACTTTAAGAAATTCATTGAGTGAATTTGGCCATGTGGAAAATGGGTTAGTAATGGGAAGAGACTTGAGGCAGAGGGACCAAGTAAGAATCAGTTGAGAGATGACAGGTACCTGAACTAGGGTGATAGCTGTGTGAATCAGGAGATGGGAGTGTATCTCTGAGATGTCATGGAGAGATATTTGGCAGCCAGTGGGACATGTCGGATGAATGAATGTGAGGAATCAGATGTCCCTGAGGTTGCAAACCTGGAGGACAAAAAGGATAGTGGTATCCTTGGCAGAAAATCAGGTGAATTGGTGGAGCTTAAGATAATGAATTCTGTCTTAGACATGTTGAGTTTATGATATCTATAGGACATTAGTTTGAAATGTCCAGTAGCCAGTTGTTGGTAAAAGGTTAGAGCTCAGGAGAAATAAAAGCTGGACAAATAGATATGAGAATTATCTGTATAGAGATGATAAATTGAACCTATTGGAGCTGATGAGATAACCAAATTATATGATTATTTTAACTCTAGCTATAATAAACCTCTTCTTTCTCTAGTTATTGCCAGACTAGCCATTCAGAAATATTTTAAAATTCCTACTGTCTGCCAAACTTAGGTGCATTTTTTTTCCTTTGCTTCTACTGTTTCCTCTTTTCTCAACAATTCCCATATATTAGTGGTTTTCAAAGGGTGTGCCACAGATTTCACTAGGTAGTCTGTTAAATTTTGGTTTTTGTGTTACTTCACATAAAATAAAAGTTATGAATAATTTTGTTTAATATAGATTTTAGTAACCCAGAAAAGTATAGCATGACAAGTACAATATTCACTCAGTAAACAAAATTTGCCTGTTATAAAAATGTACTAACTTTAAAGTATATCAGACTTTGAAGTCACAAAGAATTCAACAAAAAAAGGCTGATCTTATTAAAGACAGTCTGAGCATGCAGGCATCTCTTGACTTTATGTATTGTCTCCAGCCTTAGTGTTCCATCTTCATAGCTAAGAATACTTGCTACAAGAAAAAGAAATTTGAGAACCATTGCAGTACATAAATAATGCCTGTTTAGTATGCCAAATTGCCAGATGTTTGTATCTTATTATGGAAACTTTATTTTGTCTCATTTGTGATATTTTAAATTAGCTGTACTGAGTAATACTGCAAGCATATCAACTTTATTCCTTTTTTCTTAAGTTTCCATTTAGATCATTGTGGTGCCTTACCTTGGTTTCTACAGAAGACAAGTTTCAAAGGAAGGACATTTATGACTCATGCTACAAAAGCTATTTACAGATGGCTTCTTTCTGATTATGTCAAAGTTAGGTGAGTTGCTACAAAACTGTTTATAAATGACATTTCTTATACAGTGCTAGAAATTTTTCAAGTTTTCATGTTATAGTCACAGTATTGGTTCCCATGCTGGCCATGTTTACCCCTCTAAATATGGCTTTGTACGATACAAGAGTGTAGATTATAATCAGAATAATAGGTCAGTTTTTACTGAGACATTGTTCCTTTCAGGGTGAGGAGGGAATCAAATATTTACATGTTATCATACTTCTAAGACAAGCTTACATAGAGAAATATTGGGCTTGAGATCAGGAAGATGTGGATTCAAATCTCGCCTCTGACATGACCTATGTAACCTTGAACAAGTCAGTAACTTCAGAACTTCCAAGTTCCTCATTTTTAAAATGGAAGTAAAAATAACTGTAGTATCTACCTCCCAGGGGTCACATCAGTTATGCATATAAATAGCTTTTTATAAATTGTCAAGTGTGATATAAATGTCAGCAATTGTTACTTAATTATAATTGAAGTCCACATGATTTGTCAGAAAAAAATTCATTCCTCTTTACCAGAAAGATTACAAATTTTTTTTTTACTTGTAGCCTGAGTTATATGTTAAAAGAATTATGTCTTACTCCAAATAGTCATGACTTATAATTTGTGTTAATATGTGTACCCATAAAAAAACCAGCATGGTATAGTAGAAAGAGGGCTGGCCATTATGTCTGGGAGATCTTGTTCAAGTCTAACCTCTGCTGTACTCTTAACAAGTCACTTAACCTCTTGATGTCCCATGTGACCCTCTAAGATGATAAGGTACAGATAAGTTGCTGGTGTTCCTTAACAAGTAAGATAGTTCCCCCTACCAGTGAAATCACAAGTCTGAACCAAAACATTCACAGATGGATAACTGTATTCTAATGTTTAATTTTTTGATTTTCTTTAAGGAAAACATCTTTCCCCCATGACATGTACTATATTATTCTCAAAAGTGTGTTCACATAATTATCAGAAATGGTACATTCTAAAAGGATATACACTTTGAAATATTGAGCTTTTATTGTTTATTTATTTATTTTAGATAATTATCTTTCCTCTACACGTATACTTCTTTATACAAAGATATGGGTTATGCTGAAACATGTATACGCATAATTTTCAGACAAAGTGCATTTTTAAATTCTTAAGAGTTTTTAAAATTACAAAACAAGTTCTTGGGCATTTGCTTCTGTTCACTCGCTGTGTTTATTCTCCAGCTACATTTAGTCATGTAGCTATTTTTATTATTCCCAGCTGTACTTTAAATTCATAAAAAACAAATTTGAAAAATTGCTAATCCATGATTAATTAATCATATTTCATGAAGTTATACAATTTAGGTTTTAAAGTAGCAGAACATTATTATAAAATCCTAGTAAGAATTATATCCAGAATGTTAAAGAAATTCCACGATATAATGAAAAACCACTCAATTTGACATCATAAGTCCTGAGTTCACATCTTGGAAGTCAGTGTGCTATCATTCCTATCCGTTTTGAACACTGGAAAATGACCTTGCTTCTCTAATAATAATAATTACTAAAGTAAGTGCCTTGAATGTGTTTGTTATTGCCGAAATAATTTCAGTCGTGTCCACCTCTTTGTGACCACATTTGGAGTTTTCTTGGCAAACTGTTTTGCAGTTTTCTTCTCCAGCTCATTTTATAGATGAGGAAATTGAGGCAGAGTGAAGTGAGCTGCCCAGGGTCACACAGCTAGTAAATGTCTGAGGCCAGATTTGAACTCCATACAGGATATTCCATCTACTGTGCCACCTAGTTGCCCCTTAAGTAACAGTAGCTCATGCCTATGTAGTACTTTATGATTATTTTTGCTGTCGGATCTAATTTGATCCTTAGAAGAATCCTGCAATATAATCCAATTTGAATAATACAGTATCTTTACCAGGACTCAGAAAATCAAATGAGATAGTATATTCAATAGAACTTTGTGGCCTTTGAGTATATCTGAATATTTGGGTATAAGCCATTGTCTTTTTTTATATTATAAATCCTTTGGAGTTGTGGTAGGTTTTTGAATTGATCAAAGTTAGTAAGTCTTTCACAGTTGATTATTGTTACAATATTTTGTTACTATGTAGCTTGTTCTCTGGTTCTGCTCACTTCACTTTGTATCAGTTCATATAAATCTCCCTAGGTTTTTCTGAAACCTTCATTATTTCTTATAGCATAATAGTTTTCTATCCCATTCATATGTCTTAACTTGTTCCGCCATTCTGCAAATTGCAGTTCCCCTTTTTGCCACTACAAAAAAAGCTGCTATAAATATTTTTGTGCATAGAGTTCCTTTTCTCTTTGCTTTGATCTTTTTGGGGTGTAGACCTAGTAGCAGTATTGTTTGGTCGAAGTATATACACAGTTTTATAGTCCTTTGGGCATAATTCCAAATAGTTCTCCAGAATAATTGGACCAGTTCACAACTCCACCAGCAGTGTGTTAATGAACCTAATTTCCCACATCCTCTTAAGCATTTGTCATTTTCCTTTTCTGTTGTCTTAGCCAGTCTGATAGGTGTGAGGTAGTATTTCAGAGTTGTTTTAATTTTCATTTCTCTCTTAGCAATTTAGAGCATTTTTTCATGTGACTATTGATAGCTTTGATTTCTTCCTCTGAAAATTGCCTTTTCATATTATTTGATAATTATCAGTTGGTCAGTGGCTCCTATTTTTATGTATTTGGCTCAGTTCTCTATATAGTTTAGAAATGAGGCCTTTATTGGAGAAATGTGCTATAGACATTTTCCCCCAGCTTCCTGCTTTTCTTCTAATTTTGGCTACACTGAAACTTTAAAATTTTATGTAATCAAAATTACCCATTTTAACTAATGTGATTCTCTCTGTCCTGTTCAATCATGACCTCTTCTCCTATTCAGATATCTGACAGGTAATTACTCTCACATTCCCTTAATTAGCTTATGATGTCGCACAATTTTAATTCATATACCCAATTTGAATTTGTCTTGGTATATAATGTGAGATGTTGGACACTGCCTACTTTCTGCCATGCTGCTTTCCAGTTTTCCTAGTAGGTTTTGTCAAATAAGGAGTTCTTGTCCCAATAGCTGGGATCTTAGGGTTTATCAAACAATAGGCTGCTGTGCTTAGTTGCATATTATGTCATATACTTCATCTAATTCCCCTGATTAGCCGCTAACTCTCAAGCCATTTTCCTAGAATCCTAGATCTAGAGCTGGAAGTAATCTCAGGGCTATTTAGGTCTTCAACCAATATGTTTTATGGATGAGAAAACTGGAACCCTAGGAGATTAACATGACTTGTATAGGACCATATAAGTAGAGAGCTTCTGAGTGAGGGTTTCAACCCAAGTTCTCTGACTCTGGAGCCAGTTTTTTCCAGTGTGTCACATACTGCCTGTTATTCAGAGAACTCACTAGTCTTCAGAGACCTATAATTTCATCCATATGAACCCTCCCTCCATCTATACAGATTTCAACTGCTCCATACCTTAGGAAATTGTTTCATGAATTGTTTAGGCCAAAAACATTTTATTACCTGTTGCCCTGCCTAGTAATAAGCCTATCCAAATTTGGGTAAGCTGGTTCTTTAATGGTAATCTTTTACCAGGCCCTTTTTCAGTTTATTTCAGCAGACATTAAATACCTCCTCTGTATAAGATAAGGCACTGTACTAAATACTAGGGATAAAAAGACAGTAGCGAAAGATTCTGAACTCAAGGTGATTAAGTTCTATTGTCATTTGAAACCATTTAAGCCTGGAGAAGGCTGTCTTGCTTTCCATGATGATATTCTTGCAGAGGCCAGTATCACCTCCCACATGATGAGGCAGTGGAATATTATTTAGCATGAATATTTCAAGTAATTGTAACATAATCTGCTTCCTTATATTCTCAATAAATAAATGAAATAGTTTTAAGTGTGTCATTAAAGAACAGTTTTCTGTGATTTCTTTAAAATAAATTTTAAAAAATGTTTAATGTTCATGTTCTGTTGTTTTTTTTAATTTTAGTAATATATCAGCAGATGACATGTTGTATACTGAGACAGATTTAGAAGAGAGTATGGACAAAATTGAAACTATTAACTTTCATGAAGTAAAGGAAGTTGCAGGAATCAAATTTTGGTGTTATCATGCAGGCCATGTTCTGGGAGCAGCCATGTTTATGATTGAGATTGCCGGCGTAAAGGTAGTGTGTATCTTCTTATAAAGATAAATTGTAATATTAGTGGAAAGAAATATAAGAATTGAGAGAAAATATGTTGAAATCCTGGATCTAATGCTTGCTATACGTGTAACCTTAAGCGAGTTATAAAACCTTTTGGAGCCTTAGTTTTTTCCCTCTATAAAGTGAGAAGTTTTGACCTACATCATAAAGTTTGTGAAGAATTTTTCAGAAGAAATCCTTAACAGTGTTGATCTTCCTGTTTTTATTTGCTTTAAATATTTTCTTTAATTGGGTTTGCTGCTTTGATCTAGCTTGATACATCAGTTCTTACTTATTCGTAGCTATCTTTGTAGTTTAAAACAATAAAATAAAATTTCAAAAGTTAAAAAATAAGCTGAAGGAGTATGGTTTTCATCTGCTTACCTATGATGTATAGAAAATTGCTTAGGTAACTTGATACAGAGCAGCATCTGGTATTGTATTCATTTTACATTGAGGTAATTTGGCACCCATGTCACCAGATTGTACCCCCAGAGGGAAGAAAAAAGGGAGAAAAGATGGGCTAGCAAGGATATTTATTCTATTTGCATCAATCTCTAATAAAATTGGCTAGAAAAAAATTAGGATAAGTCCTGAAAATTCTAGTTACAAGGTAGCATATTGATTTCAGTGTAGGCCATACTTTTTTCCCATCAAATCTGTCTTATTTAAAAATCTAACTGTAGCTTTTAACTTGATTTTTTTTTGTTATGAATACACATATGCACAGTCACTCCTAGATTTTACTGGCTTAATTATAAAATTCCTTTCCAAAATCCTAATTCCTTTACCAGCTAATTTTTTTTGCCTTTCATAGCTTTTATACACAGGTGATTTCTCAAGACAAGAAGATAGGCACTTAATGGCAGCTGAAATTCCTAATATTAAACCAGATATTCTTATTATTGTAAGTATTAATAGTCTTGATTTTAAAATTTTTTTATTGTCTTTTGTTTTTACATCCCCTAGATTTCCCTTTATACCCTTCTTACCCCTTACAAAGAGACAACTCTTATGATAAAGAATTTTTGTCTTGTGTCTGTTGAACTAATATAAAATTATGATATGAATTATTTAGAAATTGACTTGTATATTTTTTTAAAGTAGAGGTGGTTTTTTTTCCCCTAGATGTGGGGAAAGTACTCAGTTTTTATGGGTTAACCTGAACTTTTGAACCAAAAAAGTCAGGTATTGATTTAGGCTTATTGTAAGAATCAAACGTCATGCTTTGGCTTTTAAAAATGGTAGTCCATAGGAAAACTTGTCTTGAAAGAGGGTAATGGATCTAGATGGGGCAAGTAATGTGTACTCTACCTGGCACTTTATCCTTAGTCAAGGTGAAATTATTTTTAAAGTGAACATTTACAGCAAGAGAAGAAGAGAAAAAGAAATTACATGAAACCTGAGCATTATGTGTGGAAAGGAGACAGGAATCTTTGTTTTGTCTCTTGGCACTTAGTGTTGTGCCGCCTTGAATTTTTATTTATTTTTGTGTGTCCATGATATATCTCCCTAGCTGGTTCATAAGTTCTTTGAGGGCAGAGAAGACATCAGACCCTCCTTTGTTTTCCAGGCCTATTCCAATACAGCGTCCTGCTGCATAATAAGGGCTGATTCAGTCAGGTCTGTAAAGTTCTATCATCCTACTCTAGCACCTCATTATGTCATGGAGGTTACCATGGATTCCTAAAGGCAGGGTAAATGAAATGTAAGCTGTGGCAGGTCCTGTCAAGCTGGAAAAATCTTTTAATAATCATCCATTAACCTATTGTTTGTCATTTCAAAACTAGGATAGCTAAGTTTTAGCAGTCTAATACTAAGTTGGCAACAGTTGTGATTCATGTGGTAAGAGGGAATACCTTGTGAAATCACAGATCATTTTGAAGCATATACTTGTTGATTATGATAAAATGTCATCTTAGGGGTATTCAGTGATAGACTGAGTATGTGTTTCAAAACCTTTTTGAGCACTAGTTGTTGGTGGTCTTTCCCCACTAATGTCTGTCTCCTTGTATCCTTACCTGGCCTTGAGTAGTTTCAGTTCCCTACCCCATTGTTCTAGGAACAGTGGCAGTCTTTTCAATTTTCATTTACCTTTTGATGGCTGTACTGATAAATGTCAGGCGTTGAGATGAGTAAAGAAGATTCAGCCGCTTCCCCTCATTAAGGCAGATATTACGAGGCAAATAAATGACCTCAATTTCAGGAAAGATTTCTGAAAATCTTCCTGAATTATTTTTATCCATTCTTGTCGACTATGTGGCACAGTGGGTAAGAGCACCAAATTTGGAGTCTTAGGATCAGACTCTTTAAGTCTGAGTTTAAATCCAGCCTCAGAAATTTACTGTGTGACCCGGCAAAGTCTCCTTAACCACTGTCTGCTTCAGTTTCCTCATATGTAAAGTGGAGATAATAAGAACACTTACATCCCAGGATTGTTGTGAGGATCAAATGAGATAACATGTAGTACTGCACTTTACAGAGTTTAAAGCATTCTATAAGTGCTAGCTGTCATTACTCATCTCACTGTTAATCTTAAATGTGCTCAAACAAATTATATTATGGTAGAGGGATAAATTTATTAATTTTCTTATTTTTTAAGACAGTTGAGGTTAGATACATGTCTTCATTGTTCTGATTTCTGTTTATGAACTATGTTATTTAGGAATCTACGTATGGGACTCACATTCATGAAAAACGAGAAGAGAGAGAGGCCAGATTCTGTAATACTGTGCATGACATTGTAAATAGAGGTGGCAGGGGTCTTATTCCTGTCTTTGCTCTAGGACGAGCTCAAGAACTTCTTCTGATTTTAGGTATGTTTCCCCCTTCTGACATAATGGTAATAAACTAGAAGGAATTTACAGAAAGCATCATGGAATAACTATGTTGAGGGTACGTTGTATCTATACAGCATCCTTAGTTTATTCTCTTACCATGTCTATGAAGACAACAACACCTGGCTGTTCTACGGGTTACAAAGTGCATTGACGTGTTTTATCTCACAATGACTAGTATGGTTATCCTCATTTTGTCCAATCAGGAAATTGACAACCAAGGAGATTAAGTGATTTACCAAATTAAATAAGCAACTGACATACAGCTTGAAGCTGGATTTCCTGGTACTAGTCCTATTGCTGTTTCAGCTCTTTAATCCTTCCCTCCCGCCCCAAATCCACTTTCTCTGTTGCTATTCACCTCTCTAGACCTCTATTTTGGATTACTTCCACATTCTATCTTATCTGTTATTGAGTGCTGCTAAATACTGGGTAGAATCACAAAGTCATGCTGATGGAGGCCACTTAAATTTGTTATCTAAAACCATTTTGGTTTTCATTCCTATTTACTTTTCTCTAATCTACTCTCCCCACAGTGGTTCTTCATATTTTTCATCCTAAGCCACCTATATTTCCACCTCCTCCTAGGTTGCAACAGAATTTTTACCTCTTTGATCCTAACCACCATGCCTCTTTTAATGTAGCCCAAAAATCATATTGGCTTTTTTGGCTGCCTTATCAGCCAAATTCTAATTCTTGTATTTGCATGTCACATTTTCTATTCAGTTTGTTTTTTTCAGCAAGAATGCTTGAAAGTCCTCTACCTCATTGAATGACCATATTTTCCTCTGGAACATTATACTCAATTTTGCTGGGAAGGTGGTTCTTGGTTTTAATCCTAGCTCCCTTGATCTCTGGAATATCATATTCCAGGCCCTTCATCCCTTAATGTAGAAGCTGCTAGATCCTGGGTTATCTTGATTGTATTTCCACAGTATTCAAATTGTTTCTTCTTGGCAGCTTGTAATATTTTCTCCATGATCTGGGAACTCTGGAACCTAGCTGTAACCTTCCTAGGAGTATTCTTTTTTGGGATCCTTTTCAAGAGGTGATCAGTGAATTCTTTCAAGATCTGTTTTGCCCTCTGGTTCTAAAATATCAGGGCAGTTTTCCTTGAGAATTTCTTGAAGGATGCTTTCTAGGTTCTTTTTCTGATCATGGCTTTCTGGTAGTCCAAAAATTTCTAAATTGTCTCTCCTGTTTATTTTCCATGTCAGTGGTTTTTTCAAGGAGCTATTTCACATTGCTTTCTATTTTTTTTCATTTGTTTGGATCTGTTTAATAGTATCTTTCTCATAAAGTCATTTGCTTCCATTTGCTCCCCTCTAATTCTGAAGGCATTATTCTCTTCAGAAAGCTTTTGAGATTCTTTTTCCATGACTGGCAAATTCGACTTTTTAAGGCATTCTTCTCCTCATTGGCATTTTGGGCCTCTTTTACCACTTGAGTTAATCTATTTTTTAAGGTGTTATTTTCTTCAATCAGAATGTTGACTCTCTTATCATGATTTTCTTGCATCATTCTCATTTCCCTTCCCAATTTTTCCTCTACTTCTCCTGTTTGGTTTTCAGAATCCTTCTTAAGCTCCTCTATGGCTTGTAACCAGTTTTCATTTTTCTTGGAAGCTTTTGGTGCAGGAGTTCTGACTGTGTTGTCTTCCTGCCATTCCATGCTTTGATCCTTTTTGTCCCCAAAAAAGGAATCTAAAGTTGGATTGCTGTTCTTACTTTGCTTCCTTTGCTTGCTCATATTGCCAGTCAATTACTTGATTTTTTAGCTCTGTGGAACTCTGCTTCCAGAGGGGAGAGCTTTGTCCCAAATCGCTGGGGTTTTCGCAGCTGCCAGAGCTATTAGGAGGCCACAATCTCTGCAGCTCCCACCAGCTTTGGCTCACTGTTCACATACCTCAGGACCACCACCCAAGACCACGATCCCAATCCAGGCAGCTTAAGGCAAGAGCACTTAGCCTCTGAATGATCGCTTGGCCCTCCTGCAATTTGCAGGTCGGGAGCTTCTGAAGCAGCCACATGGAAGCAGCTGCAGGGCTGCCACTTCTGCTTTCTTGCCCTGGGGCTAGATGGCTGGACCTGCTTTTCTCCCCCAAATTTAGTCAAGTTCCACTGGCTTTTTACTTTGTCCTTGTTTCATATGGGTTGATAATTCTGGAAACTGCCACAGCTGCCAGTGATAAGCTCTCTTGAAAGCTCCAGCCACAGCTTGGCCTGGCCGCCCCGGGGCCAAGCCACAGTTTCAGGCCAGGCTGGTTTCAGCTCCCAGCATGCTGTGATGAGCCCTTCCTGCTGAGTTGCCTTCAGCGGGAGATGTGTTTTTCTGTACTTTTGTGGGTTTTGGAGCTCTAAATTTGTTTAGAATCATATTTTATAGGTATTTGAGGTGGTTATGGGGGGAGCTGCAGAGTTTTCCTGCTTCTACGCCACCATCTTCTATTCTCAGCATATCTTACCAGTTTTGAGTTACTCTTGAGTTTTGAAATTCCTGCTATTCTTCTAATTTCATGCTGTACTTTTGTACTTCCTCTTAATTTAATATCCTCTTAATACATACCTAAATGCATATCTCTAAAATGTAAGGTAGGAGGGGAGTTCTCAATGTGTTTACACTCATGTCTTTTGACTGCACATCTTTTTCCCCTTCAATATAATTGTTTCTCTTTATGTCTTCAGAATCTCATTCTTTGGGGTTTCCTATTCTTCCTGGACTTACTTGAATTCTGCTTCCCAAAATTTAGGCTTTATATCACAATATCTTCTTGTCTTTTACAAATTCCCAGACACACAGAGAGACAGACATGCACATGCACACATGTGCATGCACACACACACCCCGCAAGCCCATAGCTGTAACAAGTAAGCAACTGATTACTTGGTGATGAGATCCAGAATTGCAGTTTCTCTCGTTAGTTCTTCTTTACAGATGAAATTATCTTTAAGGCATGTCAAGAAATTAATAGCTGTACATCTTTATTAGAATGTGCAGATTATTGAAGTTCCCTTTCACTACTATATTCTGCCTTGGTGCCACACTTATAATCTGTTTTTCTAAATCTTCATCTGTTCCTTCTTTCTGTCCAGATTGTCTTAAGGCAGAGGTGTCAGACTTGCAGGCTGCATACCTGCTGTACTCCCAAGTGTGGCGATAACTACACTTAAACTGTAACTAGGAAATATTTAACTAAATAAATAAAAATAAAACAAATATAACATTACATTTTAAAATTAAGTCAGTATTTGACTCTAATTTAGGGATCCTTATGTCCAGATTATTGGCCCCCATTTCTATTTGAATTTGACATCAGTGGTATAATGTACATTTTTAAAAAAAATTTATTTTCGTTTGCATCATTCATTTCCACAAGATTTTGAGTTACATATTTTCTCCCCATCTTTCCCCTACCCACCACCCTAAAACAGCCATCCCAGTGTATCCCCCCTCCCCCAGTCTATTCTCTCCTATGTC
>CM053585.1:160870963-160887473 GCA_028646515.1 Pseudochirops corinnae
CTGGGGTCCTCCCAGCTGCTGTAGCTCTCAGGAAGGTGCTGGGTCCCTTTCCTACTTACTTCCGGCTCACTGGATAATGAAGACTCCTGGACCGAAAGCCCAAGACCGCGATCCAGATCCAGGCCGCTCAACGCAAGAGCACTCGGCCTCTGAACGATCGCTTAGTCCCCCTGCTGTCTGCAGGCCAGGGGTACAGAAGCTGCAATGCGGAGGCGGGTGCAAAACCTCTGCCTTTCCCTTTCCCTCCCTGAAGGTGTTTCGGCCAGACGCTTTTTTGCCCCGATTTCACAAGTCCCACTGACCTAGTTTTGAACGCTGCTCGCAGCTGCCGCTAATCCGAGGCTCATTTGCTCCTCCTGTCCAGCCTCCCCCGGGGCTCAGCCAGGGCTTCAGGCCAGGCTGGTTTCGGTTTCGCAGTGCTGATATGGTTCCTCGTAGCCAAGCTGACTTTAGTGGAAAGTATATTTGCCTGCATTTTGGAGTTCTAGGATTAGTTTAGAGTCATATTTTATGGGTATTTTGGGGTGGCTATGTGAGAGCTGCGATATGTTGCTGCTGCTACACCACCATCTTGGCTCCCCCCCCTCATAATGTACATTTTGATACCAGTAATACTTCTGTTTCTAACAGCATTGTCTTTACCAGAGTGCTCTCTTCAATATTTTTTGCCTCAGTGTGGCTGGGTCTCCATACGTGAATTTGTCTTCATAATATGTAATGCTTTACCACTGCCTTCCACCCCTTACCTTCTTTTGAATAAGATTAGATGCTTCCTGATGCATATTTCATTCATATATTCCAATGGTACTTATACTCTCATTTTTCTTTTTGAGTTAAGCTTTCTAATTCACTTCTTGTTACCCATGCTTTGTTCATTTCTGTATAAATATGTGAGACCATGGGTATTATTTCTTACTCTTGAATTTATTCTCCTGTGAGTTTCTGCCCATCTCTGTTACTGTTCTTCCTACATTGTAACTGTATTAGAATTATCTAGCATTGGTGATACACATAGGCAATTTTTTTCTCATTCCCTTCCTTTTTCAACTTAAAGCCTTTTTTAAAAATTAGATTTACAGTACCAAATTAATTTTTATTAATCCTTGTTAACTGTGTTCTATCCCTGATAAAAAATATATTATTCCTCTATTTTAAGCCCTAATCTAGAAATCCTAAATGCATTCTCAGACACTATCTCAACTGCTATTAAATTCTTATATGTCTTTTTTTTGAAACCCTTGCACTTTATTAGTAATGCTGATGAAAGTATTCATTGTACCTCTCAAAAAAGTCTTCATTTTCTTATCCCAGACTTTATAATGTGTAGCACTGCTTTTCAGATTCTTTCTGGTAGAGTTGATTTTTGCTTACTTGAGTTACTGAAATTATGTAGTAGTCGTCAGGTTTGACAGTTCTTGTTGGGTTTGCCACCATTCTCAGGGAAGATAGAAGACCTTTTTATTGTTAATGTCCAGTAGACACATAGTTGCCCCAGTACTCTTTAACAGTGAGTCACCAATCATCAGTATTTGTCTCTTCTTCCTTGAAACTTGCTAGATGATCTCTCACTTTCAGTACCTGTCTTCTTTGTTCCTAAGAGAATATAGCCCTTTTTCTTTTCCTTTTGTTGGAAGTTCTTCTCTGACACAGGTATTCTCTGCTTTAAGACATTTATCTTTGTAATTACACTGAAATACACCCTATTTTACCTTTTTTTAAAGCACTACATTCTTAATGATAGTTTGACAAGTAAAAATGTGTTGTATTAATTAAATAGCTCATTTTTGTTGCTGCTAACACTTTTCTTTTTAAAAAATAAGTTTTTCTTGATATTTTTTATTTCTTACTTCACCATAATTATCCAAAATATCTTTCCTTCTCCTTTTCCCTCTCCCAAAAAGCCATCCCAAATGACAAATAGTGTTTTTTAGGGAAGATTAATAACCCTACAAATGAATGATATATTGAAAAAGTCAAAGAACATATTCAGTGTGTAACGTCTGTGAACTTCCCACCTCCACAAGAGTAGGTTGGAGAATATCTTCTCATATCTCTTCATTTGAATTGTGTTATGACTGAATGTGTAACAGGGGGGAAAAACAAAAATTCAGTCAGTGCATGGTTGAAAATTTACCTTTTACATTTGCTTGTAATTAGTTATTTTTGCATCTTTATATAAGAGGCACTGAACAGTTCTTTCAAAAGCATAATCAGAAGCAAATATGTTGACTCTTCTATAAGATTATAAATAGAACATAGAAAGAGTCTTAAACTATCTGAAGTATTTAGGGCTAATAAATGGTTAGCCCTCTGCGTGCTTAATTAAGCAACAAATTCAACTCAGAAGAATGGCTGTGTGTTTTGCCAGGTTTTGGAAGGTTTACTTTTCTTTTTTCTTTTTTTTTTTTTTAATTTTTAGTTTTCAGCATTCATTTCCACAAGATTTTGAGTTACAAATTTTCTCCCCGTCTTTCCACTACTCCCACCCCAAGATAGAAAGCATACTAAATATCCCTTCCCCTAATCTGCTTTCTCTTATATCTTCCCCCATGCCACCTCTAACTTTCTAATAGGACAAGATGGATTTCTATATCCCAGTGCTTGTATATCTTATTTCCCAGTTAACAGATTTTTTTTAAACATTTGTTTTTAATACTTTGATTTCCAGATTCTTTCCCTTCCCTTCTCACCCACCCCCACTGGAAAGATAAGCAATTCAGTATAGGTTGTACATGTGTAGTTATGCAAAACATTTCTGTAGTAGTTATATTGTAAAAGACTAACTATATTTCCCTCCATCCCATCCCACCCCTCACTTATTCTGTTTTCTACTTTGACCCTGTCCCTTTTCAGAATGTGTGCTTCTAACTACCTTCTCCCCCAATCTGCCCTCCCTTCTATCATGCCCCTTCTAATGCCTTTTCCTGCCTACTTTCCTGTAGGGCAAAATACCCAAATGAGTGTGTATGTTATTCCCTCCTTAAGCAAAATTCAGTGAAATTGAAAATGAAATTGAAAATCCTTCTTGAGCTCCTCCATGGCCTATAACCAGTTCATATTTTTCTTGGAAGCTTTTGATGCAGGAGTTTTGACTTCTTCTGGTTCCATGTTATGATCCTTTTTGTCCCCGAAAAAGGATTCTGTGGTCTGATTGCACTTCCTCTGCTTGCTCATCTTGCCAGCTAATTACTTGACTTTTGAGCTCATTGTCATAGTAGAACTCTTGCTTCCAGAGTGGAGAGAGCTATGTGCCAAATTGCTGGGGTTTTTGCAGATGTTGTCAGAACTATGAGGAGGGCATCCTCTCTAAAGACACTAAAAGCTCTGGCACACTGGCCACACACCTCAGGACCACCATCCAAGACCGTGATCCAGATCCAGGCAGGTCAAAGCAAGAGTGATTACCCTCTGAATGGTTGCTGGGCCCCCTACAATTTGTAGGCTAGGAGCTCTGGGGGCAGTCATGTGGCAGCAGCTGCAGCTGGTGCGCCTCTACCACCTCTTGCCCTGGGGGCAGAGGCTGGACTGCTCTCTTCAGTCACCCATTTCCAACAGAATTCCCCACTGACCTTTTACTTTCTTTTTGGTGTTTGTGGGTTGAAAAGTCGGGACACCGCCACAGCTGCTGGTGATTCACTCTCCTGAAGTTGGCTTTGGCCTGTCAGGGCTGCTCTGGGTCTCAGACTGCACAGCTCGTGTGGGACTGTGCTCAGCTCCCAGCTCGGTGCGATAGACCCTTCCTGTTGACCTGCCAGGCTGCCTTCAGTGGGAGATTTCTTTCTCTCTGTCACTTTGTGGGCTCTCTCAGGTTTATTTTTCTTGATTTCGATTATATGTGCTTTTGTTTTCAAAATTACAGAATTAAAAATCACATAAACTGAGCAGTTTGGCAAATAAGTACTGCTATAGTTGAGGGTCAGTAGTATATCACATTAGTGGCTGACTTTCCAGTCAGAAATTTGGGTTCAAATCCTGCCCCTGGCTTATAATAGTTCTGTGATATGCCCCCAGACAGCCCCATAAGACCATAAGCTGCAAAGTAATTGCCAAAAGTTGATATTTAGGTGGAAAAGAATTTCCATACTGGGAGTTCCCTGCACTGATGAAATCACAGCTTCAGAACTTTTCTTCTCATTATCTTAAATTATTAAAGCTCAGTTTTCAAAGTGGTTTTTCTCATTACATTACGAGTAGGCTGTTCAAATACAGGGTTTCCCAAAGGTCTTACTACTGGTTTAAGTTTTAATAGTTTAAAACTGAACTGAGACTTTTGGGACACTCTGTATTATTGTTCACATTTTATAGATAAGTAAATTCAAACTGGAAAGTCATCCTAGAGGGGCTTATTAGTAAATGTCATAGCTGATCATAAACACTTAACTACCAAGTCTTTTGCCACTCCAACTATTCCACATAGCCCCTAATTGGTCGAGTCACAAACATTTACTCCAGGCTAAGCATTGTGCTAAGTACTGAGGACATATACCAAAAAATACAGTCTCTCTCCTCAAGAAGTTTATAATCTAAGAGGGGGAGATAACCCACAAAAGAAAGGTACAGAGGTTGAGGGGGATGGGACAAAGTACCCAGTACAAGGGCATGGTGAAAAAGTCAGAGAAGTCTCAAAGTAATATAGCCAAGTGAGAAATGAGGAAAAGATTTCAATTTTCAAGAGGATTATTTCCTTGGCCATTTCTATTTTTCATGACCCTTTTAATAATTATCAGACAATTACAATTTTTCCTAATTAACAGTTTTTAAAGAATATTAAGTTTAACAGTAAACATAGGGTACTCCTAGATTTTGGGAGGGGGTGGAGTTTCTTGTAATGGCAAGGAAAGAATTCCCTTTACCAGTTCAGAAATCTTTGGACACTGGCTAGGATACTGACAGTCAAGTAGGTTTCCCGGGATCCCACAGCCACTACAGTAGAATCACTTAATAATACACTTTTTATTTTAAATATGTTCAAAATTTAAGCTACTTGTTGGCCAGTGTTTATTACTCCTTCCAAAGATGTGGAATGACCTTGATCCTGTGTGTTTTTGTCCTGTAGCCATTAAATCATTATTTTCAGCTATAAGTGGTTTGTTTGGGTTTTTTTAGAGGGGGGAAAGCAGGGCAGTTGGGGTTAAGTGACTTGCCCGAGGTCACACAGCTAGTAAGGGTTAAATGTGTGAGGTGGGATTTGAACTCAGGTCCTCCTGACTTCAGGGCTGGTGTGCTATTCACTGTGCCACCTAGCTGTCTTCTCTAAGTGAAGTTTTTTAGGCCTAAATTGGAGGACAGTCCTAGTGAAGAAGTACTAGGTTAATGTTTCCTAAGCTATTTTAAGTTGGAGGGTTTTATTTTCCTTTATTCATAGTGCTGCTTTGAGCTTTTAAAGTTTCTTATAAGGATAAAAATCTAAGCTTATGTTCAAATGAAACCTTGATTTTAAATTTTCATACCTTCATTTTAGTAGAGTAGGAATTTTACCTTGTAAAATTTCTTTCTAGATGAATATTGGCAGAATCACCCAGAACTCCATGACATTCCAATATACTATGCATCGTCTTTGGCTAAGAAGTGCATGGCAGTGTACCAGACCTATGTGAATGCCATGAATGACAAAATCCGCAAACAAATCAATATAAACAATCCTTTTGTCTTCAAGCACATCAGTAATCTCAAGGTCAGTACATCTGGAAAAAGTGAGTATTGAGAGGATATAAAGATCACCTCTGTTTTGCTTTGTCTTTTGTCATTACTATTTGGGAGGTATTTGTAGTTCATTTTATTCAGTTCTTGCCAAAGTTCATCTTAAGAGCATAATTTTTAACTGATACGATCATGATGTTTATAGTCAGAAGGGACATTAGAAGTCAGCTAGTACACTCTCACCTGATGGATGAGGTAGCTGAGGCCCAAAAAGTTTTACCGACTTGCCTAAGATCAGAGATAAGTAGCAAAGCCATGATTTGAATCTGTCTTCTTACCTCATCCATTTTTTACTGTATTTACAGTATTGTTTACTGTATCATACAGTAAACATTTACTCCTTTTTCCTAGGCACTAGGTCCTGGGGATACAAAATATTTTTAAAAGGAAAATCCTTGCCCTCAACAAGCTTCTAATCTGATAGGGAAAGACAGTACCCAAAAGGAAACTTACCTAAAAGCTTAGTGATCCACAGGGTGCGGAAGAATGACAAGGTGATGGTAAAGTCAAGACCACGCAGAGCTACTGGTGGCAAATGAAGAGATGACTGGCATTATGAACCTTCTGTAAAGGGAGGCTATGGGAGTAGTTTTTACTCAGTTAAAAATTTTTAACTGAAAAAGAAAGGCAGAAGCAATTGAAGTGTGAGTGGGGAAGCTAAAGCAATCCTTCTGGTGGTGAATGTATCCTGGGTAGGACATGATGCAAATGATAATGAAGATGAAACCAAACAGAATGGCAAATGAAAAAAATCCAATCTTCTTTCAACTATACCACACTTTGAGAACTTGGAATAAATTGTGATTTTTCTTGACTTAAAAAAAAAACCTTTTAAGTTTTTAGTAATAAGAGAACAAAAGCATTTAAATTATTTCTGATTTGGATGATATCACAGTTTGATTTTTCAGGGAAGAAATTTACCACTATAACTTTATTGTTTAACCCTTTCCAGTGAGGAGAAGGGAGAGTACACAGAGCAACAATATAAGTGTTGTTTCTGACCCATTTTTGTAGTCCTACTCAAATTAACAAGTTACTATTCTTTTGAGATAACATCTGCTCAAAATTTAATGTGTCTGTAGGAGAAAAAGTCTGAAAAATTCATCTTAAAAGTCTAGTCATTATTCTAAAATCTAATTCTAATCACTGTTTTGAAATTCTTTTCAAGCCAGTGGTTATTACTACTATTATTTTTTCCTATTCTCGTCATTCCTTCTATATTTCCTTCTCATAATTTCCAAGGCTTCCTTTCCACCTGTGAAAAACCAAAGACTATTATATTGGTCATTGTAACATTGTTATTATTGACCTAAAGAAATAACTTTTGTACTTTATAGGCCAGACATTCTTAACTTGAGATCTAGATATACAAAGCTCTGAAGATAAATTTCAGGGGTCTGTGAACTTGAATGAGAAAAATATTGCATCTTTATTTTTATTAACCTGTAACTGAAATTTAACTTTTCTGTAAATTTATTTTATGCATTTAAAACCCAATTTGGAGGAATCCATTGGTTTCACTGATTGTCAAAGGGGGTCCATGATGCAATAAATAAATAAATAAATGAACCCCTTCTCTGGGCCATCTCTACCATTCTTGCTCTAAATTGTTGAGAAGCTTAAGAACTCAAATTTGTTGGTGCTTTACTGGCCAGTCAAGCTAATTATGTACCTTTTAGTGATGGTTCATTTCACCCAGCTTGCTGTATGATACACTGTTAAAAACCAGAGCATCCTTTATCGAACACTAATGATTAGCACACCTTTTATATCTCTTTTCTCTCAGAGCATGGATCATTTTGATGATATTGGCCCAAGTGTTGTGATGGCTTCACCAGGGATGATGCAGAGTGGCTTGTCCAGAGAATTATTTGAAAGTTGGTGTACTGATAAAAGAAATGGTGTAATTATAGCGGGATACTGCGTCGAGGGAACACTTGCCAAGGTCTATTATGTTTAAGCTTTGCATTGTTTTTAATCATAATATATATTTATAATACACATATAACTTTTCCCACTAGATTAAATTAAGCCTTGTGCAATCTCAGCTCATTTAGTTGCTTTTCCAATGTAAAGATACCTAGCGTGCAGATTTTAGTCTTTATGAAGTAATCAGCCATGCGTTGTGGGGACAGTCATGAAAAATATGTTTCATCATTCTAATCATGACTGGAATTACTGTCTTTCAGCTGTCACCCCCACAAAATACAGTTAGTTTATGTAAATAAAAACTTTTCCTGAATTTCTAACTTCATCAGCAGTTTATTATATCAAAAATCCTGAAGTTAAAAACATTTTAAATATATAAAATGTGTTTGAGTTGTTTTTTAAGATAGAAATAGTTTCTTTTCAGAATTAACCTTATAAAAGATGGTGTAATTCCTAGGTCACACTAAAAACAAAAAAAAAGCTTCTTTATTCTATACTATACCTAAGTATGGTAGTGACTTTAGTCCTGGGCCCCAGAAACTGAGGGTTGATAAGTCTAAGAGGAGAAAGGTAATTTGCACTCCTTTTTTTTTGGGCCATAAGCATTACCTCAGCAGTAAAAAAAAATTAACCGGCAAATATTGTCTTTAGCATCATTCCACTCTGATACATGTATCTTTCACCCTCCCTCCTACTAATACTCCTTTCCCTAGGTCTCAATCTCATCAAATTGTCATTAAGACGCCATTACTCTCAACTATGACCTTACCCAGGCCTGCTGCACCTTCCAAAACATTATGTATTTCAAAATTTACCTGATTTGCCCACTATATTAAAACTCCTATTCCATAAGTATTGATGGTGTCAGCTAAAATGAAGGCAATTTGAACTAATACCTAGTTTTGCGTAAATGACCAGTAATCTCTTCTTGACATCTGCATTTTGAAAGTAATACTTTTTTACTTTTATTTTTACTCTATTTATTAAGAAATCAGGCAGTGAAAGGGAAGTTTATTTTAAGTCAAGGAAGTCACTATATAGCCAGGTCTGACCTATCAACTTACTTAAAATATTGCTGCTCTCCACGTTTTGTCCCTTCCTTTATTTCTGAAGTCTTATATTTCCTTAGCTCCCCATGACAGTAGCAGTGATGGTCTTGGGACTGTTTATTACTTGTGAGTTAGAGGCCAAATGCCTGCCTATCTGAGAAAAATAACTATTCAGCGTTTATTCAATTAATGATAGTATAATATTCCCTGTGCTAGAAAATCCTAATGCTGGCACAGAAGTTTATAAAAAGGGAAATAATGTTGCACTATATTTTCCAAAAATAATATGTATATCTTCTCTTTTTCTGTCTAATAGCATATAATGTCTGAACCTGAAGAGATCACTACCATGTCTGGACAGAAGCTGCCCCTGAAGATGTCTGTAGATTATATTTCTTTCTCAGCTCACACAGATTACCAACAAACCAGCGAATTTATTCGAGCTCTGAAGCCTCCCCATGTGGTTAGTGACTATTTCACTTGTGCCTAAGTTGTTTTGTTTCTGTTTAAATTCACTAATTGTTTAGAAATGTAAGCCTGTAGGATAATATGACAAGGCATTTAGGGTAAGATAAAGATAGATAATAGAATAGTGTTTAAGAGGTCTAAGATTTAGATACCTGCAAAATAGTATAAATAACATTTATTCTCCATTAAACTTAGTTTATTTGGCATTATCTAAAAATAGTGGTACATCAGTCAGTCAATCAACAAGAATTTATTGAACATCAATACTGTGCCACTTAACTGTGATAGCTATTCAGGATACAAAGACAAAAGATGAAATGATTAACTGCTCCCAAGGAATTTATATTTTCTTTGGGGAGACAGTATATACATAAGTACATGTAGAATAAATACAAAATAAATATTGGTTCGTTAAATACATGATATTGGTGGGGAGGGATGTGATGTTTGAACTCTTGAAGAATTGCAGACATTTCTGTGAGGCCAGAGTTGGAGGGCAGTGCATCATAGACAGAAGAGATGGCAAGTGCAAAAACATGGAGATGGGATTGGAAATGCCATGTTTGGGGAGCAGATAGAAGTGCAGTTGGCCTAGGCTGTAGAATGTGGGGAGAAGAGTAACATGTAATGAGGATTAAAAGATAGGTTGGGAACAAGTTGCAAAGGATGTTAAGAAGCTAAACCAGGGATTTTATATTTGTCTTAGAGGCAATAAGAAGTTGTCATTACTGAGTAAGAGAGTGAAATGGTCAGATCTTATAGGAAAAGCATATTGGCAGTTTGTGAGTGATGATTAGAGTAGGGAGACACTTGAGGCAGGGAGACAAACTGAAGAGACCTTTCCAGCAGTCTGGCAAAAAGCACTGTGCGTCTGAATTGAGGTGATTGTATAAGTTAAGAAAAAGGTCAAATACAAAGGTACTGTGGAGATGAGATGCAGCATTTTATTGGGTATGTGGCATGAGAGAATGGAAAGTCAGCACTAATGCTGAAGTTATGAACTTGGAATTTGGGGAAATGTTGATACCTTCGATAGAAATGGATTCCTCAGCAAAAATGGGGAAGTTAAATATAAAGGAAGACAATGAATTCAGTTTTGGACATGTTGAATTTAAGTTATCTCTAGGATATACAGGTTGAAATGTGTACTAGGTAGTTAAGGATGCAGTACTGACACTTAACAGGAAAGACTAGAATTAGATATATAGACTTAGAAGTTATTTGCATAATGATGATAATTAAACTTTTGTGAGCTAATAAGATCACTGAGAGTGTGTACGTGTGTATTTTTATTTACACACACACACACACACACACACACACACACACAAGAAGAGGGTCCAGGACAATGTCTCTTAAGGACATTGACAGTGAGGTGGTGTGTTAAAGTAAAGGAGATGATGATAGTGTAAAGGAGACTGAAAAGGAATGGTCAGATAGGTAGGAAGGGACCCAAGAGAAAGCACTGTCACAGATTCAGAGAGGAGAGATTATCTAAGGGGAGAGAGTTTTCAAGAATGCCAGAGTAAAAGAAGGATTAAGAGTGAGAAAAGACCATCATATCTGACCGTTAAGAGATAGTAGTTTGGGAGATAGTTTTGATGATAGTGGTTTCAGCTGAGTGATTGGAAGCCAGGTTACAAAGGGTTGAGGAATAATTGAGAGAAGTAACAATGTTGACCTCTTTTTATAGGAATTCGGTTAGGAAAAAGAGAGGGAAAACATAGGATGATAGCTTGAGGGGATTGTAGTCTTTAAAACCCCCTAATGAGGGATTTTTAAGAATTAGAGAGACTTGAACAAGTTCAAAGATGGTAGGGATGGGACCATTAGATTGAGAGAAATTTAAGATTGGAGGGGGCAAGGGGTGATAATTGAGAAACAATATGATAGAGAAGACCAGGGGGATATGATCAGGGGCACATGTAGAGAGTTTCTCCCCCTCTTCTTTTCCTTTGACTAGGTCACTCAGCTGCCTAGGTGAGAGCTTGAAGGCTGTACAGAATCAGATGGGGCTGGATTTGACCCTCAGGCCGTAGTTTGACAACCCTTGATTTTGAATTCTGAAATAATGCTAACCATACAATAAAACATAGATAATGCTTATTTCTGATTTTCTAAGTCAATAATAAGTACGCAGCCCATAGGGAATCATTTCTATTTGAGTTTAATACCACTGTTCTTAGACGTAGCATGGGTTGGTTCAGTGGAGCTCTACACCTGGAGTCAGGCAGACCCTAGTTCAAATCCATCTTGAGGCTGCATGACCCTAAACAAGTCTTTGATATCTTGTGTCCTCATCTGTAAAATGGAGATAATAGTACCACCTTTCTTCCAGAGTTGTTGTGAGAATAAAATGAGGTAATATTTGTAAAATACATTGCAAACCTTAAAATATTACATAATTGCAAACTTTTATTATAGTCTCCTACTCTACCAACTTTTCCTGTACCCTGCTCCTTCTTAAAAGCTGTTTCAAACTTCTTTCTTCAAGCTTCCTACACACCTCCTCAGCCTCCCAATCCCAGGAACAACAGTTAGCAACAACTCCCTCCTTTCCTAACTTCCTTTGATCTATTTTGTGTTCAGGGTGTGTGTGTGTGTGTGTGTGTGTGTGTGTGTGTGTGTGTGTGTGTGTGTGTGTGTGTGTGCGCACGCGCATGTGTGTGTGTGCACGCGGGCACGCATGTGTGTGGTCTTCCTAAATTTGAATGTAAGTTTTTTTTAATTTCAGACTCAAAGGCCAGAATACAAAATAAAGAAAAGAAACAAAAACATATCATAAACATAAATATTTGAACTTGAATACAAAGAAAGAAAATGTTATGTGCATAGCAGAACATGAGAGAGGATTCAACATATGAAAGCTTTGTAAGAGCAGAAATTGTTTCTTCCTTTTGGGGGAAGGTCTTTGTATCTTCAACATCTAGCATAGTGGGTGGTACATTGAAGGTAATTTGGGGAGGAAAAAGGGAATAATCACTAATATAACACCTACTGTGTGTCAGGCACTGTGCCAAGTGATTTTTACAAATGTTATCTAATATCACAGCAACTCAGGGGAGAAGGTGCTAGTGTTATTTCATTTTACTGTTAAGGAAACTGATGTAAAGAGAGAGTAAGTAACTTATCCAGGGTCACACTGTTGTCTAAAGCCAAGTTTGAGCTGTATCCACTATGTTACCTAGCTGCCTCAGGTAATTGATTCATTAATAGATATTTGTTGATTAAGAAAATAAAGTATGTCCCCTAAATCTTAGTACAGCTTTAAGCTATTTAGCACTAATACTTTTTTTTCTATCACCTTGCAGTGCCCATCCATTCCTATTCCATTCTTCAAAACTCCTAAGCAAACTGAATAAAGATCTCCTTTCCAAACATACTGCATATTACTCTCCTTCATGCACCTATTTCTGTTCTAATTGGTGGGTCTGCCCACATGCAGATACACCCACATATGAGTATTAAAGAGTCGTGGCATTAGGAAAGTTGAGAACCACTGTTCTAAAGAAACAGATTCTTGGAGGTAGAATTGAGATAGGAAAGCATTTCATGCATGAAAAATAGCCACTATAAAGATAAAGAGATAAGAGATAGGTAACAGTGACACCTAACAGCTAGGTGGCAGTTGGCAGATAGGTGAGACAATGGATGAAGCATTGAGCCTGGAGTCAGGAATACCTGGAGTCTGGAGTTCTAGTCTGGCCTCAGAGACTTACTAGCTGTGTGCCCCTGGGCAAGTCTCTAAACCCTGTTTGCTGCAGTTTCCTCATTTATAAAATGAACTTGACAAGGAAATGGCGAACTACTCCAGTAAGTTTGCCAAGAAAACCCTCAAATGGGATCACAAAGAGTTGGGTACAACTGCTGAATAAATAGAAAAGTTTCAGTGTAATAGATTAGGTAAGTAAAATTCAGAAGCACACAGGAATTTTATCTTTGACAAATCAAAATATACATTAAAATAATAGGGAAGGACTGCTCAACAAGAATTGTAGGGAAAATTAGATAGTAATCAAGCAAAAAAAATTGTTTTGAAACAGCATTTAATATCATGGGTCACAATTTATTCTAAATGAATAAGCTAAATATAAAAAGTCTCACTGTTAAAAAAAGAGGAAGAGGAAAGGTGTTACGATTAGATTGGTGAGATCCTACCCTTCCATGGCAGAGAGAAATTATACAAGACCAAATAGACTACTTTTATGTAAAACAGTATTATGAGGGTAATAACTTTGAAAGCCTTTAAGAATTCTGATCAATATAATGATCAGTCACAGTTCTAGAGGGCCAATCACAGAGCATGCTACCTATCAGCTGATGAGCCAATCAAGGTGTCTTTTTTTGACATGGCCAGTGTGGACATTTGTTTTGTTTGGCGGTACATATTTATTATAAATGATTTGTTCCATACGCTACCACCACCCCTAGCTTTGGGTTGGAAGAAGAAAGAAGTGTGAGGATAAAATAACAAAAAATAAAGGAGATCTTTTTTAAAAGTGAGCATAAGAAACTATCACCTTCACCATTTCTTACAGCACAATAGTATTCTATTACATTCATGTAACATAATTTGTGCATTCCACATTTAATGGGCACCCCCTCAGTTTCCAGTTCTTTGCTAGCACAAAAAGTACTTTTTATACATCCTTTGTTAGAGTTTGTTTTACTTAAGACCTCTTTCTCCCTTAACCTACCCTCCTTATTTCTCTTTCTATATTTATACTACTATGATGTAGAGGATGGTTTCAGAGAAACCAAGAAGACTTATTTGAACTGATGCTGAATAAAGTTAGCAGAACCAGGAGAACAATTTATGCAGTAAAAATATTGTAAAGACAACTTTGAAAGACTTAAGAACTCATAACAATTCAGTGACCACGCACAGTTCAAGAGGGTGGTTCTTGGTGAAACATGCTACCCTTCTCTTGACAGAGAGGTGACAAACTCTTGAGTGTAGATTGAAACAGTTTTTTTGGATGTTGCCATACAGGTGCTTGACTGTACGTGTTTTTAACAGGGATTTTGTTATTCTTTTTCAGTTCAAGGGAGAGGGAGGGAAATGGCAAAGAAGGTAGAAGGGAAAGAAAGCAAATTTTCATGGGTTGAAAAAATGAAAATTGTAAGGTGTTTTTTTCATACCTTGAAGAAAAAATAAATAAAAATGTACAGAAGAAAACAGAAGGGGAAGGCCCTCAAGGAATCACAGACAAGTGGGTTAGCTTTGTAAGTTACATGTGAAATTTGCTATATATTTTTAAAGACAAGCAAGCTGAACATAATAGAGATTTATAGTTTGTTTTTCTAATCTGTCTGTGGAAATGCCTATTTTATTTGTTTATTAATTTCAGAAACATTTTAATTAAAAAGTAAAACAAAAAAATAAACATATTTCCATCTCCTAGTGCAATCTAGTGTGTATCCTAAAGTAAAACCAATTTTTTAATCAGTGTTTTATGTATTTCCCTAATTCATACTAGCTCATTAACTGAATAAAAGAAGATGTTCAGATATTAGCTGAATAAGTGAAGATTCTTTAATGTGTGCTATTTTTTCCATCTAGATACTAGTGCATGGAGAGCAGAATGAAATGGCAAGATTGAAAGCAGCATTGATAAGAGAATATGAAGACAATGATGAGGTACACATAGAAGTTCACAATCCTCGGAATACCGAAGCAGTGACATTAAATTTCCGAGGAGAAAAGCTAGCAAAGGTATGAGGTTAGCATTCTTAATGAAAATTGAGGGTTTTCTTCATGAGGGTTATGTATTTCCTCAGAGAGGAAGTCAACTTTTAATCCATTTGAGATTATTGAGAGCCATGTTATTTGTTGTCTGTGTAGGATGAACCAAATATATTGTAATCAGTAAGCAGTTTTTAAGTGCATAAAATGAGCTAGGTGCTGTGATAGGCACTAGAGTGATACAAAGACAAAAATCCCTGCCCTCAAGGACCTTAAATTATGTCTGATAGTAGAATTGTATTTTAAAGTACTGCTACCTTCTGTGACCCTAGGCAAGGTAATAACCTTTTTGTGCTCCAGTTTCCTCATCTGTAAAATAAAAAAATTTGGATTAGAGGTCCCTTTTAGCTCTAAATTTATGATCTTTTTAAGTTTGCTGCTGATTAATCATTCTCATATGTACAAATACTTGTTCTCATTCCACGTGGTTTAAATTTTAAGTGTGGCACTTAATGCCTCTTAAATGACTATTTAACTATTCGTTGGTGTTTAACTCAGTTTATTGCATTACTCTTTAAAATAAACTGTTAGTTTTATTTCCAGTTTCATTAACCCTTCCCAAGCCATAACCACTCTTCATTTCTGAAAATCCAAAGATAAAGGCTTCACATATAAGGGTAAACTCAGTACCACTTAAAACCAAGTGCTGTGGTAACAGAGCTCCAGATAATTGCCTATCAGGGATTTCTTTTCTTTCTTTCTTTTTTTTTTTTTAAAGGGAGGGGGTATACTAATGAATTTTGAGCTATAAAACAACATTCATTTCTTATGGATATTATTTGTGAATGTAGAGACATTTATGAAAAATTATTCATTTGAGTTCATTATTTTTAATGAGATAACAAATGCTTTGAAGATTAAAAAGTAAAATATTTACAAGCCTTGGCCTTAAGGGCCACAGGAAATCTAGCTTCACTTAGCATCTCTCCTATAAAAATCTTTTCAGCCTGTCTGAGAAATAAGGTTTTTAATGATTTGTCTGACATTATAAATAGCAGCCATCTTTGTTTGTATTGATTTTAGCTTGACAACATTCTTTTCATATATAATGAATCAGGCAAGGAGGAACCAGTTAATGAATATTATAATAAATGTCCTTTCTTTTTACCAATGCCTTAGAACATCAAAAGATTGATTCATAAAGTAGTGCAAGTATTTGCTTCCAACATTTAGGGTGTATTTTTCTAAGTTCAGAGCCTAGGGCCTGCAGCTACTTCTTTTACCCCAAGATACTACCCCTTGGCCCAGGTGCCCTTCTCACAATCAGCCTTGGATCTCTGGCCTGGAACTGGGTAATGAGCAACAGAGCTGTCAGTTGCTGCCTGTTCCTAAACCCTACACGGGTTTAATTGCTTTGTGCTGGCTATGGAACCCATTCATGCCTTAGTGCACAGGCTCCATAAATGTGAATTGCTCTGCATAGGTGCAGAGCTCTGTTTCCCAGTGTGTTCTGGAAAAATGATTCATTGGAGCTTCTTCTTGGGTTTCTCCAGGAGGATTCAATCTGGTGCATTTTCTAGATCGGTTTGGAGGGATTGGGGGGAGGCAACTTGCTATATTGCTTCCCACTATGCTGTCTTGTCTCTGCCTCCACTCTCCTTCGTTTTTTTTTTTTTTT
>CM053585.1:160894586-160911710 GCA_028646515.1 Pseudochirops corinnae
TTTCTTTTCCCAGTGATCACTCATTGGTTACAGCCCTTCTATATGACCAAACTATTGTACAATGTGAAAGTATTTGCAGATCCTATACACGATTGCACGCCACCATGGGGGGGGGGGGAAGGGAGGGGAGAAAATCTGAAACTCAAGTGATTGTGGAACTGAATCTTGTAAATTAAAAGTAAATGAGCAAATAAAAAAATAAAATAAAATAAAATAAAATATCTCTAAGCAATAAAAAAAAAAAAGCAATCTCAAACCATTACCATAATTATTACTAATGAGGCTCTAATTTTGTTAGATAACATACATAATACATGAGGTCCACTAAGCAAGCGCAGTAACAACCCCAGAATACTGAACCCCCTTCAGTCCAACCTAGATGTGTTCTTATATGGGCCTGAGTGTCCCAAAGCCATTGTCTGCTTTCTGATTGGTCAGATCCACCTGCTGCTGCCAGCTCCTTTTATTCTACATTATTTCATTTTTAGTATTATCTAGGAGTTCTCTGGGAACCAGGAACCCAACTTCTTTCCAAGGCTACTGCCTCAACTCTTCCCAAGGCTACTGTCTGGTAGTAGTCTTGGAAACTAGTCTTATATGACACACATTTGAAAGCAGTTTTGTAAATTAAGGTTTAAACTAACACCTTGCACTGTATGCCACTATTTAAGTGGTCAGCATCTAAAACAGGAAAAGTCACAGCATAAAAAATAAATAGAGAACAAGATTCACAGGTATGGCTAGAGAGTTTTTAATGAAACAAAAGATAAAACTGTTGAAAAGATAAGATGGATAGTTTGAATTACATGAAATTGGAAGGCTTTTGCATGAACAAAATCTATATAGCTAGGATAACGAGAAACTAAATTGGGGGAAAATATTTAGATCAATTATCTCTAATGTCCAAGGTATTTTAGGAAACCAACACAAATATATAAGACCAAGAGCTACTCCCCAGTGAATGTGGTGAAAGAATGTGAACAATTTTTAGATAGATTATACGTAGGCATTGATAAAAGAAATGCTGATCAGAACAACTTGAAAGTTTTTGCCTCACCCTTACCGAACTGACAAAAATAATACAGGCGGGCAAACTAATAGGTTATTGGTAGAGCTTGGAAACATGCTGTTTTTTAAAAGTATCTAACATTGCCAAACACTTTGACCCAGATGTCGCTCTGACTGCTAGTCATTGTACCCCAAGAAGAATAAAGATAGGAAGATCCTAGCAACCCTTCCTATGGTATCAAAAAATTGAAAGCATCATTTGGGGATTATCTAAACAGATTGTGATAAATGAATTATTAAAATATTTTTAATGTCTAAGAAATGATGAATATGAAGAATTTAGCATGAAAATTGATTGAGAATAAAATAATCAGAATCAGTAAAGTGCCAGTACACAGTGTATGCAACAATGTCATTGGACCAGAAACCCCATAACACTGAATGCTGTGTATTTTTAATGACAAAGCTTTGCCCAAAATAAGAAAGTCAACAACATTCTCCCCTTCTTTGTACATTACACTGACTGTCAGATTGTGTTTATGTATTGGTTAGTTTTGCTGTCTTGCTTTCTCCCTCTTTTTTTCTTTGTTTGAAGGAGTGCTTTGCTTTTCCCCTTTACTGCTAATCTTGAAAAAAACACTAGAATGGTGCCTCCATTTCCTTTTCTGTCACTTCCTTTTCAACTCTTTGTGGTTGAGCTTCTAACCTCATTCTACTACTGAACCTGCTTCTTCCAGAGTTACCAATGCTCTCTTAATTGTCAGATCTAAGGGCCTCTTCTCAACTGTCATCTTTGACTTCTGCATCAATTGACACTCTGTATTTTTGTGACTCTCAGTTCTTCTCCGACCACTCTGGGTCTTATTTTCTTTTCTATTTATATTTTCTTATTTGGTAATTTTATTAGTTCCTGTGCATTAAGTTGTCATCCCCATGAAAATAATTCCTAGAACCGTTTATCCATCGCCAGCTTTCTGTTGGACTTTTTCAACCAGATGTCTTATGAGCATCTTAAACTCAGCGTATCCAAGACAGCATTCATATAATTCCTTCTTCCCTTTTCCTTTCTGTTTTCTGAACTTACTTCAAATCGCATAGATTCAAAACCTTGGTATCATCTTTGACTCCTTAGTCTCATATCTCATTCAGTCTGTAGAATTTCTTTATCCACATGTCTACTTTCCACGCACAGAGCCACCACCCTCATTCATAGGCCAGGCCTCACATTGTGCCCCATCTTCTCATCAGCCATGATAATTTTTCTAAAGCATAAGTCCAACCACATCACCCTTTTATTCATTAAAACGCTGGTGATTTTGTGTTATTTCCAGGATCAAATATAAAGTCCTTTGTTTGGCTTTTATAATTTGGTTTCAAGCACCACCTCCTTCAAGAGGCCTTTCCTGATCCCCTCAACTGCTAGACCATCTTCACTGAAATTACTTTCCATCTGTTCTCTTTATCTTGTGTGTGCTAATTTTATCTATCTTGTCTTCTCTATTCAGTGTAAGCTGTGGGTTTTTCTAAGTTTATTCAGAAATTAACACAGATTCTAGCACATAATGTATGCTTATTAAATGCCCGCTGATTAATTAATAGAAATTCAAAATAATTAGGTATATGGGTCAAAAGGGAAGCTATCCTGTATCATTAGTGGAAAATCACCTTCTGTAATACAAAACTTAATATAATATATATCTGTCCTAAACTCTGATTTAGGAGATTATTTATAGCAATTTGGCAAGCATTAAGTACCTACTATGTGCCATGTATTATGCTGAGAGCTGGAGATACAAAGAAATGCAGAAAATAGTCCCTGCTGTCAAGGAGCTTATAGTCTATTGGGGGAGACAATTTGCAAGTATTTTCAAATAAGCTACAAAAAAAATTAAAAATAATCTCAGAAGTATGGTATTAAGATTATGGAGGACTAGGAAAAGCTTAAGATTTTAGCTGAGACTTCAGGGAAGCCAAGAGACAAAGAAGAGAAAGGAAAGAAAGTATAGGGGATAGCCATTGAAAATTCCCAGTTGGGAGAGGACTTTTTTTCTTCCAGAAACAGCAAGGAGGCCAGTGTCAATGGATTGAAGGCTATATGGGAGGAAATAAGGTGGAAGAAAACTTGGAAAGATAGGAAGGGGCCATGCCGAAAGGAACTCATTATGAAATAACACATTATCCTTATAGATAATTTTCATGTGTCCATATGGGTAGAAGATGTGTTCTTAACCAAAGACTAGAAACATTTGCAAATTATAAAATGTCATTTAATTACGTGAAAAATTTCTCAAGAGAATTATAAGCTATTAATATATGAAAGACTTTGTCAAGTCACTAATGATAAGAGAAATGCAAACCAAAACATCCCTGAAGTTTCACCTCTCACTTAGCAAATTTGCAAAGGTGACAAAAAATGGAAATAGTCAAAGTTGGAGAAGTTGTTGGAAGGTAGGCACACCTGGTACATCATAGGTGGAACTAAGCATAGTCATTTCAGAAATGATATGAATTTGTGTAAATATAATGACTAAAATGCCCACATACTCTGATCCAGAGATTCCACTATGAGGCATATGACCCAGGAAGTTGGATGACAAAAAGATGGGCCCTGTGTACGCCAAAATACTTATAGAAGCACTTTTTGTGGTCATAAAGAACTAGAAACAAAGTATGTTGCCCATCAATTGAGGAATGGCCAAACAATCTGGTACATGAATGTTATAATATTACTATGTCGTAGAAATGATAAATATGTATACAATGAGCACACATGGTCCCAAAGAAAAGATATGAGAAGATGCTTCCTCCCTCCCCCCCCCCCCACTCTTTTGCAGAGCTAAGTCCATAGAGGTCAAACATTACATCTATTTTCAGATTTTTTAATATACTAATCAGTTTGCTGATTTTTTTTTTCTTCTACTGTTTCTTTTCTTTTTTAAAATATTCTTTGTTATATAGAATGGCTCTGAGAGGCAGAGAGGGAAGGGATACAGGGAAATATAGGTGATATAAAATCAAGATAACAAATTCTGAAGGATAGGCATAGAAGCTAAACATCAGGAAAATTGTTAACAAAAAATTTATGTGTACATTATAACCAAGTTTCTTTTTTTTCAGGTGATGTAGAAGAAATTGACATTCAGCAAAAACCAGCTTTGAAAGTGTTCAAAAATATTACTGTAATACAGGAACCAGGCATGGTAGTATTAGAGGTAATCATAGTTTAAAAGATTCACCTTAAAATTAGGAAGAAAGTAGGCAATTCCAGAACTTAGGAAAAATTAAACATCTTTAACAATGTCAGCTTTTGGTCCCTGACTACTTTAAATCTAAGTGTCTGTAGTAATAACTATAATAGGAATTACTATTAAACACAATTTGTTTTGTTCACAAATAGTTATAGTATATTTATACTCACAATTTCAGTTCTGCTTTCATGCCACTTCATTCTGTCTCCAGTTATCTCAGTCTATGTTGAAATTCTCCAGTTCTAGAAAGGATTTCATACAGTTCTCCTGGTGTGGTGTTGTAGAATGAAACAGTGCCAGAACTCCAAAAAAAGATAGTAATCTTGGCTTTGATGTACATACTTCTTAGTAATGGAATTTCAACTTACTGCAACAGGAACTCAAATAGAAGGGAAGGTAACATTTATAAAGTTAGATCCTCTGCTTCCAATTTTCAAGATGCATTTACTTTTTATTCATTTGGAATTTTGTGTTGAAAGTAAACCCCAGAACTAAGGATCCTAGAATGATCATCTGGTGATTTCATTCACATTTTCTTGTGCATATACATGTCAGTTCTGATGAGACTGGCAGCCAGCCAGTGAAATTCTCTGAATTCTTCTTTGGTTAGTTAAGTAAAAGGAACATAATGAAAAATGTAGCCCTATGAGCAGTTCTTTTAACAAAATTGATTTCTAAAATGGTTGTGAACATTCTGTTGTCTAAATATATGGATGTCTTTGGAGAAGGGAACAAAAATTCAGTTACAGATAGACCAGACCATGAGAAATGGAAAGTCAGAATGGCATTTGGAAGAAGTGAAAGAAGTACTGTCCATAACATGGTGCTTTTGAATACTGGAACATAAAGCACCATAAAGTATAATATATATACATACATATATGTATATCTGTGTGTATATGTATATGTATATTCTGTGAGAACAGAAATTAATAGTAAAAGTATTAAATGAGAGTGAGTATGGGATTATAGATGGAAAGCTAGCCTCAGAGTCAGGACAACCTGGACCCATACTGTCTTTGTGACCCTGAGAAGTCACTTCACTTTCAGTGTCCTGGACAACTGATCTGTATGTCAGTTGCAGAAAAAGTTGCAGTCTGTACTGGAAGGAAGTATTCTGTCCCTGTACAAAATATAATCACAAGTCCGGTCAGTCCCAAAATGTATTCAACATTTTTGAAAATTAGAAGAATCCAAAGGACTGAGAATTACTACATGATACCCATATTCTTCCATAAAATAATCAATTCCCTTGTGAGGCTAGGGCAGAGGGTTGCAAACCAGTTGCATTATTATATGGATTAATCAGCTCAGGAAAAACATTAGAACCAAAGGTCCATAATATGTGTCATAGTAGTTTTGATCATAGACCTTCTTTGTTAATTCTACTATTTGTTTTGCAGTGGTTAGCAAATCCTTCCAATGATATGTATGCAGATACAGTAACAACAGTGATCCTGGAAGTTCAGTCAAACCCCAAAATACAGAAAGGTACAAATATAAATACATTTTTACAAAATTTTATCAAATTTTTTAGTTGTATCATGTATGAGAAATGTAATATATTATAATCTACCAGTATGTTAGACAACCAGTATTTATAACTCACAAGGCATAGTACAATAATATGATCATATATTTAGGGCTAGAAGTGTCTTTAGAGGTAGAAGTTGTGGTTCCTCACTTTGCAGATAAGGAAACCCATCATTTTGGGATGGAGGTAACATAATTCTCTAAGATGTGTGGTGATGTACAAAACTGAAAAGGCTTAAAGTATAATCTCATCAATAGATGGTCTGTTAGTGGGGCAGCGCCAAGATGGAATGGAAAAGGCATAGACTGGTCAGAGTTTTCTCAAATTCCCCTCCAAACAACTTAGTTTACTTAAGAGGGTGTGAGTATAAGTTGACTTTGATGTAATGATTTTAAAAATTAATTAAGGAGTGAATAAAAAGGATTGTACCAAGGGAAAGAGAGAGGCAGAATGGGATAAATTATATGACATGAAGAGGCATGAAAGACCTCTTACAGTAGAAAGAAAGAAGGATGGGTTGAGCATTGTTTGAACCTTGCTTACTGAATTTGACTCAAAGAGGGAATCATATATACACTCAGTTGGATATAGAAATCTATCTTACCCTAAAGGGAAGTAGGAAAGGAAAGGGGAAAGAAAAGTGAGGCTGGACTGATAGAAGACAGAAGTAGGAGGGGAAAGGGGAAAGAAAAGGGAGGTAGCACAGATCAGAGGAGGTGGTGGTCAGAAGCAAAACAATATTGAAGAGGGGCAGGGTAAAAGGGGAGAAAAAAGTATAAAAAGGGGGAAAATAAGATGAAGGGAAATACACAGTAACCATAACTGAATGGGATGAACTCTCCATAAAAACGAAAGGAAATAGCATAGCGGATTAAAAACCAGAATCCTACAATATATTGTTTACAGGAAACAGATTTGAATCCAAGGCACACACACATTATAGGTAAAAGTCTGGAGCAGAATATATTATGCTTCAACTGAGGTAAAAAAAAAAAAAAGCAAGTAAGCAGTCCTGATCTCAGACAAAGCAAAAGCAAAAATAGATGTAATTAAAAGACAAGGAAGGAAACTACATATTGCTAAAAGGTAACATAGACAATGAAGTAATATCAGTACTAAATATATATGTACCAAGTGTCATAACATCCAAGTAAATTAATTGAGTTACAAGAAGAAATAGACAGCAAAACTATACAATTGGGGGACCTCAGCCTCCCCTACTCAGAACTAGATAAATCTAATTCTTGAAGGTAAAGAGATGAATAGAATTTTAGAAATGTTTGATATGATAGATCTCTGGAGAAAATTGAATGGGGATAGAAAGGAATATACCTTTTTCTTAGTGGTACATGGCACGTACACAAAAATTGACTGTGTATTAGAGCATAAAAACCTCACAAACAAATGCAGAAAGACAGAAATATTAAATGCATTCTTTTCAGATCATGATGTAGTAAAAATTAACATGTAATAAAGGTCCATGGAATGACAGGTTAAAAACTAATTGGAAACTAAATAATGTAATCCTAAAGAATGAGTGGGTCAAACAACAAATCATAGAAACAATAATTTCGTCAAAGATAATGACAAAAATGAGACAAAATACCAAAATTTATGGGATACAAACAAGGTAGTACTTAGGGGAAACTTTATATCTCTAAATGCTTACAAGAATAAAATAGAGGAAGAGCAGATCAGTGCATTGGACATGCAATTTAAAAAGCTCGAGAAAGAACAAATTAAAAATCCCCTATTAAATAACAAATTAGAAATTCTGAAAATCAAAGGAGAGATTAATAAAATTGAAAGTAAGAATACTATTGAACTAATAAATGAAACTAATAGCCAGTTTTATGAAAAAAAATAGATAAAACTTTGGTTGATTTAAAAAAAAGAAAGAAAACCTAATTACCAGTATCCAAAATGAAAAGGGTGAATTCACTAACAATAAGAGGAAATTAAAGGAATAATAAAGAGGTATTTTGGTCAACTATATGCCAGCAAATCTGACAACCTAAGTGAAATGGATGAATAATTGCAAAAATATAAATTGCTCATTTTGACAGAAGAGGAAATAAGATTTTTAAATGACCCCATTTTAGAAAAATTGAGCAAGCTATCTATGAACTCCCTAAGAAAAAATCTCTGGGGCCAAATGGATTTACAGGTGAATTCTGCCAAATGAAAGCAGTTAATTCTAATACTGTATAAACTATTTGGGGGAAAAAAAGTGAAGAAGGAGTTTTATCAAATTCCTTTTATGACACAAATATGGTGCTGATACCTAAAGCAGGAAGAACCAAAATGGAGAAAGAAAATTACAAATCAGTTTCTCTAATGAATATTAATACAGAAGTTAAAAAAATATATCAGCAGAGATTACAGCAGAATATCATCAGGATAATATACTATGACCAGGTCAGATTTATATCAGTTACCAAAAAAATTTTTTTCAAATTAGTCTTATTCTTGTATTTATCTGGAAAAGGAACTAAATCTTATTTTTTGCATTTTCCCCCCAGGTGCAGTACCTAAGGTATCAAAAAAAATAGAAATGCATATTTACAGCAAGAGACTGGAGATTATGCTTCAGTAAGACATTTTCATCACTCAGTATTGTTGAAATTGAATGGTTGACGTAGTGGCATTTAGTAGACCTGGGGTCTAGTTCCACTTCTATCACCAACTAGTTTTGTGGGTTTGATAGGCCATGGTATAGGAGAAAGAGCCCTAGATTTGGAGTTAAAGGATCTGAGCTTTAATCATAGTTCTGCTGTTATCATTTACCTTTGTGACTTTGGGCAAATCACCTCTCTGAGCCTCAGTTTCCTCATCATGAAGGGGAGGGTAGGATGAATCTCTGCTGAAATCAATGTATTAATACCTGCCATAATCACAGCATTTTTATATTCAGTAAATGTTAAGTGCTTACTATGTGCCTGACAGTGATGGACACTGAGGATACAGACTCAAGAACTAATCAATCCCTGCCCTCCAAGGCAGTAACTTCTGCTGGGGGGGAGTGGGGGAACAACATACACAAATATGTAAATATTAAATATAAATGTCTCAAGGGAATGAGAAAAGCCCATGGTAAGGCCTTTTATAGGATGTGGCAAATGAGCTGAACCTTGAAGGGAGCTGAGAATTCAGTATTCTAGGCATAGAGCACAGCCAGAAGATGGAATGGCTGGAATGGGAACCAGCAGATGGGCTAATTTAGGTGGAGTGTATAGTATGTGAGAGGGGATAATGTGAAATTAATCTAGAAAGAGGTTGGAGCCAGATTCTACCTGGAGGACACTAAATGACAAACAGGATTTTATATTTATCCTAAAGGTAATACAGAGCCATTTAAGCTTCTTGAAGAGGATGTGACATGATATGTACTGTATTTAGGAATATCAATTTAGCAGCTTTGTGGAAGTTGGAACAGAGTATTTGGAAACAGGAAGATTAGTTAAAAGATGATATTAAAATAATCCAAATGGGAGTTGATAAGTGTCTGAACTAGGGTAGGAACCATGCAAATGCAGACAAAGCTATGGGTGTGAGAGATGTTATGAAGGTAGGATCTGCAGACTGTAACTTATTGGGGAGACTAGGGAGAAAAAGGGAACAGTTGAGGATGGGAATAGTGGTACTGTGGTTTTAACAAAAATGGGAAAGTTTGTCAAAGAGGTGGGTTTCAGAGGGAAGATATTGAATTCCATTTTAGACATGCTTATGGGATATCCAGGTGGATATGGACGATACAGTTGGTATTATAGGATTACGACTTATGAGAGAGGTGGGACTAAATATATAGATTTGAGAGTCATCTACAAGGAGATTTTTCCTTTTCTCATTTCTCATTGAACCAGTGGGTACTTGATGAGATCACTAAGACTGTAAAGGGAAGGCCATTTCAGGGCTTAGAGGTTTTCTGCACAGTTTCATAATTGCACATTTATAGAATAAAAGAATTCTAGAGTTGGAAGGCATTTCAGCAGACATCCAGTCCAATTTATATCTAAAAATGGACCACCACCACCACCACAACATACTTAAAAAGTGATATCTACTTCTGTTCCAGTGAGGGGTGGGAATACCAAGGAAGCACATTTCACTTTGGACAGCTTCAGTGAAGCCTAAATTTGCTTCTTCACTATTTTCACCCACTGGTCCTCGTTCTGCTTTCTGGGGTTAAGCAGAGTAAGTCCAGTTCCCTCAACATTATGACAGCTTTTCAGATATTATTTGAACACAGCTGTCATGACCCTCATGAGACCCTCTCCAAGCTGAATATCCCCCCCTACTTCCTTCAAGTGATATTCATATGATGGAGACTCAAGGTCTTTCACTACCCTGGTTGCCTTCCCATGGATGCTTGTCAGCTTGAAGGTGCTACTAAAATGTGGTACCCAGAATAGAACAAAATATTGCATGTGTGAAATGGAGAACAGGGGACAGCTGGAATGTCAGCTAACTTACTATTCCTGCAAGCTATGCCTCATGATATAGCTCAGGATATCATTAGTTTTTGGACTCTATGTCACAAAAGGGACTTGAGTTTGTTGTCCCCAAAATAATGTTCTTTTTTCTGAAAAAACTTTTGTCTAACCATACCTCTTTTTACTTCTGAAGTACATTTTGTAAACTCAGGTTTTACTTTTAAACTCCATATTATACCCTGTTATATATTTTCCTAGATTCAGCCCAATGTTCTAGCTTGTCAAGATGTTTTTAAAATACTGATTGTCACCTATTTTGTTAGCTATCCATTACAAGTTTGTGTTATCTGCAAATCTGATAAACATGCAATTTATGCTTTTACCTGATCATTAATAGAAATGTCCAACCATAGGACCAATATCCACCCAATTGCAAACCTCATTCTAAGGTGATATCAAAACAACTCCTTGCCTGTGGCCATTCAGTCAGTTCCTAATCCATATAAATATGCCATAATCTAACTTATATTTCCACCTTTTCCACAAGAGTAGTGTAAGGTATTTGAGTATGTAGTTTGCTAAAAATCCAAGTAAACTATATCTTTAGTATTCCTCGAATCCACTGTTTTGGTAACTGGGTCAAAAAATAGTTACTTGGGCTTGAAATGGCCTTGGTAAAGCCAACCTGACTCTTCTGAGTTCCTCTTCTAGGTGTTTCCCAACCATTTTTTTAGTACTTCATTCTGTGTCAGTTCTCCAGTCAAGGGTATTAGCCTTATTTTGCAGCCCATATTCTTTTCCCTTTTTTTGAAGAGACTTTTGTCCTGTAGTATCTCCCATTTGTGATCTCTCATATATCACTGACAGTGTTTGTCAGCAGTCACATTTGCTAGCTTTCAGTACCCAAGGCAGTAGTTTGTCTGAATCACGTGACTTGAATTCATCAGAGGCAGCTGGTTGCTTTCTTATCTCTTTTCTTATAGTGGGATATAAAGTCCTTATTAGCCATTTTTGTTCTGTCCTTTCTAGTCCAAACAATCATTTGGCATTTAAAGTTATTCTCATTATTAGTCAAAAACAGGCAGCATAAGATTTGAACAGCTGTCTTCTCTGTTTTCAGTTATAAATGTCCCATCCACTCTTAGCCAGGGATCTGACCCTTCTTTGATCCCCTTTTTGACTATACCATAGCTTCGGGCATACCTTTATTGTCCTTAACATTCCTCACCAGCTTCAACTCATTCTATCAGTAAGCATTTATTAAATATTTTCTAGATGTGTGGAACAGAGAATAAACAAACAAGCTCTACTCTCTAAGAGCTTGAGTTCTGAGAGGATACAGGTGGAAAGCAGACATTGTAAGCCTCTTGTGACTTAGCCCCTCCTACCTTTCCAGGCTTCTTACACTCCACTCCCCAGTTTGTACTTTTCTACCTAGTGACCCTGGCCTCCTGGCTGTTCTTTGAACAAGATGCTGTGGGCTTTTTCTCTGGCCTTCTCCCATGCCTGGAATGCTCTCCCTCCTCCACTTAACTCACTTCTCTGGCTTCCTTTATATTCCAACTAAAATCCTATCTTTTCCTGGAAGCTTTCCCCAACTTCTTTTAATTCTAGTGCTTCACTGTTAATCATTTCCTATTTATCCTGTATATAGCTTGCTTTGTATATGTTTGTTTTTATGTTTTCTCTGCCGTTAGATTGTAAGCTCCTTGAGGAGAGGGACTGTCTGTTGCCTCTTTTTGTATCCCAGTGCCTAGCACAGGGCCTAGTGCTTAGTTGGCTCTTAGTAAGTGTTTATTGATTGATTGGTTATGCTATAATACTTGATTATCAGACTTGTTGAGAGTGGAATCAATTTTAGATAAAATTACAGTCTCCAAGGGACATGTAGCATAATATTAAAGTTATACTAGACTTATTCTTTTTACTCTAGTAAGAGTAAGAGTTATGAGTAAGAGAGTGGAAGGAAGCTACTTATTCTAGAAGAAACATTTGTATTTGAATGCAGAGACTTCTAAATTCACAATAATGGGGCTCCAGGTAACTGAAAAATTTAATTGTGTTTTGTAAATTTTGTTTAGGGCAGTATATTTTCCTAGTGGCATTTAAAAAATATTTCTCTGCAAAATGGTTAGAATTTTTTTGTGCTTGAAATACTTTGTATACTTACCTATCAGATAGAAAATTCATTCATTGAAGGTCCTATGTTATAAAAACTGAGATCTGAGCTTTTCCAGCTTGAAATAATATTAGTGGCGGTGGTGGTGGTGGTGGTGGTGGTAGTAGTTGTAGTTGTAGTTGACATTTATGTCATGCTTACTATGTTCCAGTGCTTTTGAATTATTATTTTATTTGATCCTCACAACAGTTGGTGGTGGTGTTATTATCCCCATTTTATAGATGAGGAAACTGAGGCACTCAGAGTTTAAATTACTTGCCCAGGGTTGCATAGATGGTTTCTGAGGCTGGATTAAAGTTTTCCTGACTCCAGTACTCTAACCACTTAGCTGACCTGTATGAACTGGTGCCTTACTGACACATCAGCCTTCTCTGCTTAGATAGAACTAGAAATCACCTCCTTGTCAGGAATGGGAAGAGCACTTCAATGAGGGCATAAGATTATATCCACATATTAATATTTGTGTTTTTGTCATTTTAATATCAACTAATTAGCAAAAACACAAGTGATAACTTTAATTAACTTTGTGGCTATTATAACCAAACCATCTTAATAAAGCTAATAAGATCCATTAAGCTTAATTTAGAAGAGTTATTCCCAATTGATGGGGTAAATTTAAATATTTGCTTAAATTCTGCTTAGGAAATGTAGTCTAGCATCAATTTTGTACCTTTTTTTAGATTTTATGAGGTGTGGTTTTACAGCTTACCTATGATTCTTGCTTTTCTTATGGCTGATAATTTTTCAATTGTGATTTTAACATTTTTTGTTTGAAGGGACATATTTGGGGAAGATTGTGTAAGTGTTAAAGAAGGATCCATTCTAAGTGTCACAGTGGATGGAAAGACTGCCAATATATCCTTGGAAACACGAGTATGTATATTTGCTGAAAGCAGCCAATCTCCTGCAAGTGATATTCAGATAGTTTGTTAAGCACAAATAAGATCCTTTGGACATGTAGGTTCTCATGGTCTCTGCAAATTGAGAACAGATTTTAATCTATGCATATAAGAGCAGTTCTTATGATTTAATGTAGATTTGAGGGGAGGATATCCTTTGCTTTATCTGAGCAGTGAGATTTAAATTACTTTGCTAACAAAAAAAGTGTCATGTTATTCTTCAGAAACATCTACACAGATATTGATTTGAAATCAGATTTAGTATAAACAGGTGCTGATTGGATTATCACATCGATTTCTCACTAACATGATATATTATTATCCTTGTGAGAGTACAAACTAAAATAAATTCCTAGGGTGCCATTTGCATCAGAACTTTGAAAAAGTAGTAGTTCTCATGGGACTTTCAATTTCTTATTTAGCTTTTCCAAAATTGATCTCTTTTGACACATTCATTATTTCTTAGCAGGATTTTAATAAATCTCTTACTGAACCTCTCTATACAAAATGCCCAAAAGTTTACAACGAAGCTGAAGTCTCTCTGTTGATAATTGGTCTTAAAATTATCTTCACCCATACGGGAAATGTTTGCTACTTAAGCTGATATTGATTTTTCCTCTCCTATTAATTATAGACTCTAACGTAGATTGCTGTGTCCATTAAATTTCAGACAGTAGAATGTGAAGAAGGAAGTGAAGAGGATGAGTCCCTTCGTGAAATGGTAGAACTTGCTGCACAAAGACTCTTTGAGGCCCTCACACCAGTTCATTGAAAATTATATTTCCATGTACATAAAAATATTTGTAATCCTTGATTCTGTTTCCATTGCTTTAAAGAAATAAAATACTTTCATTTCCTTGGAGTAGCACACATACTTTCTCATAGGAAAATTTCATGTCTATTCTTTGAATATCACTAATACATTATACTTCAAGGTTTTGTGGTATCAATGCAAATTGCAACCTCTCTCTACCTTATGTAGTCATCCTTAGTTTGTTTTGCCAAAAACAGATTCCTCACTTTGTGGCCAACCTTTAGATGGTGCATTATTTTAGACAATTAAAAGTTCTTTTTCCAACCAAGTAGCTTCTACTAAAGTTATTAGAATCTGCCTTGATCCAAATGACTAAAAAGTTTATTTTACTGTGTGACCTCTCGAGGAAGGGAAACATATATGATATATGGGTTTTTTATATGAACATGCAAAACTTAATTTGTTCTAGTAGTTAACTGTAAATAATTGTTTATCTTGTTTCATTCCCTCCTCTCCTTGTTACTCTCCAAAGAGTCTTAATTTTGAACTTTAAAAAAATATATATTTTGATTACTATTTCAGTATAATTAGTTTCCTCTGTTGAGCTTTATATATTTATGTTTTAAAAAACATTATTTTGAGAAGGGGTCCATAGGCTTCACTAGACTATCAAAGGGATCCATGACACAAAAAATATTAAGAACCCTTGCTCTAGGCAAATCTGAGGCAACTAGATGGTACAATGAGCAAAACACTGGGCCTACAGTCAAGAAAACCTGAGTTCAATTTGTTTCAGACACAAGCTTTGTGACCTTGGGTAAGTCACTTAACCTAAATTTTCCTCAACTATAAAAATGGGGATAATAATAGCATCTGCCTGCCCAGGTTGTTTTGAGGATAAAATGAGAATAATTGTAAAGCAACTTAGCACAGTGCCTGGCATATAATGAGCGCTCTATGGATAAGTGCTATTAATAATAATGACTCTTACTTCATTTCGATGGTATGTAAGATGCTCTATTGAAATATCTCCAAGTGATGTTATAAAAAGTAATGTTTGTTTAGTTTACTGAAACAGGATAAAAGAGGAATAAAGTACAAATACTTTTGTGGAGTTTAATATAATTACCTTGATCCTTTACTGGTCAGTTTGTTTTGTAGCAATGATGTATATGTGACACAGGAAAAAAAAACATACAAAAAACGGGGGGAAAACTCAAGAAAAATAAAAACATTTGTTGGGGCCTTCGTATTTTTAAGGTGCTTTTGTATGTTAGGTAGCAAGCTGGTTTGTCTGTTGTGTTTTGGCTATTTTTAGCACAAAGTACTTGAGTGAAGGTGTGCAGTAGATACACCTTTTTGGGCTAAACAAGCAGACTCTAATGCAGGCCCTGTTTCTTCATTGGAAGCAGACAAATGTATCTGAATGGTTCGATTTCTAAATAACAATGTTCTATACATAAAAACCTGAGTTCATATCCAGCCTCCTAGCTGTGTGACCTTGGACAAGTCACTTAATCTCTGCATTAGTTTTTTCAACTAAAAAATGAGTATAATAGTGAAGAGGTATAGAGGGAGGAGTCCCATCTGGGTCGCCAAAATGAAGAGGTGTGGAAGAGAGGGGGGTGGATTTCTATGAAATCCTTTCAGGATTCTTTGTCTGAAATGAATTACTGGAATCAGCTATCTTTTGGCAGAGTTACAAAAGTTTATTGTTATGCTGACTTTGAAGCAGGCAGGGGGTGGGGGGGGCAGGTAAGGGGATCTGCAAGCTTACAGAGTTATAAAGGTCATTGTTCCCCTTTGCAGCGGGCAGGAGAAGGTTAAGGATAGCCTGCAAAGTGCAGGGGCTAGAGATGCAGCTTTTAAAGCCACAAAACTGTCAGTCATAGGTTAATTATGCTAACTAGGTGGGCAAGGGTGGAGTTTGGGAGGAGTTTAGGAGTGGTCAGTGCTTAAAAGGACATGCACTTTTTATATCAACTGCACAGGCTTATTGCCCATAATTCACTGGGACATCCCCCTGGAGGGGCCATGAGGAGGTGTGGTTTTTGCCTCGATTCGTCACTAGATTACTCTTGGTCAAGGCTGAATGAGATAGGTCCAATATGACTGTTGGCGGGATAGGCTTGATTTTTTTCAGGAGGTACCAAGTCTGGAAGCTAGACTGATTAGGGATTCAGGAGGTACCATATTGGGAGGGAGTTACCGCTCTGATAATGTTGTTCAAGGTTTTTGGGTGCCGCTGGCCACTTAGAACAAAGGAGGTCTCTAAACTAAGGGCTTATTGATTAAATGCTTGGGTGATGTACTCATGGGTAACTATCAAGGCAGAGTGCTAGCTCAGGGAAAAGACTTTTAGGCTGGGGCAGGAGAGAGGCAGAGTTAATGCCTTTATGGCTGGGGGAAAGTTCGACTTTTACAACTTAATTGCACAGGCTTGTTACAAACTGATGTTGCATACATAGGTACCCCAACACAAGTGAGATTTTACAAACTGAAGTTACATACAAAAGCATCCCGGACCCCATCAATAGCACTGACCTTCCAGGGTTGTTGTGAGGATCAAATGACACAATACTTGTAAAGCATTTAGCAAAGTTCCTCACACCTAGTAAATTCGTAAATTTTTAAAGTGTTTATTCTATTTTATATTCTGTATCAAGGTGCTTTTCTCTGACATCTGAAACCAAAGGCCTTGCTCAGGGTGGTCTATAGAACAGGATTTTGGAAGAGATGGACAAAGGCCTATAAAAATCCCCCTCAACAGAGTTCACCTCTCAAACAGACTTGGGAAATTTTGGTATGGTATTGTGAACAATGGATTTAGGAAGCCTGGGTTCAGGTCTCAACACCTCCACTTGGCAGCTTCATGACCAAGGTAATTTCATTTTTCTGTAAAGTACAAAGTTGGATTGCGATAACAGATATTTCAAGGCCCAAGACCTTTTATGAAGGTTATTTTGGGGTTCTCCTGACTGATTTTTAATGTGGTTTTAAAGAAGTAACAAAAAATCTGTAGAGGGAGAAGGACAGGGTGGAGAGTGAATGGGGGGGGGGGGCAGGATA
>CM053585.1:160912210-160951910 GCA_028646515.1 Pseudochirops corinnae
ATATATATATATATATATATATATATATATATATATATATATATATATATATATATATAATATATACATACATACACACATCTATCTATCTGGCTATCTATCTATCTATCTATCTATCTATCTGTCTATATATACACACTTCTCATTCACTCTGCAACTCAGCCACACTGGTCTTCTTGCTGGTCTTCATAAATGACACTCATTTCTCATCCCCATCCATACCTCTGCACAAGTAGTCTCCCGTACCTGGAATGTACTCCCTTCCTCCACCTTTGCCTCTTACAATCCTTAGTTTGCTTCAAAGCTGAAATCCAGTACAGTCTCTTACAGGAGGCCTGTCCTGATCTCTCCTACTGGTACTAATTTCCTCTCCCTCCTTCCCCCCACCGTTTATATTTTGTATATATCCTCTTATATTTATACTCATTGTATATGTTGTCTCCTCCTATAAAATGTAAACTGTGAAGCATGTATTCAGGCATAAAAACTTCACAAAAAATGTAGGAAAGCAGAACATTTAACACATTTACTAACAGTGTAATAAAATTATGTTCAATAAAGATCTGTTAAAGAAAGAATTTAAAAGGAATTGTAGACTTAGCCTAATTCAACAAATTATAGAAACAAAGAGAAATTTCATCAAAGAAAATATTTATAAACAGAAAGCAAAACAACCATTGAATTCATAAACAAAACTAGGATCTGTTTTTTCTAAAAACAAATAACCAATTTGCTAAGCTGATTTAAAAACATGAGACAAAAACCAAATTGTTAATATCAAAAAATTTAAAAAGAACTTACGATATCTGAAGAGAAAATAGAGGAAATTATCAGAAACTTTCCTAATTATGTGCTAATAAAACTGGTAACTTGGAAGAATGTTTGTAAAATATAAAATATCCACATTAACAAAAGAATCCATAAAAACTACTAAAATAACCCATTTATGAGGAAAAGAAATTGAACAAACCATAAGTGAACTCTCAAAATTAAAAAAAGTTTTGGACCAGATAGATTTTACAAGTGAATTCTATCATTTAAAGAACAATTAATTATTATGTAAATTGTTTTCAACAAGAAGAAAATAAAGTACCCTTCAAAAACTCTTTCTATAATATACATATGATCTTGATACCTGTTACAATAATTTCTAATAAAATATTAGCAAGTAAACTAAAACAACATATTAGAAAGATTGTACACTATGACTAGGAATGCCTGTTTTATACCAGGAATGCAGAGGTGGTTCAATATAAGGAAGATAATAAGCCATATCTGCACTATGATAAAAATTATATGATATTAATCTATGCTGAAAAGGCTTTTGACAAAATCTAATACTCATTTCTATTGAAAAGTAAAAAAAAATAGAAATAAGTGGCTCCTCAATATAGTAAATAGTATTTATCTAAATCCAAGAGCAAACATTATATGTAATAGAAAACCATTAGAGATCTTTATAACAAGATCAGGTGTAAAGCAAAGATGTCCATTATCACCCCTATTGTTTAACAGTGGTAGAAATTCTACCTTTAACAGTAAGACAAGAACAAGAAATAGAAAGACTAAACAAGGGCAAGGAGGGGAAAAAATAATCACTTTTTGCAGATGGCATGATTGTGTGTTTAGAGAATGTTAAGCGAGTTAACTAAAAATTAATGGAAATAATATAGATTAAGTACATAATATACAGAAGCAAATACAGTAGCATAATATTTTATTAAACCCAAAGAACTCACTTACTGGGGAAAGACTCACTGTTTGCCAAAAAACTGCTAGGAGAAAAGGACAACAGTCTGGATATTAGGTTTAGAACAAAACCTCACACCATACACTAAGATAAGCTCCAAATACTTGATCTTGATAGAACAGGTTACATCACATTTAAATCAGAAGCACCAGGAAGAAATTAGAAATTACCTTTTGAATCTATGAATAATGGAAGAGTTCACTGACCAAACAAGCAATAGAGAGGATCCCAGAAAATAAAAGATAGTTTTGATCATATAAAATTAAAATGTTTTTGCTTCAAATGAATCTAATGTAAAAATCAGAAAGGGAACAGGTAAATGGAAAAATATTTGCAATAAGTTTTTCTGATAAAGATAAGAGCCCTTTTCCATGACAAAAAAAATAGGCAGAATTCAGAGAAATCCAAATGATTAATAATCATATTAAAAATCCTCTAAATCACTAATAATTAGAGAAATGCAAATAAAAATAACTGAAGTTCTGCTTCACACTCTATTAGTCTGGTAAAGATGACAAAAGAATATGACAAATATTGAAGGGGTGGAGAGAAAACAGGTACAGAGGGTCTGCAGTGATGGATTAGGGACAAGGTAAGCTCTGATTGAAGGGGATGAGGAGGGGGGCAGGGGGCAATTTTTCTTTAAGATGTCACTGATAATTATTACAGGGGTAGGGAAAGTGAGTAGCAAATGGGGAGGGAAGCTTAGTCTCCAAAGTGTTACAGGAAGAGGTGAGCTAGGCTTTCATTTGTTCCTTCCTCTTGAGTCCAATTAAATGGGGATGAGGTCATTGGGACTGGGCCTAGGTTTGGCTAAGATCTTCCTAGTACAGGTGGCCTCTCCAGGGTGACTGGAATGGGCAGGGTAGTCCTATACCTCGCAGTGGCCACCAGCAGGGTTACAGGTATGGCCTGAGGTGACCTGTCAGGTGCAAGGGCCTTTCCTTCTCCAGCATGACTGGTGAAATGGACTAGAGGAGAGAGCCCTGAGTGACTTTTTTAGGCAATCACAGGTAGTAAATAGAGCTGAGATTCAAACCTAAGTGGTCTGACTCCAAGTGTTATTTCTGCTACCTTTTCCCCCTTTTACCCCCCACCCCCACTCCCAGAATAGAGGTAAGTGCTTGATACTGTGAAGAACTTTAGCCCATTTTCCCAAGGTCACATGGCTAGTGGTATGTGTGTGTGCGTGTGTGTGTGTGTGTGTGTGTGGCTGGATTTGAACTCAGGTCCTCCTGACTTCAGGGCAGCAGTTAACCTTTTCAGAATACTTTTTCCCTATCTTCGACTAGCACAGGACCAACCCTCTTAGATGGCGTTGACTGTCTGCGCATTACCATCATAGTATAGGTATTTAGGACAGGTCAGCTGGCAAGTTGGATACAAGGAGTCCCAGCTGACTTGGTGAAAATACTTTTATATTGAAAGAATTCACAGAACTGCAGAAAAGTTTAAGCTTAATTTATCTGACATTTCACACGTGAAATGAGTTACTCTTTTCTTTTTATTCCCCCTTTCTTAAACCATACAATATGCTACACAAAGACTGAAAACAACTCCTGTTCACAAAGAGCTTATATCCTAATGGGGGAGACAGAGACATACACAAATATATACAGTATAAACAGATATAAAGTTAATAATCACAAATACATACAAAGTAGTTTGGGAGGAGGGCACTAGCAGTTGAGAGGATGGTTTTGTGTTCATTTTGGAAGAGTGGTATATAGATCTTTTCAGTGACTGAGTAAATTAGACTTATCTACATAAAGATATGAATAGTTTGGCTTTGGTCAATAATATTTTAACATTTTCCTTGAACAGATGAGAATCCTGAGCAACACATTCCACTGGACGAGTATGCTGAGAATTTAAAGAATATGATACAGTATCTAAAGTCTGTAGATGTTCCTGAAAGTAGAATTATTCTTATAACACCACCTCCTCTTTGTGAATCAGCTTGGGAAAAGGAGTGTATTGCTAAAGGTAAAAAAAAAAAATATATATATATATATATATATATATATATATGGGTTGTTTTTTTTTTGACAAGCCTTAAGTTACATCATGGCTATGCTGAATGTTTGATAACATATGAATAAAATACACAAAACTGTTATGTAATTGTAAAGAGATACATGAGCATCACTTACTGTGATTTTTAGTCATCTGAAATTTTGCTGAATCACCCTTTCTCACATCTCTTTGTAGCAAGACAAAGGAATTCGTTTGCCCTTTAACATCAAGGTCCTCAGTCCCTATGCATTTGTTGACTCCAACTGCATTCTTCTGTTGACGTTTTGGTTGCCTGTTTTAATCCAATTTTGCCTAGAGAAAGGGATCCCTCTTCTTCACTATGGCCTTTGATACCTCACTTTGGTCATGGGACCACACTTTTTCCTAAAAAGCAAACAAAAAACTTACAAACCCTCCCTTCCCCCTTGCTCTCCATTGGCACAGGGGCAGGGACCACATCTTTGGAAGCTATCTGGTAGTAAAGGACGATATATTTGAAATCAGGTTTGCATGCTGGCTCTGCAGTTTATTACCTATGTGACAATGAATAAATCATTTAGCCTTTCTGGCCCTTAGTTTGCTAATGTATAAAATGAGGAGTCTAGTACGAGACATCTAAGGTCCCTTCCATCTCTAACATAAATGAGGAAACTAGCTCAGCAAGAATAAATGAACTGCCCAAGGATAACATAGCTAGGAAGAGCTTAAATCCAAGGTTTCTAACTCTTAAGATAAGAGTGCTCTTTTTTTTCTAAATAAATGTGTCTTTCAAAGGTGGAAATTAGTTATATTTGCCACTATAAAATGTAACATGGTGAGCAGATACCATCTCAGCTTATTACCACTACTTCCTCATTTCTAACAATCTGGTGGTCCAAAAACGTGTGTTCAGCAAAACATACAGACTATTTTAAATTATCTATGAGAGTACAGATCATGAAAAACCAAGTGGTTTAGTTTACTTTAAAATTTTCAACTTTCTCCTCCCCTTCCCTTTACATAGACACTTTATTAATAAGTATCAGAGTTCATGATGGCAGAGAAATGGCAGGAAGTTGCCAGAGCTCTCCCCAGTATCCCTAAAACAACTTTAAATTAAGCCCCAAAACAAATTCTAGAGTGACAGACCCCACAAAAACATGGGGTGAAACAATTTTCCAGCCATATATAACTTAGGACTGCAGGAAAGGTCTGTCTTACATGGGTAAAATGTATGTACCACAGCAACTGGTATCTGGGCAAGCCAGTGGGAGCCACCTAGCCCCAGCACACATCAACAACCAAGACCCAGTGGTCCAGGTTCAGTGGGCCAACTGTGAGGCCTCCAGCCCCAATGCAGTAGGGGAACTGCCAAGCCAGTGACTAGGCCCCTGACTCCAGGCACAAGGGACAGTGCCTCCTGTATCCTAGGAGCAGAGCTCAACCTTAAAAGTCAATGAAAATGAGCCAGAAAACAAAAACAAAAACCCAGCCCTGACCATAGAAACCTACCATGGCGACAGGGAAGATAAAAAGTAGCAGAGTTCAGGGATGCAGGTTTTACTACCTCTCTGTCCAGGAACATACTTCACATGCTAAAAACAGCAGCATGGTTACTGGATGAAAAATGGAGACAAAAAACCCCCCCAAATCCTAGAATCTGAGGAATCTTTTACGTACGTACCCAGAGTTCTTTTAGCCAAAATAGACATATCTGTAGTTTTCTATTGATTCATTAATATGAAATACAGATTTGGAAAAAATTTGTTGGGTCCATGTCTTGCAGAGCTCTGGCCTAGAACTCTCATGTTCCCCTTCCAGCCCTATTATATCAAATAGAGACCTCACTGATATCTCTCACATGGGCCTCTCTCTTCCTTAGTCACTGCCCCCCCACCTCACCCTTACTGCTGTCATGTACTCCTCAATACTAGTTCCCACCTTGCCTTTCAACACAGCAATCAACTAATTTGACACTTTTTGACTAAGGGGGAAAGCTATTGGACATCCTTAGGGTCTTCCCTTCTTATAATAATGACCTTCTGCAGAAAAGTAATCATTTCTTGATCTTTCTATTGTATTAACTTGTATAAAACAAAAAACATGTATAAAGCATTGTAGATGAGGTTAATATAAAATATCTGGCACCAGCTGAAAAATTCTATACACTATTTCAGTAAATGAAGGATTGGTAATTTCATCATTATGTGTGCCTTTTCTACCATCACAGAATGAAACACCTCTTTAACTTCTAAGATAGTCTTTAGAAGCAGCTAGGTGGTGCAGTGAATAAAGCACTGGCCCTGGAGTCAGGAGGACCTGAGTTCAAATCCAAACTCAGACACTTAACACAAAAAAACTAGCTGTGTAACCTTGGGCAAGTCACTTAACCCCAATTGCTTTGCCTTGTCCTCCCCCCCCCCCCAAAAAAAAAAAAGATAGTCTTCAGAAATTGTCCTGAAAAATTCATCACCATGTAGCCAGGATGCTGAGTCTTGAGCTTTGTTAACAGATGCAATCTGTCACTGAGCCCATTCTGAAAGTTTTTCTGGCTTGGCAGGTACCTGAGCAGGTGGCTGGCTTATATAGCCATTAATAAGCCAGGGATGTCTCTGTACTACTTAAGAGGTATAGCACAATGTGATTCTTCAGAAAAGTATATTCTAAGACTATTACAAAAATTTTGAAATATTAATTATCAAAGCCCGCATTCACAAACTGGGATCAGTGTCTAAGTATTGAGAGTTACCTCTTATGACTATGTGACTAAGAAAGTCAATCAGTAGGTATGCTCTGACTCCCATTTGAATTTCTGCAGAAAAATAGCACCTTCCAGGCCATATTAGTTAATCATATGCTAGTAAAGACTATTTTCTTAGACAAAAGTAAAGTTATTCTTGAACAGAGCTGTCATTTAATGGGTGGTTTGAATTTTGATATCTGCATTTTCCTATTTCAGGCAGCAAATTAAATCGAATGAATCTGGTTGTTGGTGAATATGCCAAAGCCTGTATGCAAGTGGGCCAAAACTGTGGGACAGATGTCCTTGACCTGTGGACACTAATGCAAAAGGATAACAAGGTAGGATAACTTGTTTATACTTAACCTGAATTGACATAAATTGAAATCATGTTCTCCACAATCTATTAAGAAACATTTGTGATATAGAAATGAAATAAAACAAGCATTTTCACTGGAAGATTTGGAATATTAAATTATTATCCTATAGAAAAGACAAGAGCTAGTTTCTTGAGGCAGCATACTTCAGTGGATAGAACTCTTGGTTTGGAGTCAAGAGCTAGGTTGAAGCTGGGTTGAATTTTGACTCTTCATTACTGACTGTCCCTTGCTCCTAATAAACTTTAAACTTTCTCCTCCCATAGCTTGATAGTGTGTATATGTGTGTGTGTGTGTGTGTATACACACATATATACTTTGACAGTATATACATAAATATACATATACATATACATATATATATATATATATATATATATATATATATATATATATATATATACATATTCTTCTATATAAGTACTATGAAGTATGTGTCTTCTTCAAGGAACTCCAACTGATCCCTGTCCATTGGGTAGTACACTGGTCACTCATCATTGGGTATAAGGCAGAGGACCGATTTGACTCACAACATGCCCTCAATTGCCTATGTCCCAACAATAGGCTGAGAGAGCAAAGAAGGATTAGCTAGATTTCCACCAGGCCCCAAAGAGTTACTTCAAGATAAATGTGGCCAGACAAGCTAATGACAGTGACTGTGGTGCTCTGATATTGTATACCTCTATTTTTCATATTTAAAAAGTTTCCCTTCATTTCTACGTAAGTGTGTAACTATGTGTATATACACATACATACATAAATAGGTACTTATATACTAATCATACTGATTATATTTATAAGTATACACTTGCACACATACACAGTAAATGTTATTTTAATGACTGCTGGGAGCCTTCCTCCATCTGGCTCTGATGTTTGTGCTGCAGCTGATTCTGGGCACAGGCTTCCTATATCTGGTGCTCATATTATGTGATGTTATCTTATGCTATACTATATACCATTCCATACTATGTTACGGTAGACTATACTATGTTATCTTATGTTCTACTATATATTGCAATGTTATTATGTTGCCAATGTGATACCTGCAGCAGCTGCTATGAATATGCAGGTGTATTTCCAGGTTTGAATCTCAAGATATAAAGGACTGTCTTCCTTGAAGATGAAACCAAAACATTTATTCAAACACCAGAAAGCCAAATCCATCATGGTAACAAAGAAGTCTATACATATTGTCAATGCAGAGGGCATGACATCCCCAAGCCTCCACAAACAAGTTTCCCCAGGCAAAAATCCTCCCTCTCTCCCTCACGCTAAGCTGCTCTGCCTGCTTCCTCTCTCCTAGCTGTCTCTTCCTACTTCATCCTTCCTGCAAGCTGCTCCCACCATAGGCATCACATAGGCTTATTAAGGGGCAAGGGAGATCTTCAAATTCCCTTAGCATTACAGTCATTCATACTATATACAATATATCCTATTTAATATACCGTAGCATAGTGTGGCACATTACCATACGACATTTAAGCCAGGGTGATGTAACATAATGCCAGCCTAATAAAGCATAGCATTTTATAACATAGTAAAGCACAGCATAACAGCAGTTTATCACTGAGAATAACATGTGATAGAATACAGTATGTGATACAGGAATAGTACAGCAGAATGAAGTATAGGACAGCCTTAAAGATCGTAACATATCTGGCACATCGCAGTCTAGGACAGGATGGGATACAGGAGTATGGTGTAACACAGGACGGTGCAGTTTGGTGACAGATGGTGTAGAGTAATGCAGGATACACGCAGTGCAGGTTAGTGTTGTGGGGCAGTGTCAGGGAAAGTGAGAGCCGTTCTCACCATTAGAACAGATGAGTATACAAATATATAGCAGCAAATGAACATAACAGTCTAGATAAATACAAAGATTCCAGTTACTGGGACAAAAATCTCACTATTCAGCAGAAAAGGAAAACTGGAAAGCAGTCTGGTAGAAACAAAGTAGAGACCAACAGCTCACACTGTATTCCAAAACAAGCTCCAAATGGGTATGACTTATATCAAGGGTAATATCATAAACTAATTAGAGGAACAAGGAGGAAATTATTTGTCAGATCTATGGACAGAACATGATAAAACAAGATGGGAGAGATGGGAACAAAAAAGGTAAAATGGACTGTTTTGATTACATAAATCTTCAAACCAATTCACTAAAATTAGAAGAGAAGCTGATAAATAAAAGTCTTTACAGTAGGCTTCTCTGTTTAGTTTTTTTAAGATCTATAAGGAATCGATTCAAATTTATAAGAACAAGCTCCATTCCCCAACTGATAAATGGTCAAATGATATGAATAAGGTTTTAAAGGAAGAAATTCAAGCCATATGAAAAACCACAAGAAAAAAAATACGTAAATAAAAAAAGTTCTAAATTATTGGTAATTTGAGAAATGTAAATTAAAACAACCCTGAGGTTCCACCTTACACTCAGATTGACAAAGTGAACAAAAACAGAAAATGAGAAATGCTGTGGGAAAACAGGCATACTAATGTGCAGCTCTTAGAGCTGTGAACTGCTTCAAGCATTCTAGAAGTCAATTAGGAACTACTCCCAAAGTTACTTAACTGTTGGTACTTTAACCCAATGATGCCTTCACTAGCTCTATGCCTTAAAGAAATTAAAGAAAGAAGAAAAAGATACATATGTACAAAAAATTTTATAGCAGCGAAGAAATGGAAACGGTATTTATCAGTTGGGAAACTGGTGAACAAGTTTTGATATGTTATGTAATGGAATGCTGTTGTGCTATAAGAAACAACTCATATGGTTTCAAAGAAACATGGGAAAACTTGTAATGAACTAATACAGAGTGAAGTGAATAGAACCAGGGGAACACTTCATACTGTAATAGCAATGTCATAAAGACAAATAGCTTCAAAAGACTCAGAAACCTCAAGCAACACAATGGCCAAGAACAATTCCAGGTATTCAAGATGCTACCCACCCGCTGAATAGGTGATGGACTCAGCAGAGCAGACTTTTTTTGGGGGGGGACATAGCTAGTAAGAGAATTTGTTTTGCTTAATTATAACGGGGGTTTCTTGTTTCTTAATGGGGAAGAGAGGGTACAGAGAGGTAAAAGGGAGAGAATACAGATCTGAAAATAAAATTTAAATAGAGTAGGGTAAAAAAGTAAATAAGTGATGATAACGACTAGTAAGGCTTCATCATACTGTCATGCCAGATCAAAAAGAATTAGTAAACTGGTGTGAGACAATATCGAAAATCTACATCTTTTGCTCTTCCTGTGGAAAGATGTGGGCTAGACATTAGTAGTTAGATGGATCTGGATCTTATTGAATGGCTGCATTTAGAGTGGTCAGCAGTGTTTGACCTTTGTAGTTTAACATTTTAATAGGGCAACACATTAAAGCAAGTTGTAGAGTGGGATAAGTACAGCAGCAGCAGCATGGTATGGAAATGGCCAGTGTTGGAAGCCTGGTTCTGGGCAAGATGAAGGCTTGACTATTAGAGCCTAGTGTCCCAGGGGAAGAGTTCAAGATTACACCGGAGAGGAGAGTGGGATGAAGCCTAGAATGTAAGCAACAGGGTGTGGAGACGGCTGCAAAATGGCATGAAGGGAAATGGCTCAGGGCAAGACGAAGTTAAAGTCCACTTACAAAATCTGCTATTTTAGTAAGAATGGGGAGATGGGGATGACAGCCAGAGTGGAGAAAATTTTAAATTTAACAGGGATAAATATGAAAAGAAGGGGGAAAAATTTTAAAAATCTATTTCACAAGTGTAAGAGGGAGGAAAGTATGTTTACATAGCAATATAAGTGAAAAATATTGGAGTTCTTTAGAGGTCTTCAAGCTCAACACGAATTAACAGAGTAGTAGAACAACCAATTAGCCAATGAGAAGGTATGCAGTAGAGAGGCAGTTTCCAGGGGTAGCAAAATGATACTCTGTACTCTACCTCATCTACAGTACCTTCTTGAGTTTGGGGTGCCACATTTTAGGAGGGATACTGATAGCCCACAGAACTTTCAGAAGAATGCAACCAGAATAGTGAAAGGGCACCAGTGACTGTCATATGAGCACTGTTTGAAGGTTGTGTGTTGCTATGTTTAGCCTGGAGGACAGTGGGAGGGCAATAGCTGTCTTCAAGCACTTTAAGAGATTTGAAAGATATTGTTCAGTAGGATATGGCAACTTACCGAAACCATACATTTTAATATTTATACTGGACACTGAAAATTGACAGTGGAGTGAGTCCAGAATTTAATGAGAAAAGAAGGGTTGGCTAGGAATTTTTATCCTTTGGGAATTACAAAGCTCTTTTAATGACCCCAAGTTTTTTCCTAAAACCAAGGGCCATCTTTTAAAACATTATTATTCCTGGGATGTTACATGGCTGAAATTCATAGAGGGCAGCTAGGTAGTCTTCAAAGAAATGAAATTGAAGACCACCCAAAGAGCAATGCAACACAACATAATTTGCCATGCAAATTAGGGTTTATAGAGTTCAAAATATACCATCTAGGGGTGGCTAGGTGGAGCAGTGAATAGAGCACCAGCTCTGGAGTCAGGAGGACCTGAGTTCAAATCCAACCTCAGACACTTAACACAAAAAACTAGCTGTGTAACCTTGGGCAAGTCACTTAACCCCAATTGCCCTACTTTCCTCCCTCCAAAAAGAAAAAAAAAAAAAGAAAATATACCATCTAAGAAATGTATGAGTAGGGGTGGCGAGGTGGTGCAGTGAATAGAGCATTGGCCCTGGAGTCAGAATGACCTGAATTCAAATCCAGCCTCAAACACTTAACATTTAACTAGCCCACTTAAACCCATTTGACCTGCCCTCCCCAAAAAACCCAGAAATGTATGAGTAAAAAAGACATTTACAGCAAGAGAGAGCTCAATAACTGATATAATCAGTGTGATCCAGTGGTATCCAGGCAATATAGAGAACAAAGTGTCCAGTACATTAGGTAGATTAGGTAGCAAACTTACTGGAAAATACAGAACCCACACTGATAAGGTCATAGGTCCAATGGAGTGCGATTGAGTGGTATTTGGGAAAAGGTGGGTGAGGAACAAAGAGGCTTACGTAGTTAGAAAAACTGGACACATTCTGCCCTGTCCCCACAGCTGCATGCTAGAACAAATAAATAACTAATGCTTTAAGTGTTTTCTATACAATGTAGTATAAGGGCCATGATAGGAACAGGTCCTTTCTTTCTAGAACAAAAAATATCTCTGACTGTCAGAATTAGAGTCTTTGTAGATCAGAGATCACTACTGTAAACAGTAGCTTTTAAAATGTTAGCAACAGCAAAATATTATATAGCTCAATTTCAGACAACTTGTTTTCCCCTTCTCTTCGTTATAGGACTTTTCTTCTTATTTATCAGACGGGCTGCATTTATCACCAAAAGGAAATGAATTTCTGTCATCACATCTTTGGCCTTTGCTAGAGAAGAAAGTAGCCTCATTGCCTTTCATCCTTCCTTACTGGCGGGATATAGGTGAATTGAAAGCTGATTATGGTCTTCTTGAACAAGTTCTTCTAGGGGATGGTGACCATTAATTAATTACATAAAATATGAGCATTAAAGTGCTAGTGACATTCTAGAACTCTAGTACTTGGTTATTATATTCCTGGACAAATTCATTACCATTACCATTTGCAGTTTCTTATGTAAATTAAAAGGTATAGGGAATTAGGAACACTATTTTGATGTTATTAAATATTTATTAACAATTTAAGGCAAGTAGTACCAGTTCCATAACTACAAATTCCATGCTGAGGATCTTGTTAATTCTATACATGGGGGAAAGGCAAAGACAATTTTGTTTTTAAAAAAGTCATAAAATTTTATAAAAAATGGTTATATTTTTCTGGAAGTCATATGGATCTCTCACACTTTCATACACACACACGCACCCCAGTGTTCAAATTCCAAAAGTATAACTAAAAATATAATATGATGAATAGTTAACAATAACAATACCATAAGGCACAAGTTTCAAGTATTAGTGTAACAAGAATCCATGTAACAAATATATTCTTCAAAAAACACATTTTGTCACAGGTTTGGTTAATTCCCATCAATTTTATAAATACAAGCTGAATCAAAATATCTTGGCTGGTAAGCACTTTCTCAGTACTTAGAAATGCTTTTAACTCCATAATTCTGTGTAAATCAAAATTAACTGTACATGATTTATCCTTCATGTAGCAACTGGTGATTTTTCAGGATCCTGGGACACTTCCAAAAGCAACAAGTAACGCAAGCTTCTATTTGCCAATCTATCAAAAAAACTTTACAGTGAAAACTGTGACAGGTCCAAAAGCTCAAAAAGGAAGAGTGCTATTTATCAGCTTGATAAGCTTACTGATCCACAACCACATTTTTAAGTTACTTTTGGTTACTTCTTCATATTCTGTATTTGTATTGCTTTTTGTGTCAGGATTCCTGCCCAATGGTATAGACTCCTTTAAATAAGTGACTTTTTAATGAAGTTCTTGACAACAGGAATTCACAAAGACTCACAGAATACAAAGATAACCAGCAGATGAGGTCTAAGCATCTGGAGACTCCAAAAATGGGGTGTTTTTAAAAAACATATCTATGTTCTTTCTCCTCCAACTGTGAATCTATCTTATCTCCTGCCCCACTTAAGGGCATATATACCACCAAGATTATTTCTAAGATTTTATGAACCCCCCCCCCATCTTCTCCTGGTAGCACCTGAGACTCACATTTAGATCACTTAAAATGAGATTTTGGTTCAGCTCAATCTTCATTTGAAAACAAACAAATGATGATTTTGTTTTCATGACAAACAATTTCTACATGTCTCCCAATACACAAAGGACCATATAATCCTTTTATTTTATTTAAAAAAAATTCTCACCTCTCTAATCAGTGCTGTTACGAATAAAAAGTTAAATTACAAAAAGCAAACATATACAGTCTGATTCAGCTAGATTTTCTGCTTTTTGCACCACAGGTTAAAGTACTTTTTAAAGATTCAAAAAAATTAAATCAAACCAAAAAGCTTCAAAACAAGCTTACCTCCTTGAAAGGAAAAAGGCCTAAGACAGGAGGATTATTTCAATAAAGGAAGGTCAAACACATGTCCAGCATCTGCTGTTAAGTCACTTCCTTATTTGTCCCATTTCCTAACTAGCCCCTTGAAATAATGTAATGATTTTAGATTAAGCCCATAAAAAATTATTTTGACCAGGCAAGTAAGAAAGCTGGAGACAAAACTCCTAAACTAGCACTCTGTTTCTTTGCTGTCCACACGACTTTGGCGTTGTAATTTAAAAGAGGATGCCTTTTCACTCCTTGTGACAGGATGGTCTGTAAGATCCTCAAAAGACTTTGCAGCTGAGCTGCTATTTGGGAAAGGATCCTTCTCAAAGGATCCTTCATCAAGGATTGAATCAGTGCTCGGGTCTTCCTGAATAGTGTCCATCCTTTGGTGGTCTAGTTTTGGAGCCACTGAGGGCATCACTGGAGCAGACTGGAGTGGCTGAAGTCTACCAGGTGGCTGAGGCACAGGAAATGGTTTGATGATGCGAACAGATGCCGAGTCCATGCTACTCAGCATTTCCACATTCTGAAAAGATAGGTTTAAAAAGGTTTTATTTTTAAAACTTTTCCTTACTCTCATTCAACCTAAGAAGAGTATAGATTCGTAAGAAAAATTTTCCTCTTTAAACTTCCATTCACCATTTTAACATGAGAGAAAAAAAAAGAACTCATGGTAGAATAAAGTCATTGTGGGGAATCCCTGTTGATTATCTTCTGGATGATCATATCCTGGCTTGTGCACTACGATGGATCTGAAGCTGCCTTTTGTCATTCAAGTCACAGGAAAATTCTCAGAATTATAGATTTCAAAGTGTAAGGGACCTAGTCCATTTAGTCAAACCCTCTTCATTTCACAGATAAGGCAACTGAGGCTCAGAGAGGTTAAGTGACTTGCCTAAGTATTATAAGACTGCATAATATCATATAAGTAGTTATAGTCCTCTGAATCCAAATCTGATACTTTTTCCACAGTACTATGCTTCTATATGATAGTGTCTGATGTCTTCACTTACATTTAAACAAGATTTAGTGGAATTTCAACAGGTAGAGATCGGGGAAGGGAAGGGGATGGAATGCATTTTCATCATGCAGCATTGTAAGCAAAGGCACAGAGATGCACAAACACTGATTCCAACATAAGTAGTAAGAGAGAAAGGTAAGAGGGCACCAAAGATATATTATCTGTCCATGTACATGGCATACTTACACTGGGGTGAAACAAAGACAAAGATTCATACTGTTTATCCAATTTCTTGTCCTAGAAAATAAATTTAAGCTAAGAAAAAATTTCTTCAAACAAAATTAAGCAATACATGTAAATCTTTCTGCCCACCCCCAAATTAGGCCGTTTCCAATACACTAAAAAGAAGGCTTAGGAGTATAAAACCACCAGCAGGTGAATGGCACTCCGGAGAAAGATTTAAATTATTTGCCATCAGCAAATATGAAGTATTTCAACAAAAAAACTTTTGTACCATTATCTTGGCAGGACCAAGGGTGACCACAGGTAAGATTTCATGGCAGTATTTAAATCCACCTTTTCACTCTCTAGACAAGAAAATGACAAAGGCCTCTAGAGACTCTATTGATGTCTTGTTCTCTAGTACAGCAACATGATAATTACGCAAGGCAGCATTGGAATGGAGAAATGAACAGGGAGATGTAGAAAAGAGAATTCAAGGCATTTCCTCAAGTGTTTTCTCAGTGGGATCAGTAAAATGTATTAAAAGCACAAGACAGTTCAAATGTAACAGCAAAGCTCGTTTATTTTATAGTGTATACACATTCCCAAAGAGTCCCCAAAATATAGCTATACCTGCAAACCCTTGCCCACTACCACTTCCTTCCCATTTCTGTCCCTACACATTCCTGCTTCTAGCTTCCCCCATAGCCTTTTAAATGAGCAGACAGCCCTGTGCTGAGTGAACCACAGAGAAGAACTGGGCTAGGATCAGTGCATATGCCCAAAGCAAGTCTTTCCAAAATACAAAGCTCATGTGGGCATCAGATACATAAAAAGCCTTTTCAGAACTATGCTGTATTTTTATGGAACTAAGAATCAGGATTCATGCTCTTACTGGTGGTTGGTTGGATTCTGCTTTGTGGAATCTGCCCCACTTAAAAAGTGATGATCATACTGAAAACTACTATATGAAGGGTAAACAAAAGAACTGCAGGAGTTTCAGGGTGGGCCCAAGTCAGGAGATCTGGGTCTCTCTAAAATGGAGAAAGTACTGCCTCCCTACCTGCTACCCCACAGAGAAGGCAATCTGAAAAGCATTTTGAGTTCCTCAAAGTTTTACTGCAACAGGCACAAGATGCACTTATTACTAGATTGACTTACTGCATCCAGAATTAGATAGATAAAAACTTGAAGAAGGTTGTTTTAAGTATCTCTGCTTATACTTAAGTGGCCTTTAAAATGTTTCTTTGGACCACCTTATCAGGGTGCCCTACTGCTTAAGGGCTGTATTTTAAAACTAAACAAAGATGTAAAATCATCTATTGTTAATACAATTTCTGCAAAATAAGAGTAGTCTAATTCAGTGGTTCTCAGCCTGTGGGTCGCAACCCCTTTGGGGTCGAACGACCCTTTTGCAGGGGTCACAGGTCTCGCCTAATATCACTGGAAAACATATTTCTGATGGTCTTAGGAAACTCCTCTATCCGTCCACATGCAGACATGCCCACATACGACTACTAAAGGACTGCGGCATTAGGAAGGTTGAGAACCACTGGTCTAAATGGATTCTTACTAAGATTTACTCTTAAAAGAAATCTATATTTTGATTAAAATAAGGTCAGAGTAATGAGAAGCAATGTCCCAGTAACATTCAAGGTTCACTGGGGAAAAGTTTGGCACAATATTTTGCCAAGATCAAATTCCACCCATATCCTTCATAAAGTGTAGTAGATAACTGTATTCAAAATTAAATTCATAATCATTTAAAGACTTGTGACTTACCACACAATGGACAAGAATGCTGAGGGGAATCCACAAAATCAAGGAAAAGACAAGGACTGAACCAACAATGTTGTCTGCTAAAAACTTCCCTGTGAATAATTTGAAAAACTGTAAATGTCCTATGTCAGTATTTGACAAATCTAAATCTTTTTTCCTTATCAATAGTACTATCAGACCTAAAATCCTCTGCTATAGAAATACTTCACTGAGAAGATACATGTGAAGAATGTGATGAATTGAAAAATCTCATTGCAAATAAGTACTTTTAAAGTTCTTTGAGGCACCTGTTGAAGACAGCATATGTAGCATTAAAGGGCTGGTGCTAATTCAGATTGTTACTGGTACCAACTGCTCAAGAAGCCAATCCTTATAGAATATGGACTGTGTTATTCAGCAGGGTTACAGGTTAATATAAAGTTGACTAAATGTCAACTAATGATAAGTGTCAATAAAGTGGCTCTTGATCAGATTACACATTGTCCTAGAACCAACAGGATTATATTATGTTTGTAGGGATATATTCTTTTAGAAAGGAAAACAATGTTTTAGCCCACGACCCATATAGAATGACAAAATTACTGCAGCTTTATTTGAAGTGATAAAACCGATTTGTGATAAACGTGCATAAAAGGCTTCCACTTCTTCAATATTGTGATTCTAGTTAGCAAGTCTGAAAAAAAAAAAACAACCCACTTTTTCTGAATTATTCTACATATATACAATGAATTCTTGATTGTCCACAAAAGGATATATCCAAAATATATCTTACTGTCAGGTTTTTAAAATGACACATCAAGTAGAATAGGTGAACAATTTTTTCTTACTATATTAGATTAAAAAAAATTTTTTTAAAGCACTTAACCCTCTCCCCCATAATTAGTCTTCCAAGAATAGTCTAAGTTCTCCAATGTTCTACATGAAAACAGAATCCAAGAAAGAACCTACCAAAAGTATTGATGCTCAGTTGATCAATGAAATCCCAAAATCGCTCTATCACATCCTGCACTCGTTTCTCACATTTACCCTTCAAAGGAAAATGTTAATATAAGTAATTGATGCATAAACACTGAAAAACAGAATCTCAAAGTCTCTTCAAAGGCCAGCACAGTGGATACCATGAGTGCTGCACCCGGAGTCAAGAAGACTTGAGGTCAAATGCAACTTCAGACACTAGCTGTGTGACTCTGAGGAAGTCACTTTTTGTCTGTTTACTCATCTGTAAAATGGGGATAATAACAGCACCTACTCCTCAGGGTTGTTCTGAAGATCAAATGAAATAGTAATTTTAAAGTTCACAATCTAACTTTATAGACCACCTAAATTTAGCACCACAGAAGGAGACAACTAACCAGAAATGTGTTCAACGACAATAATGATTCATGGACTTATAGACAGGATCAAGAGCTGGAAGGAATTTTGTAATGAAAGAAAAAGTATTGTTTGAGAAATTTAGCTGTTGCCCTAGAAAGAGTCATCCTGCTACTACGGTGGAAATACTTCCCAATCAATCTTCATGCATTTTAAAATTTGCTTCCATTTTATATATAAGTATGTAGATATGTACATTCATATGTGTGTGTGTGTGTGTATATATATATATATATATATATATATATATATATATATATATACACATACACACACATACACATATTTATATGAGAGAATATGTGTGTGTGTGTGTGTGTGTGTGTGTGTGTGTGTGTGTATTTGCATACAAAAGTATCTATGGAAAATGCAGGTTTTTTTCCTGGCTTAAGTGAACAGAATCTTGATTCCAGAGGACCAGTGATGAAGCACGCTACCCCATTCCTGACAACAAGGTGGTAGACTCTGTGGGCAGAATGAGACATACTTTGGCCATGAAAAATGCAGGAAATTTTTTTTACTCAACTATGCAGATATGCTATGAGGGTTTTGCTTTTCTTTTTCAATGGGAGCAAGAGAGGTGGCAGAGAGAAAATAGATTTTTGTTAAATGAAAAAAATTAGATCTATAAAAACAAAAACTAAGTTCATGGACACCACGCTAATGAAAAAGGAAAAAGAAAATGAGGCCACCAATCCACTTCTGCTTCACTTAAAATAAACCATTTTATGTTACGTTATATTATATAAAATATATAGTATATAGTACACATGACATATAATGAAACATACTATATAGCAAAGCATAGTCTAGTATGTACCATATATTATAGAGCAATATATGATAAAGCATAAGGTAGTATCATATACATAGTATGGTATGGCATAATAAAGTAGATCATAGCACAGTAGAGCAAAGTATATGGCATGTATTACGCCAGTATGGTAAATGACATTACTTTGTCATGTTGTTGTTCAGTCATTTTCAGTAGTGTCTGCTTCTTTGTGACCCCAATTGAGGTTTTCTTGGCAGAGATACTGGAGTGGTTTGCCATTTCCTTCTCCAGCTCATTTTATATATGAGGACACTAAGGCAAACAGGGTGAAGTGATTTGCCCAGGGTCACACAGCTAATAAGTGTCTAACTCCAGATTTGAATTCAGAAAGATGAATATTCCTGACTCCAGGCCCAGAAGTATCTTCACTGCATCACCTAGCTGCCATTACTTTGTCAGAATGAATGACATTATGACAGCTTAACATATCATTTCCCACACTATTGTTATATGTCACTTAATTTGCTATAACATCTAAAATATGACATACATGATGAATAACAGAAAATAGAAAACAAGATCTATCCTATGTTTTATAATACGTTATCGTGCCTGCAGAATGTCAATTAGCACACCAGTGCAGTACATGGCTTATTACCTAACCATAATAAATCAGATTACATTTTTAAGAAATGAATATTTTCAGCCTACTTGGGGCCACCAGATTGTTTAAGGACATGTGCAGGACATACATACTTACATTCATGTCACAAAATCCCACAGTACAGGGCTTTCCCTTCCTCAAAAATAAGAAGTTATTGTCAGCATCAAGGTATGGAACACATCGGCCAGATTCATCCCTACAGCACACTTTGCAAGAGTGGTCAGTTTCTAAAAGAGAAGACAGTATATGTCATCAATTGGAGCTTCCAAATAGTACCGATTTCTGCCTCCTTCCCTTCCTTTCCCTTACTAATCACACAACACTCTCAGAAAGGTGAGTTACTATGTCTTTAAAAAAACAAAGAGAAAGGAGAGGAATAGTTAATAGCCATTCCACCTCTCAGCTAATTAAGTTTCTCAAAGTCTCCTGCTCATCTCTTAAGAGACAAATGTTTAATATCTATAGTAGAATAATGCCTTTGTAAATTTAAAAAAAAAATGACTTTGTGACCCTTACAGCAAAAAAAAAAAAGGTCCATAGAAAAGTATCTCCTCATGTTCAGTACAAAAATTGCAATGAAACCAAAACTTCCTTTAGGATTCAATATGCCATTAAATATTTTCAAACTGTAAGTTTTCTTACAAGCATATCACATATTTTCTCAATACCTGTATATAACTAAAACTACTAATTTTGTCAATTTAAATCTTTGGCATCTCGGTTTAAAGTCACTCCAAAGTATTATTACTTTTTAAGCTACCAATGTAACGAAGGCTTTTGAAGACACAGGTAGACCAAGAGGGTAGGGCTCTGCATTCTCAGGTGTGGTTACTACCTGACAGGTGCCTTTTATATAGCACTTCCCCCCACTGTAGAGTTTTCCTCAACAACTCTATGAGGCGGGATTGCTGTGTGATAAAGGGCCAGCTACTTCACCTGAGTTGCTTCGCCTATAAAATGATGCTTGCGGTGCCTATCTCACAGGTCTGAGGATTAAATTCTAATTCTAGACACTATCCATGTAAAACACTTTGTAAACTTTAAATAAAGCACTATTACAGCTGTTATTACAGCAACTTCATTTTACTAATGGGCAAAGTGAGTTTCCCAAACATAAAGTGACTTGTGAAGATTCCCCAGGAAGGAGCAAAGCTGGAATTTATTCCCAAATCCCAGCTCTACAACAGGACTCATTCTACATGTGACATAACCCCTACCCTACTGGGGATGGCCTAACAGTAACCAAGAGGATAGGATAGTTCTTGTTCCTCAATTCCCTCCATTATGTTTACCCAAAATTTTGGAAGTTTTAAGATCATAGCCAGGACACTGAATTCCGATACAACACTGGAATATGTAAATGAAATCAGAAAGGAATTTACCCCTACAAACTGAAGCAGAGAACACTGAAAGTGAAAAACTTCAGCTAGGAAAAGCACATAATTCAGTATATAATACAAGTTACAGAAAGGCTGTTGTGCTATGAAGATTAATTCTTATATTTATAAAACACCAAGCTTCCTTTAAGTTCAGAGCTCTTTGAATACTTCACTTACACATTAGTAGCTCCAATGAGTATGAAAGGACTAATTATTTCCATTTTATAGAAGCAAATACTGAAGCTTAAACAGTTAAGAGTGACTAAATCACTATTAATTAGAGAAATGCAAATCAAAACAACTCTGAGGTACCACATCTCACTAGTCAGATTGGCTAAGATGACAAAATAGGAAAATGATAAATGCTGGAGAATATGTGGGAAAATTGGAACACTAATGCATTATTGGTAGAGTTGTGAACTAATCCAACCATCCTGGAGAGCAATCTGGAACTATGCCCAAAGGGCTATAAATAATGTAAATATCTGATATGCAGGATATATTCAAATTGAACATAACCCACAGGTTGAGAACCGCTGCCCTAGGCAATGAGTAGCAGATTTTATGCCAGGTTCTAGTATTTCAGATTCAATGTTCCTTCCACTAATACAAGCCACCTTTCAGAACAATTTATCAGATGAGCTATTTCTTAACCTCACCTGGCATGAAGGCTTGAAGTTAGAACTAGAAGATGTTCTGAATCCTAGCTAACACTTAATAGCCATGTAACCTTGGATATGTCGTTTCTCTGTGGCCTCATCTGTAAAATGACAGGACTGTATTAGCGGAGCTCTTGAGTCCCTTTTAGTTCTAAATCCTATGATGTTAAATCATATCCAAAGAACAAAGCAAGGAAGTTCTGGAGAACGCTGCTGAAATGCTATTTCATAATTAACAGGCTTGGGCTTTGGTGATCTTGACAATTTATATCCTTCGTTTCTCCTTCCTCACTGCCTCCAAAGAAAGGGTCTGTTGAGTCAGAAGGACTTTAATGGCATGAACAATCAGTTGTTTAGCTCACCATTACATGCACAAGACTGGAGATTCTTCTCCCTCTCACAGAAGGGGATACATTCTCCATCTTTACACTTTCCTAAATCCAAGCAAACAGTATCATCTGCAGCATTTCCAGGAGGTGGACATTCACTGCTGTTACCTAGAAACAATGGATCAGTGAACAGATTATAGTGGAATAAAATATTTCTTTCATCCTCCTACAAGTCCATCCTACAAGTACATGATCTCCAGGTACATGATGTATTTTCTCTCATGAGAAGTGAAATCCTACAAAAGGCATGATTTGGCTTATCAAATGCTCCAATACTTACTTGATTTCCTCATTTGTATAAAAATAAAGATATCTGCACTTCCTCTACCTTATTGGGGGGGAAAGTACTTTGGAAACCTTGAAGTGCTACAAAAATGGAAGCTGTTATTATTCCGAAAAGCTGATCCATGAATTGTGCAGAACAGCAGCATAGAAAAGTGAGCTGCTCATAATTCATCACGATCCACCACACAAACAGTAGTTAACTATTTAAGAAGAGATCACTTGTGCTATTCCTAGGGTTTGGTTGTGCCACATTTTCAATATAACAGTAAAACCAGTCAGGAATATTTTCTGACAATGCTCTGTGGAAAGATATCAGACTTTAATGAACTGGACCCTGTTTCAAAGAAGACACTCTGAGGTTCATTTTAAAAGTCTGAATGCTCATGGTGATTTCTCCTCCTTTATGAACTATGTGCTCCATTCATTTGGCATTTTACAACACAAAGCTGCAAATACTATCTTTTTTCCATAAGTGATCTGTCTCCTCTACTAGACGTATATAATGCTTCTTGAGGGCTGAAGCTCTGTCATGTCTGTTTTGTATCCCCAGTGCCTAAGCACAGGGCCTTAGATATGGCACGTATGAGGTATAAGTTTGTTGTCCTTAATAATGAAAAACAATGAAATAAAATCAAATGAGGCCAAGACCATAGAATCAGGCAGATACAAGGGGATTCAAACAACTGAGAATGAAGAAGATGACAAAAATCACTTTAGGCTGTGCTATACTGCCTAGAGTGACAACAATAAAAACTCATACCCCACTTTTGTCAAGTATTCTTGGCAAAACCCTTGACTCAAAGCAGCCCTGCACATGGTAGATGGGGAAATGTTATTTCATAGACATGTAACAGGGACTCCAGGGACTCTAAGAGGGTCAGCAGCTGAACTAACATTGCACAGAAGGAAAGTGGTAGAGACAGAACTAGAACCCAAGTTTCCTAACTCCAAATCAAATGCTTTTTTCACAATGCCATTTGGCTTTCTTACATACAAGATGGAAATTAAAGTGCCTGAATTAATCAAATTCAATTGTTAAAGATGTTTGGTTTAGGACATAATGTTTTTCATCTACAGATTCCCTTTTAAAGAGGAAGTCCCTCATCATTAAGGATTCCTAGAACAGAGTGACATCTCTCAAAGTCATAATCATGAACCTCTTCCAGCTCATATGAAAAAGAATGAACTCCTCAGCTCACATCTGTGAGTACTGTCAGTACTTAGCACAGTACTGGCATGTAGTCGGTGCTTAATGTTTTACTGACTGACTAATATAAACCTTTTTCAAAAATTATTTTCATTAACAAAAGAAAAAAATCCATAATCATATAAAATTATGAATCCTAACCAACCTCAAAAGCTATTCACAATTTACCAAAAGTGGATAACCAAAGGGTAATGGCTGAACAAGCTGTGGTATATGAATATAATGGAATACTATTGTGCTATAAGAAATGATGAACAGACAAACTTCAGAAAATCCTGGACTTAAATGAACCAATGTGAATGAAGTGAGCAGAACCAGGAGAACATTATACACACTGTGCAATGACTAACTTTGATAGACTTCTCTCTGCTTAGCAATGCAAGGATCTAAAACAACTCCAAATGATTCATGATGGAAAATGCTGTTGACATCCAGAAAAAGAACTAGGGAGTCTAAATGCAGATCAAAGCAGACTATTTGCTCTCTCTCTTTTGTTTCTTCTTTCTTATGGTTTCTCCTATTGGTTCTAGTTCTTTTTTATAACATGACTAATGGTAAAATATGTTTAATGTGAAAATATATGTAGAGTCTGTATCAGACTGCATGCAGTCTTGAGGTGGGGAGAGGGGAAGGATGGAGAGAAAATTTGGAACTCAAAATCTTATGGAAATGAATGGTAAAAACTAAAAATAAATAAATTTTTTTAAAAAGTTGAAAAGCTGGCCAAATAACAATTCCCTCCTCCTTCCAAAGTGTACTCTCTGAATTTGGTGGAAACATTGATGCATGGATTAGACAACTGAAGACAGGGTACAAATGTGCTATGGCTGCAAGGGCCCAAGGATAAGGAATTCTATTTTACTCTAAATGAGGCAGGCATAGAATTATACAGTCCAAAAACAGAATTTTCGTATTTGTTGTTTTGCTGTAAAGCTGAATTATATATGTGAAGTTCATTAAAGTACTAAGGACAAAGAGTTGTTGCATGCATTTGTACCCATGAATTCTTTTACAAAACTGGATGGGGGAGGGACAGAGAGACTATATGATTTGCAAAGTAAACTGTCTTTTATAACAAAGTGACACTAAGTGGCTTTTTCAAAAGATTAAAAAGGCCCATACAGTTAGAAAACTATCTTAGAAGTAGTTCTGTAATCCTTGCTAGAATACTGACACAGTGTATATAAACCATTTTTTAAGTGACAAATGAGCAACTGACCTAAGAAGTCTTGGCACACATTGTTTGGTAATCAAACAGAAAGAAAACCATTGTGATGAAATACCTGTACAGTAGGATACGCCTTTGCAGGTAGCATTAATGGCCTCTTGGCACTTCTTCTCAGCTGTCTCAAACTGACAATTTTTACAGCAAGGACTGTTTCTATCACTGGGAGAAGAGGATTCAATGAGAAAGTTAAAACATGAATAACAGTACATCTTCAATATTAAAATCATTTTTTTATTACCTGAACCTTCTGCAACCAAGGTGCTCTATCCTTTACAGAACATTTCCCCAAATCCCTACACTACATGCACAATCATTTTTGCAATGTTTCAGTTCATCTACTGTCTAGAGATCTGGCCTAACTGTGGCTACATCACTCTCTACACTTCTCTGCCAATGAAGAATGGAGCAGAAAGGCAGTGTGATAGCTATAAAGTAGATAGCTTAATGTAGGCTCAAGTACCCCTCCACATCTTGGCAGTGTGACCCTATAAAAGTCACTTGTGACTTTATTTGTGCCCAGGCAAATCTTTAAGAATATAAGTTGCAGAGAAAGTACTAACCTGGATCAATAATAAGAATTTCCTCACTGAGAGTCTCCTATATGAAATCATACATCCATTTGAAAAATATGCATCAGCATCAGACATCATATAACAGTAAAAACATATGGAACATATAACATATCTTTCCACATAGTTCAGCATTCTTAATTTTTACTAGCTTAATAAACTGATTAAAAGACCAAATCTTATGAAATTCATTTGTAGATGCTAATTATCTAATATATAAGGCTGCTAATTTTTCATCACAATGGTTTATTTAGATGGCTTTACATATGGTTAGCCATGAATTCATTCATTTATAGTGAGCTAGAGAATTTGTAATCAAACTATATGGTTTAACAATGCTCACCTACACTGAACTCCTTTTTTCAAAGTACAGTTTGTATTGCAACAGGTGTCATTGTTGAGATACATAATGCCAGGATCACATTCTTCTCCTTCATCCACCCTGGAATTCCCACACACATTGTTGTTGCGTTCTTGAAAACATTCTCGAGCCTTACTTTCGATAGTCTTGAAGATGGATTGTTTACTGCAGTTTGAAAACATCTTAAAAAACACAAAAAAAAAATGCCATAGGCCAAAATCACATCATAAAAGTTCATTCCCATCTTAAAATATATCTTCTTTTACTCATGACAAGAAATAGGCGTTACTGTGAACTTGTAATCAGATCCTGTCCCAGAATTACCAAGAAGCTACTAAAGTTACTTCTAAGTGCCATCTGTTTGGAATCCCAAACCCTTCCTTGCCCCCAGTGAAGATGCTGAAAGATTAGGTAAGTGCTTTTTTAAGAGCTTCTGAGGAAGGCAAACTATCATTATGAAAAGTAAATATGTCTTGCCCCTGCTGGCAAACTACCAAGGGGAGGAAGTACATAGTTCAGATATAGGTGGAACTAGATCAGGGCATCTAAACCTGGGATTCATGAACTTGGATTTATGTATTTATACATATACACACATATATTGCATTATATATCATATGTGTATATACATATTTATAACATATTAATATATTTTTATATTTCAATATAATTGGTTCCTTTTATAATCCTATGTATTTTTATTTTATATATCTAAAAACATTATTCTGAGGAAGGGTCCATAGGCTTTACCAGAATACCTAAGGGTTCCATAACACAAAAAAAACCCTGGACTAGATGGACTGTGATTCTGTGATACTATGTAGACAGGACTATGAGTCTATGCCCTCAGGATCAGTAGAAAGGCCTTTATCACCATATAATCAAGAACTCTAGAAATCACCTAAAATTAAAGAGTTAGATTACAGTTGAGGAAACTAAAACCTAGAGAAATGAAGTGACTTAGTGAAAATCACAGATAGTGGGTAAAAATGCTGCAATATGAAACCTGGGTCTCTGACTCCATATCTGACACTAGTATATTATATGAAAAACATCACCACCTGAAAAAGTCCTTGCAATGTGCTATTGCAGTTGATTACTGGCAACAAGCAACACAACATTAACCAAAGTTACTCCATGAGGCTGCCATTTTTCTACCTTATTTCTTTTCTTTTCATCATTTCCATTATAGCATCAAAACATTACATGTTGAAACATTAAAGTGCTTTAGTTTGTCAAAGTAAAGGCATTACAAGCTGCATATCTAAAAACTAATCACAAAGTACTGAATTCTTCAGTAGCTGAACAAGATATGAACTTCCTCATTTTGCTACGGAAAACCAGCCAGAATATTTTTTTTCTTTTCTTCACCTTCTTCCTTCCTTTGAAACTTTTATGTTTGTCAATTAAAAAGCATTCATTTTTTTCTTCTTTCTTCCCTCCTGCTTCCCAATGAATAAGAAGAAAAACAAAACTCTTTCAACACATATGCACAGTCTGGCAAAACAAAATGTCACACCGCCTAATAGTTAAAAAAAAAAAGTCTCATTCTACACCCTAAGTAACCACCTCTCTGTCAGGAAGTAGATAGAATGCTTCATTGTTGGATCTATGGAACTATGGTTGGTCAGTGGGTTGATCATAATTCTTAAATCTTTACTTCAGCTCAAACATCACAGATTTTGCTTAGGTCCTTTATTTTAGCTGCGTGAATCTTGACTTTCCATGTTTATAGCACACCATCATACTGTTGGATTCTGCTTTCTAATCCATTCTGAGATCCTCTTCTCTTTTATGGGTAAGTTTATACTTTTCACATTCATAGTTATGAAGGCAAAGTGTATATTTTCCTCCATCCTGTTCTCCTAAGCTATTCCTTCCCTGCTTCTGTTTCCCTCTCTTCTCTTTCCCTCACTGAAAACCCAATTCACAGTTTCTTATCCTTTCTTTTCTTATAAACCTCTTTTTTTCACATTTGTAAAAAAAGGTATTATTTTATTTAATTAGTTTTCATATTCTAGAGCCTTGAGGGATAGAGCATCACTCAGATCCTGTGTCCAATGGCCTTGGCAGGAAGATTGCTTCTGAACTTGGCTTGAACCATCCCACTATTTCCATGAGCCTAAGTAACTTTCCCCCAGATAACTCTTGTTCTGTTTGGTTTCCCACCAGGAGTCACTGTGTTGTTTTTGGCTTTGTATACATAAGCACATCTCTTTCCCAAATAGAATTCAGTTTGTGCACAGACACTTTCAATTTTCAGAAGAACTGTTCCCTCTGGTTTCGTAGGCCTCACTTGTAGCCAGCAAAAATGGCTTTGGACCACAGTCTTCCAGATATTTTGCTGTTCTAGAAATCATGCTTCCAGCAGGCTTCCCCAGTTCCAAGATGGAGGAAAAAGCTTAAACCTCTCTTTGACAAGTCACCTTCCTTAAGAGTTTTTCATAGAAGTAATCCCTTAATCTACCCTTCCCTCTTATTTTACTCTCCCATCTCCTCTTTTCCTCCATTTTCTCTGTTGAGTGAAATATAATTCTGTACCCAACTGCATGTATGAATTGTCTCCTCCTCTACTTTTTTTTTTGGAGAGTGGGAAGGCAAGGTAATTGGGGTTAAGTGACTTGCCCACAGTCACATACCCAGTAAGTGTGTCAAGTGTCTGAGGCCAGATTTGACCTCAGGTCCTCCTAACTCCAGGGCCTGTGCTCTATTCACTGTGCCACCGAGCTGCCCCTTCTCTCCTCCTATACCAGTTCAGATAAGAAAGTGAGATTCAAGATCCACTGCCTACCTCCCCATTCTGGTCCCTGTTTATATAGTCTTTTATGAGAGTACCCCTGATTATGTGAGAATTTTCTCCACCTTTCCTCACTTTTTCTTCTTAGTCTATTCTTTTTCTCCTCTTTCCATTCTTCTTGTGAGATCATCAAAACCTAATAAAACCACTCCTCTGTCTTAGACTCTGTCTTATTAGATTCCCTTTATGACACCTGATAGGGTTTTGAGAGGATAAAGTATCACCTCCCAATATTAAAATGTACAGTTTTTCTTTTCTTTTTTTAATCTCTTAGGATTGCTTGCTCATATTTACCTTTTTTGCTTCTCTTGACTTCTCTGGGTAAAATTGCTGCCACCTGGCACCTGTTCCTTTATCCTACACAAGGTCAGGTTGCTACACTGGACTGGGACTTATTTTTTTATTTTTTTGCTTTTTGGAAGAGGGAAGGTAGGGCAATTGGGGTTAAGTGACTTGCCCAAGGTCACACAGCTAGTTTTGTGTTAAGTGTCTGAGGCCACATTTGAACTCAGGTCCTCCTGACTCCAGGGCTGGTGCTCTATTCACTGTGCCACCTAGCCACCCCTGGGACTTCTTTTTGCTCTGATACATAGTCTCAGCCCTTTTTTAGTCCACGTACTTACATACTGTGCACAGCTGTTCCTAACTAGACCTTGTCCTCAGTGTACATATACATTGTCTCTTTATGCCAAATTAGGCTAGAAAATTGACTCACTACAAATCTTCTTTGATTTCCCAGCCAGGACTCAATCTGACCTGTTTGCTGAAGGAGTATGAGTAAGACTTTGGGTATACTTCTTGATACCTGGCCATCTTGGTTTTTCCCAATCAGCTTTGCTAACACTGTCCTAAGATTCTACCCAAGGTTTTCCAAACTCAGAGAGAAGACTGGTAGACTTGAAGAATACATGCTATTTGAAGTATGACTCCTTTTAATGCTGGGACATTGCCAAGAATCTAGGGGAAATGTTAACTGAATTCTGACTTTCAAAAGAGAAGGTAATAGGATTTCAGAAACCTTATTGAAGCATAAGTCACTCCAGGCTGCAGAGTTGGCATCATCTTAACTCTGAATGCTGAAGAAATTAGGAAAAAGGGAAGATTTTGCTTTCCATGGATACTACAAAATGCTGATCATACATTGGAAACTGAGGAGATGCCCATCAACTGTGAAATGGCTGAACAAGTTGTGGTATATGATTGTAATGAAACATTACTATGCTATAAGAAATGAAAAGCAAGATGATTTCAAGAAAAACCTAGAAAGATTTATATGAATTCATACAAAGTGAGGTGAACAGAACCTAGAGAACAATGTATACAGTAACAGCAATACTATACCATGAAGAATTGTGAATGACTTGGCTATTCTGAGCAATATAATGATCCAAGAAAATCCCAAAGGTCTCATGATAAAAAATACTTTCTACCTCCAAAGAAAGTTCGAACTGATAGTCTGAATACAGACTGAAGCATACTATTTTTCACTTTCATCCTTTCTTTTTTTTTGTTCAAGTCTCCTTGCACAAAATGACTAATATGGAAATGTTTTACATGACTGCATATGCATAACCTATATCAAATTACTTACTATCTCAGGGAGGAGAGGATGGATAGAGGGATAGCATTTGGACCTCAAAACTTAAAAAAAAAAGAAAAGAATGTTAAAAATTGTTTTTCCATGTAATTTGGAAGAAAATAAAAATTTCTAAAAATATATTGATCATATTATTAGAGAACTTCCAGGAAAAAATTGGAGCTCACAACTCCAATCTTAACTGTCTTACAGAAATGTTGTCCTTACATTTAAAACAATCTTTCAACTTATTTATAGGAAAGAGAAAGAAGACAGAGACATACAGAGAGAGAGAGAGAGAGAGAGAGAGAGAGAGAGAGAGAGAGAGAGAGAGAGAGAATTGATAGTCCCTCTGTACTCTGCCTGGTTAGACCATGTCATATAGCCCATCTCACAAGGTATTAGTAAAGCCTTTGAGGTTTCAGAGTTAGAAGGAATATAAAAGCAGCATTTAGAACTAGAAAGAATCTTCCTACACAGGCCCCAGAGGCTATTTAATTGAATCATTTCATTTGGCACAAAAGGAAACTGAGGCCCAGAGAAGTTAAATGACTTGTCCAAGGTTACAGAGATAGTAAATGATATGATATGAACAAAGATTCTCTAACTACAAATTAAACAATACCAAGCAACCATTATTGTGATCTTAACAGCAAGCCAGTAGAGGAGACGATACAGGCATTATACACCATTTTCAAAAATTAGAAAACTGTGGCTCAGATAGGTTTACCAACTTTTCAATCTAGTATTCTTTCCCTCTCTGTATCTTTCAAAGTCATGGGACTCAGTCATCTAATACGATTCTTCCCCCTACTCCTCATTCCCAGGCGGCTAGGTGGCCTAGTGAATAGAGCACTGGCCCTGGAGTCAGGAGGACCTGGGTTCAAATCCGGTCTCAGACAGTTAACACTGACTAGCTGTGTGACCTTGGGCAAGTCACTTAAACCCCCAATGCCCTACTTTCTCCCTCCAAAAAGCAAAACAAAACAAAAAAAAAAAAAGAATTCCCACTACAAACTATCTAACTCCTCTCCTTGATGTAGGATTCACCTTACTATATTTTGTAAACTACAACTATACCTTGTATAAACATTTAAGGCCATGAAGTACTTGTTCAGTATTGCCTCCTGTAAATTTCCAATCATCTCTACCACTATTCTTTTTCCTATCTGCTATAGCTAATCTTTCTGGTGTCTAGTTCAATGGATAAACTTATTAGGCAGTTTTCTCTCTTCCTTTATTTGTTGTTCAGTCATTTCAGTCGTGTCTGACTCTCCATGATCCCATTTGGGGTTTTCTTGGCAAAGATACTGGTTTGCCATTTCTTTCTCCATCTCATTTTACAGCTCAGGAAACTAAGGCAAACAGGGTTAAGTGACCTGTCCAAGGTCAGTACGTATACGTAGTAGCCAGTAAGTGTCTGAGGTTGGATTTGAATTCATGATTCCAAGCCCACTGTATCATCTAGCTGCCCCTCTTCCCCTACCCTTACAATTTAAAAGATCCTTTCAGTAGATTTTCAAGAATATAGGCAAATACATTTCAGGGGCATTTCATCCTTGACCAAGAATTTGTCATTTCTATAATTTAAGGCATGATACAGAAATCATGGGTCATTCAAATCTGTTTCAACATTGTCTCTGGAATTTTTCAACAGAAAGGAACATGACAGGTGCTTTGTATGAGGTACAGTGAACAGCAATCAAGAGCTTTATGGACAGCTGTTTATTAAAATTTATACATTTTGAATTTTTAAATAAAAAGACATATTTGGGGTGAATATATGAATCAAAGAATTCCAGAGGGCAGGGCCCTCAGAGGCTAGCTAGTACAAAACTTGTAAGAATCTTTTCTACACTCCACAAAACAACTGGTTATTCAGTCTTTTACAAGAACTCCTTAAATGCTAAGCTAAGAAGTCTATAGTTTATTCTAGAGGCAACAGAAGTCCACTGAAGATTTCTAAAAAGGGCAATGACATTAATAAAATTATTTTGTACTGGGAAAGGATTAAAGACCACTTCTACAACTGTTTTTCTATAGAGCTTAAGTATAAAAACAGAGGAGAAAGAGAAACCTTATTTTTGGTTACTCAAATGGTTCAAATGACACCTTTAACTAGATAACCACATGTGATTACAACATGCACCAATCTTTTTTTTTTTAGAGAGGAAGGGAAGTTGAAAATTTGAGTTCCTCCCTTTTCCATCCTCAGGCATGGAATACAACTTTTGGATTCTTTCCTAATGATAAAGCAAGTTCTCTACCCTCATTAGCAATATGAAAAAATAAAGGGCTACATACCTTATTATTCTCATGGTCTCCACTCACAGCTATTGGATACATAACATATTTTCCTCCTTGATCTTCATTTGGGGCACATTCTGCTAAGCCATCAGGATCATGTTCTGCTCCAAAGTTGTGTCCCAGTTCATGAGTGGTAACCAAATCAGCTTCCTTAAGGACAGTGAAAAAAATATGCTATAATTTTCCAACAATAGATTGTATTTTGGCAATAAGGGCCAAGATTCATTGATAAAGTCAGATTTATCTCATAAATGCACTGGCACAGAATCATAACTGAGTACAAATGTTGGTCATCATCAGTTACTGTATTCTATTCTATTATTAGACAATGCTAGTACTATAGTGCTTCTAATTAATATAGCTGACTCATTTAGTGGAATTGTAAAATCTTAAGCAAAAAGATAAATAAACCTATGACTGCAGCTGAGTTAGAACAAATATGGAAACTCAGGAAGATTAAGTTTCAGATAGGGTTCTTAAGGTCCTGGGGATTTATTATGTATTTATCAATTTAGAAGGTAATATATGATTATTATTATGGCCCATGATGTCATGATATATGAAGTCAAGATTATTCTAGGAATAATTGTAAAAAATAACAATAGTAAAATTTCAGCTGACTTTCCCACAAGTAACATAATATATCAAAAGGTTCTACTATACAACATGAAGATTTTAAAAAGTGATATAACATTAAAATAGAAAGGAGATTCAGAATCAGAAGATTTTTGTTCAAATCTGGGCTCTGCTACTTAATAGTTATGTGACCTTGGGAAAGTCATTTTCCCTTTCTCTAGATTTTAGGTTTCTCCTCTGTAAAACAAGGATGAGATTACTTACAAGTTCACTTTTATCTATATAGCCTACAATCCTACGATTTTGAAAATCAACACCAAAAAAACTCAAAATAACAATTGTGGAACAGGTACATGTCATTTGCTCTCCAATTCTTAAAAATAACTAAAAGTTTCTTGACAAAGAAAACATTCATAATCTAAAGAGGTCATAGAATGATATAACAAGGCAGAGAGGGCCTGTGTAAAGAGAATTGAATAGGAGTCACGAAGATGGGGGTTTCAACCTCCCAGCCCCCTCCAACACTTCTAGGTCATGGTGTAGTACAATTTATCAAGTACTTTATCAGCATTATTTTTTTTTAAATCCTCACAGCTCCTTGTAATGAAGTTGAAAGAAAAATTATAATTCTCATTCTACAGATAAGGAAGCTGAGAGCTAAGAAAGGTTACCATACTATTTGCTCAGGATCACATAGACAGTATGCAGCAGAACTAGGACATGACTCTTCAGACTCTCAGTCCAATGTTATTTCTACTATGTACATGCACATTCAAAATTAAGTTAATGAATGGTGACAGAATAATATAAGACAATACAGGATTCCAATCAAATTTTGTACTAAAGACTAGTGAGATGTCAAAATGCACTACCTAGAGCACATCACTTGAAGACAGAAGTGAATCTGGAACACAAACCAGGCTTGAGCCCTTTGAAAAACACAAGTGTTGGGTTTATGAATATCTGTGACCTATAAAGAAAGTATAGCATTTATCACAGACTAAAGTATTTTAAAAGAACCATCAAGAGACATACCTTCGTAAGGATGGTTTTACCATAATTTTTCGTGCTGGTCAAACCACTGTTCAGAAAGATGTTCTTTCTTCCAACTGAACTATAATAAGCTAGAGAAAAAGGGGGTGGGGGTGGCAAAGAGAAGAAAAATTGCTTATGAAATACATCTCCACACACCTTTCCTCTTTCTCTCCCTTCCTTTCCACTACTCCACTCCTTCCTTCACTTATGCTCCAGTCACCCTGGCTAGCAATACCAAAATCATATTTACCTGAAAACTGGGGGAAAAAAAAATCTTACCTTTTGGACAAACTCCTCCATGACTGTTTGCTCTGGGAGATCCAACATATGCTAATCCAAGGGTTCCCATATCAAAATCTTGATATGTGAAAAGATGTGCAAGGCAAACTTTTGATGCATCCTCAGCTATATCAAAGCTGAATTGCTTTAAAAAAAATGGATGCAGAATAACATCAGACTAAAATATATTGTTACTAAGAATCCCCAAATAGTTCTTTACAGTTCAGCATCACAACCCACCAATTACTCCAGTGATATGTACCCAGATACCTCATCTACCTGTCTAAGCTTCAACCAGCTGTACAAATGTATAAGACAAAGCGTTCAATATAAGGCCTAATAGGAAGAGATAATTAGAGTAAAACAGTTCAGCAATTTTTTTTATAGATATTCAGTGCTGAAGCCATAAGGTCTGACGACAAGAAACCTAGACGTGGAAGATACTGTAATTCTGTGTTTTAGAGTGTCTTTTAAAGCTGTCTCAGGGAACCTTTGCAAAAAAGGTTCCTTGGAAAAAAAAATCTTATAACACTACTTTATCACCTCCAGGCTAGCTAGAAGACACATAATATTAGTACACCAAGAGTGACAGTCCACAGGGGAAAAAAATAGCCCTGATAATTTCCTGGTATCAAAATATTTTAAAAATATGTTCTTTTGGTCAAGGGATCAGGTTATCAAACTCACAGTATAATCCCATGAGTGTTATTAACTTGTATTGTCCCTTACTTTTAAAAATCCATGAAAAGAGAAATCTGACGCTCAATCCCCCTATTTTGTTTACAAATAGGTTGTGAAATTAAGACTGGCTATAAATTCAAGTGCTCTAAAGAAAATTCTATATAAATGTTAAGTCATCCTTTAGAGAGGCCTTCTCCTGATGGGGGACTCACCTAAAAATGACCAGATAAAAGGATTTAAAAGCAAGACACAGAAGGCTCTTCTTTATCTCTAATATCTAATAGTTATATTTACAGTTTACAAAGGGGTTTTTCACTCAATAACTCTGGGATGAATAAGCAGCTACATGTAGATGGATTATATCTTTGATTTATACAACAACCCTGTAACAAAGGCTGGATAGATATTAAAAATCTCCATTTCAAAGATGAGAAAACTGGAGCTCAAAGAGTTTTCATGCATGATATGGCTAATAATGGGAGAGAGCACAGTCTAGGACTCAAGCCTTCTGATTTCAAGTTCATTCAATACTCTTCCATCATAACCTACAAGAACCAAAGTAGACTTGAGGAAGAAAGGAAGAAGACGAGATATCATAAGGAGACCCCTATCCTCTAACTAGATCAATCCATCAATAAACAAGAATTTTTAAAAGTACCTCCTATGTATAAGACACTGTGCTAGGAATGAAGGTACCCACTTCTTGTCCTCTAAGAATTAGCAGGGAGAGACAATAAGTCAGTGCTACACTTGTTTTCTGGGGTTCATAGAGATTCTGAGGCTCCCTCTACTGAAGTATACCAATACCATATCCCCCCAAAATGGTACAGCAGAAAGACGGTATTTCCTGAAAGCATTCTGTTCACACTTCTCAGTGAAAAAGCCATGAGGATCTGTAATATTTCCCAAAGCTGCTTTTCTTGCCACACAATACAGCGTTATTGTTTCAAAAAGCTAAATTCCTAGTTTTCAATTATCTGTCCTGATGCTCTATTTCATCACTATGTATAACTGAGTTATATTCATATAAAGAATCCTTAAATGAGTCACTGCATCTTAAACTGTGACCTACCTCTAGTAACATCTTCACATCCCAAGCATCCTTCTCTTCATGGGGGTAACTTTTTGCCATGTTGAAGTGCTTTTCACCAGGTTTTACCTCTTGAGGTGTCTTGAGGATACGAATCTATACTTCAAAAGAGGGTATAATTAGAGTAAAGCCATAGAAAGTAAATAGCAAAACTCTAACAATCTTATAAATGCCAAAACACTATGCCAGAATAGGAAAAATGTTTTTTTATATTTATAAACTCTATAAATCTTTAAAATCTAAAATTAAGTAGCTTAAAAAACAGGGAAGCACAGTTAGAGAACAAAGCTCACTACAATAAAAAATTTACAGCTACTGATAAACTTAATTTTTTTACGTAGTAATTCTCTTATAGAAATTTCAGAAATTAAAACTTAATTTTTAATTAAAATATCCAGAAATATAAAAATAAAGGTAATACTGTTTTTCAAAACAGAGTTGTTTAAGATCACTATGGACCATAAAATGAAGACATTGCATTACATAATGTCTGGTATTTCTTGCAACTAACAGAAAAGATTACAGAGAATACGATCCTTCTAAGTAGCTCATATAAATATGCTGCCTTTACTACTTCTCATAAAAGATTTAACAAAGATCAAATTTATGTCTTATGTGAGGAGAAAAAAAAAATTACCCAAGCCACAAACCTCCAAACTTTAACAAAACAGTACTGGTATCATAACTACCATTTTATTTTAAAAGGCTCTTTTTAGCCAAGACAATAACAAACATGACAACAATACCAACACCGACACCACCACCACCGCCCTAAATTTAGGAGAAGAATCTGGAAAGAAATACAAAAGCAACTTCACAGAACAAATCCCCTTAATGAAAGTATTAATAAAAGAGACTTCCTATTGATAAAAAGGAGTGTATATTCCTCTTTATGGGATTTAAAGTTCTTCAAAACCTTTTCCTGCCTCACTATACATTCCCTGCCTGTAATCCACCATTGAGGCAAATTGTCCTTCTTGATGCTGCATTGCTGTCCCTCACTCCTAGAAACTACCCTTCTCCCCTCATTCCTCTTGTTGAATCCTTTACATCCTTCAAGATTCAGCTCAAGCTCCACCTTCTACACAAACTTTGCCTATGGATCAATACCCTGAAACCTGGAACACAGTAAGCACTTAATAAATTCTTGTTCATTAGTTAATATCCTTTCTTTCCTTCTCGTTTGTTTGTCTGGGGAGGCAATGGGGTTAAGTGATTTGGCCAGGGTCACAAAGCAGGACCAGTGCTCTATCCCTGGCACCACCTAGGTGCCCCTCATTAATTAATATCCCCAGTAGCTGGTATCCCCCCCTCTTAAAACTACTCTGTAGTTCTTTTTTTTTCTGCGAGTATCTAACAATAAGCATGTGTTAAGCACTTAGCATGTTATAGGCACTTAGTGAAAAGCTGAGGATGCAAAGAAAGGGAAAAAAGCCCCTGCCCTCAAGAAGCTTATCTTCTACTGAAGAACACATTTATATGAAGAAGTACATGTATAATATATGAAACATAAAAGAACTGATAGAAGAGAATCTTAAAGGGGAAGGTTCTAGCAGCTGGGAGGGACTAGTAAAGTCCTCCAGCAGAAAGTGGCATTTAATCTGAATCTTAAAGGAAGCCCTGGGTTTTAAAAGGTGATGGTGAGTACAGAGAGCATTAAAGGTCTGGGGAGCAGCCAGTGCAAAGGAACAAAGAAGAGAGTGGCATGTCATGTATCGGGAACATCAAGCAGACCAGAATGGGTGAGTGGAAGAATACAAGGAATAAAGTGAAAAGCAGAAAGACTGGAAAGGAACCTGAGAGCTTTAAACGTTAAACAAAAAATGTTGAATTTGATCCTGGTGGTAACAGGAAGCCACTGGAGTTTGCTGAGTAGAGTGATGCCATAGTCAGATCTGAGCTTTGGAAAAATTATTTCAGCAGCTATACGGAAGATAGTTCGTTTAAATGGGACAAGATTTTAAGTAGGGAAAACTACTGGTGTAGGCTATTGTAATAATCTAGGCAAGGTATGGTGGAATAGGGTGGTGGCTATGTGAGTAGAGAAAAGGGGTTATATGCAAGAGATGTTGTAGAGAAAGAAATTAGAAAATATGTCAAATGACTGGATATCTGGGGTGAGAGAGTAAAGAGCTGAGGATGACACCAAGATTATGAATGGGGTAAACTAGGAGGACAGGGGTGCTCTCAATGATAATACGGAAATTCATAAGAGAGGAGAGTTTTGGGGGAAAGGTAATGAGTTCTATTTTGGACATGTTAAGTTTGAGATGCCTGTAGGACATCCAGTTTGAAATATCCAAAAGGCACTTCGTAGTGCAGGTCTGAAACTTAAGAAACAGCCTAGGTCAGATATAGAGAAATGGGAACCATCTACTTAGAAAAATATGAGTGTATTTGACGACAGCACAGAAGGAGCTAGTAAATAAAAAGTGAGGATGATGAGATGACCAATCTACTGGGAAAGTGAGAGGGGGATGAAAACATGGGAGAATTTACACATACACATGCACATAGTCTTCTCCAATAAATGCAAGGTCCTTGAAGGCAAAGCATTTGATCACTTTTTCTTTGTATCCAGAGCCTGGCATGTAGTATGGAGCTTGATGATTGACTGCTGAATAAACTGTTCACTGATTTTGAATTTGCTTTTGTGTATGGCACTGTCCTATATTTATACACTCCAAGAAAAAAGCATCACAAATTTGTGTTTGGGAAAAAAAAATATGAATATTTTGACATTTAAAAAAGTCATTTATACATTTATAAATCTAATTTAATGCCTGAAACATCAGTAAGCATTTACTGAGCACATATTGATTATAAAACACTGAGCTACCTCATTTAAAGAGAAAAAAGTGAGTATGAAACTTGGTTCCTGGCTACAAAGATCTTATAATTGGGTGGGAGAACCAGTACAAATACACAGGAAGAGTTAAACAATAATACAAGAAAAGATGGTAAGTGCTATAAGCTCTGAGAAAAGAGGGAGTACTATAAGCCAAAGTGATGTGACAAAGCTTCATGCATGAGACTCTGCTAAAGTAAGCTTGGAGCAAAGAGGCAGCATGAGGAGGTGCAGTGGATGGAGAGCTGGTCTTAGAGTCAGGAAGACCAGGTGTCAAGGTCTACCTCTGACACATGCTTGTGTGATTCTGGGCAAAAAATCATTTTAATTTAACTCTTAGTTAACTCTCTAAGTCTAAAAATTGCAGAATAATTGCTCATCTACATGAGCAAAGGGAGTTTTCTTATGGAACTCACCATCTCCAACAACAAGCCTAGAAGTATTTTTCCATTTTGCTACAAAAGAGAAGCACCCTCTAATTCAATTGAAGAATCACTAATATAAACCTAATTCATTGTTTCACTATACATGAAAATGGGTTTTTAAAAACAATTCTGATCATAATTCACATCTGAATACAAATTAAGCAGTCATTTCCAAAAAGCACTGTAGCAGGACCTGTAGGAAATACAAAGATTAAATAAGATAGTCCCCTGCCCTCATGAAAAATCAGTCTAGGAGTGGGAGATACTAGATAACAAACGTTTAAATAAAAGCACAATTCTGAGTCAGTAAA
>CM053585.1:160952010-160979405 GCA_028646515.1 Pseudochirops corinnae
AGGTTTTTAAAAACAATTCTGATCATAATTCACATCTGAATACAAATTAAGCAGTCATTTCCAAAAAGCACTGTAGCAGGACCTGTAGGAAATACAAAGATTAAATAAGATAGTCCCCTGCCCTCATGAAAAATCAGTCTAGGAGTGGGAGATACTAGATAACAAACGTTTAAATAAAAGCACAATTCTGAGTCAGTAAACACAAGCCACATCCATTGATAAATACCTGTTCTATCTGTATGCCATAACCTTTAAAACCTGCATTGTCCCAGGATGTATTCCGATAGATGTCATCAACTCTGTCAATCAGCTCAATCTGTGGATGAAAGGAAAGGAAATCATGTAGGTCTTTACAAATCTGTATAATATAATACAAAACTAAAAGACTCCTTCTGGAGAGGAATCCAAAAAAAGTTTCCACTAATCATTAAAAATAAAATCAAGCTATGCATGGTAAATATAAGTAGGCTGTAACCTACCATTGTTGGTGATGCCTTGCTCAAGAAAACAACATAAGACATTATCAAAGACATGACTAGGAAAAAAGAAAAGGCCAGCCATACAGCAAAAGTAAGGAAAACAGATGAACAGTACAAGCTTTGTACTAAAATCCGCAAAATGTGAAAAGACTTATTAAGAGGAAGGCCTCAAAGACGGCAATTGTGTACATTCTATATTGGAGTATTTATGGGAGGAGGTGGACAGGAATGGCACAGGATAAGAAGGAAAAATGGGCTGTGATCTGCATCACTGGTAGGAATACCCACAATAATGAGACAATGGCTCCACAGAAATAATGAAGAATTAATAGCTTATTACATGAAAAATATCAAAAGTTATCAGCAAATGAATAAGAACAGACTCCAAATGAAAAAATAATATTCATTTCAAAATCTCACTAGAGACAAGAATTATAGTGAACTACTATTTCTCTTGGCATTTGGCATAGTGATAGAAAAATTTCTTGTCAATTGCCACTACTTACATAATAAATTCATTCACTGGCCACAGAATAGGAGGTTGGGAGAACAAAGTAAGCGAGAAGGGTGAGGGTAAGGTGTGAGGACTATGTCTTTTCTGGGCCAGACTAACAATAAATTAATAGCTTGAATTGTGGAAAATTCAATATGATGAATGAGATCATCCTATGAAAAATGTCAATGTAATATACCACTCAATCATCAAAATCAAATGCTCAGGAATTAAAAATTAATTTCCATCTTTAATGTTATTTTAATTGTTCCTTCACATTATTATCACCATTAAAAAATCAAGTCTGATACACACAGCTATATTCCAACATACAGCTATTTCTGTATACTCCTAACATGTGAAATTCCACGGTCACATTCTCTCTTTACAAATCTTTATGCACACACCACACACACACATTTATCCTCATAAAGATGTATACCTTTTCTTTTTTTGAACACACATATCTGTATATGTAGTAGTAATACTGCGAGCACTCAGCAATGCAATCTATTGGGATAATTTTTTTAAAATTTCAATAGGCAGTCTGGTTTATACAAAGAAATGAACTCTCTAAATTAAATAGTAGAAAAATGAAATAATTCATTTAAAATACTATTTATCATTTCAATATAATATACATTTTCATAAACCTGAAACTAAGCCTGCCTTAAAATAATCTTGAATCTCTTGGGTAAATGGCACTCAGAAGGTTAAAATAAATCATATAATATCTAAACAGATTTTTATCTCGTTAGACTCCAAATTATAGCAGCTCCAACAGGAATCTGCTTCTCTGCATGAATTTTTCTTCCAGCCAATTATCTTATCTACTATCAGATACTTACTAAGTAATTTGTAGTTGTGCTCTCTTCCCCTCTGCCCATGTACTTGTAAAAACGATGGTCTGCTACCACCAGTAACTTGCATGTATTCTTCATTGGATTTGGAGGAGCTCTCTTCTCCCGATGAACATGCACTATTATGAATTTTTTACATACTATTAAATGTATCAAAATATGAACTCACAGTAATGCTTTTAAAATGTATAGATTATAAATGTATTATTTGAACATTTAAAGTATCCTAAACCAATTTTTTTTAAGATAAAGAAGTAGAAAGTAAAAGAAAGTTTAAAAACTAATATGATACTCTAAGTCAAGGGGAAATAAAACATTTTCTTAACCTTAAAAATAAAGAATAAAATGCTTAAGTGTCTGACCACCACAAGCCCATTCTTAGAGCTATGAGGTTCTTATCTCTGGTAGTGAACAAGACCTCAGCAACAACTCCCATTTGGATCTCTCCTATACAATTAAATTATAACTTGCATTATGGTTAATTCTGTGTGTCTTAAACCTCACCCTGCCTAAAGTGCTGAGACTAAGTCTTATATCTTTGTATCCCCAGTGCCTATTACAATGCATTGCACATCAATAAGTAACAAGCAATTAAATACAAACAAACGAATGAATGAACACATGTATAATAAAGTAAATGTTTGTGGAATTGAAATGGTCCAAAACAACTTCACAGAAATACGTACGAAAATAATGCAAAACAATATTTTTAAAATCTTTGATAGTTATTTTTCTTTACTAAAATCTGCAAGACATTTTGAGAAATACTAAATTTGTACATAAACATGAGTGTTTATTTACTTTAGAAATATTTCCTTTGGACTAAAAAAAGATGGGCATGAAACAAAGCCCAAAGTTTCCTCAGAACTCCCTAACAAAACTCAATCTGACTCAATCTAGGCAATCTTGTGTCCGGAATAAGAGAGGTAATGTTGTCTCTGTACTCTATGCTGTTAAAATCACTGTGTTTTGCTCTGTGTGCCATATCCTAAGAGCAACATTAACAAACTCAAGCATTTCTCCTCCAGAAATATAGTTTTGCAACTGTATTTCACAAGCATCAATTAAAAGAATCAGCAAGATTTTAACACAGAGGAAAAAAATTCAGGAAGAGAATAGCAGTTTGTTTCAAATATGTGAAAACAATTCTTAAATTTATGAATATATATTTAAAAGGTAAAAGCAGTCAAAATTTTAATGTGCCTGGCACAAAATATGCATTTAATAAATGCTTAATTGACTGAAAATGAGGAAGAGAGATTAGACTTTGTCCCAGAGGTCTGAATTAAGATTACTGAGTGGAAGTTAGAAACAAAGAGATTTAGGCAGAACAGAATAACTTCTAATAGATCTGATAAAAAATAAAATAGTTTGCTTCAAGAATCAATAGCTTTCCCAAAACTAAACTGCTTTAACCAGAGATTAAATCTATTAGGAATCTTGTATAAGTGATTACAGGATGGGATAAAAGGTTGGCCTAGATGACCTAAGCTTTTTCTGCAAACTAAAAGTCTATCATTTAGGCTTTTTAACGTTTTCACAACTAATTTTAGCCATTAATTTCTTATAAACTATAATATTTTATTTTTGATAATTAATTCTCAAAGTCAGATGATTTTTCCTCAGGTATTTCCATTTTACTTTTTTCAATACTGAAATTTTACTTGCCAAAGAGACATAACATGTTAGCACCAGAATGTTTGGCATACAGTATATGCTCCTAATAAATGCTTGGTGAATTGAACTAAATGGTATATAGGAAAGAACAGTGAACTAGAGAATCAAGAGATATGGCTTCTGGTTCTGACTCTACTATGAGCTAGGTAAGTGACTTGACCAAAGAGTTAAGTCTAGATGGTCTATAAAAGGGCCCTTCCAACACTAAGACTGTAATTTATACTGTTCTTTGGCTTCACTAGTGCTTTCAACACTATGCATAAAGGCAATAATTCCTGTGTCAGAAATCTGTTTATAAACCAACAGGTCTAAGATATTAAAGTTACCCTGGCAATCATATTATATTATTAGCTATTATTCAATTTCCAACACTAGATGCTAAACAATAGTCTAGCATTAGACTAGATTTTAGTCTTTATGTGAAATATGCTTTAATTCCCACCTGTATGTTGTTCTCTGTCTTCCAGTCCTTTAGGGAGCAGTTCTTCCTTTTCAATCTTCAAATAACCACATACTTTTGGAGACTGGAAACGTGAAACATTCTTAATATCTTCAGATTTATAAACCAACATTCTCTTGTCCTGGGTATTATTAATAAATCTCCAGAGTGGCTAAAAGAATATAAAATGTGAATATCTGAGACACAATATAAATATGAACTATTATGTAGACTAGAATCTTCAGCAAACACAAAATGCCTACATTTGGAGATATTTCTTTTCTCATGTACCCACATCTGACTTTTTAAATTAAATATTTTAATGGATCATTTTATGACAGAAATCTATCTAAGATAATTAATTTTATTTGGGGGAGATTTCTGATGCTGACAAAATCAATTTAAAAAATGAAAAATCGAAGACCCAAACAGGTAAAATGACTCTACTAAGGCTAGCGGGTTGGAGGCAAAGCAAGCACCAGAATCTGAATTACCAGACTCCTGATGTGAACTTTACCTTCTTCTCAGGATCAAACATTTCTGGAGTCTTATCAATAATATTAATAAGGTTAGAAGCTTTCTGTTCCATTAAAAAACCAAGTTTCTTCTTCTATATATACAAAAAAATTTATGGATGTATATTTAAAAGGTAAAAGCAGCCAAAATTTTAAATGGCTAATGATGAATTGTACTTACGTATTAGATATACAGATCTTACTGAATTTGAACCTAACAGCATGCTTATTCACACAGTTATGGGGTTGTATTTTTTTTTTTACAATTAATACTTGATTGATATCAAAATCATTATTAGAGAAAATAATATGATGAAATGTAGGGAAAAAAACCTACCCTTTTCAAAAGAAAAGACATGATTTTACACTGGGAAGGTTTAAAAAGTCTTATCACTCACAAGTGACTCAATACATAATTTATATCTGCTTTATAAAGTAAACATTTCAAAAGATGTGCCAGGTACCACACAATGAATGTTGAGTACAGCCACTTCTGGAAAATACAATCTCTAATGCTACTGCTTTAATAGTCTAAAAAGATCAGTTTTTAAAAAAGGAAAAAGAGTTCAACATGAGTCTTATTGTCATAAATTTCAGAATAGGCATCTATAATTAATTTCCTTTCGTTATAGAGATGATTATTATTAAGCAATACCACATACAAACATAAAATGTAACTTTTACATAAACAAGTATCATTTATATGTTCTTTCCTAATTCAAAGTTAAACTTTAAAAAAGCTAAAACATTGTTCAGAAATTAATCCTCTAGAATATAAATATTCTTCTAACATCTTTTAAAAAACACTAAAATGGGGCAGCTGGGTTGCACTGTGAATAGAGTGCTGGTGCTTGAGTCAGGAGGACCTGAGTTCAAATGTGACCTCAGACACCCTGACACTTACTAGCTGTGTGACCTTGGGCAAGTCACTTAACCCCAATTGCCTTGCCTTCCCACCTTCATAAAAACAAGAGACAAAAAAACCCACTACAGTGATAATGAAACTGGAGATAGCTGAACTACGAGGGTAGAAAGTAAATTGTTTTCAAGTACAGTTGCCACAAGAATGATAAGCCGGTGGCCTAGAGATCAATGAAACCTACAATGACTTGCCCAAAAAAGACACTGCTGAGTAAGTATTTGTTGATTTTATCTTGATTGGCCTTCATTTCAGTTTTCCCACTGCATGATTTTTGGAGATGATATCAGCATTCATACAGGGTACTTCTACATTTCTAGAATAGCACATCAACGAGCAAATTAGAGCAAACAAATATTTGGTATTCTTGGCTAATAAATGAACCATCTGTATCTTATGTGTCTTAACTGTAATTAAGTAGTTCTATCTTGGCTTTCACTAGCCATACTTCAGTAGCAAAGAAACTATCAAAACAATGAAATTCTTATAGTTCTTACTTTAGCTGCTCTGGTCACCAACTATTACTTACATTCATAGTATCTCCAGAAGAATGACTTTAGAGGTTAGATGGGAATTAATTCTTTTTTGACCTCCAAGAAAATTATATACCCTTTCAATGAGGATATCTGGATTATTACAAAGGGGAAGAGGGAATGAGCCAGAAAAGAGAAAGAAAAGAGGAAAGTCTCTCTTGTCACATGTTCTACATGTGATTTCTCTCAAAGCACTGAGGAAAAATAGGATACATCTTACTGACATTATTTCATGTAAAAAAAAACAAAATTAAAATACCCTCCAACTTAGTTTGCTTCTTATCTTCCTGAAAAAAAAAAAGATTAATATGTTAATTTTGGTTAATTACACAAAGAAAAAAATGGCATTAAGTAAAAGTGACATTTGCTTCTACATTACTAAACAATTGGATGGAAAGCACCATTCTTAAAAGGCCATAAGTATATAATATCAAAAATTAAGACTATAAAAAATTACCTCTATGTTATATTCTGCCCCATCTGTATTGATTCTTACTGTAAAGTCATCATCACCTATATGGGCCAGAACCCTGGAATTGTGTTCACCTTAAAGTCAAGAAAAAGAACAAGGCTAATTATTATTAGAAAACACACCAAACCAAACTTTATTCCATCAAATTTCAGTAAAAAAAAAAAATTAGTGTCAAAGGGCCCAACTGACAACCACTACTTCATTGGGATCTGCCTGGAAAGTATGTGAAAAATCTGCAGCAAAGAGATGCCTCAGAAAGAGGTAGGTTGATTCCCATCTTCCAATCAGTAGTCTGAAATTCAGTCACTTAAACCCAACCCCATTCTTTCAAGTCAAGTGAGACCTTCATCTCCGGGGAAGAATAAGTCCTAGTATTTACCTGCTTTATGAGGGAGGCAGGAAAGAGAAATGTGGTTTCACCAATACCACATCTATGCTAAGGAACTAAGTATGATCTGGAGATTTCATTGCACTTTCTTTCTTTATCTCAATGCAGATGTTTCCAGTGGAAAATCTGAACTAAGGTCACCAGTGAAATGGTCATTATGTCCTACCTTCTATCTATAATCTCACAAGGCAAGCTTAAAATGCACTAGCTGGATGCATAGAATTAGAATCATCTTTACTTAAAAAGAAGAAATTCACTTTAATGAACATTCTTGTAGGATGAAAAAGATAACCCTATACCCATTTTTCTCTACCACATGTTCTACTGATTTGTTAAATGTATAAAAAAAATAATTTCTATTTAAAGAAAATACAGAAGGAAGAAGTGCCATTTCTTCCCTTGAAAAGGAAAATAAACCTTGATTTAGTCATCTTGAGCAAAGGTCCAAAGCTTGTGTGGCAGCTTTGTTCACACTCACCCACTACATGACCCGTGAAAAAATCTTGCCATTTTACAGGATATTCTTGTTCTTCTTTCCCATCCACAACCAACACTTTGAAATTTTGTGAAAAGCGTTCAGCACTTGATGTTAGATATACCTTAAAATGCCTGAAAAATAATGGGTTTGTTTAATTCTAAGCAAACATCAAAATATAAATCTATGAATTTTTCCCAGTAAGTCAGGAAAACAGCTATGTAGCCTGTCAGAATCACTAAGCATGAAATGTAATACTCATCTAACAAGGCGAAGAGGGCAAAAATTACGAAGAGTCACTGGGTTTGGAAATGAAGTATTTATGGGCCATTAGTTTTTGACAATGGAAAATTTCACCAAAAAGTCTTGCATATTTACCTTCCCTGAATTATCTAAAGAATAAGTAACACCAAAGGTCTTGGAATAGTTTAGGTTCAAATCTAATAAGATATCAGGGTAGTCATAAACATTAAATACACATACCAACTACACCCTCATGTTTCTTAGCACTGGTAGACTTCCCTCTCCTTCTACAACTTAGTTTATATACTGCACATGGCAATCCAGATCTATCACTGAGTAAACAAACATATGCAAGATACTCAGTGTAAATGCTGAAACAGTCATGTCTATGGTACACTAGGCTTTCCAACTGTCCCCTAACAATTCTAGTCCTCTCAAGAAGGGGTGAGTATATGGGGATATAGTTGTCAAATTTTCAAAGGTTATCATTTGCAGAAAAGCTCCATTAAAAGGAGGATAAAATAGAAACAATAAAAAGTCCTTTCATTTCCTGTCTCAATGAGTAGCAGGGAAAATTTTTGCTAGCTGTGATAGTGGTAATATATTGCTTCCATATTTACTTACATAATTGCCAGGAAAAGAATGGACTGGGAACGTCACCATGGCAATAAATAATTTTAATTTTTGAAGCATAACAAGTTATTTTAGTTGTTCTTTTGGAAATGCATTTGTGGTCAGAGGGAAAGTCAGACAATAGAAAATTATTTTATAAAATCTGTGAACATTTTTCTCCCTGCTCTTCTAAGCCTATCTTCTTACACATTCATAATTATGCTTGTTTTCTTTAACTATGATAAAGGGTACAATGAAAAAGAAAGAAAAAAAGCATTATTTGAAATAGGTTACTTAACATTTTCAAAGACCTTTAAAAGTGTTTTAGTATCATTTTAATTCACTATTCCTTAAACAATGGTAAAGCAGTCCTCATTTTATAGATGAAGATCTATACTTTTGGTAGCTAAAAAATCTTCTCTCAAAGTTACAAAGAAAGTTGGTAGACAATTAGAAGTCATATTTTCTGAGTTTCCAAATTTAGCCTGAGTCATATCTTCTGTCTGGATTGTGTATCATTAAGAGATAATAATTTATATTAATTACATTTAAAATATTTTCTAAAATGCATAGTTCTATACACAATTGCTCCACCATTCTCTTGCTTTTTCCTGATGTGAAGTTTTAATGGACTTTAATAGCTCAGAGGCCTTCTGGCTTATCAGCCTTATTATCTACTTTTAATGAGGTTTTTTTTCCTCTATCGTGGTTTTTCTTAGTTTTATTTCCTGATCTTTTTCTATCTCCTTTCAAATATTTAACACAGTTTATTTCAAGAATTTTGGAGAGGAAGGGTCAATAATTATTCTGTTCTCTCAAAATTAGTTTTTAAAGTTTATATATGATATTAACAACTAACATTTACAATACAGACTTGCAGTCTGCAAAATATTTCACACACATTACCTAATTTGATCTCAAAATCAAAGTAATAGAAAAAAAATTTATTAGTGCAGTGTTTATGAGTGTTACTACTTTAGAAACAAAGCAACCACGGGCTTTAAAAATGTAAGAGAAAATAACCTAACATCAATTAAGCTAAAAAAAACTCATTAAAATTTTAGGGCTTTTTTTGCAGTTTTTTTAAAATGTGTAATCCTCTTAGTGTTTTATATTAAATATATTCATTCTCATTCAATAAAAATTTATTCTCATACTTATGATCATAAATTCTTGGGTAAGTATAAGAAAAAGGATCATTAAAAAGGAAAAAAAGTACTTTTCCCATAGTTCTACATCTATGTTCCTCTCTCTTGATCCAGATTAATTTACTCTCTTGTATCTTCTTTATCTGACATCAAAAGCAGAGTCAAAAGTTTCACATTATGAGAATTATTCACATAACTAAAGTGTAATGCTTCATGTGCCAAAATGGTTTTTTTTTAATTGTAAGTATTTTGGATGAAAAACATGTAAAATAGATCAAATAATGCTATGCTTTCTTAAACAACAACAAAAATTACAGCATTTTCTCAATGATTCAGGTTTATCATCACAAACACCAATTATACAACAGATCTGTGAGGTCATCTGAACAGGAACTTCTGATGAGGGAATAGATCACAATATGTAACTGACTTAGATCTATGGCTCACAGAGGACCACAGAGATAATAACTGCAAGAAATCTGAAACCATGTCTTGATCCCAAGTCCAAGACTCCATTTCAATATACCATAAATCAATCATTATACTATAATATGTAGTTTTTAATCCCCTCTGGGGCTATTCAATTTTGTTAAGCTGACAGATCCATAAGTTAAATGGACCCAGAATGATGCATTTTGGATGCATCATTTTTTCACATGTTCTCTATCTCCCCACCCCTTATAAATGTGCTGCTTCTGACCTGCTTTGAGGCAGTAAATCAGATAGCCAGACTTCTTGTACAGTGTCTTGTACAATGTCTTGGAGCAATTATGAATAAATATTTATTGGAGACATACATGAAGGGAGTGTCAAATGGAAGCAAACAGGCTCTGAGGAGAAGCCTCTTCTATAAGAAGAGTACATGGTCTTTGTGACTTGTTTTCCTAAAGGTCTCATTTTCTTGTGTATCCCTAATAGCAGAGATGGCCAGGGAAACAAAATGTTAATAAACTGTTATTCTATCTTCAGTCTTCTCAAAGTTGTGCACAGGAAAGAACTCCATGGCGCACTGTACTTCTCTGAATAAGTATGTCCAAACTCTTCCCCTTTAATAATCCTTGCAAGTCTTTAGTAATAATCTGAAAATGTATCAGAAATGCATATACCTCACAAAGAGTCCTCAGAACATTAAAAAATAGGAAAGGCAATTCCACACCAGACAAATTATTTGTGTGTCATGATATTTGGTTTCCTGTAAAGGTTACCACTTCAGAAATTTAAAAAAGGAAATCTCCAAAATTTGCAAGATAAAACAAGGAAGTGTTAACAACTCTTCAAATGCAATACAACTGATACTCTGAAGGAGATACAATTTTACCTAAAATTCATAAAGGCTGAAATGGAAAGTATGCAATATTACAGTACTAACATTAAGAATGTTCTAGCTTCCTCTGCACCTAAGACTGAATTCAATTAAGCAAAGATTTATTAGAATGAATGACCTACTATGGAAGAGTCATTTAGGGCAAATTATAATTATCTTTACCATTCCCTTTTAAAAAAAGGGCTTCAAAACATTCACTATAACTATATTTTATCTTAACCAAAGCAAATAAAGCACAAGGACAAAATAAATTATTTCAATATGAATTAATTTTAATTACCTATGTAAGGCTGAAAAAGTCAATAATCTTTCTAAATGTGATGATGTCTGTAGATCCCTTTTCCTCAAGGAGTGTTGCTGGATGTTTGACAGAGAAAGTATATCATAGTCTGATAGCATGGAATCAAGCTTCTCTGAAATAAATAAGAAAAATTTAACAGATTTTCAAAAGAACATTTTTTAAAAATCTGACAAGAAAAAGTCAGAACAGTCAGATTTTTTGTGATAAACAGATTTTTCTCATATTGTTCAGATTTTCTCTGTTCATTTCACCAAATCAAAAAAAGAGTTTAGATGGGCTCTCCTGCCCTCTAGCACAATACATATGCAGAAGGAATCCACCCTCTAACATAGCTAGCAAGTGATTGTCCTTCTACTTTAAGGCTGCCAAAAAACCAAAATCCATCACTTCTCTAGGTAGTACATTCCACTTTTGAATAGCTCTAGCTGCTACTAAGTTTTTTCCTGATATAAAGCCTAAATTTACTTCTTTACCTTCAACCCAATGCTCCAGATTAGGCCCTCTGGGACCAAATAGAACAAGTCTAATCCTTGACAGTCCTTCAAATACCTGAAAGACAGCTGTCATGTCCCCCTGAATCTTCTTTTCTCTAGGTTAAACGTGCTCAGTTCCTTCAACCTATATTTTTGTTATGGCATTATTAACTCAAGGCCTTTCACCATCTTGGTGCCCTCCTCTGAATACTCTTCAGCAGCTTATGAACGTTCTCTTAAACTGTAGCACCCAGAACTGAACACAATATTCTGGATGAAGTCTGACCAAGGCAAAATACAATGAGACCCTTACCTCCCTGTGCCTAAAAGCTATGTCCTCTTAATGCTGCCCAAGACCACATTAGCTTTTTTTGGCTACTACTTCATCACATACCGACTCATTCTGTGCCTGAAAGTGACTAAAACTCCAAGATCTCATTCAGAACAACTGCTACATTCAAATTCAAGAATTTTATATTTAAACCTATTGAATTACATCTTATTAGTTTTAGCACAATGCTCCAGTCTGTTAAGATCCTTTAGACTCCTGATGCTTGTTAGTTACCCTTCAACACTCTGTGTCACTTAAAAGTAATTTTCATAGTATAGTTTCCAATATACAGAGTCAATTTTACTGCATGGAATGAATTCTAAATTAAATGTATCCCTCAAGAGTGATGAAAAGGCAATGTTACAGAAAAGTTAGGGACCAATTTCTGCCCCTTGCACAATTAAAAAATCATGATTAAAAACTATGACACAAACTAAAAAAATGGAGGAAAAATAATTTGCCACTTTTAAAGTAGTAATCTGCCAAACTCATCTTACACCAACACTACTCCATCAAACCTGCTCCTTCCTTACAACTTCTCTATTAATATTATTGGCATCATCAATCTTGCAGTCACTAGAATTATTTTACAAAATTTCTTTCATTTACTCCCCAAAGCCATTAGCTATCAATTTCTGACAATTCTCCCCCAAATCTGTTTGTTCCCTTTTTTTCTATTTCCATTGCATCTGCCTTCTTCAGGCCTTCATCAACATTCATCTGAAATACTGAATTAGTTAACTGATTTCTCCCCCATTCAATCTGTCCTATACAATGTTGCAATATTAATCTTAAAAGTTCAGGTTTGCAAGGTTTTACAAATACTTCATTTTATACTCCTAACAACCTTTGGAATATAGGTGCTATTGTTCCCATTTTATAGATGAGGAAACTGAGGCAAAGAGAGGTTACATGATTTGTCCAAGTAATTAAATGTCTGAGGATGAATCTGAACTCAACATTCTGTGATACCAGGCATCTAGCTGCATTCTTTCCCAATTATGACATTATAGTTCATGTAAATGCCTCTGCCAAAAGAAATATCCTTGTCATTCAGTATTCTTCTTTTCCTTAAGCAAAACTATGGCAGCCTGAGTCTAGATTTTCCATTTTAACTGTGCTGTGCTCCCTTAATCCAGTAAGAAACGTTAAAGCTATCATGTAACTATTTAACCATTAAAAATTATGTAAATAGATCAAGAAAGTAAAAAACAGAAGAAATATACCCATATATAAAAAAGCAGTTTTTGATTTAAAAAATTCAAGACAAATGAATACCCAACCATTAAAGAATGTCTAAATAAATTATGAGTATGTGAATGTAATAGAATATTATTGTGCTATAATAACAAAAACAAAGAATTCAGAAAAAACTTCGGAAGACTTATATGAATTGATAGAAGACTCAGGTAAACAAAGCCAAAGGAACAAAATGACTACAATAAAATGTAAAGGAAAAACAAACAATAAAAGAAAGACTTCGGAATTACAAAGTGCATAAAGTATGGGATCAATTGGGACCAGTCTACCAAAGCACAAAAAAAGTCTTCAGTTACAAAGTGCTCCTTAAAGAAATAAAAAGCAACTTAAATAGCTGGAGGAATATTCAGGGACCATGGTTGGACTGTGCCAATATTTTTTAAAAATGACAATTCTACCAAAGTTTTAGTGCTATGCCAATCAAATTATCAAAGGGATTCTTTATAGAACTTGACAAAATCTTAACAAAATTCATTTGGAAAAAATGAAAGATCTAAAATATCAAGGAAAATTATGAGAAGAGGTAGAGATGAAGGGAGAAAAGCACTTCCAGACCTCAAACTATATTATAAAGCAGCAGTCATAACATCTCTTACTGATTAAAAAATAGAGAAGTAGACCAATGGAACAGACTAGACTAGTGAATCAGAAGCAATGTGACTCAATAACCCAGTGTTTGATAAAACAGAAAACAAAAAATTACTTAAGGAAAAAGGTACTATTAGCTGGGAAATCACTGAGAAGTGATTAAAAAAGAGCATCAATAAATATTTTTAAAAATAAAATAAAGCAGTCATATTAAAGTAATTCTCCAACCTCAAAATACTATAACAATCAGAATATTGAATGAAACAGAAAAAAGGGGAAGAAAATGGATGAAAAAAAAGTTCACAGTCTGAACAGCAAGCAGAGCAGGACTAATAAATCCCAGAAACCAGGCTGCTATGGCACCTAAGCATTTCCCCTTCCTTTCCTTTAATTTCACACTAGACTAGATATAACAGTTTTTATAATTACTCAGTTATTAAAGTTGCAAGATTTATTTAGCAATCACACATTATGTACTACATATTAAAGAAAAACACAATATTACAGAAAATGTATTAGATTCCCAGTTTTGTCACTTTCTTCTAGCTGTCGGGTCCTGGATAAATTAGTTCAATCTCTGAGTCACTGTTTCCTATTTGTAAAATTATCTAAATGTTTTTTTTCCCTTCCAGTTCCAAATACTGTGATACTGCAATATAAAAGATCATCTAAACTAATCCAAACTCCTCATTTTAATGAAGTAACTGAAGCTGAGAGAGGCTAAGTGACTTATTCAATGTTAACAGGTAGTAAATAGTAAGCCAAGATTCAGGCTGAGGTCTTTTAACTCCAAATCTATAGCTCTTTCTACCATACTCTGCTATTGGTTCTGCCTTCATATCTCTTGCATTCATACTCTTTGGCCACCACAGAAGCACCCAGGTTACAAGAGGAGTCTCCTAATAGAGTTTTCCAATCCCATTTACTCTCCTCTCTAATCTATTCTACACAAAGAGATAGATAGATAGATAGATAGATAGATAGATTGATGGAAAGAAAGAAAGAATCATATTACTACCCTGTTCAAATGTCCTTTTCCTAGTAAACCATACCACAATAGGGATTTTAAGGACAAAAGGTTCCGAGAAGTGTATTAAAAGATCTAGACATCAAGAACAGAAACAACGTAAGAGACAGAAGGAAGGCAATGAAGACAAGGGAGATCAGTCAGTAAGCTGTTGCAGGAAACTCTGTAAGAAGGGCCTGTTCTAAGGTGGTATCTCCATCAGGAGTTACCAACAGAAACCCTGGCAGGAAATCAGAAGAAATATTATTCACTACTGAGGAAGTAGTAGAGAGAATGGAAGATGATCTTTTATGGAACATAAGAATAATGAGTAGAAGGAGGAAGCCACTATAGCCTTAAATTTACTACAGATTACCTTCCTCCTCTCAACTCTCAAAAGCAGCCTATACCTCTCTTATGTCATTTACCAACTAACTTAAAGTGTTTTCTCTTGTCAACTACAATACAGGCTGCCCAACAACAGAGAACAAATTTTATTCATCACTGTATCACTCCTTCCCCTCCCTGTAGCACCTAATACAATACCTTCCATAAAGAAGGTATAAATGTTTGTTGAATAAAAGAAATGGAGCCTAATCATGTCATCTTAGAAGTCCTGAATTAGAAGGCCAATGATTTGAGAAAAGATAGTTTTAAACAGTTCATTTCAAGATCATATTTTAAAGTGGAACTTTCTAACAAAGAAAAAAAAATTTAATCCTAAGAGTAAATTTCCTTCACTAAGGTGCTGCCCTTTTGTCTCATCATGATATGGAGGTGATTCTTGGTTCTCTAAGGCAGACAGGATGCCAAGCACTGGAAGGTCCTACCAAACCGGAAAGGATTAAATTAAAAGCCTACTACATCTGCTATCCAAAGATTAACCTAGCTAAATTTGGAGAGCTTTAACACATGGATGGCCCAAAGGTGAAGAATTTTTTGGCTACAGCAACTATGGAAAATCATCTACTAATAAAGCAGTGGTGATCTGTATTAGTGGACTGAATAATCACAACAACTGAAATTACAGAAAATAGAAGTACAGGATTATATGCAATCAACACTCCACATACAGCTTACCCAGAAGAACTTTTTTCCAACTATTATCCTTCTTAGCTCCTAGTAGTCAAGACAACTAAAGTTAAGCCCTAACTGTAATAAACTCTGTGTGTGTGTGTGTGTGTGTATGTGCGTAAGAGAGATATAGAGAGGGGAGAAAGACAGAAACAGAGACAGACACTGTGTGTGTGTAAAGGAAGACCAAATGATTTCTAAGATAACTTCAAAGATTAAAATTCTAAGACTGTGGGGACAGCTAGGTGGCACAGTGAATACAGCACCAGGCCCAGAGTCAGAAGGATCTGAGTTCAAATCTGATCTCAGATACTTGATATACTTACTAATTGTGTGACCTTGGGCAAATCACTTAATGTCAATTGCCTTGCCTTCCCCCCTCCAAAAAAAAAAATTCTATGACTGTGATTTGTGTTCAGGAAATGTCAATTAATTTTAATATGGTCTAAGTAAAACATAACAGGACAAATAAATTCATTCCCAAAACATCACATGATCATATAATGCAAACTACTCAGCATTAAAAGCCCTTCATAATCTTGTCCTCTTCTACCTCTCCAATTTTCTTACATCTTACTCCCTGACAAGTACTCTTCAATCCAGTGACACTGGCCTCTTTGCTGTTCTACCAAAGACTCTCTCTCTCTGGCTCTAGGCATTTTCTCTGGCTGTTCCCTATACCTGGAATATCTTCTCTCTTCATGTCTGCCTATTGGCTTCTTTTAAGTCCCAACCAAAATCTCAACTTCTACAAGAAGCTTTTGCCACCCTCTCTTAATTCCAGTGTCTGCTCTCTGTTAGTTATTTCCTATTTATCCTGTACATAGCTGGTTTGTATATATGTATTTATCTGCTGTTAAGACTGTAAGCTCCTTGAGAGTAGAGACTATCTTCTGCCTCTTTTTGTATCTCCAGTTCTTAACAGAGGGCCTGGGACATAGTAGGCACTTAATAAATTTGATGATTGTTTTTTTAAGAATCACACATTTTTTCAGAATATCCCTATCATCAAAAGTTTAATGTGGACATGGGAATACATAAAAAGAGCAATTTACCTTACCCAAGAGGGCTACAAATAAAATGTATATGTGACCTGTGAAGAGTAGAGGGAACTTAGTTATAGGTTAAGACTTTTTCTATTAAAAATTTTAACAAAGATTACTTTATCAGACTTCCTAGCTATTAAGCTGAAAAAGCAGAAACGGTGTCCTGAGAGACAAAATCTAAGGGCTGAAAAGGACACCAGAGGCCTGCTAATCTAACGTATACCTACTGAGAATCCCTTCTACAACACCTTCAACTGGTCATTTATCCTCTGTTTAAAAATCTCCAATAAGGGAGAACCCACTACTTCCTGAGGCAGATCACTTCACTCTGAAATAGTTATAATTAAGAAGTTTTTCCTTACTCTAAGCTAAATGTAATAATTGTTTCTTCTTTTCTAATTCCTCCAATCGACTACCTACTCTCAGATATCAAAGAGTACAAACCAAAAGGCTCTTTTACATGACAATCCTAAGGGTTCTTTTAAAAAAAACCTTAAAAGGTTTTAGAAATATCCTCAATTCCTTTGGTCAACAATTACAATAATAATATGTAATTTAATAATAATATGATGTAATAATAGTCATGATGGAGACTTTTCAACAATCTAGATGTGGAATAGGTCACAGGACAAGCTATTTCTTATTTAGAGGAAAGAAGGGTATGAGATAAGGGTAAAAGTCAGAAGTATGAGAGACTCCTTAAAATGGGAGTCTGAGGCAGACAGAAGATAATAAGAGGCAAAGACAGATTTAAAAAATAGAGGGGTGATACCAAAGGAAAAATTTTTAACACTGAACTGCCCATATATAACTGCCCAAGTACAATTACCTCCAATTCACACTGAACTTTTTTTTCTGGACAGACCCTGGGCAAGTCACTCTATTTGTCTCAATTTCCTCAACTATAAAATGGTGATTGATAATAATAGCACCTACCTCATAGGGTTGTTGTGAGCATCAAAAGAACTAGTATTTTGTAAAGTGCTTAGCCCAGTGCCTAGATCTAGACATACCCTATAAGTCAGTTGTCATCCATTTCTCTATGCACATTCTACAGTATCAGAACACGTGCAGCATCTACTTCTGACAGCACAAAGTTATCTTCTGAGGCTATAGATGGGATCCTGTGGGTGATTTTGCCTGTATATTTGATATTTCTAAGTTCCATGAGTAATAAAAATGAAAAACATTTCTTTAGCATTTACCATGTGCCAGCATTGTGCAAGTACCGGAGATATAAATTCAAAACAGAACAAAGCCCCACCCAAAAGGAATTTACATTCTAATAAGAACACATATAGGGGAATACAGTCATAGAGCTTCCAGGAGTTTCCTCAGAGTAGATGTGATTTATATATAGTTCCAGGAGGAGGAAGTGAGAAGGGGAAATAGGGGTAATTCCGTTCAAGAAGTCTGGGCAGCTAGTAAGTGAAGTTTCCCAGGCATGAAAGGATAAAGTTCCCCAAAGCTTTGGGGGGAATGGGGCAAGATGGTAGCTGGTGATGGCAGGATAACTGTTCAGTTCAAGTCTCATAGGCGTTACACAGAAACTAAAGTGAACAATTTATAGACCCGGGTCTGGAACTTGACTCTGGTTTAGAGCAGGAGAGGAATCATCAAAAAGAGATGTAGGACAAAAGGGTTTGACAATAAATGTGGGTAGGGCAGAGTAAATCCTGGTACCTAGCGACACAGTACCTAATATTTTTAGTATAGATCTTATCCTAAATAAACTACAAGAATGCTATTCATTTTTCTCACTAATATGTATTCTACTATGTTAATGCCATTCTTTCAGTCTACTCTCTCATTCACTTTCCAATTTCAGTAATCTATTTACAATTTAGAGCTGAAAGAACTTGGTAGGTCAGCCTGAAGGTCCAATCTCCTATTTAGAGACAATGAAACTTCCTAAGAAGCTAAGTTATTTGTTCAAAACTGATTTTCTCCCACTTTATTTCAGATACTTTGCTATATCCCAACATAAGAAGACTTTTAATCTATCAGCAGCAGGACAACAAAAAATAACCCATATTAATACAGCTCATAAGTTAAAATGCACTATACATGTGTTATCTTATTTGGCCCTCACACTAGCCTTGTGAAGCAGGTACTCTGTGAGAGAAATAACGTATGTATTGTTTATTTGGTTCAGTCACGTCTGATTCTTCTGTAATCCCATTTGGGACTTTCTTGACAAAGATACCAGAGTGGTTTGCCATTTCTTTCTCTAGCTCCTTTTTATAGATGAGAAACTGAGGCAAACAGGGTGAAGTGACTTGCCCAGTATCACATAGCTAGTAAGCATCTGAGGCCGGATTTTAAATTGGGAAGATGTGTCTTTCTGCCTTTAGGCCCAGTATTCTATCCACTAAACTACCTAGCAGCCCTAACATATGTGTTACAACCCAATCTTATAAATGAGAAAGTTAAAGCTCTGGTTAAGTGAGCTAGAAGATCACAGTGATGAGGTGGCATGACTGGAGAACTCAAGGTCAATGATCTTTCCATTATAATATACTACCTCTGTAACAATACTGGGATTTGAAGATCTTCCATGCCCCTTGAGCTTGCTGACATAGCAGGAAGGGGTGGAGCAAGAGAACGCCAGAACCAAGCTAGTCTCCGTGCGGTGCAGACTGGAAGCGGCCTCAGATGCAGTGGCTGCCGCTGCGAACTCTTTTTGCTTTGAGCGGGCCAGAACCTCTGCTAAGGACTCCTGCTGAGGACTGCCTGGGGCAGGAACTGCCAGGGGCCGGAGCTGCTGGGACCAAGCTGCCTGGATGCTGAGCAGTTGCGTGCGTGAGGAGAGGAGGATCTTTGCCTGAGGTAGCCTGTCCTGTTTGAAGGCTTGAGGATGTGGGTATTTACTACTTTGACCCCATGTGCCACTTCATCACTACTGGGTTGGCTTTGACTTTCTGGTTTTGGGACTCAGTCTTCTGGTATTTAAATGAATGCCCTATCTATATTTCTTATGTAGAGAGCCTGTTCCATTTTGTGATTAATAACTATATCAGCATATTTATAGTTACTGTAGGCATTGTGAATACTGCATTGCTGATACAACCTCCCAAAAGCATGTCTAGATAAGTTTTCAGTTTTGTGTTGCTGACATGAATATTTGGCTCCTGAGCTGCCCTGGTACATGTTAGTACAAGACCTCAGGTTCAAGATAATAATCAGTGCTACTGACATAAATTTATTCACAATACCACTGTTCTAGTTCCATCAAATGAAAGTTTACCTCACTTATCCAATCAGTTGCCAAAACTTCTAAATTCTTTCTCCACAGCATTTCTCACATCCCCTCTCTCCAATCACACAACTAGCACCCTGGTCTAGGCCCATTACTTCTCACCTGGACTACTGTAACTGTTCACCTCAAGTTTCTTCCCATTTCAATCTAGCTACCACACAGCTGCCAAAATATTTTTCTAAATTGTAGGTGGGACCCACTCAATAAATTCCAATGGCTCCCTATTACCTCGAAGATCCAATATAAACTACTTTGTTTAGCACTTAAAGTTTTTTACACCTTGGCCTTCTGTAGCTTTCCAGTTTTCTTACAATTCTACTACCCTCTTCAAACTGCTATTCACGGGTGCTAGCCTACAAACTTCTCCATTTCCTTTTCTGTGCCTTTGTATTGGCTGTCCCCCAGGCCTGAAATATTCTCCCTCTTCACCACTACTTAAAACCCCTGCCTTCCTTCAAGATCCAGCTTAAGCACCACATTATGCAGGAGGTCTTTCCCTGTTCCCTTAACTGCTGGGGTCTTCCCTTCTAAGCAACTTTGTATACTTTTTATCTACATTATATGCACAAACATTTTATATATATATACATATATGTACAAATAGACACATACACCCACAGACACACAGAAGCTCCCTATTTAGAATATAAGTTCCTTAAGGGAAGGTGTTGGGTTGGTTTTTTTTAATCTCCAGCATTTAGCACAATGTCTGGCACACAGTAAGTGATTAATAAATATTTTATGATTGATAAAAATATCTGAGCTATCAAGAAAAGAAGTATGAAGTAAAAACAGATGGTATGAATAACTTAAAAGCAAGAATTAACATGTGGCCATCAGCTGATGACTGAAATCTGGTCAAGTAAAATTTCAAAATACACATTTCCAATGCACAAACTTTCATCCTTAATTTGTGAATTATAGTTTTCTTCCTCTCATTTTTTTTCAAAGCAACATGTAGGGCAAAACAACACGAAACCACTAACTGCAGTTAATATACACCAACTACACCTTTAACAAGATATTGTATGACCTAAGCTTGTATGACTCACAATTTTCCTAAATTATGCAATTCATTACAATTCAGTTGAATTAAGCTTGGGGGAGATCCATCCAGTTCTATGGCTCTATTTATGAGTTTTTCTATCATGAAAGCTACTGTTAAGTCTGTAATGATTAATCAATATGGACTACTTTGCACATGTTAGTACATACTACACAAATGGACAAAAATACAACAAATATGATAAATGAAGTTCTTTTGATACTGAAAAATAGTTGGTCCTGAAACACCTCAAATCTGTGTCACTCTGGTTAGAATAGATAACATATTGTATACTGAGTTAACCAAAAGAACAAGTAATTCTTAAAAAAACATATCCAAAGGATGTACATTCTTAGTGTACAATCTGACAGTATGTTGATAATATGGCCAGATCGCAAAAAAATAAACATTGCTATTCACTCAATATTTTATAAATTGTTCTACAGTATTTACATATTGTTCCACTATAATTCTTTCCTATGAAGTCTGGACACCTAGAGCTTAATATGCTGGTATGTGACATAGACGCCAGTCTGAAAATTGAAGTACCAATCTAAAACTTCAGCTTTCAAGAAAAAAAAGGAAAATAAGAAAGGGTGGGAAGAGAAGAGGCACCTTGATGGAATCCTAATAAAACTGCCCGCAACCCCAATATTCTAACTTCCTTATAGGCCCCACTGAACAGCAGGCCCACTGCCCCAGCTAGCCACTCACTCCCACCCCACATCTCAATATCCTAACTTCTTCATATATGCCTTAAGAACAACATGTGTGTCCATGAACTCATATTTCTGTCAGAAACAGTAGGCATGTTCATGTGATAGGATCCCAGTCACTGCCTCTAGCAGCCATCCACTGCCCCCAGACCCATTCCTCCTATTTCCCATAGAAATAGCCCTCAACCACAACCACATCCATCTAGTCTCAGACAAGACCACAATACTCAGTTAATCAGAAAGCAGCACCACCAAGATGTCCAAGCAGGATGTGGACCCCAAAACAACAGAAGTGACTTGTGCAGTAGTAGCAAAAGCTGTCCTTTAGGTGAACTTATGACATAGAGAGGCTTATTATAATATCATTATCATACATATATACCCCCCAAATGGGTTTTTCTATATGCACTGTGGGTAACTGCATGCACAATTCCACAGTGGCTGGGAATGCTCCCTGATCACCTAATCCCTTAACAAATCCTTTTTAATATTCATAATTTGTTATATAATTCCATCTTTATCCTATAAAAATCTATCTTGTGCTCTTTGAAGTTGCTGGTACCTGTTGGAACTTAGCCTACTTCATGAGAGGCATCAATTTCAGTAAATGCCAACCTATCCCTCATCAGTTGCACCACAACGCATCATGAAACCGAAACAACCTGACTAGGGTATTTAATGCCCTTCAAGATCATACCAACTGTATTCATATATGTGCTATATTCATGAATAGAATAAAAGTTTCTTGATAGTAGGCACTTTTATCTTTGTATCTATAGTACCTAGGATTTTTGTTGTTGTTCAGTCATTTTTTGGTCATGCCCAATTAGAGGTGGTCTGACTGAATTCTTCGAGATGGTTGTGAAGAGGTGCTGAATGGCCTATGTAATATATTTTGGGGTAACTTTATGATTTTATTAATTCGGTTTTGTGTTAAGTTGTAAAAGCCACATTTCTTAACTGTTTCTCCCCTTCCCCCAGATGTACTGTGTCTTTCCCTGCCCCAGTCTAGAGGTATTTCCTCTCAAACCATTAACTCTTCATTCAAGGTACTACCTCCTTTTGTCCTAGCAAACCAAACCCATCCACTTGCAAATCAGGATGAGTACATCTCATTTAACTTGACCTCAAATCTGACCATTGGTGACCTAAAGAAGTATCAGGGCTCAAACCACACCCCCCACCCCTTCCCTCCTGCTGGTTGTCCCAGTGCATTACGGGTAAAACACATGCGCAGTTGATGTCAAGGGTGCATGTCCCTTTAAGTATTAACCACTCCCTGGTCCCTCCCTAACTCCACCTTTGTACACCTCAGTAGCCTAATGAACTTATGATTGACAGCCATACGTCTTAAAAACTGTGTTTCACTTCCTGTTCTTGGCAGATGGCCCTTTCTAGCTTTTTCTCATTCTAGCAGGCAGGGCGTCACACTTCGAGACTTTCTCTGACTCCCCCCCCCTCCTGCCCCTTGCGAGCTTTTCCTAGCCAGGTTTCCTCACCCTACCCCTTTTTGTCTTGTGAATCAATAAACTTTTGTAAATCTGCTAAAAGACAGCTGAGCCTGTAATTCTTTTCAGACGCGAACCTAGAAAGGATTTCTCCTTAGAAATCCCCCAAAAACCTATCCCTCATCAGTTGTACCACAATGCATCATGAAACCAAAACAACCTGACTAGGGTATTTAATGCACTTCCAAGATCATACCAACTGTATTCATGCATGTGCTATATTCGTGAATAGAATAAAAGTTTCTTGATAGTAAGCACTTTTATTTTTGTATCTACAGTACCTAGGATTTTTGTTGTTCAGTCATTTTTCAGTCATGCCCAATTCTTCATGACTCCATTTGGGGTTTTCTTGGCAGAGATAAAGGAATGATTTGCCTTTTCTTTCTACAGCTCATTTTACAGAAGAGGAAACTGAGACAAACCAGGTGAAGTGATTTGCCCAGTGTCACATGGCTAGTAAGTGTTTGAAGTTGTATTTGAACTCAGGAAGATGAGTCTCCTAACTCCAGGCCCAACACTCTATCCACTGTACCACCTAGCTGCCCAGTACCTAGGATAGTGTCTTCCAAATAATAAATGCTTAATAAAGGTTCCTTGAATAGAACTAAACAGACTTGCCACCTGTTCTTAAGTCCCTTTCTCTGGAAAGAACCAGGCCTTAGGTACAAGGCTGTAAAGCTGAGATGTCAGAAGGAGTCAGAGAAGCTTCCCATGAGCATCCCCACAGGGGCCTAAATAGCTATAGTGAAGTCCAGTGACTTAGGCTTTTCAAGTTATAGAGATAAAGCCCACTTTAAAAGGAGGGGGAAGAAGAGAAAAGACCTGGGAGGGAACAAAACCGAAAGCCAGAAGTATAGATAAGGCCTCCAAAAGAATCAGCAAAGGGAAAACACCCTAAGGGCAAATGCCTCAGCACAGCAACGCCGGCCCCCAGTGAGAAAACAAGGAGGCAATTTTTGTTTGGCTGAAGTTTGTTTGTTTTGTTTTCAGTCAGGACTGACTCTACATGACCCCATTTGGGGTTTTCTTGGCAAAGATACTATAGTGATGTGCCACTTCCTTTTCCAGCTCATTTTACAGATGAGAAAACAGGGTGAAGTGACTTATCCAGTGTCACACACCTCGTAAGTGTCTGAGGCTGGATTTAAACTCAGGAAGATGAGTCTTCCTGACTCCAGGTCTGACACTCTATTCACTTCACCACCTAGTTGCCCCAAAGAGGCAATTAAGTTTTATCATATATCCACTATATTTCAAGTAGGATTGGCTCAAAGGTTAAGAAGGATGAAAGAAATTCCCCCCAAGGCCCATCCTGTTTGAGAAAATTAGCATATGTTTGATATAACTCTAAATAACTAGAAAAACATATATGTATATATTTAAGAACAAAAATACCAAATAACAAAGATAAAGGGGAAGTAAAAATGGGAGAAGACTTATAGGCATCACAAATAGTGTTGTATCCTAATGAAGAAAATGTTTGAAGCAGAAAGAAAAAAAGAGCAGGGAAATTTAAACCACTGAAAAATGTATAAAGGTATTTTTAGGAACTATGTTTATTAAGTGTTCTGTGTGTTTAAGTGTATGCATAAAGACAGACATTGGACTAATTATACTAATCAACAAGTACTTATGAAGTACTTAATTTATGCCAGACTGGATGGATAGAGACCAGGCCTGTAGTCAGGAAAATTCATTTTCCTGAGTTTAAATACAGCTTCAGATACTGACTAGCCATGTGACACTGGGCAAATCCCTTCACCTGGTTTGCTTCAATTTCATCATCTGTAAAATGAGCTGGAGAAGGAAATGGCACACCACTCTTGCCAAGAAGACCCCAAATGGGGTCATGAAGAATCAGAGACAACCGAACAACAAAAATAAGCCACGAAATTTGTTAAGAGTATTTAAGTACAAAAAATGGAATGCCTACCCCCACGAATCTAGGTTCTAATGAAGACAAAAAGTACATGTAAAATATATACAAAGTAAATAAAGGCAAATGTATAAAAATGGCAAAATACAAGGTAGATTGATCAGGAAAGGTTTCAAACAGAAGATGATTCCCAAGTTACATCTTAAAAGAAGATGTAAAAGAAGAGAAGGACTCTATGAATGTGGAAGTAAGAAGGGAATACATTCCAGGTCTTGGGAATACCAATCACAAAGGAAAACTTAGATGGGAAGTCTAATATTATTGTGAGAAAAGAAGGTCTGTTTGGCTGGATCACAGAATGCAGGAAGGGGAGTAACATCCAAAAAGCTTGGAAAGATAGATTTGAGCCAAGTTGTGTAGAGCATTAAAAGCAAAACAAAGTTTACATTTTATCCTAAAATAGGGAATCACCAAAGTTGGTTGAGTAGGAGTCACATGGTCCGATCTGTACTTTAAGGAAAATTGCTTTGGAGCACTATGTAAAATAGACTGGAGTAGGGAGAGATTTGGGACACTTAGGAGGCAATAATCTAGGCTAGAAGTGGTATGTTAGCTCTGTGAGTTGAAAAGGGAGTAGAATAAGAAAGCTGCTGTGAACCTAGAAACTGCAAGATTTGAATATTTAGGGGGAAGAGAGATAGGATTCCAGCAGGATTCTGAGATTACAAACCTGAAATACTGAAGGCCAGTGGTGAATTCAACAGAAATAGAAGTTTGAGAGAGGCAAGTTTTTAGGGGGAAAGAATGAGTTCAGTTTTGGACATGCTGAGTTTAAGATGTCTCCAGAAAATAATTAGTTTGAACCGTCTAACAAGAAACTGATGATGCAGGACTCAAAAACAGGAAAGAAAAAGTGACATTTATATCTATATCAGAGGCCATTATAGATACCGGAACATTTTGCATAAAGATGAAAGTTAAACCCATGAGTTTAGGTTCTAGTAAACCAAAGCAGATTGTATTCCTTACTGATAATACATCAATGAGCTGATGATTTATTTCACTGATATGTTCCCTTCAGAGGAGGTAATTAGGTGGCACAGCTGCTGAATACAGCACCAAGCCTGGACTCAGGAAGACTCATTTTCCTGAGTTCAAATGTAGCCTCAGACACTTACTAGCTGTGTGACCCTGGGAAAGTCACTTTACCCTCTTTGCTTCAGTTTCTTCATATCTAAAAATGAGCTAGAGAAGGAAATGGCAAACCACTCCAGTATCTTTGCCAAGAAAACCCCAAATGGGGTCATGAAGAGTCAAACACAACTGAAATGCCTCAACAATACAACATTCCCTTCTGATACATAATAATAATAATAATAGCTAACATTTATATATAAGGCTTGCAAAGCACTTTACAAATGTCATCTCATTTGTCTTTACAACTACTCTGGAAGGTAGGTGTTTTTATTATACAGCCTCATTTTACAGATGAGGAAATTCAGGAAGGAAGAAATCAAGTAACTTGCCCAGGGTCAATATAGCTAAGTAAGGGTCTGAGGCCAAATTTGAACTCAAGTGTTGTTGATACAAAAACATACCATCTCATTGTCTCAGTTATATTGTCATTGTTGCTGCTGTTACTATTACCCTTCCCTTAGTATATAACCAGTCAGTCTTTATACTACTTCTTGTGTATACTACTGGAAATAGGCTGTATAGTCTACTTGTGCCCTACATAAGAGTTCAAATGAAAAAGGAATTTCTTATAGTGAGGCACTCCAGATATCCCTGTCTGTGAATAAGTCCCAGAATATTACAGGTCGTCCTAGAACACTGCTCAAATTCAGGCTAACAACCCACAGCAAAACTTAAGTGGATGAAAAATAACTTTCTAGATTATGCTGGACACATTTAGGTCAGTATGCCGAGTTATTCCATCACTACATATGTTGAATTCAATGTCTTGGTCTGCCATATTAATATTACTTCTACTGTACAAAAACAAAAACTCGGAGAAATAGGGAGAAACATACAGAACAAAAAAATGCAGAATGAAACAGAATCCAAATGTATACTCCAACTACAACAATTTAATTAAAAATCAATAAGAACAGCAACTCTGTAAAACACACAGAAAAGTTTAAAAAGCATCACAGAAACAAACAAGATAATTTGTTTACTCCATGTCAAAAAAAACCCTATACTTTTTTTCATGGTTAACAAAGTTTATTACTATATATGAACTATTTACAAGCCTTTTTCATTTTGGTTATTTTTCCTATGCTCTTGTTTATATGTTTGAATACCTAAACCTAACAATAAAATTGAATATCAA
>CM053585.1:160979505-160994310 GCA_028646515.1 Pseudochirops corinnae
ATAAAGAATGATCCTACTACAGTCTGAATAAGAAAAAGGACAAAATAAAAAAATTAAAACCAAAGACATAAGAAGACTTATATGTACACCACAACATATACATATACATATATCTCACAGGCTATAGCTTCATACCACAAATGGAAAGACATTTAAGAGCTTTTTACCAACTACAGAAGGCGAATGGCTAAATATCCTGAAAGGACACCTGTCATAAAGGAACCAGTTATAAAAGTGTTTCTTTATATTATCTAATACTTTGTAGGTAATTCATACTAAACTTCCAACTACCAAAAAGTACTTTGTGATTCACTTTATGAACTTCCACCTTCAAAACACACCTCCTATAGAAACTTTAAATAGAAATTCACTTCTTCCAACTCTAAACTCATGATGCTACCCTCCATCTGCTTCTTTAAAGAGGTCAAAAAAAATCCCATGCATTCCTACTTGTTTGCTTAAAAGATAAGCATTCAAAAAGCCAGGTAGGTCCAAATCTCACACCAAATTTTCCTCTTTGGCACTCCCAAGCAGAAATAGACATCTGGCCACCCAGTGAAACAGACAACCTGCTCCATTCTTCAGCAGAGACAGAAAGACGCCCCACCCTCACTTCCCCAAATAGACACAGAAAACGCACAGCTCCTTCACCCCAAAACAGGGGGAACACATACTCTGACATCCCTCTTGAGAAAGGAATTCCATTCATACATTCCCCAGAGGAAAAAAGAAACTTCGCCTTCAATCTAATTTCCGAAGACAGTTAAACAAACACCCTGTGGGATGGAATCCCCTGCTGCATGACAGACTTAAAGAGCTTAATGCCTCCACACACACACTTACCCATTAAGACTCCCCGCCCTACACAGTTACAGATCACCTTAAAACCCACCCTCTTACACACTCAGTGAGCGAGTCCCTCCATGTGACACCCCTTTATACACAATGATAGACCGTTCTTACACAAAGACATCCCCTTAGTAATAAAGCTTTTTCAGAACCACTTATATGTACAATCCCCCCTTATTTAGGGACACGCCCTACACACCTTCATACAGTGACAGACCCGACCTTAGACACAGCGAAAGACCCCTCTCATACACATACTGATAGACCCCTCACTCACTCGGGGACCAAACCCCTTGTACAGTAAGAGACCACCACTACACCGGCAGACACGCCAACATACAAACACAAACATATCCCGGCCCCCAGCAGCCAGACACCTCCTCCCCATCCCTAGCCCCCAGCCCGGCTGCCACCGTGGTTTCCACAGCCCACGGTGACAGAGCCTGGCGGAGCCCGGGTCTCACCGTTCGGAGGATGAGAGTCATAACCGGGCTTGTCCGGGGGTCTCCACGCCAGCAGCTGGGGGAACAAGACGGAGAGGACGAGGATGCATAACTTCATGTTGGCGGCCCCGAAAGCTCCTCCCTCTCTCTGGCCTGGGGCCTGGGGCTCGGCCCGTACCCGAGACCCGGCCCCAAGCTTCTCTCCCGCCTCACTGCCACCCCCTACCGCAAATCACTCGCCGGCCTCCGGAAGTCAAAGGTGAAAGACGACTTCCCGCGAGGCCCGCGCGCTCCACTCCCCCAGCTCCGTCCCGCGGCTCGCGGCCGCCCACACCCGGAACTCCGGCCTGGGTTGCGGCATGCCGGGAAGGACGGGCGAGATCCCGCCCACTGCGCTGGGCGCCCAACCTCCGCTGTCGCCATCTTGTAACGTAAGGGCTGTTACCGCCTCCTCGAGGGCGGGGCCTGGTGACCTCATGCGACCCCGACTCTGCTCGGGATTCAGCAGCAGTTGTCCTGGCTCTGCTGGTATGTGAGCGCCTTCTGAGGTCACAGCCCTTCGTTGTGGGGAATCGTCGAGGAGCCACTCCAACAATCCGTAATGATCCCCGCTGAGTCCTGGAAGCTCCTCGTTTGCAAAATGTCTTTTGTTTGCCTAGAAGATCCTTAAAAGCCTGGGAGGTCAGCAGGGTCGTTAGCCCCACTTTACAGAGGAGAAAACTTTGGCTCTGAGAGGTAAAGGTTTAAGGGAAAGAATACAAAGACCCGAATTCAAGTTCCATGTCCGACAAGTCAAGTCGGCTAGAATTTATTAAGCGTTTGCTGTGTTCCCAAGTATTGTGCTAAATGATGGGGATATAAAAAAGGCCCAAAAAAGTGGGGGGAAAGTCCCTGCTCTCACAGGCGCCCACTGTCTGGCTATTTGGAGTGAGTCTCAGTATCCTCTTGTCAAACGAGAGTTGGACTAGCTCAGACATCTTAGGAATCTAAGACCGCAGCTATAAAGAAAGGGGTTATGTAAACCTTTAATGTGTTATGCTACGTTAATGGGAATTATTTATCTCCTAAAAACCAAGGCTCCAGAGTTCTTATCAAAGCCTGGGATTCCATAGTATTGCTCTTCCTGAGCTTCTGTCGTGGAAGAAATATCTCCTTTTTGAGTTCATGTGGTAGGTGTCTGCTACAGAAATAGATTTACCACAGCGAAGCAATTATGGAAGTAAAAACCTAGGTTTTATTATGCTTGAGCACAAGTTCAGGCTCAGGGGAAAAAATAACTGAACAAAAATTAGGATTTCAAAAAGACTTTTCCTAAACAAAATTATGTCAGTGTGACAGAAAAATAATTCTTTTACATACCACCACTATACCGGCAGACACTCCAACATACAAACACAAACATATCCCGGCCCCCAGCAGCCAGACACCTCCTCCCCATCCCTAGCCCCCAGCCCGGCTGCCACCGTGGTCATACATTCTTTTAGGCTTTAAAAGCTAAAAAAGATAGTCATAATCCCATGCTTCCTTCAGTGTCATAAAAGTTGGACAAAGTTACACAGAAACATAATCTCATACATATACTGAGGAAACAAACATAGTTAAACAGATTCTATAGGTAAACTAAGTCAGGCTACAGCTTAAACTACATTTAGAGCGTTCACAGTGGACTGATTGGGGGAGAAAGGATTTACATGTTTCCAAGAGAACCAAGGAATGGGGAATCATTAGGATTCTTTTTCAGATAACATTTCACTTTGACTCTCCTTTGGCTTCTATCGGAGAAACATCAAAGTCTTAACACCATTATTCCACAAGTCAAGTTTTGGTCAGGTGAGGTTAATATTAACTTTCAGTTAACCAAAAGTTGCAGAAGGAATGGCCTTGAGCCTTAACAACAATAAAAGGAAACCCAAAATTCTCATAATAATTCTAAGAGTTGTCAAAATCAAAACTTTACCTGAAAAATAAGGGACCATAATGGTAGAGTAGAAAGAATGCAAGATGGTCAGAGAACCTTTGTTCTTAATCCTGTCTATCACCATAGGAGCTGTGTAACCTTGAAGTCATGTGACCGCCCTCTTCCTTTGTAAATTGAAGGTGCTGGAACTAGATGACTAAAGTCATTTTCAGTTCTAATTTTAATTAGCTTCTAATTTGCCACTGTTTCCTATGGAAGTGAATGGGTAACCCTCTGGATTTGGAATTAGGAGACCTGGGAATGGATCACCCATCAGACATTTAGTAGCTGTGATTATTGGCAAGTCACTTAACCTTTCAGATATTTAAGTTTCTCTTCTATAAAATGGAGATGATAATAATGTAATATTTGTACTTCATAAGGTTATTAGGAAAATGCACTACCACAAAGGAAGTACTCTATAAATGTGAGTTATTATCATTGACAATGAAAAACATCCAGCTTTAGTAATAAAATATTGGGCAGGCCAGTCAAGTACCAGCTAGCCCTATCACACTACCTAATGTAATGTAAAAATGTCAATAAATTTTCATATGTACTAGCCCAACAGGTGGAGTAATGGAGGTAGGTGACTTCAAGGAAATAATCCCAAAATGCACTCCTTAGTCTCTTGCTCTTTTGGCTTACAGTTATTGGTGTTTTCTGACAATTTAGATACTTCTACTCAGAGGTGTCAAACTCACCCCCCTCAGGCAGCAAGTATCCTTCAAAACTCTCCAGTATGGCCAAATCAGATAAAAATGCTGTTGGGAAATGTTTAACAAAATAAATTAAAATACAGAACAACATAGAGATTGTCAATTTGTGTTTTTCTAAGTTAGTATGCAAGCAGGGCTCCTTTCTATTTGACTTTGACTCCACTGCTCTTAATAAAACGGGTCATTTAGCAGGCATTTTTGTAGTGTTTTGTTTTTTAAATTACTGTACTCCTGTACTATACTCCTCCTCTAAGGGCCCTTTTGACTCTAAATCTATTATCTTAAACTATGGCAGTTTTTGTGGAGGAGGATGGTTTATAAATAAAGACGAAGTAGGTTGATAACCATTCTCCTGTTGCCCATGCCCTACCCCCATCCACCTTCCTGAAACATAGAATTATCACAGCCATTTTGACAAACTGGAATCCCAGGGCTAAATTGTTATCTATGTGTCAAAATGGGAAAAGTTTTGTGCTAATTGACAAAACTGCTGAGTGTTTGGTTGACTTAGCCTAGGTTGGAAATTTCCCAGGAAATTTTTATTTTCTGATACTTAGTACAATTTCATAGTGATATAGTTCAGTCAGTTCCTGTTTATGTCACTAAATTAAACATTATAAAAGTAATACAGTATGAAAGAGACGATCCTTAACTTGTAGGTTTGGTTTTGATTATAATATAGTATTATGTAATAAATAAAATGTTAATATGACAACTATATAGTGTATTGTTTGACACTTGCTCCAATAAATTCTTCAGGATATGGTTTAAATTGATGTTCATTTTGGTGTATGCCTTAGTAAGACCTTAGCCTCTTTTTCCAGCAGTTCTTATTTCCCATTAATGATTGAAACCATTAATGGTTGAAAGCCATTGAAACCATAATAGCCCTTGGCCTAAGAGCAACCAAATTATATTTGTTCATCTATGCATTTATTTGGAAGTGGGTATAAAATTTGTTCACTTTATACATGCATTAATGTACGGAGAATTAACAATAAGAACACTTGTATGGCACTAAGAATTATAAAAGGAGAAATCCATCTTGCCCTACTAGAAAGTTAGGGGGGATGATACGGGAGGATATAAGAGAGAACAGATTTGGGGAAGGGGTATTCAGTAGCAGTAGGGGTATTTGTTGAGGGTTAGAAAGGGTGGATTTCTATTGAAATCCTTTGAGGGTTCTTATCAGTCTGAAAGAATTACCAGACATAAGCAGTCTTGACAGTTTTAAGAGAGTTTATTATGCTTGTCAAGCAGGCAGGAGAAAATTAAGGGGAATCCTCTTGTGAAGTGCGGGGATTGGGGGTACTGATTATATAGTAAGAAAGGTGGAGTTAGGGAGGAGCACCCAGCCTGTCTGCCTAGAAAGGTCCCCCTTTGATAAGGTGGAGTTCTTTTGTTAGGAGTTATCTTACAGCTGGCCACTAGAACAAAAGGGGTAATCCTTTCTCTAAGGAATCCTTTTAAGAATTCATAGGTGTGGCACTTTTGTAGTTAAGGAACTTCAGAGAAGATACTTACAGGCTGGGGGCTGGGGAAGGGACAGAGTTAATGACTTACAGCTGGGGAGGGGGCAGAAAGGTGACTTTCCACAGGCTGATACCACATACCCAGGTGCCTGCACACAGATGAGATTCAAGACAAAGTCACCCCAAAGCATTACAAGACCTCAGCCCCCCCCTTCATATTCAGAAGGGATATTCACTATTTTGGGGTGGGGAGTAGGGAAAAGACGAGGAGAAAAAATTGTAACTCAAGATTGTGTGGAAATTAATGTTGAAAACTAAAAATAAGCTAATTAATTTTTTAAAAAGAATTATAAGACATAGGAAGTTTAAATATTATGATCTCGATTTTACAAATGAGGTTTAGGCAATGTAACTTGCCCTAGGTCACACAGCTGGTAAAGATCAGAGCCAGGATTCAAATTCCTCACTCCAGGTTCAGCATTTTCCAATATATTATGAGAGGAATAAGAAGAGGCTGTCATAGAAAGAGAACTGGATTTGAAGACAGAAGCTGGATTTGAACTCGAGCTCTGCAACTTACTACCCGTATAATTTTGAGCAAATAGTGAGTGACTTGCTAATTAGTCATAAGTTTCTACATATGTAAAAATGAACACTTAAGTATGTTTCCAATTCAAAAAATCTATGATTAACGTCTACAAAAAGGATAACATTCAAAGAAATCGAAATTTTCTACTTACTCTGTACACCCAAGGTACACAACCTGACACCATCTATTAGAATGCAAGCTCTATTCATTTGAAAAATCCTTGAAGGATCCTAGATATAGAACTGGAAGAGACCTCCTGAGCCAGCCATCTGGTCCAATCCCTTCATTTTCCAAGTGAGGAAACAGACCCCATGAAGTAGTATCTTGTCCAAGGTAAACAGAAAAGTGTCAGTTAACAAGTATTGACTTAAGTGCTGTCTGTGGCCCAGGGACTGTGAGGCACTGAGGACACAAACACAAAGAATCAAACAATCCCTACTCTAAAGGTGTCTTACTTAGGTATTCATTTGTTCATTCATTCAACAAACCTGTTCTAAGTGCTGGGGATAGCACAGTGAAAACCTAAAGCAGTCTCTGCCTTCAAAGAGCTCACACTCTTTTTTGCGGGGGAGGGGAGAGAATACACTGTACACAGAAAAATAAATATATATATACAAAATAATTTCAGGGAAAGAAGACACTAGCCAACTGGGGAATCAGGATAGGCTTCCTGTAGGAGGAAGCATTTAAGTTGAGCTCTGGACATTTAAGGAAATTCAGGATTCTGTGAGGAAAAGGTGATAAGTAAGGAGGGAGAACATTCCAGGCATAGAAAACAGCCTGAGCAAAAGTCCAAAGGCAGGAGATGAGACGGAGAATAGCAAGTAGGCCACTTTGACCAGAAAATGGTATTTGAAAGTGGGTAATATTCAAAGAAATTTTAAAAGGCAAGTCTAGAGCCAGATTAGGAAAGACCTTCAATGTAAAGCTGAACTTTGTATTTTGTCCTAAATTAGGCAAGCTATGTCTAGTGGGATTTCTTGAGTGTAAAAGCAACATGGTCAGACTACTTTAAGAGCATCAATTTGGTGCCTAGAGGAAGATGGGTGGGAAAGGGGAAAGACTAGATGCAGGGAAACCATTTATGAAGCTAGTGTAATAGTCTAGGCAAGAGGTGATGAGTGCCTGATCTAGGGTGGTGGCCATGTGAGTGGGAAGAAAAGAACAGATGAAAAAGATATTGAGGAAGTAGAATTGACAAGACTCAGCAACTGATTAGATCTGAGCAGTGAAGAGAGGGAAGAGTTGAAAGTGACTCATAAGTTACAAACAGAGATGACTGGAAAGGTAGGAGTGTCCTCAACAGAAACAGGAAAGTTTTTTTAAAAAGGGGTGTGGGTTTAGGAAGAACCATAATGAGTTCTGTTTTGGAATATTAAGTTTGAAATGATTATGTAACATTCATTTGGAGAAATCCAATGGATATAAGACTGTAGTTGAAGAGAGAGACTAGTTATAGTTATGTCTATGAGGAGAGAGAGTAGGATATGTAGTTTGTTATCTACCTAGAGATAATATTGAACCTATGGAAGCTAATGAGATCATAGAGAAACAGAGAGAGAGAGAATGCATGTATAGAGAGAGAAACGAATCCAGGACAGAGTCCTAGGGTTCACATACAGGGCAGAACATGGATGATGATCGAGCAAAGGAAACTGGGAAACAGCAGCCAGATAGGTAAGGATAACCAGGAAATAACAATGTCACAAAAATCTAGGAAGGAGAGAAGATCTAGAAAGTGACTGGTAGTTAAGAGTGTGAAATGCAGAGAGGTCATTAAGGAACACAGAGAAATGGCCAGACTTGGGAATCAAGAAACCATTTGTAATCTTGTAGAGAGCAGTTTCAGTTGAGAAACTCTCAGCTGAAGTATATAGATAACTTCAATCAATGAATCTATGATCTCATAAGCATAAGTACTTCCTTTAATAGTACAGAGCACAAGCCATCTATGTTTTCTCATTCTGAGCCATTCTTCATGCATGTCTTTTCATTAATTGTCTGTGGAGTATCTACTTAACATGCTAGAGGCCTTCCTCTAAGTTTAACATCCAAGAGAACCAATTCAGCATTTGGATTGAATAACATTCTCTTAGTCTCACAACTTGCTTGGTCCCCTTCCTTTTTTCAGTCATTTCAGTCATTAATCCGTCATTCACATTATGAGATCAAGTGATAATAGATGGACATCTTGCATGCTTCATTGATATCCATCTAATGGCAATCAATATGCTTTTTTTTTTTGGAGGGGAGAAGGCTGGGCAATTGGTATTAAGTGACTTGCCCAAGGTCACACGACTAGTAAGTGTTAAGTGTCTAAGGCCAGATTTGAACTCAGTTCCTTCTGACTCCAGGACTGGTGCTCTATTCACTGTGCCACCTAGCCACCCCGTGGCAATCAGTACAAAGAAAGGTCCTTAGTATACTGTGGATGTCCTAGGGAGGAGTTATAGAATAACATGAAAAAAAAAGGGGACTTAAATTTTTGGCTCTGTCCTGATTGGTGAGTGCCTCACATGACTCACTCTAGCTAGCTAGCACCAGCCATGCTTCAGTTTTACACTCCAGACATCTTCTTCCCCTCCTTCCTGTACACCTCCCACTTTATAGCTCTGGAACCATAATGAAATTGATATCACCACTGGAAAAGCTTGGTCACTCTAGTTCCAGGATTCCACTCCACATTTGTGGGAACTGAGTGAAACACACTGCCTCCATCTTGTGACTCAATTCTGAAACTAGCTCAGTTCCCTTTCTATTCACAATTATGAGTCTAGTCCAGTTTATGTCTTGTGAGAAAATTTTATTCAATTATGGGCATTAGGAGAAAACCTTATTGCTTTGTTTGAACCTAGCCCTTTCTATCTGGGAAGCCGGACCACCTCCAGTTCTTGGCTTAGGACCTAGGTTATGCTGACCAGAAATGCAGTCAGTTCTGAACACTGATGCAAGGAATTTTCTCACAATAAGATATCTCAAGCAACTCATATGTCTTATGTGAAAATTGGCCTTATACTGGTCAATCAGTTACTGTTTTTCTTTGATTGAATATGTTTCTGGGGAGTGGGACATCTCTTTTTCTGCTTTCAGGGAATTGCACCTGTTTGATCTCCCAGCTTGGAAAGTCTCTAATTTTTCCTCCATTTAGAAATCAGATTACCTAATCCTGTATCCTGGTTTATATCCTGTATATCCTGTTCAGTGTTTTTAATGCAAAAAAAAAAAAATCTGTCTCCTGTAATTGGCATCCAGTGCCAAGCCAAGGAGGCCTGATCCCAACTGGTTACACAGTTGGCATGCATTGCTTAGTAAATTTATATGCTCAGAAGCTCAAAATTTTGTTTTCTCAGTTATTTCAGATTTCACCTTTCCCATATTCCTGAGACTTTCAAAATCAAAACACCTCCTCTGAGTGTGTTACATCTCCCTTTTAGCATGAAAACTTCATGAGGGAAGAGAATATCTTTTGAACTTATATTGCCAGTACTTAGCACAGTACTTTGCACATAGTAGACATTTAATAAATGCTCTTTCATTCATTCTAGAGTGTCACTTAATTAGAAGACATGGTGCTATTATAATCTGTGCCATTGAAAGAAAAGACTACAATGAAGAAATCAAACTATTTTGATTTTTTATCCTAAGAGTATTTAAGTATCTTTTGCTCCATTTCTCACATGCAGGTATTCTTGGTCTCTTTAAGCTGGCCTCTACCTCCCCACCCCCATGCATATCTCTTTTGTGCAAAGATCACCTGCAATTTTGACTGAGATGGTATTCTTCCATGATTCATAGCCATATGGCATTACTAGGAGAATATTGGAGTTTAAAAGTAATTAGCACAACTATTAGAAGAATTAGAGGAAAGCCACCAATGTATTAGGTATATCCTCTAAAAAAGGATTTATAGAAAGACATAAACAAGGATTACACAGGATGAAAAATCATCATAGTATAGTAGCAAGAACACTGGAGTTGGAGTCTTGGGATTCATGCGCAAAGCCCAGATCTACTACTTACTATACCTCTTTTACCCTGAACAAGTCACTTAACTTCTCTATTTCTGTAAAATGTGGGTAGTATGCTTTGCATTATCTACCCCATAGGTGATTGTTGGATAATTGCTTTGTAAACCTTAAAACACCATATAAATTTGAGTTATTATTCTTTAGGGCTCAGATTCCTCTTCTATAAAATGAAGAGGTTGTATTAGTAGATCTCTAAGGTCTCTTCAGCTCCAAATTTTATCAGCCTAAGACAAGAAGGGGTTGTGATCAGCAGCATTTGGAGATAATACACTCACTTTGATCCCTCAAAGTACCAACTATTTGTAAAGCATTATACTGAGAACTTGTAATAGTAATGAAATTTGAAGATCTCTTTGTATTGACAAGCTAACAGGTACTTAGCACTCAGTCAAGCTAATTATATCAAGCCTCTGTTAAAGAAACAGAAGGTGTGAACCCCTGCTGACAAAGCAGGAAGGGGCTGAAGAGGGAGGAGCTAATGCCATATATAAAGAAAAGCCCCAGCTGGGAAAGTCAGAATGTCTTGAGGCAAGCATCATGGAGGCAGAGCAGCTGCTGCTGGGGTGGGGGGGTGGGGGTGAAAGGAGGGGAAGAGAGAGAGAGAGAGAGAGAAAGAATTTCTCTCAGTGAGCATCTGGAGGATGGGCTGTTCCTGTTGGACTGAAGACTGAACAGAATTGAGAAGAACTGAGAAGAGAAATGAGAATTGAGAACTGAGACAGAATTTCTTGGAGCAAGCCATGTGGAGGCTGGATAAAGTGATTTTGATTTTGAGAACAGAACTTGTGGTGGCAGAACTCAGACTTGTGGTGGTAAAACTTGAACTTGTGGTGGCGGAACTCAAACTTGTGGTGCCAGAGCTGCCAAAGACTTCCAAGGGCCAGCCAGAGTTGCCAAAGACTGAGGAAGCATGACTGTGGTGCCAGTACTTTGCATGAATGTTGTTGTGGCTTTGTTAATGTGCATGAATGTTATTGTGGCTTTGTTAAGCCTTGTCTTCCCAGGAACAGAGATTGTGAGAGATTTGAGGTGGACTAGACACTGCAAGCCTAGACACTGCAAGCTTCAAAATGGAGCAGGAACAGCACAGAGAGCCAGACAAGGAACTGAGAGCTGTCTGCTTTTGAACCCAGGTGGCAGTTTGGTGCGTTTAGGTAGGAGCTAGGACCATGGAAGAAGAACCATGGAAACTGAGATTCTGCCTCCAGTCAAGATGAAAAGACCTTTCTGTGGGTACTGAGTGGTGACTGATGAAATTGTAACTTACTTGTGACCTAGGATGGATGGCTTTTGTACTTTCTACTACCCCTTAAGAGGGTACTGAGTAGTAACTGTTGAACTTGTAATTTAATTGCACCCCATGGGTGGAGGACTTTGACTTTTATACTTTGTGTTCCTTAAGGAGGCCTCCTTAAAGATTATTGAATGATTAAGTTACTAAATGATTGAGTTACTAAATGATTGTTTAAAACTATGTGACTACTTTGGTGAAAACTATGTGGCCATTTTAGTGATAAGTTGTTGAGTTGTGACATGGTGAATGCTGTATTTTGATTTTCTCTGATAAGTTGTAACATTTTGAATGCTTTACCTTGATTTTCTTTGAATGTTTTGTCTTAGTTTGTTCCTGAATAAATAGGGAGTTCACTATACTGTGTAATCAGAATCTTGAAAAGCTGTTCACAGCAGCAGTCCTCTGGAAAGCTGCTTGTGCATGGCTCTATAGTACTGTAGGAAATATAAAGAATAAAACCCAATCTTTGCCCTCATGGAGTTTACAATTTAGCAGAGTGTATAAGAAATATCCACACACACAAAATAGAATGCATAAATACACAAAAGTATAATAAAAGAGGTGTAAAAGGTTATGTGAATGTTCTGCCTTACTGTCATATCCAAATTCCTTGACTCTATTCAGGTTTGCCATTATAAAAGCAGAATATTAGAGTAGAAAATGTATTAGAAAATTAAAATTAAGAAAAATCTTACTGAAGAGGTGAATTTATTAGACCTTTAACTTAAAGCTTCTAGTTATTATTCAAAATTAACAGCCTATATGCAAATGCTGGCATATATACTATAAAATATAAGTGGATATTAACAATCTTTTATGACTAGAAATTATTAGACTAGTTCACACACTACTGTTGTTTGGGATATCTGTGTGATTTACAACACCTTTAAAACATGCTGCAGTCCTTGGAGGCTACATGTTACTGATTTTTCATGATTTGCCCTTACAAACATAAACTTGACTTATTTCCCCTTTCTTTTGGATGCTCTGTCTTTGATTTGTTACTTTAATGCAAAACTCTTATTCTAAGGTAATTGCTTAGAATTACCTTAGAAAGGCATTTAAACTCTGTACTTTCTCAGTAAAAGACAAAGGTGGTTGTTAAAGAGGTCTTTTATTGGTCAGTCAGTCAACAGGCATTTATTAAATACCTACTATATGGTAGGCACTCTGCTAAGCAGAGAGAATACAATGAAAAGTAAAAGACAACCCTTGAAGTCAAGGAGCTCAGTCTATGATGGGAGACAACATATAAATAATTATGAATAAACAAGTTATATACTGGATAAATTGGAGATAATAGAGGTAAGGTATTTGTATTAAGGGAGTGTAGCCACTGAACAAAGGAGAGATATAGGATGATAACCAACAGGAATAGATGAATCAAAGGAGAATATTTTGATAGGAGAGATATGGGCATGTTGATGAGTGATAGGGATGCAGTCAGTGGACAGAGAGAGATTGAAGATAAATAAGAGAGTAGAGATAACAGTCATATCAACAAACTGGAGAGGATAGCATAGAATGGGCCTACTTTTGCATACAGAGGAGTTTTACAAAGGGAAGGGTTATATCTTCATGTAAGACAAGGGTGAAGGAGGAGATAGTAGAGTAAGGCATCTGAGAAATGTGAGATAGGAAAGAAGAGGGAACTCTCAGTGAATGACCTCAATTTTTTCAATGAACTGTGAGTCAAGGTTCTCATCTGAGAAGATGGGGGGAAAGGACATATGGGAGGCTTCAGGAGGGATTAAAAGATTTAGAAAAACCTCCATAGTGAATGGAATAATGATTCAATTATGGAGGTGTAAAAGTATTGCCTTGCCAAAGTGAAGGTCCAGTTGAGATCAGGTAACATAAATTTGTAGTGGACCTAGTTATCGTATATTAGTTGTATGATGTGGTAGCTGGGTGGCACAGTGGATAAGGTGCTGGGCCTGGGGTCAGAAAGACTCATCTTCCTGAGCTCAAATCTTCAGATTCTTACTAGTTATGTGATCTTGGGCATCAGTTCTTCCTCTGTAAAATGAGCTGGAGAATGAAATGGCAAATCACTTCCGTATCTTTGCCAAGAAAACCCAAAGGGGGACATGAAGAGTCAGACACAGCTGAAAAACAACTGAACAACAAAGCTATGTGACCCTGTATGCAAGTCACTTAACCTCTGTTTGCCTGAGTTTCTTCACCTGTAGAATGGGGATAAGAATAGTGCCTCCCTCCTGGGGTTGTTGTGAGAATCAATATTTATTAAAAAAAAAAACAAAACTAAACACTTAATACAGTGCCTACCATACAATAGGGATTATTTAAAAGCTTATTCCCTTACTTAAATACATTGATCATCTATTCGTCTGCTGCTCAACCCTTCCCCCATTTTTTCTTCTGAACCTCCCCAACCAATCAGAATTAGTCATGTTCCATCATTGTAATGTCAAAGAACATTCTCATAAAATAGAATTCAAGATTTGGAAAAAGACACAAGAATCAAGAAATGAACACTTTCATTACTCCTTTCTGAGTACAACCTCCAAAACTTTCAGGAAATGGAGGTTGTAAACCCTCTTTGCTCCATTGACTGGGTGAGTTTGTCAGCCCCCATAAACAAGTAAAACTTAAAACTGGTTTATGATCTCAGCACTTTTGGAGCTGCTATAACAGCACACTACAGCAACCAACTGAAGGGTGAGTAAACAATGTTAATAACTTGTCCTAATGATTAAATCCAGGATCCTCAGGGCCTGAAAAGCATTGTATCTCAGGATCTTGAAAACATTGAACTCTTGAAATCATGGCTCCTCAGCACAGAAACCACAACTGTTATTTCCCAAGGCATAAAAAAGATGTATCACTGTAGTACCATTTAGACAACACTGTGGACCAAACTCCTGGTTCTGTACCAGGGTAATGCCATCTCCTGCCATACTCTGCTCAGGTTTGTGGAGGATGTAATTCCCCAGAGAAACATTTCCTCCTATATTATATTGTGTGGGATACAGAGATCCCTAAAACAATAACTCAGAGACGTCTCAAGGTGAAAATAGGTAAAGGTTTCTTCATTAGAATCTCGCGAGAAGTGGGCAGTCCAACACCTGAAAATGTCCGGGGCTGGAGGGCCATCAGACCAAGGCAGAAGGACTAATTTATGCTAGCCAAGTGAGTGGGGGTAGAGTTTGGGAGGGGTTTCAGGATGAGTCTTTACACAAAGCAAAGAGGTTAATAGCTAAACCTCACAAACTAATGAATCTGCTATTTTTGAGAAGTTATATTGCTGATATTCATAGTTTAGAGCTGGCCACTAAAACAAAGAAAGTAAACATTTCGCTACCTGAGGAATGCTTTTAAAAGGATTAACCATAGAATCAATACTTTTAGGCTAGGGAGAAATATAGCTTTTACAACTTATTTGCACAGGCTGACAAACTGATATTACATACATAGGCACCCGAAAACAAGT
>CM053585.1:160994810-161017358 GCA_028646515.1 Pseudochirops corinnae
AAGGACATATGACATTCCAAATATGACAGGATAAACATCCTTGGCTCTGTTTAGATTCGAGTAAAGTCACAGATATCCATGCAATATGGATGCCACCTCATAGCTAGACTCAGGAACAGGTGGGCAAACATTCTTTATCAAAGGAATTTCATAGGTACACAGCCAGAAGAGGTCCTATACTAGACCACGCTAAGATCGCCCCTTCAGCCTTTACCAGATGTAGACTTCCACCAATATTTAACCTTGTGGCATTTAATGCAGGACCTGATTTATGCAGACCACTATACCCGAGTTTAAACTCCAAACAAAATTTAGCTATGGTCCCAAATGCCTTTTACCTCACACAGCAAGTTTCACTAATCACAGCTTAGAGCCAGTTCTTTTATTTATTTACATTCCTTATTTGATTCCTTGGGGCACCAAGGCCTAAGGTTTTATATACTTTAGCAAATGAGAGGGACCACACTTTGTCCTACACAATATCATACTGAAGGGAGGAGAAATATACTTCATTTTATTGCCAATGGCGTAATATAGAGTCATATATAGTAGCCCCATCATATTTGATGAATTTATGGACAAATATCCAAAAAGCACTTCCCCAGAACATAACTGGTTACCTTACTCATTGCCCAAATCTTGAGAATCTTAAGTGCCACAAGGGGGAGACAGAACCAGAGGAACATAATCCAAAGGCTAAGCAAATATTTTCCTTCATAAGTTAGAGAAATTACTTTTATATTTCAACTAGGAATGAATGAGTTGTTGGAAACAAGAAGAGAACAGCTTTTCTTCATGTTTTCTGCTCAAAATTAGCCCATCCTACGGATGTACAAGTGAAGAATCTTCTATCAATTACTTATTTCTCATTTGTTTTCCACAATTATAATAAATAACATTTATGTTTGGTACTTTAAAAAAGTACCTTTATGTTTGCATGTGACTACATGACTTGGAAGATAGAGAGCTGGCTTCAAAGTCAAGAAGATCTCAGTTTAAGTCCTGCCTCTGACACATACTGACTTTTGACCCTGCAAGTCACAACCTCTTGATACTCTAGGTCAGAAGCAGAGATCATTTGGCAGCCAGGTGGGGTCCACAACACTCCCTAGTACATCTAGAACAAGATTAAAATGTATTTGGGAAATATTTAACAAATGGATAAAAATTCAATGAGACATATATAATATTACATTTTGAAACTGCTGATATGTGGCCCCAGTGATCCTTTTATATGGATTAGTGCTCCTTCCCCACTCTTTCTATTTGAGTTTGACTGCACTGCTCTAGGCAACTCTCCAAGACCTAAAACTGCAGAGAAGGTCCCCATCTGCATAGATAGAAGTTCCTCCCTGGGGTTCCTATACCAGCAAAATCACAGTTCTAGTCTGCTATTATCTTTAATGTTTATAAAATACTTTTCTTACTTTGTTTTATACCCCATACTTGAATTTATCCTTGAGGTATTTCTTTTCTTTCCCAGGGTGCTAATCTTTCTCCAATACTTCAGTCTCTCTATTAGCCAGCTCCACCTTGATGTCCCATAAATATCTTAAAATCAACATGCTCCAAGTGGAACTCATTGTCTTCCTCCTTAAACACTTCCCTTCTTCAAATTTCCTTATTTCTGTGGAGGCTGTTGCCAACCTCCTAGGCACTCAGACTCATAATTACAAAGTCATCCTTAACTATTTCCTCTCCCCACTCCCAACATTGTTTATACAATTGCCCATTGTTGATGCCACATCTCTTGCCTCCATCTCCATTTCAATCTATGCACTCTGTTACCTTCATTCCTCCCATCCCTCTCCCCCCACCCACAACTCTTGCAAAAGCCTTTTAATTGGTCTTTAGTCTTTGCCCTCTCTAAACCATCTTCCATTCGACTACAAAAATAATCTTCTTGAAGGTTGCCCATATCACTCTCCTAATCAAAAACGTTTAGTGGCTTCCTTTTGTCTTTTGGATAAAGCACAAAATCCCCAAATGGCATTTAAAGCCCTCCACCTACCTTTCCGGCCTTATGTCACATTCTTTCCTTTCATGCACTCTGTGTTCTAGCCAAACCAAACTACAAGCTGTTCCCAGAAATGGACATTTCATTTTCCACTATGCATTTGTATAAGCCTTCCCTTGTGCCTGGAATGTACTTACTTTTCATCTCTTCTCAGAATCCTGACCTTCCTTTCAGACTCATCTCTAACCTCCTTAGAGCCTGTCTTGAGCCATCCAAGTGTTAATGCTCTTTCTCTCCTTAAATTATCTTGTATTTTACTTATTTGTATAGGATTGGATTCCCACAATAGAACATAAACTCCTTGAGGAAAAGGATTATCTTGTTATCTTTTGCATCCCTAGAACTTAACACATAGACACTTAATGAATGTTTGTTAAATTGAATTGAAATTAATTTTATACAATCACAGGAGTTAAAATCTAACCTCCTTGTCTTTAGGGTGAGCAAACTATGTCCAGAGAAAGGAAAACACCTGTCCAGTATTATTCTATCTCTCATTCTTCTGTCCACTTCTCCATCAGTTCAAATGATGTTCTCTGATCTTGTGTTCATCTCAAAGTGACTTTTGCCTTAGGACATCTCATTTGGTAATTTAATTTAGATTCTGATGTACAACATGGTTTCATTTTTATGTTTAAATAATTCCTATTAATATATTTATATTCAAATTTATTGTCTCTCATCACAATACAGAACTGCTAAACACCTTAATCAATGAATGTCATTATCACTTGCTGTTTTCATCTTTGTCCAAATAGCTAGAACATTAACTTGAATCCACTGAATTTTTGGCTTTCAGGTATGATTGGATATCTGCTATATGTAAGACATTGTGCCAGACACTATATAAAATCATTGACTACTGGAGCAGGAAGTAGACTTCCATATGTAATCCAACCTTCCACTTTTACAAAAGCCCAGAGACATTCATTAGTTTGGTTTAGTTCCACTGACTAAATGTAACAATGGTAACAGGTGGAAGTAAAGATTTGGTAGCATAATCAATTTTCAAACTTTAATTTTATTAGGATTAACTCCAGTCATCCCCTACCAGTCTTACAGAAGTGAAATGATTTACTTAGGCCACACAGCTATATAGCAGCAGAACTAGGAACAGAACCCATGTCTTCTGACTCTCAGGACAGTACAGAGAGGTTTTCTGAGCCTAGACTTTCTTGCAGCAGGTGGCCTCTACTCTAGATATGTCCCTTCTTCTTATACAACATTCCCTCCTTGTTCTGGATTCTTTGACGCTATCCTGACAACTACCAGTCCCATGCTGTACCCGATCAGGTCTCCAAACCAATCCTTGATATCTCCCTTCCTCTGACTTTAGAGACAAGAAACCAATTAAGATGTGATTTATAGAAACATCAGCCCTTGCTATAAAACCCTGGTCTATGCCCCTATTGTTGAAATGTTCTGATTTTATAGAGGATAAAGGACCTGAATATTAACATTCAGAACAAGGAGAATAACCAGAGCTGGATGTCAGGGCCAGACTCATCACAGAATCAACCTTCCTCATCCTTCTTTGTCCTGACAATCATTGCACCTGAGGCCTGTCAAGGTCCCTTTGCTGACTGAAATGTTCTTTTACCCTTTTCTTTCTAGTGATGAAGATCCTTTACCTGGAACTCTTTTCCTTTGCCCTTCTTCTATTCCCCTGAATTATCTCATTTTGTCCTTTTTTCCTTCTCTCATATGAAGTAAAATATATGTGTAAAAAATGCCTATTACTTTAAGCATCACTGACTGCTCTACCTCTTCTGTGAAAACTTCTGATTCCCAAAAGCAGATGCAATTGACTGGAATAGTGCCCTGTTAACATCTTTAAAATAAATTTTATTGTAGGGATGTTCTACTTTAATAAGAAACAAAATAATATAAATTGTTTGTGCCCATTAGTACTGAATCCAACCAATAAGCTCAGTATTTCTTCTTTTAGCCAAATCCAGTGTTATAATACATATGGTGTATCAGTTGAGCTAATGGTTGCTATTTCTGGAAGATGACAGAAAGTAAAAAGCAGTTCTGTGATCCCAACTCTAACTTTTTCTTTCCAAAAGAAATTGTCTAAACTCTGCCCAGAAAGCAAAATTTTGAAGGAAAGAAATATTTGATTTAATTCCATTCTTTCCATTAATCCACATAAGAGTTGGTAAGAATAATGAAAAGTTGTGTATGCAATAGAGATTATAGTGGAAAAGACACTGCTGGGAAGAAAATAAGAAGTGGGAAATTAAATGAAGAATCAAGAGGCTAGTCTTTGACATTTCTGGAGAGGAATAACTTCTTATAACACCTGGACTTGTATATCAATATTTAAAAGAACCATCTTCAAACTCTAGGTCTCCTTGATAAAAAAAAAAATGATGCTCAAACAAATAACCAGAGAAAGAAATTGATTGGAAAAAGATAATATGCACCTTTTGCATAATTATAATAAAGCAATTGTTTTTAAGAACATGAAGCCAACTCTGTGAGCTATGGTGAATTCATAGTCCTTAAAAAAGAAAGATTAATGGCAATAATACTGGATCAGATTAAACTTAACAATAATATAGGGAGCTGAGGATGCACTGAAGTAGAAAAGCACTGAGAAGAGAGAAGAAGAGGGAGAAGGAGGAGGAAGAGAAAGAGAAGGAATAAGAGAGAAGAAAAGAAAGGAAAAGAGGACAAGGAGAAAAAAGAATTCAGGGGCCAGTGAATGAAATTCAGTCATTACAGATTTGTATAGAGTAGGGGACAAGAGAAGCAGTATGGTATGATGGAAAGCACATTGTCATTGGTGTCCAAGGACTTGTGTACTGATTCTGCCAGGTCATCTCCGTGACCTTGGACAAATCATTTAGCCTCACTGGGCCTCCATTTTCTCGTAGGTAAAATGAAGGGGTTGGGCTAGATGACCTCAAATGTTCTTTTCAGCTCTAAATCTTTTCTCTCATCATCCTTGATCGATGAGGTTCTTCCTCATCCTATGTCTGGAAAGTTCTCACCTATCCTCCATTTATCCTTATATATCCCTATAATTTAGTCATCTGCCAAGTTGAAAATCTTTTTTCCTGGTACCTCTCACTCACTCACTTATCTTTATTCATCCACAGTCCGTGTTTTACTCTGCCCTCCAATTTTATTTTGTCTTATGGAACTTCTACTTTATTGTTAACATACTCCCTTTTATCCTAGAATTCTTAATTTCATAATCTTCCTATGTTAAGGTGCCCAAAGAAATCTAATGATTCTTAAATTTATCTCTCCCTGATCTATTTTTAGGTCAGTTATTCTTATATGAGAGACCTTACATTTTCTTCTCTTTTTTCAAACTTTTGACTTTGTTTTAACATCAGCTGTTGTCTTATGTAGATAAACTTCTATTTGGGTCATTCTAATTTTCAGACAGTGTTACTTGAATAAGGTTTTCTATATCTTGTGCTAAGCTGTTAATTGTCTTTCTAATCCAGTGGTTCTCAACCTTCCTAATGCGGTGACCCTTTAGTACTTAGTATGTGGACATATCTGCATGTGGGCAGACCCACCTGGAGACAGATAGAGGAGCGGTGTCTCTATTCCTAAGACCATGGGAAATATGTGTTTCCCATGGTCTTAGGCGACCTCTGTTGACACCTGTGAAAGGGTCTTTGACTCCCAAAGGGGTCACAACCCACAGCTTGAGAACCGCTGTTCTAATCCTTTCCACCACAACTCTCATTTCTTTTCTAAGTCTCTCTTCTAGCATTCTCATTTCTCTTATAATCATTAAAAATGTTTTTAAGCTCTTTATTTCTTCTAGGAATTCTAATTCATCTTGTAGTCAAGCTGTGTTCTTTTTGGAAGTTTTGCTGGTTAGTGTTTTGAGTTATTTTTCTCCTCTAGGTTCCTGTCTTGAACATCTTTAACATCAAAATAGTTCTTTATCTTTTTTGTTTCTTCATTTTTTCAGAATTATATCCCATATTGGGGCTTTTTATTAGGGCTAGGCTTTGAGCACTTCTGGCAGGATTGTAGTGGCCTCATATATTATTGGTCTGTCATGTTGCTGGGATCAGAGCGACAGTTCTTTGTGGCCTCTTTTTTTCATAGTATCTGACTCCAAGATCCTCTTTGCTGGTTTAGAGCCTCAGCCCTGTTTTCTTCAGTTCTTGGAGGTCTAGGTCCAAGACCCCTTCTCCTGGTATAGAATGATAAACTTGTAGATAAACCAAGGGCAAACCAAGGGAGGGCAAGGGCTGTCTTTTGCCTCTTTTTGTATTCCCAGTACTTAAAACAGTGCCTGACACATAGGGTCCCAGGGTATAGCTCTGAGACCCTTTCTCCTGATTTAGAGCCACAGCATCATCGCCCTGTTTGGTTCCTGGGGTCTTTCTCCAAAATCACGTCTGTTTTAATGATTGGCCTTGGGGCTTTCTCTTGATCACAAGGTCTGACTCTACAATTCTCCTCTTCTGGTTTAGATGTGGTGTTCTTTGACTCCTAGAGTCTGGTTCTGTGATCCCTATCCCTATCCACCCCTCTTCCACAGTTCCTGCCATGGTCACTTGCTAGTTAATTGAGCCTATTTTCTTTTGCTATAAAGATGATTCACTCTTGTTTCTCCTTAGATTTTTGATCACTACTCCATCTGGCACTCAGCTGAGATCTTTCTTGGAATAGCTGGCTGGGGTGGGAGAGGGGCTTGGCTTCACTCCTTTGCCCTTCCTGGTTGTCTAGTCAGAACCTCTTCCCTGCCTCCTTGTTCTTTATTTGTGACTCCCTAGGTTAACTTTTTACTGTCCTTTACTCTCCTTTTCCCCCTTGAGCCCTTTTGTGTCATTCAGTTGTTAACCGAAATGATACTGCTATCATTTTAAACTCTCCTATATTGAGATATTGACTATCAATTGCAGAGAATCCACTGATTTCAATACTTTGATGATGTAACTTTTGCTCCATGCTCTTACTGTTTTGAAGTTGCTTTGAAGTTGGCCATTTCCTGCCACGGATTTCTCAATTTCAATGTGTACTTTTAAATGACCATCTTTTGCCTTAAAAAGTTTGCTTATTTCTTCTGGAAAGCCAGTTTTGGCATGAATTTTTGGTATATCATATTCCAGTTTAACCAAGGCTTGATTGGGCATGTCCAGTTAGGGTGACATGGAGGCAGGCACTCTTGACGGGTTTTGAAGTATGTCCAGATTGCTACCATGGAGACCTCTTCAACTCCTACTACATGGGTAGCCTCCCTTGATTGGCTTCCTTTTCTTTAAAATTGATGAGACTAAACTGTTCTCTCTTTTCTGCATCTTTTTCAGTCACTTTTATCTATTGCATCCAGAGGGTAAAGATCCCAATTCACCACAGGATGGGCACCATGAACTAAACTGGTGAAAGGGGAAGGACTTCCCTTGGCATGTTCTTTCTCTTTCACCCCAGCTCTGAGAAATGGTACTGGGAGGTATTTATTTCTGTTCTGTATTGTTTATCCTCCTAAGTTTCAGGTCCCAGAAGTGATCCCCACAGAGCTAGAAGTTTGAGCAATGGTGGCCTTTGGAGCCAGGGCTGTGGACTGAGTGGTACAGCCAATTAGTCTGTCGTGGAAGCCCCAAGAAGCCAGGGTACCTGGGACATGAGCCCAAAGGAGATTTTGGACTTGGAAGTGTGACAGTACTCTATAGGAATTGAACTGGGCCATACCTAATTCCCAATTCAATTCAATAAATATTTATTAAGTATTTACTAATTGTCAGGCACTGTGTTAACAGATGATGGGAATAAAAATAAGAAAACTAAAGACAGCCCCTGCCCTCAAGGAGTTTATCATCTAACGGGGACACACATAAAAGGAAGCTAAAAAGCAGGGGGTTGAGGCGGGGATCACTAAGGGGCATCTTGTTCCTCAGAGATCAAACCAAGAAGATCTGAAGATGGAAAGTGGAGAATCAGTTCCAATGTCACAATCCTGCCCTCTACAAAGAAAAGGAAGGGCAAAGGGAGAGGGAGGGGGAGGAAAGAGAGTGATAAGGTAGAGAAGAGGATTATGACTCTTAAATAAGTTTGTATGCTTGTGATTATACCTTCTGAAGCAAGCATTTCTGTATAAAAGCTAACCTGACTGCTAATGGCTAATGGAACTGGGATGCAGGGGACTACCCACACAATTGAGGGAACACCATTGTTGGCAGAGAGCCTAGGTGTCCCCTCAAAGCCCTTCAAGTGTTCCAGAGAGTCTTGAAGGTGTGGTTAAATGTAATATACCTGGTCTTCAGGCAGTAGGGGGCCATAGTGTTATGTGTTTTTTCTGTTATTTCACATTATTATAGAAGATTCTTATGTAATTCAAATGATTGGGTTTTAAAAAATATATATATCATGTTTGTTTTTTTTTAATTCTGGCTTCTTATAAAGATCATCTTATTACTATAATCCTACAATTTTATGACCATGTGTCTAAGTAAATTGATTTGAAGGTCCACCCCTGTCAGTATCTTCTAAATTCTATTGATTTACAGTTTCTCTTTTTTTTAAACACTTCTGGAAATTTTTATTGTGTTATTAGCATAAATAACAATGATAGCTAACATTAACTGTGGCTTACCATGTGCCAGGCCCTGTGCTAAGCATTTTACAACTATTATCTCCATTCTGGGAGGCAGGTGCTATTATTATCCCCATTTTACAGATGAGGAAACTGAGGCAAACAGAACTTAAGTGACTTGCCCAGGGCCACACAGTAAGTGTCTGAAGCTGGATTTGAACTCAGGTCTTCCTGACTTCGGGCCTGGTGGCCTATCCACTGTGCCATCTATTTGTATGTAGTCAAATTCTTTTTTTCCTTTGCAGTTTTCCCACAATCTTAATAACTTTACATTTTTCTCTCCTTGATCTTCCTTCTAGAACTGTCACATGTCTGTATAGTCTCTAAATCTTTTTTGATTTGAGAATTTTCTGGTTTAATTTTTCTGCTGTTACTATTGTTTCTGCCATTCTTTATACCAGCAAAATCATTTTGTTTTCAGCTTATTTACCAACTGTAGGACTGCATCGCCATCTCTTCTTTGTCCAGTGAGCAATGCGTCCTCTGGTAAACCACAAGAGGAATTCATAACATTCACTTGATGATCTCATCAGTTCCCATGGATTTTCAATGATCACCTCTATGCTGATGATTCTCAAATCTACTCATTCTGCTAACCACCAGTCTCACATGTCCACCTACCTATTGGACATCTTGAAGTGGAAGTCCTATGGACAACTTCAACTTGTCTTCAAAACTGAACTTATTCTTTCTTTCCCCTCAAAACCTTCCCCTTCTAGACTTCCCTATTATTGTCTAGGGTACCACCATCCCTGCCATCACCCAAGTTCAAAACCTGGTGGTCATTCTTGACTTTTCTCTCTCATCTCTCATATCTAATCTCTTGCCAAGGCCTATTGGTTTTACCCTCAAAACATCTCTCACATACCCTCTCTTTTCTCTTCTGCCACCACCCTGGTGCAGGACCTCATCACCTCACACTTAGACTGTTGTAATAGACTGTTGTAATAGACTGATTTTCCTATACAGATCTGACCATGTCACTCCCTACTCAACAAACTCCAATGACTCCCAATCACCTCTAGGATCAAATATAAATTCCTTTGTTTAGTATTCAAAGCCCTTCATAACCTGGCTCCCTTCTACCTTCCAGTCATCTTAATACTTCTTGCCTCCCCTCTCCCCCATGTAGTCTATGATCCAGTGACACTGGCCTCATTACTGTTCCTCAAATGATATACTCTGGACTCTGGGCATTTTCTCTGGATGTTCTCATTCTTGAAAAATTTTTCCTTCTAATCTCAGTCTTCTCATTTCCATGGCTTCAAATATCACCTAAAATCCCACCTTCTATGGAAAGCCTTTCTTGAACCCCTTCAATGTTAATGCCTTCCCTCTGTCATTTATTTCCAATTTATCTTGCATATAGTTGTTAGTACATAGTAGTTTGCATATTCCAACCCCCCTCCCCCGCCCTGCCCCACCAGACTGTGAGATCCTTGAGAGCAGGGACTGTCTTTTACCTTTCTTTGTATCCCCAGTGCTTAGTACAATGCCTGACACATACTGGACTAGAATTATGTCTATCTGTTCCCTAAATCTTGTTAGTCTAGGGGATATAATCAGGTTTTATCTAACTTCAGATCATTTGTCATTTTTTGGGGGGGCGGGGATGGAGGATCCCAAGTTCTATATCCAAGGCTTGACCCCTTTTCCATCAAATACCAGTTCAACAATGAACACACAAATAGCAAAGGTGCCCAATTATCCAAATCATAGCAAAGCAGAAATCAGAGAAGGCACACATAGTAGAATATACTAGAAAATACAAAGTGAAGGAGCTCTCCCAAATAGAAGTGAGAGAACTCAGTTCAACCAAGAGTATCCAAGATCTCACCCAAGGGGAAACTCCCTAAAGTCTTGAGTAACAAGCTGGGAGTAGGGACATGAAGAGACTGTTCACTCCTCTCATGTCTTCCCAGAGTCTTTTCCTTCAGCAAGCTGAAGTGGGATTGGCCTCTTCCATCCTCTTTCTATAAGCTGGAAACCAAGAGTCAGGAGTGCCCAAAGTGATTTGATTGAACAAGATTCAAAGCTTGATGAATCCCCACAGGTGACTGGCCCTGAAGAGTCCCAAAGGGGGATGGTGAAGGCTTTCTCATCTCAACAACATTTGTCCCTCATATAGGGAGAAGTATTCATCTTCACCAACAAGGAGAGTCCCATATCAATGGGCTTTGGGATACAGGTTACAAAGTCTTGCCTTACAAAATGCTTTACAAATATTATCTCATTATATCCTCATCTTCTAATTTTTGTTTTGGTTTTTGGAGGGAGGAAGGCAGGGCAATTGGGGTTAAGTGACTTGCCCAAGGTCACAAAGCTGGTAAGAGTTAAGTGTCTGAGGCCAGATTTGAACTTAGGTCCTCCTGACTCCAGGGCCAGTACTCTCTTCACTGTGCCACCTAGCTGCCCCTATCTCACTATATCCTCAAAACAAACTGGGAGATAGGTACTATTATTATCCTCACTTTTTAGATGAGGATACTGAGGCTGACAGAAATTAAGTGACTTGCCCAGGATCACACAGGCCCTATTTGAACTCAGTGCTCTGGCCACCATGTCACTTAGCTGACTCAATATTAATACTTATACAAAGTTTATTTATAGTAAAAGACAATACCAAATATTCAACAAATCCAAAAATTTGCAGATTTATTCAAATGGAACTGACTAGTAAGAGAACACACACTGGAAAACTGACAATACATACACACAGTTGAGCACAGATATATATAGATATATAGATATATATATCTATATATCTATATATATATCTATATATATTTCACTCATAGAAATAGGAGGGAAAGGAAAGAAGGAAGAAGAGGGAATTTGAGGGAGAGTAGCTTAAGGGAGGCATTAATTCTAATCAAAAGAAACTCTAGGCATGTAAGAAAAATTTCTATAGCTCTTTTTGCAGTGGCAAAGAAGTGAGAGGGTATCTCTCAACTAGAGAATGGTTGAATATGTTATGATATATAAATGTGATGGAATATTGGACTGTAAGAACTGAGGAAGGGGATGGTTTCAAAGAAGCCTGAGAAGCTTTGTATGAACTAATACAAAGTATCAAAGGTGGCTCTTAGGTTGTGAACCTGTATGGCTGGTAGAATAGTGGTGCCTCACTAGAAATTGGGAAATTTGGAGGAGGGATAATTTGGGGAGTGGAGGAATAATGATGCAGATATAATCTTGCAAACATATAGATCTCACTAACGTCCTTCCTCTACTCGAAAATTGTCAGCAATTTTGTATTGCCTCTAAAATAAAATATAAACCCTTCAGATTGTCACTCAAGGCCCTCAATAATCTGGCTTCAAGCTATCTTTCTAGTCTTATTTCACATTCTTCCCCTTCACACACTCTATACTGCAGCCAAACTAGACTACTTACTACCAGCTGTTCTCCATATTTGACATTCCATGTTTCACCTCTTTACATTTGTACAATCTGTCTGTCTCCCAAGCCTGGAATATTCTCCCTCATCATTTCTGCCTTTCAGAATCCTTCCTCAAGGCTCAGCTAAGGGACCTTCCTTGAATCTTTCTTTGTCCTTTGAGATACTAGTGCTTTCTGATTCCTCAAAATTTCCTAGATCACTTTTCTCTGATTTTTCCTGTCTCCCTTAATTCCCTACCTATGAGTGTATATAGGAGCATGAATATAGAACTGAAAGAGACCTCAGAGTTCAACCCCTTCATTTTGCAGATGAGGAAACACATATTGTACTACCTTGGCCCTCCTCATGCACTGGACTAGAATGTAGGCTTTCTTGAGGAGAGGGACTGGTTACTTCTTGTCTTTGTAACCCCAGTGCCCCACACGGTGCTTTAGACATGGTACGTATTTGATAAGTATCTGTGGAATTGAATTAGAGGCTGAAATTGTCGGTTGTCATAGATAAGCTTTCCTGGTTTATCTCCTGTAGGCCATGAGCACTCCCATTAGAAGCAGGGATTCACATACCTAAAACTTGGAGTCAAAAGATGGCAGTATAAGATCTATTTGTGGGGGGCTGTCAGTTGATAGACACAAATAAGACCCTGTGTTTAGCAGCAACAAATGCTTCTAGCTAATTCTCTGAAGGCCCTGCTAGAGGCTTTTACTCAGTGAGAGAAAATGGAAAAGAACGGCTGAAAAGCAAACATCAACTAACTTTATAGAGTCATAGATTTAGTGCTACAAAGGACGTCAGAGGCTATCTAGTTCAACTGCTTAATTTTCTGAAGAGGAAACTGAGGCAGAGGAGGTTAAATGACTTGCCCAAGGTCTCAGGTGGCAAGTGGGATATAGAGGGGGGAGATTTGATATCCTTTCCTCTTCCTATCCTCTGACTCTAAAGGTGGTGTTCTTTCCACTGGACCAGGTTGCCTCAATTATAGGACAATTAAGCTGATTCTTGACCATGTATCTAGATTAGTGAAATATTTATTTTAGCAGTGGTCCATACACGAAGTGCTCTCATGCCTACCAGAGAGCTGAAGAACACATGTACTGTCTCCTAAGAAGTGAAACAGAGGGATGATAAATTTGAATCAATCTTGCATCTCTTGCTCTGGAATTTCACCCCTTAAAGGGATGACTTTAGAGAAAATAAAAAGCTTCTGCTTCTTCCTGGGAGCCCTTGGAGCAAGCAAGAATGTTTCTCACTTAGGATTATATGATAAAATGATAGGGTTAGAGCTGGGGTGGAAGTCTTTGAGGCTAACTAGTGCAACTCCTCATAAGAAATTTGGACCCAGAGGGGTTACAAAGGTAGTAACTCTAAGAGATGAGATCCACACCCTGCTCCTCCAGCTTCATCTTCAGTATTCTGAATACACTTTGTACTTCAATGCTTCTTGATGTTAAAAACAGTGAGCTTTTTCTATTTCTGGAACAACTGCCTAATTTGTTTACACATTACCGGCAAACTGATGAAGAGTGCTGACAAAGTAAATATAAGGTGAATCTGAAAAGGGAAATGGAAGGGTAATATTGCAGTCAATACATTGAAATAATCTGACATTGCATACAAGGAAATTACATTCTCCTATGAAGAGGCAGGATATACATGGGCATGTCTAATGAATCAGTGGGATGGTGAGTTGATGCATAGGACCATCAAATGATACTCCCTTGCCAGAGACAATGGTAATTTGCCAGTATTGATTTGGAGTCCAGAATGAAACAGAGATTATACAATTATGTCCTACATGGCAAGATAGCCAGAGTGCTGTGCAGCTAGATGGGATTTGAAGTATGATCTGATCTGGGTTCTGAGGGCCCATATGTAGTGGGCTAGCTGAGCTCACTGCCACACTAACCTACTAATCAGAACAACTCACTCCTAGCTATAATGTTTTTCATCTTTACTGAAGTCTGAGCACCTTGGGCAATGTCTTGTGCTGGACTTTTTTTAAGTTATGAACTTAAGTAAATTTACAAAATTAAAATCTCTTCCATATTTTCTCATTGTTTCAACATAGGGTCATAACATTTTGCAACTGGAAGAGATTTTGGAGATTATTTAGTCCAAGTCTCTAATTTTACAGATGAAGAAACTTGAAGCCTAAAAAGGTAAAAAAAAAAAAAAATCCCAAGATCACGTAGATAGTAAATAACAGAGCCAAATTTCAAGCACAGGTCTCCTGATTCCAGTTTCAATGTTCTTTCTATCATTTCTACCATTTGAGTCTCAGTTTTTTCATCTGTAGAATAATATTTTCTCTACCTAACTTATAGAGTTGTAAGGAAAGCATTATACATGTAAAGTGCTGTGTAAATATAAGCTGTGACTATTATTAATACAATTTCACCTGGGATAGGGGTAGGACCGGCACTTATATTGGGTGCTCTAAGTGATCTGAAATACTACCACATGGCTGAGAGTAAATAGGAGGACAATGAAGGAGTAACGATAACCCCTAAACAAGGAGGGATTAATTCTTTGGGGAAAAGACCATCCAACCCTGATGTTGAGATGTAAGAAGTACACCTGCTTAGCTTTTATTCCTCATCCTACTTTCAAATGTGGGTCAAACTACTGACTAAACTGGACCCCAGGGCAGACATTTCCAAACAAAGGAGAAGAGACCCACAATGGTCCTGTTTCTGGTGGCACTTCTATAAACAGAGGAACTGAACTTCAAATAGAGACAAGGAATTCCTGATCTGAAACAGCTGGAACTGTAACTTCTGCTGGAAGACTTGACCATTGTATACGTCAGAGTAAGATCCTGACCTCGAGGGTACCAGAGGTTGGGGAAGAGCAGCAGTGAATATCCTGACTGGCTGAGAGGAGAAAGAAGCAGGAGGATCATACATTCTCAGAATTGGACAGAACCTCTTTCTAGCTTTACTTATACCTGAATAAGAATCCTCTCTATATCTGAAAGGTCATCATCTGGTTTTTGCTTACATGCCTCCAGTTTGGGGGCACACCCTACTTCCCAGGACAGTCCATTCTACTCTAGGGTAGTTCTAATCCTTGGGAAGGTGTTCATTACACCTAACAGAAATTTGTCTCTTTGTACCTTCCTGCTACTGCTCATAGCTCTTCCCTCTGTGGTCAAGCAGGTAAAGTCTAATAATCTCTCTCCTACACACCAAGCCTTCAAATGAATCAGAGATCCATAAATTATGGGAAAGAAATTTTTCTTATACATTGTGGGAATTGTGCTTTCAAAAGAAGTTAGTTAGTGTTGGTCTATTGGGTTGTCCAAGGCATAGTGGTGGTTGGCAGATCGAGCCAACAGGAGTGTGGCACCCCATGAAGTAATGTGTTTTTGATATCGTGGGTATTTCTGACATATGTGTTATATATAAGTTTCTGATTTTCAAAGTTTTTATTGACAGTTTTTGGTTTCATATCACCTTTGTTCCAAGTTACCACTTCCCCTTCCCTACCCAGTTAAGTCATCTCTTGTAATGAATAAAAAAGAAAATGAAGCAGTTCGCCAAAATTAGCCCACAGATCAACAGAATGTGACAATAAATGTAATATTTCACACTGATAGTCTGGAAGACTGGAAGGGAGGCTTTGTATTTATTTTTACTATTTCAATGCCTTTTAAAAACTAACTCTATCCATCACCTAATCAAGAAGATTCTCTGTCATAATAAACCTCACTAATTTATTTGTTTATTCCTTGGGAATGCATGTATGGATTTTATAATACTTCTCTGAAATGAGGCAGTCCCTCAAGCCAGACAGGCCTTTTGAATCCTGGCTACATTTTGCTTTGGTGTTTTGAATACTGTCTGAAATCCAGCTCCCTGAAAGGAGGCATAGCCCTTCAGATGTTCCCTCCTTGGCAGAATATAGGAACAGCTGCTCAGGAAAGGTTCAGGGTAGAGACCTTACATTTCTGGTTGCTTTTCATAAGCTCTCAAAACACCCATTTCTGGCTTTGAACAGAGCTGGTTCAAACAGAGATGACTCTGCTCTTGTCATTCTTAGAAAGGAAAAGACATCTCTGAGGTAACTTTTTCAAAATGAACTAGGTTTGACTCCTAAGACTCAATATTTGTCTGTTAGCATCTTTCTTTCTTTTTTTTCCCCTTGCTTTTTGGAGGGGGGAGGGCAGGGCAATTGAGGTTAAGTGACTTGCCTAAGGTCACATCGCTAATTAAGTATCTGAGGCCAGATCTGATCTCAGGTCTTCCTGACCCCAGGTCCAGTGCTCTATTCACTGCACCATCTAGCCGCCCTGTGTGTTAGCATCTTTCAACTGAGTTCCCCTTATTATCAACAATCATTGTATGAACCGAGGCAGAATAAAGTGAGCAGAACCGGAACATTATGTAACATTAAAAAAGAAAAACAATTTTGAAAGACTTGAGAACTCTGATCAATGTGATGACCAACCAAGATTCATAGACCAATGAGGAAGCATGCTACCCACCTGCTGACAGAGGGGATGGATTGAAAGTATAGAATGAGGCCTACATTTTTGGACGAGGCTGCTGTGGGAATTTGTTTTGCTTTACTATGCATAAGTTATGAGTTGTTGTTTTAACGGGATGAGATAAATGCTTGAAAATTGAAAAAAATTTTTTGGCTGGGACTATAACTGTCAAAGGATTTGAAGGGCTCTCATGGGAGAAAATTAACATTATTTTGCTAAGTGTCAGTTAACAGACCTTGGAACAAATGAACGGGTAGAACATTAAGAGAACTAAGTTTAGTCTTGATAGGAAGTAAAGAAAAACTTAAGAGCTACTCAAAAGGAGGATGGGCTTCTTTGGAAACTATATTCCCTCTTGGGAAGCCTTTAAGCCAGTGGTTCCCAACCTTCCTAATGCTGCAATCCTTTAATACTCGTATATGGGTGCATCTGCATGTGGGCGGACCCACCTGGAGATGGATAGAGGAGCCGTGTCTCGGTTCCTAAGACCATCGGAAATATGTGTTTTCCGATGGTTTTAGGAGACCCCTGTGAAAAGGCCGTTCAACCCCCAAAGGGGTTGTGGCCCACAGGTTGAGAACCGCTGCTTTCAGCAAAGTCTGGATGATCACACTGGGAATAGTGTAGAGGGGATTCTTACTCACAGTTTGAATGAAATGGCATCTAAAGGCCCTTCCAATTCTGAGATTCTGTCAATCTATTACCTCCTAAAGCGGACCATTAAACTTTGGGGCAGTTGTTAGGAAGTTCCCCTCCCTCCCACTCCCTTAATTCATCATTCCTGACACTGTGAGTCCAAGCTAAAGGAGTTTAATCCCTTTCCCACGTGACTTCACAAGTATTTGAAGGTGACAGATCTATCATGCCACTCCTACACCCCACCAAGTCTCTTTTTCTCCAGTTTAAAAATCTTCAGTTCCTGTAATTCTGATATTCCATTTGCCAATGTCCTGGAATTCCATTCTAAGATACTTTATGGCCCCGTCTCATTTTACCAAGATTTTTCTATTCATGGCAATCATGCTCATCGCCACTTATGCAGACTCTACCACTGCAGACCCTCTCATGGTCATGCTACACAAGTGTTGGGAGGAGCAGGGTCAGAACAGGTACAGAATGGCCATTACTGTACAGGCCACTGAACCCAATACCATTCTTCTTTCTTACCTTCCTTGAAGCAGTTATTGATTGTATCAACATGAGAGGTCCCCAAAACCTCTAAACATTGAAATTGTCACGTCTTCCAGACATGGATGGGCCCTACCTAACTGTAGTGCAGCTGCCTATTATGAAATACTAGAAATACAAGTTCTAATTCAAAGTTTTTCCCATTAGAGAGCACCTCGTACTATAATTCCTTGGATGTCATTGTATCTCCCTCCTAGAAGAGAGTTGGGTTTCCAGATGAAATGCTCAATCTGAATGTAGAACATGTGGTTCTAAAGCCAAAACAGTTGTCTGGTGAAATCTAAAAGAAATAGGTTCATCATTCTACTAAGTTTTTCCTAAATTTAGGGGTAAGGTACAAAACACAGCAGCTAGGTGGTGCAATGGACAGAATGTTAGCCTTGGAGACAGGAGAATATGAATTTGAATACTGCCTCTGATACTTACTATGTGGGCCTGGAAAAAAAGGTTACTTAACTCTGTTTCCTGTTCTGTAAAATGGGAATAAACAATTTACCTCACATGATTATAGTGTGGATCAAAGGAGACAAGAAATGTGAAGCATTGAGAACTTAAAATACATGTTAGCTATTAAAAAGAATGCTTGGGCTGGAGGGGATGAGATTCCTGGCCAAATCATGGGAAAAAGCTGCTCTGAGCTAGGTCAATAATCAATGCCATCTTGCCTTAAATTTTCCCTTTTTATTTGCAAGCTGGTTCAAGAGAAGGGACTAATAATAATAGCTAACATTTATTTATATGACAGGTACTATGTGCTAAGTACTTTTCAATTATCTCAATCCCCAACCCTGAGATGAAGGTGCTATCCCCATTTTGCGGATGGGAAAAAACTTTTCCAAAACGCTACAATGGTATCAAGCAGCAGAGTTGGGATGGGAACCCAGACCTCCAATTCCAGAGCCACAACCCCAAAGCTGGTTTTTTTTTTTCTAACCTGCAGGTTTAAGAGCCTGCTAGACCTGCAGTGGCCTCCAACCAGCAGGGAGACGGGGAGCCAACCTCAAAGTGGAGGAAGGGGATTGCTCATCTATGATTTGGGCAGCATAAAGGTTGCTTTGAGTATCTCAACTAGCTAGATTTGGTCACCTATAATTCTTGGCGGGTAGAAGCAATATATCTACTGCTGTAAACTGAGCTGAATTTCAACTAGCCCTTTTCTAGCTTTTTAAGTTTTTGAAAACTTTAGTTGACAGATCCATTCATGTGTTCCCCGAGTTCATGCTGCCACAGGAAAAGAAACTTTAAGTCACTCAGCATGAACGAAGATCTGCAAATCGTTATTATAAACCACTACCAACCTGGGAAATGTAGTATTAAGAATGATCCTAAACCAGGGGTGGGGAACCTGTAGCCTTGAGGCCACATATGGCCCTCTAGGTCTTCAAGTGTGGCCCTATGAATGAAGCCAAACTTCACAGAGCAAAATAAGGATTTGTTCTATAAAACCTGGAGGCTGCATGGACCTAGACGGCCACACGTGGTCTTGAGGCTGTAGGTCCTCTACGCTTGCAACCAGTCAGCTAGCTATAATCTAGCCTAATAGATTAAATTCTAAACTCCTTAATTTCCGAAAGAGCACTGCTCCACTTCAGCTAACCAAAATTTACAAGTCCAACCAAACTTGAAATTGACAGTCTTCCGATAGAATAAATCATCTTTTAACAAGCCTTACAAAGAAAAGCATAAAACTAGGAGATATGTTGACTAAGGCCATTTTCTACTATCATAGAGGTTAACTGGCAAGTCCAAATGTAAAAGGGATGCCCTACAGTGAAATATTCCAGCTATTAGTTGCTGCAGATGACACTGTGCTGACTGTTTCAGGCTCTTGAACATGGCAGTCTCTTAAGTGAGATCTATATTCACTTAAAGAGTTCATACTTTTTTTTTTTAATCCACATAGGAAAACCTAAGTGGATGAAGAATGTCTATTGCCCTGACTACAAGCAGTCTTATGGACAACTTAAAAGAGCCATTTAAGTTCATCATTACATAACTCTAACTGAAATGGAAGGAACCTGGATTAGAGTAGGCTAGATCGTTTTTTGGGGAAGTTAGAGTGCTTTTAAATTTTTAAAATTAAAATTTTAACTCTCCAAATCTAAGGCCCTTATCTTTTAATGCCACAGTATCCTAAGAACTAAAGTGCCGTTATACAAATGATAGTGAGGGCACATGGCAGACACAAGTAGGCACATTTTACCAACAAATAGTATAAAGGATATAGAGGTGTACTACCACGAAATGCGGGCTAGTCATGTTGTGAGAGTTCCATATGTTCTGCTCAGTATCAAGAGACATAAAGGCTGCTCTTGAAAACAGTGGGTGGACTTTATGGGAGGACATAGAAGGGAATCACACTGGATACAAAATTTCTAAACTATTATACATCCATCAAAATACATATATCATCAATCACATTCCTGTGAATATGTAGAGGAAAAGGCATTGGATTTAAAGCTGTAAGATATTGGATACAACTCTGGCACTGCTACTTATCTTTATCTGGGTGAAATCACAAGGTCTCTAAATCTCTTTACTCATTTATACAATGAGAAGTTTGGACTATCAGGGGTGGGGAACCTGCAGCATCGAGGCCACACGTGGCCCTCCAAGTCTTCAAGTATAGCCCCTTAACTGAATCCAAACCTCACAGAACAAATTCCCTTACTAAAAGGATAATGATAATTAGGGGCAGGTCTTCAAGATTCAGAATTGAAGACTATTTATTCATGCCCCCTAAATCTATGAAATGAGAGTAATGAACCAGATGACTTAAAAGTTCCCTTCAACTCCAGACTTGATGTTATAATAATTTTGGCTAAATGAAATTCACTGTAAATACTGCATGTGGGAAATAATATTCCACACATATAAAATCTGAGACTATTCAATATAGATTACATTGAAATTCAGTACTTAATAGAAAATTGTACTGAAACATCCTAGTATTTCAGAGTTGGATAGAACTTCTGTGACCATCTTGTCCAGGGGTTCAGAGGTCCATAAACTTGGATGGGAGAAAAACACATTTTATATTAATATACTTGGTTTTTGTTGTAATTTTATATATTTTACGTACTTAACATTTTTTCTGTGAGGGTGCACATGACACAAAAATGTTAAGGACGTCATCCATCCTGCACTCCCCAAAAAATCTCTCTTCTACAACACCCTAAAAATGCTTTGCAAATTTAAAACGAAAATATATTAGGGATTTAAAATAATCAAATTAAGTTTCATACTGGTCCAAATCTCAAATCTAACCTGGGAATGCTTTGTTACCAGAAAGATCACCTTTATGACAGAATCATTCATAAATATTTTCATTGGAATGTAGCTGCTCAGAAAAATGAGACTTCTGAAACATAATTAAGGTCACTGAGAATTAAGTCCAGTATTGGTCTTCCCTTAACCGAGTACTAACCTTTTCTGTTCTTAAGCAAACTGCAGAGGAGACAGACAGCAGGTTTATAAATGATCCTTCACAATAATTTAATAATATGAAATAAAAATCTAGACTATTTAGAATGATGAAATGGATGCTACAACAAAGATAACTGATAAAATGTAAAAAGTCCCATTTCTACCTCTGGCAGTATCCAGTGACCCTAAAATTGCTGTTTATTTGCTTCAGTTCCAGGCACCATAATAAGGTTGGTGCAAGGCCTTAGAATCATGCCAAGATGATCAGTTGAAACAATCAGATATAATTTGCATTTAAACATGTTTCCCAGAAAAAGTCAAAAAGCATTTGTTAAGAATCAACTTACGTTCCAGGTACTGGAAATAGTAAGGAGGAAGAAAACCCCATATGCTTTAAAATCTCATGTTGTAGAATTCTAAAACTGTGATTTTTATTAATTCCATAAAGACAGATAGTCCTCCACTTGGCAAGTGTCACCAAATGTAGATATGTGGGGGCAATTTGTGCATACAAAGCAGTATTTTGGGGTCAATGAGCTTTAAAGATGAAAGTAGTCTGCCAGATAATGCATTTGGTCTTTAAAAGAATGGTATACAATTCTTACAAAGCAAGAGTAAATGGTTTATAAAATGTAATTTTATTTTATGTTACTTTGCTGTTACATAGGGCATAACATTTTCACAAGGCTTTTTTGGGACTACAATCAATGATTAGCAACACACAATAGTGGTCCAAACTTTCTAAGTAACGATCACTGGACAAACGTGACGCCCTCTCACATGTGCACAAATCTGCATGGAAAAGTACTAAAAATGTTAGGCCTGGACTTGTGTATTTCCAATAGTTTCCCCCATTCTAGTGTATTAAGAAATGACATGCACTTTAATTTGTCAAAAAGCAACATTTGTATTCTGGTAGTTACATGCTACTTCTATTACATAGTAAAGTGGACACCAGAACTACAAAGGCAGGAGTGTGAGTGAACTTTTATTGAGACGGGGAAATTGTCAAATGAAACAGCAGCAAATGAAGAGTAAGAAAACTCCGTGCTGTTACAGGACTTATTTTACAGTAGGCATATTTCAGTTGTGATCCCTAATTCTAAAATGCCAAACTTGTTTCCATTTGACCCAATACTTCTGGATTCCTCCTTAAAGGAACATATAAGAGCATGTGAAAGTTGTTTGGTGAAAGGAAAACCCTGAAAAATAAGGTGGGAATATGGGGAAGGGGGGAAGTTATGTAAAACACTTGAGTTGTATTTAACTACATTTTCATATCTTCACTGTAATACAAAACACAGTCACTTGTAGAACTGGTTCAGATTTTTAAATACCAGATACACTTTAGTCCTCTACATAAGTGTTTGGAAGTTACTTATGTTTATATGAAATGAAGCTATTAATACTTTTCTACAGCAGTAACCGCACACCAGGAAGGTCAGGACAAA
>CM053585.1:161017858-161037346 GCA_028646515.1 Pseudochirops corinnae
AGTGGAGCTATAAGGAATGGAGACGTGTAAAAAGGTTTCTTGAGAGAAAGAAAGATGACACCCTGTATGACTTTTAATTTTCTGCACCTTCTGCAGCATCACATTCTTCTCCTGCACTGTCTGATGTCCATAACTAGAAAGAAAAGAATCACATTAGGTTATTTTTAGATATATTCAATTATCATGCCAAATCTCTTAAAATAATTATTATAGATTTGGTGATAAGTTATTTCACTAAACAGGTTCTTAAATAAATTTTTATAAACCTCCTTGTACAGTACTATACATGAACATCTCAAAAATATCCATCTTTTGGCTTAAAAATTATGCTCAATTATAAAGCATGCCATCACAGAATATGGTATCTTCTGAAACTTAATGTTCTCATCCAGTTAACCAACTTGATCCTTTTGCTTTAAAAAATAATTACGTGAAGAAAATTTAATTAGGCTAAACAGAACATTTCAAAAACTAGCCACTAGTGTTACAGCTGTGCTCAAATAGTTGAAGGGCTCTTATGTTATACAGAAGAGATGTAGCCTTGTTTTGTGTAGTGCCAGAGAGCTAAAATCGGCAGCAGAAGTTGGGGGCACAAGGCAAAAAAAAAAATGTTCTCTTTTATATAAGAACTAATCTATCTTATTAAGTAGTGAGCTCTCTGACTCTTGACATGACCAAGTGAAAACTTAATAATGATTTATATCAAGGATGATTATATAGAACAGATCCTCACATGGGAGTGCCAGGAAGAAGGATGGGATTATCTGTAAGATGTTTCTAACTAACATTCAATATAGTTTAAAAAAAAATAACTTAAGATTTCATTAAACTTATTTAACTTTACTATGCAATTTACCTAAATATCTCTTGTAAGCTTTGAAGGTGTCTTGGGGACATATTTAGCCACATCAGTATGGTAAGTTGGCAGGAATAGAAGGGTTCTTGCTAGTTCATTACAAAGTAATTTTCTGTAAAGCAAACTTTTCTCAACTCTGAGAGCTTCTATCCTTCTACCTTCAAAACATATACACAGGTAAGGTCAGGTAGGGTCTTTTCCTGTAAGAGTTTCCTTTCTTCCTCTGTTCCGTTAACCATATAAATTTTCCAAAGCTCAATCTTGGGCTGTTTCTCTTCATACCTTGCAGCATAATTTACCACTTATTTATTTTTTATGTAACATCACTGTTTCATCTGATTGTCTCCTCAAACAGACTAATTAATTAGCCCCCTGAAGGGAACAACCAAGTCTTATACTTACCTACCATTAGGGCAAACACTTAAAGAAAGCATTTGGTCCAAGGAGGACAAAGTTCATAAATCCCACCTTTTAGCAAAGAGGTTCTAGACTAGAGGTACAGAATGAGACATGTATTTTCAGACAGTCAAGTGTGGATGTGTTCTGCTTGATAATACTTATTTGTTAAAAGGGGTGGCTTTTTTGGTGAGAAGGGGTGCTAGCAGGAGATAGGGAATGAGACTAGTGAAATAAAAGATAGTGAAACAAACCCAAAGAAGACAAGAATATCAATGAAAAGCATTTTTAAAGAATCAGAAGAAAGCTGAAAGAAATTCAAAAAGGGACAATTGGCAATTTAGTGCGAACACATTAAACTTATACTTTAGACTAAGAATCAGTTTTTTATACAATTCTCTTTGCATTTCATTTATGAAAATGTTTGTTGACATTTCAACTTGACAAAACAAAACAAAACAAAACACAAGACTGATATTCAGACCCAGGGCACATTAAAGATGTAGCAGTTAGTAGGAATAATAATCTTCACTAACTTCATTTTTATCTTATAACACCATCCGCTGGCACTCCCTTCCTAAATAATTATAGATCTCTCATATCTGGAGAATAATGACTACATATCCAATCTCCCTGCTTATCCTCCCCACTTTATCAAAATGAACAGGCTTACTGATGAAGTGTGACAAATGGCATTTCATTCAAGTACTGTTACCTAATGTATTGAAAATCATGTATGATTACTTACAGCCTGAAAAAATTTCTCCAGTCTTAGGCTTTGGGTCATACAAAACAAACTGATTCTATACTTTATTTCTAAGTTATTCTCTAGGTTTTAAACACCACACATAAAAAACAAAATTTAAAGTTATAAGATGCCAGTAAAAGAATCTTCTACTAATGAAGTTAATTAGCTAAATAAAGCTTGAAGTGGTATGTCAAATGTTTTTAAGCTTATCATTTACTATAGGATTTATAAGACTCCAAGATAACTTTCATCTCCAATCATCATCTTCATATTTTGTCTCTAATAAAAGTAAGGAACAGATTTAAAAAGTGACACACAGGTAGATAAAAGGAGGTTTTGGGTTTAACAGCAACATTAGTTTATACCCCATATGTTCTTACTTAATCAAAACATAACTATACAATCAATTTCATTAAGGCTGGAAGATCTACCTATATTTTATTAGATTGTCCTCTCTCAAAATCACATCAATATCCTACGACTTATTATTTCTATTTTGACCCAGAACTTTGATGTATAAAACTGCATTCTTAACTGTAAAATCCCCTTAAGTTCTCAATTTACACTTTACCTCTCTCAACTTCCCAATAACTGAATAATTTTCTGTCTTGCTAACAAGTTCCCACTCTCTTTATGTTTCAAAGTCAGACTAGAAGAATACAGATAAAATTATATGGGGGATAAGGATTAGATCTATGATTTTACTGGTATAAAGAACTCTCAGATGAAGGAACTCCCTCTCCTGATATAAGTCAGCATTGTCTCTACAACTCAGATATAGTCTTGAGGGAGTTGTATGGGGTGCTGAAAAGTTAACTTGCCCCGAGTCACAGAGTCAATATTTACCAGAAGCAGAATTGATGAAACAAGGTCCCAGATCTCTATGTACTATACCACACTGTCTTGTAAGTGCTCACTACCATGAGAAAATATAGACCCCTATAGCAATGTTATAGAGAAGTTCCTAAAACAAGTAATTAGCTATTATTTATCAAGTTTAGAGGTAGCTTTAACACCAACCCAAAGATATCACTGAGCAAAGAATTTTAATAATCTTACTCTAGAATAAATTCCTGTAGGATAGAAAGAGATGCAAATCTATAAATGACTACTTTATCCTAATACTGTTAAAAGACAACTTTACTGCTATTTACACTGAAGTAAAATATGCAATACTCAATATTCAATTCGCTTTTCCCCCCAGTTAGTTGCTTATATCCTTGCTCTACCATTTTTTCCCCAAAGCCAACCCATCTACCTAAATCAGTATAATGCCTCCAAAAACTAGGAAAAGGATCAAGTTTTCCTTAATATTTTTATTTTGAATAGAAAATGGTAAGCAACATAAAAAAAACTTACTGTTAGGTTGTCTCTAAGCAACTGCATGATAAGAGTACTGTCTTTGTAGGAGTCTTCATTCAGTGTATCAAGTTCTGCAATAGCCTCATCAAAAGCCTGATAAGAAACACAGTAAATATTTGTACTTCATAAGCACATAAGATCCTTTAAGCTGTAAATTTCACAGATATTTTTATTTTAAAATACTGCCAATGTACATGAAAGTTACAATTATTCTGAGACTATGGTCAGTACTGAACCAATTGAATTTGACTTAAAGTTCTAATATAACTATACTGTTTCTTCTACAGTTCAGAAACAAGTATTTCTAGAGGTTTTATATATATATATATATAATATACTTTATTATATCACCTTATTAGCCCATTTTGGACCAATGTGAACTATTTTAGCCACTAATAGTCTACCTCCTCTTACTCAGGAAACATCTTATTAATAAAACACGGGTATTAGAGAAGATATAAGAAATTACTAAAATTTTAAAATCAAACTATAGAAAAATTATTTCCTTCAGAGCTTCTGAAGGCTTGATTAGGAATTAACTTTAATTATTCCTACATGATCAACTACCCTACCCAAGCCTTCAGAAATATCCTGATGCATATAATCAAAAGAAAAGGTATGGGAATAAAAAATAAACAGTTAAAAAAAAAATCAATGTTTTGTGTATGTGGGATTTTAGGGGGAGATGTGTATATTTAGGGGAGATAAGGGGAAGAGAAAATGGAAGGAACTGAAAGCCATTGAATATTTCTACAAAATATCTGAAATTAACTTTTATGCACATTTCAAGAGGTCTACAATTTCTGAACAAACACCTTACCGTTTTAGCCAATGTGCAGGCAAGCTCTGGGTTATTAAGGATCTCATAGTAAAATACAGAAAAGTTAAGAGCTAGCCCCAGGCGAATTGGATGTGTAGGTTGCATCTCTTTCTTGCTGATGTCAAATGCTTCTTGATAAGCTCCTTGGGAATTATCTATTGTTTCTGTAAAGAGAGAAAAAAAATAAGACTGAAAATTCTTACCCAGGTTAAGTAGCATTGTCTGATACATGAGCTTACATTTTGGTAGAAGGAACCTTTCTCTTGGAAGATATGCTATTCTGGTTTTAATTTTAAAACAATAACCTTTTTTCAATAATAAAAATGAATCCAATTAGCATTTATTATATATGAAGATCAGCTTGGTCCTGTGTTTGGTTTAGTTTAATGAAAGGTAGGGAAAAAAATGAAGATTTAAATTATAGCGATCCTCTTGGGTCCTATAGCTCCTCAGTTTTAGAAAGGGCCATTTAAAGGTTCATCACAAGGTTGGCTACAGGGAATGAATTTTTCCACACACAGTCATTGTCTGAAACAAAACTCTGTAATCTGTATGGTGCAAGGAATACCCACAACCTATGATCCTGGGACTTGCAGGGTTCAGAAGGAAGAGAAAGGAGAAGGAAGTGACAGGTCATTATATTTTCCTCACAGACTCCATAATCTATCACCACACATTTTGCACCTTTTTCACCCAATCCTTCCCCATCATTTGGGGCATTGCTGAGGCTAGATCTGCCTGAATATTCCTTACAATCCCCAGTTCTAGCTAGTTGCAAGTTGTTTTAAGAATATCAGGGACATCTCAAACCAAGCATGCTTACGTTTTCGGTCATCTCCACACGCTACTTCAGCGAGGTACCGGAAGTAGTCTCCCTTCATTTTCAGATAGAAGACCTTGCTCTCTGGATTAGTCGCATTGGCTATTAAAAACTTATCCAACAATTCCTGAAAGAAAAATGTCATACCAATACAGCTAGATATCACTACAAGTTATTGAACTGAATGCAACAATTTATAACAATACATGTTTGTGTGCTGTATATTTTACTTAATAACTGAACAGTGACACTAAGCCCATCACTATATAGCAAATCTTTAGAAGGCAGGGATCAGTTTGCTTTTGCTTTTATTTTATTCTCCTGGCAATCTCTGTACTAATTTGCCTGTGGCAAACATCTTCTGGTTCCAAATATACTATTTGGAAGTTAGAATTATAATTTGGTTCAAAACACCCTCCTCATGGATCCAGAACAGAGGAAAATAGGCAGAATGTAACAGAAAGATAACATTTCCTAAGTCTTAACAAACAGGAAGTTGCAAGAGATACCTAGTTTTTTGGTTGTTTTTTTTGGGGAGGGTTGGAGAGGGAGTAAGGATTGGTTAGTAAAAAAACACATACAAATGCAACTCCAAAGCCTTCAGATTAAAGCCTTTAAAAAAAAATTAAACATCCTTACAGTCAAAAGCACTTGAAGTTGAGCAATGCTCTAGGCAAAAGAGATAGTAAAAATAACGTTATCAGGGCTGGGGTCTGCACAGGATAACCAGATCAAAACTGATGCAAAGTTGCTATTCAAGTGAGTTGTTTTGTACTCTCATGATTTCAGATGAGAAAAATAAACCTGCATCAAATCTTTGGAGGGAGAAAGCTACTCCTCTGGGGTTAAACTAGGAATTAAGATTCTAGTTTTTATCTTGATCGAGGCTGACAAGATTTCTAGGCAGGGTAACAACAACAATTTAGTTACCTCCTAGGTGTTTCACATGAAGATACAGATAGTATTCAAATTCAAACACTACTGGCTATTATTATTTAAATTTACGGCAATTTCATATTTATCTACTACTCCCCCAACCTACAGTAGAATCTAAAAAAGTGCATCTACACATTTGTAGATTTCTATTCCTCCTTCTGTGTCTTCAATATCTTCAATATTTAGACAAAGAGAGTCACTAATATACAATCAAGCAGAAACAAAGCTTGTTTAATGAGTTCCAGAAATATGCTATTGTAACTCATCCACCAAGTTGCGAATTCTAAAAATAGTAAAGCTTTATAAAAATAAAATTTCAAAGCAACTTTTAGGAGAAAAACAAAATAAAAGCTCCCTGGGACTGTGACAGAATTGGACCTACACTAGTCAGACATAGTAAGCATTTGTGGAGTACAACTCAGGTTAAGAACACACTAAAAACTCATTATTCCACTTCCATTAATTTGGAATTAGTTTATAAAAAGGCTTATACACATAAAGATATATGTAAGAGAGTCAGTGATGAGAAAAGGAAGTACTTTAATTACTTAAAAATAACTCAAACATTCAAGAATTAGAGAAATCATATGCTAATTATAAGTAATCCTTAGTACAACTTCTACCTCGAAGTTAAGACCATAAATGTGTAATAGCTAAAAGGATAAGCTATGCAAATGATATCATTTGAATCTAATAAAAAAAAAGTGGCAACTTAAAAGCAGATAGAATGCCTTCTTTTGAGTCAAAAAGACCTGGGTTCAAATTGTACTTTAGACTTACTAGCTTTGTGTCTGGGTAAATCACTTCACTTTTCTGTGCCTCAGGCAACTCATATTTCTCTACTGTGGTAATACTTTTGGTCTCAGCATCTCTTGACACTCTTGAGGACCCCTCAAAGACCTCTGCTTATGTGGATTGTATCTATTAATATTTACCATATTAGAAATTTTTTAAAAATCTTATTATTATTATGAAAATTGTTTTGATCTCATGAATGTCCTTAAAGAGGTCCTATATAACTTTGAAAACACTAAGTCAAAAACAAGAGTAATTTAAATTGGTAAAGGGAAATTCCATCTCTGAACATCCAATGTGCTAAGGTAGTCAATACGATAAATTTCTTTTATAAGATGAGAAAACTGAGGCTAACGGGTTAAATGATTCACCAAAAGGTCTGGCAGGAAACTCACTGAAAAACCAGGACCAGGTTCTAATTGGTCATCTTTAACAAACCTGTAATTATTTAAGAAATTAAGGTTACTTCTATCCATAATCTGAATTAGCGACACTTTTATCATGGCAGTAGGAACTGAAAACTATGAAAAACTTACTCTGTGATACCATCAGCACCTATCAAAGGTTTTATAAATCTCAAGTTACCATGGTTCACTAGAGATACTTTCACCAACATACCAATTAGTGATAAAGCTTTGAGTATTCTCACAATAATGTAACTTTAGTAATCTGTTTGTTGGAAATCACTAAAGCAGAAACTTGTGTTACCATTTTTAAATCAGGAATTACAATGCAGAACCTGATAGGCACTATGCACGCAACTGCTATGTTTTTTCCTTCATTCTTGAATAGGACCATGGCATCAGAAAGATGATGATATGACTTGCAGTTGACTTTGATTTAAGTGAGGCAGAGCTGTGTAAGGGCACCAGCCTCACCTTCTCCTGGGTCCAGTGGCCAGATATTCATCAGGAGGACTAGAGATGGCCCAGCATGCAATGGGAGACCTTGGCCCTTTTAGGCTAAGGTCTTGCGATAATCTAAAGTCAAATGTACTTATTATAAGACCATTTAGCTAAAGAAACCTGCACATTGATATTTTCTAGCAAAAAAAGTTTTAAACATACCTAAATTAGCTAGCATACATGATTTAGTAGACCAACATAGCATAATCACCTGATATTCCTGGTATAAGGCCAAACTCTGGGCAATGTTTCAACTCAGATGGTAACATAAAAGTATATTCTTTTCATTTAAAGGAAGAAGATTAAAGGTGAGAGCAACCAACAAATATATAAATCTAAAGTTGGATTTTGAGATGTATGCCTTAATCTACATTACATCTTGAGAATAATTTAATTAAATGCCAATTCTTACAAGACTTGACAACTATCAAAATACCATTTTGTGTAAATAATTTAAAAAATCAAAATAAAATTGTAAATTATTTTTTGCATTGCTGCCTTAAAAATATTAATAGCTAGCAGGCAATATGTTTAAATACTGTTTAAAATGGATATGGCCTGAACATATGAGTTTTTTATCATGTGATCTGGAAAGAAAGATACCCTTAAAATTATGCCAGATAGGACATAAATTAAGCACTCAGGATTCACTATTAATCCAATTGTTAAATTATCAAAACAAAGAAATTTGGTGTTAAAACTTTTAAAAGTGGTTTTTTTAAACCTTTTATCATATAGGTAGTGTATACCATTTGTCCTTTGCTTCTTCAAAAAGGATAACATTCAAATTAATTGGAAGAAAATTATTAGAAACATACATACTTAACACTTATTTTTAAGAATATTTAAATAAAAGAACTCAATAAAGCATCAGCTGATGTATATACTGAAATGGGAATGTCCCTCTAAAAGTTTCTGCCAGCTGGAACCTAGATAAAAAGATTAAGCTGAAATTACTAGAAGTTAACTGGGTAGGGGGAGTTAGATGACATCAGGGACCACGAAAAGCCAAACCCAGCCACTAGGGGGAAATGCCAACAACTTCAGAGTTCTCATTTGGTGGTTACCACATAGTAAATATAGCACTAGAACTGTTACCTTACGATCTACAAGTTTGTTTCATTATAAAATTAACAATGTCTGCTGGACAAAAAGTGTTAAAGAGTAACTTCTACCACTGTATATTATCAATATAGTCTTAGTCACTTGGAAAATAATGAATCTTTCCCATAATCCAAATTAATTTCACAAATTCAATTTTTAATTTCTCTCTCCTATAGTTTACTTTCACTAATCAATGATGACAATTAGCCCAGAGTTAGAGATTAACAATATAATTTTTTCCAGTTTTATATTTCAGAAATTTTCTTTCATATCCTTATTAGCCAATATGAATGACAGCCAGAAAATTTTATCAAGTAGACTTCCCTGGAAAAATGCTCACCACTAAATGCACATACACAGATACACAGACACACAGACACACACACTTTAAAACAGCTTTTGATCAGGAAGTTTTTATAGTTTTTTACTTTTAGGGTACCACTGTTAGAAGGAGGGAGGTGGTGACTGTGGGGATTAAAAGACGAGAAATAGTATCTTAGACTGGCATAGAAAAAGGAGATATAATATTTATAATTGTCGTTTCTCCCCTCCCCCATCAATCATTTTACACTTCGGTGGGATCTGTGCTACTACTTATTCCTCTGCCTTCTGTAGGTTATAATGATGTGAAATAGCTACTTCATTAGTAACTACTAGGCCACAAAGTGCCAAATAAAGATTTTCTTTCTAAAAATATTAACTTTCACTACTAGTTTGCATATAGCTGTTACGTACGATTTACAGTGTTGGGCTTTTATAAAGTGACTTGTGCATTACTTCCATCCTGGAGTTTCAGCCAGGTATCATGGTTCTTTGTCAGATGCCACTAGCTCTCTGTGAAGGAAACAACAGGTACAGAGTAATTCTTCTGTCTCTCTATATGCTATCAATAGCAGAGATTTACTTACTAGCCTAATTAAAAAAAAAAAAACCACAAAAACAATTACGGGTTCTACTTAATGGCTCACCAATGTGATCAAAGTGTGGTAGCAGATAGTAGTTACATAGGATATTGCCACTTCAGATCTATAACCTCAGAATTAAGATTTTAAAAATTACGAAAAACATTATGTCATATATAAAATGGGCAAGTGACTCCTTGATTAAGAAAAACCTTTTAGATAAAAAAGCTAATTGAAAGTCTGTACTGAGAGTATCCAATTTGGCATTTTTATTCACCATAGGCCTTCCCTAGACTTAAGTTAGAAATTTGGTATGTGGTTTCATGTTCCCCAAATTTAAAATATAGTACATTCTTATAAATTACACAGTAGCTCCTCCTTGAAAACTTCCTTAGCTAATACATATCACTAGTGTTTTAAGGCTCAGATGATCAACGAAGGGTTCCCCAATCTTTTCCTCAAGAGGAATTTCTTTTGGTTACATTAAGGTGCTGAACAGAACAGATCACATGTGAGGAGAAAGGCAAAGGGGGAGAACCTTCCTTCATAAGGCTTCACAGTCATTGTTAAACTCTACTAGGAACAGTTTACCTTTTCGGAGTTCTTTTAGAAAAGAAATAAAGGCAAGTTACACTGCTAATACAAGAACTAAGTGAATTAAAAAAAAAATCACAAAATTTCTCAATATATTGAAGTGGTAATACATATAATAACAAATTTTCAAATTCATAAACAAATATGATGCTAAGACTACATATATGTATAATACACATTTTATTCTAAATCAAGATTTCCTTTCAAAACAAAGGCAGCAGTATAATTTTAATAGCTCCCCTAGGACACCTACAATAAATATGATCTTTTTTATATTAATCCTATCTAAAGAATTTATTTTTTTTACTGACAAATTCCTTACACTAATTTAAGTGTCAAAAGGACATTTTAGCTTCTGAGAAACATTCTGCCAAGTCTTCAATCAAGGCTCAACCACTGTATCTCCTAAGTGGCTCCCTGTTGTGAGGGCAAAATCCATCCCCCATTTCATAAAAGTTACATTTAGATTTTGCCCATGGGGATGAGGGTAATGGAAGAGAGTTTAGGGAACAGAGTTTAGTATAGTGAGAAGAACATTTAGTTTAAAATAGTTAGGAAAGTCCAGATTTCAATCCTGCCTTTTACCACTATGTCCATCAATTTATACAAAAGTAGTGGTGTTTGATAAATATTTGTTGGTGAAATAAGGAGAGTCATGTAAACTACACACAAAACAATTACAACAATGTAAAAGAAAGAATGGCTATCGCAAAATAATGGAAACTAAGTGTAGCAAAATTGTAAAGAGCAGGCTGGGTCCCAAATATAAAGACACTTTCTCTTGCTCTTTTGCCTACATGGCAGTGATACATTTATGTGTTGATTGAATTTGCTAAAAAAAATGTGTTCCCTTACTCTTTTAAAAAAATTATTCTTTGTTATAAGGGATATACCTCTCTAGGTAGGGGAGAAAGAGCCAATGAAAATCAAGTTATCTCTTGCAAACACTCATGTATATGCCATATGAAGAGATATAATTTTAGAAAACCACTTTTGAATATCAACAGCTTTAGTTCCTGCATGCATAACAAGGTTAACACAGCAAAAGTAACATCTTGTATAATTCTCTTTAAAATGAAAACTTACTTTTCATTTTAAATGCTTGATTTGTTTCTGTGTCAGTGGTACTCAGTTTTGAAAAAAAAAGTTCTCTTCCCTTCTATAAAACCATGGGAAAAAAACCTCTGCTACTCTCACTCTTGTATATAGAATTCCATTAAAAATATTCATAAGGATATCAAAATTGTTGCTCTATTAATCTAAATCTTGTAAAATGAAAGCTTATTTTACAATATACAGAAGGGATGTGCTACTTATTGACTGGTAAAACGTTTCTGAAAAGCAAAATATTTGCTGCATACTACATTTTGTAAAAACATCAAACTTGGATCGGAGGCTGGTCAGAAGGTCATCTGTTATGAGGAATCCTTTACCTGTTTCAGAGTAATGGTGATTTTAGAGAGTGAACACTGTTTCGATTGTATCCTTTCCTATATTAACTCCATGAAGGCAACATTAAGAAGTTCTCAATAAAAGATTTTATTTTTTCAAAACAGAGTTCTGGAGAATGAGAAATGAAATTCTCTATATGGAATAAATGTTTTAATTCCTGGTACTCAGCTATGGGCTCATACAAATTCATGGTTATTTTATTTGGTACTTAAAGCTTACTTTACTTGAAGTCTCTGGACTGTTTTTAATGGACCACAGAGCCCGTATGGCATAAGGAATTTTCTAAGCTTCAAACCTCTTAGACATAGGAGACTAAAACTAGGAAATCCCAGGCTGAATTTCCTGAAAAAATTTGTCAAGCAGTCAAGAAGTGGGACCATTCTAGTTAAAGAAGACAAATATTTCTTTCAAGTCCAATGTCTTACGATCCCCTTGGTGGTCCTAACACTCTATTTTCCCTGCAAAATAACTGACAAAAATTAGAAAATCTGTGGCAGCACACCCAGTTAAACTTTAGGGTAGGAGAATCAAAGACATCCCAGATTATTTATAAAGTCTTCTACCCCCAAACCATAAAAACCAAAGCTGGAAGCTTAGAAATAATTTAATTTAAACCTCTTATTTTATAACTGGGAAACCTAAAACTCAGAGAGGTCATATGACCTTGAAGTAAAACAGCCAGTTAATGACAAAAGCTAAGAGCAGAACCCACTTTAACTCCTCAGACAAAATCTATTCTCCACTGCATCACAATGACCTACTCCCTTATTCAAGAACCGTGAAGAGGCAAAATGGTTTAAAAGGATTCTAAGCCCAGAATCCCCCAGTACTCAGTGGGTGGTACTAAAGATTATCCAACAATTAGAAAAGAAGTCCAATTTTGACATTTAAGCCTAATAAATCAACGGAGTTATCTTGTATATTTAAATTAGGAAGGAATTTAAACTTTTTAGTTAATTAGGCATCCATTGAAAAGAAATAGTTGAAAATATAAATATACTTGAAAATGTAATGTGACTTTTTTCGTTAGAACTGCATAATTGGTATAATTTGTAAACGTTTTTTTTTTTGGTGAGTTTTAATTTGAATAAGTTCGAGCTTATTATGATTTGTCATTTTAAGTCACAGAATCATAGAGCTGGAGCAGGAAGGGCCTATGAAAATAATTTAATTAATCAAACTATCTGATTCTATAGATAAGGAAACCCAGGCCCAGTGCAATGAAGTGACTTGCTTAAAGTTAGAATCAGTAAGTCCATAAGACCTAAGAGTGCAACCCAAATCTTTTGACTTCAAAACAAGTTATCTTGCCACTTTGCCACTGTATTTGTGTTCTTAAGAATCTTTTCTAATAGGGGAGACAAACGAGAAATAACTAACTACATTCTAGGTAGGGCAGATGGAAAATAATCTCAGGGAAAAAGTACTTTTTAACTCTGCATCACTGTTTAATATGTTTTCAGACATTTTGTTGACTTCTTCCTATTATATTTGTTATTGTCCTTATAACACAATATTGCATTTACATCTCCCGATTTGTTCATTCATGCCTCAATCATTTGGCACAACTTATTTAACTTTTTGCTATAAGTGCTAAGTTTTTTTCCCTCTTAAAAATAAAAATACCATCGTCTTTTCTTCTTTTCAATAATTTCCTTCGGTTGTATAGACCCAGTAGTAGAACTGCTGGATCAAAAAATATAAATAATTTTATAATTTTTGTTGCATAATTCCAACTTTTTAAAAAAAGATGTTTTATTGAGGCCTTTTGTAATGACACCATAGCTGTTCTTGCAGGGACAAAATTTCTCTCCTCCAAATTAAATCCTTCCTTGTAACAAAGGAAAACAATTAAGCAAGAACACCAGTGACCACATTTGATGATGTATACAAAATTACGATCTCAAAGATACTTTACCACTCAGAAGTGAAGAGGGAAGAAAGAGGTTTCATTATCTGTTTTACAGGACTACCATTGGGTTTTTCATTTATTCAGACTTCAACCTTTCTTTTGAAATACACTGTTAAGAGCCACTGTGAATGATGTTCTGGTTCTGTTTATTTCACTCTACCTAAATTGTCTTCAAAAACAGTCGGACCTGTTCGCAGATCCTCCAACAGTGAAATTAATTAGCATGTCTGCTTCCCTAGTCTTACTAATATTTTCCCATTTTTTAACATCTTTGCCAATATTATAGCCATGAGATGTATACCTCTAAAGTTTTTCCCAGTCTGAATTTTGGAAACTTCTTTAGTAGGTCATTAATAGCATTCAAAAGAAGAAATGTAAACTATTTATTATTCACAGAATACATTTTATATATCTACAACAGAGCAGTATTAACATGCCATCCCAACCAAAACATAACCACAACTAATTATATTGAACTGATGCTTAAACGATGCTGTAGTTTTGTAAGCCTCTAAGTTTAAGATTGGACAGTAAAAGAAATTTGGGAAAGTTAAAACTTTAAACTTAAGGTGACTCTGGGGAATGAGAACAGAGCAAAGAGGGTCTAAAACAGTCAATAATTAGAGAAGGTGTAAAAGGCAATTAATGGATAGAGCTTTAGACTCAGAAAGCTCTGAGCTCAAGACATTTACTGTAACCCTGGGACAAGTCACTTAACCAATTTGTGCCAGTTTACTTGAATGTAAAATGGGAATAAATAGCACCTACTCCCCTTCCCCCGCGTTAGGATAAAATATTTGTAAAGCACTTTAAAAATGCTAGCTATTATTATTACTATCGGATAGTGTTCTATCTGGAGGTGTAATCATGAATATCTGGGTGTTCTGAATTCTTCCTTTGAACCTACCTAGCTGTGTAACCCTGGGCAAATCACAACTTCTCTGTGCTTCAGTTTCTTCATCTCTAAAATGGGTATAATAAAAGCACCTACACCTAAAAAGGTTCTTGTGAGAACAAAAGAGATAATATACAGAAATTGTTTTTGCAAACCTTACAAAGCCTTAAATAAAGCTAGCTGTTATTAAGTTGTATGACCTTGGGCAAGTGACCCTTTCTGAGCTTCAATTTCTTCACCTGTGTAAGGCTTGTTTTGAAGAACTCAAATAAAACTAACCTCAAAAATAAGATCTTACTTAAACTCAGATTATCAGTTAGTTAACCCTAAATATGGCATCTTAATCACTAGCACTGGCCAACAGAAGATTGACAGCTACTTAGAACAAAAGGTCATTCAGTCAAAAATTTATATTATTAAATGCTACTCTAATGATTTAAAGGTTTACAAAATATTTTTCCTTAATACTTAAATTGAAAATGTAGATGAGAAAACTGGCTCAGAAGAAATATGCCAAAGATTACAAGCCAGTAAGTAAAACTTGAACACTCCTTTTTACTTCTAGGATTGTCATGATGTTTGCATTAAAGAAGTACACATGTACACAAAGTCATTTCAGTGAACTTAGGTAATTCTTTTAAAAAAGAGATCAGCTGAACCTATCGTTGTCAAGTTCTGTTAAAAATCATGCTTTTTAGGAAATGGGAGAGTGGGCTGAAAGCAAGAGTTCTGCAGCTAAACCTAATTGGGAAACAGACCACAAGCTTACATGGAACAGAGCTCTAAGGATAGCAGGAAAATCCTGGTAGAATAGGAAATTCAAAAAAAATATCCCCTCATCACAACCACTAACAGCAAAGATTGAAAATTCCCGAGATGCTAGAAAAAAGTCATGGAAAAAAAATAACTATGGAAGATACCTTGACTATGTATAACTTAGTACCGTTTTGAATGTGGGATCCAGATACCCCAGAAACCTCATTTAAATGGAAGAGGTCCTAGTAGCCAAGAGATACCACACAAGTAAGTCCATGTATTAATAAAAACTTAACTATTTTACTCAGAAGAGCCCTGCCTCAGGAATATTTAATTACTTTATACCCAATTCTTAAAAAACTTGGTGATCTTACTTCCAAAATCGTAAGATCAGAAAAGTCTTGGTACTTCTAGGTACACTGATAGTAAGAAGCAAGAAGAGAACACTGAAAGCAAGAAAGAGAACTACAAAAAGCAGATGAAATAATGAAAAAAGACAGCAGTGAGGGGCTATAATCAGCAGCTCTAAATGTTAATACACACCACACCCCTCGGGTATCTCTCTTCCACAGGGCACAGCAGTAAAAATTATATTAATAGTGATGACCCTGCAATATTTTGGACTTATTTTTAAATATACTTGTTCCTCAGAGTGATGGTCTGTTATATTTTTGAGATGATGGAACTCACTGTCTACGCAACCCCAGGCTAAAGGTTACTTCCTCTCTCTAGGCCTCAAGTTCCTAAAATGGGAAAGCCTGGACAAGATGATCTAGAGTCTTTTTTGGCAAGTGTATTTCAATATAATTAGATTCCTTTGTAATTTTATGTATTTTATGCATTAAAAACATCATGAGAAGAGGTCCATAGGGCTTCACCTAGTCACTGAAGAACAAGACAAAAAAGATTAAGAACCCCTGATATAACTGATCGCATGTGAAATTTTGTGATGCAGTAATGTCGATGAAGCACACAGTTTGTTAATATAGACAATGTTTAAGTGTGTACATGAGATCACAGAACAGACGAATTAGGTTCAGAACATATGTGGGAGGATCTCAAATCAGTAGGAGCTGCCACTGAGTGGATTCCTAGCTTTGAGAGGATCATATGGCATAGCTAAATTGGGGGACTTTTAAAGATTAGATGAGAAAACTTAGAAGCCACGGTGTGGCAATGGGCATATTTATCTCTTTAACCACTTCTGAATTTGCAGAATGAATTCATGAAATAAGTATTAGAAAATACATCTTGAAGTGGAAGAAGAAAGGGAATAATAGATGTCAGAATGAAGTAATCAACTGTCTAGTATAACATTAGTGGAAAATTAGGATTTAATTTAGGAATTAGACCAGAGATGTCTCTGGAAGAAAGCCAAACAGGTTCAGGGAGCAATAAAGTCAGTAGGCTTATGTTAGTGTTTCAACTTTGGGTCTAAATCAGTTAAATTTAGAACAGTAGTGAGAGAAATTCCTGTGCCCAAAGACAAAGCACACTGAGAAAAGCTGGAATTCTCAGGAAGGAAGCTAACCATAATTAGCAAGGTCCATGGCTTGGCTCCTTCAAGGACCCCAAAGCCATCAAGGAAATGTTTTATTTCTAGGGAACATTCTTTGATTAAGAAGGCAAGAACAACTGTGATATATTTTACAAAGCTTTTGATAAAAAATGGCTAAAACAAAGCAATATATATGAAGAAAACTTAACTATTCCAATAATTCTAATAATATCATCATTAAGCAACAGTTCCCTGGAGAGCACTACATTCCTGGGGCAGCAGCAATTGCTTGGTGTCTGATTTCTTTGTATAAGTAACTTGCCAGGGCTGCTGTCCCATCTTACACAAAACAGTTAGGGAATGAATCTGAAGCTCCCATTGATAGTTACAGTGCTTGGCCCCTTAACCTGGTTACCAGCTCACAATCCTTTTCTTTTTTTTTTAAATTAAGTTTTATTATAGTTTGCATTATTCATTTCCACAAGATTTTGATTTACATATTTTCTTCCCCTCTTTCCCCCACCCACCGCCCCGAAACAGCCATCCCAGTCACAATCCTTTTCTTGTAAGAGCCTGCTCTCTACTTTATAATGAATGAGGTCCTACAAAACAGCTTCTAGCTCTTATGATATCCATATCATCTCTGTAGCATTTCTGTTAAAGTTAAGATGGCAGAGTCAGGTTCAGGGGCCAGAGGATAGCTAAATATAAACATCTATTGGTGTTTCTAATATTATCTTTCAAAATTTATTGGTGCTCATCAAAAACAATCTTGAAACTCTAAAATTTTGTCTGCCAACATTAAAAATAAATTACTTCCAAAGAATAAATGTGATGGCCAAATAATGAAGTAGTAATGAAGTAGTTTATCATTGATACATTAGCATCCAAAAGCTATTTTAGTCATTCAAGAATTCTGAAATGAGTACCTAGTTACTGCAAAGCAAAGGAGAAAAAGTGGTGAGGAAATAAAAATGTTCATTTTCCTTAAAAGGGAAAAAAAGCTGCACAGGAAGTCACAATCTTGGTTTAGTCATGAGTAATCTTAAATTGGACAGACATCCTGAAGTCATAGTAAGGATGTTATAAGAATTAAAAATAGGTCAACACTGCTTTGCTAGCCCTAGTATATGTGGGTCAACTTTTGATCTACCCCCAATTAATCTACAAGCACTTATTGAGCAATTATCACATGCCTAACACTGGAAAAATAGTCAAAAATGAAACCATTCTCGACCTCAAGTTGCTTACAGACTATTGAGGAAATAACATGAACAGAAGTGAATATATATATATATATATGTATAATGAAGGCAAATACAAAATAATTGTGGGGAGAGAGAATGAGGAAAGCCTTTCAGGATAAGGTGGCACTTAGGCTAAGGACTCTTAAGATGTGAACTGTGGAAAGATAATGGTCCTATGCCTACATGGAAAGAAATGCATCCTAAAGTGTGTAACAAGATTACCTTTTTTTAAGTCTAAAGAAGCACTGCAACTATAGAAAAGACCATTAACAGCTAATTACCAGGGTTCTGATTTTCCAGATAATTATTTAAGAAAGAATTCCCACTGTATCTTCAACAAAACTATGAGTTTAAGAACCTATATTTGAAAAAAAAAAAAAAAAAGAACCTATATTTGTTCTATCCAGATGACTAAGAATAGAAGAAAAACAGAAATACTATTATAAAGATTGAATCAAAAACAGCTATAGAGCATTTGAGGGCTCACCCAGTTTGTAGGTAGTCTCATAAAACAGGTCAATCCTTATGGAAAGACTGGTTAACAGATTTTACCCCCTTCTTGGAGTCCAAACTTCTTTTAGATTAAATTCATGGCCCTATTTCCCTCAATCATTGAGGACACCTATTAAATGGTATTATCAGTGGTATTGACAATCAAGCTAAATATGTGTCAGTAGCTGAAATAGGTTTTAGTTGGGTGTTTTTGTTCCTTTTATTGGTCTACTAATGTGATTAATATAGGGAACCCCTAGCAAGGAAACCAGGCTGTTCTGCAACCTGTAGTCTAAAGAGAACTCCCTGGGGTGTCAGAGGTGTGTAAGTAACTTGCCAGGGACACATAGCTAGTGTATTTGTCAGAAAGTGACTATCAGGATTTTTTCGAGTTCTCTTCAACTATGGCAGTCCCAACAGTAGAAGCAATGAGGCCTCAATGACAGAGATTGGTCTCCAGGTCAGCAAGGCATTGGTACAAATTCTACCTCTGACACATTCTGGTTGTGAGCCTGGGCAACTCACTTAACCTCTCAGTGCTCAAGGCAATTCAACAGGATTCTAATATACAAACTGGGTAGTCACCAGTGGAATCACAGGTCTAGTTTAAAAAAAATATGTGTATCTGTTGGGATTATATCCCAAAGAGATCACAGAAGTGGGAAAAGGACCCATATGTACAGAAATATTTATTGCAGCTCTTTTTGTGGTTGTAAAAAACTGGAAATATAGGGGATGCCCATCAACTGGGGAATGGCTGAACAAGCTATGGTATATGAATGTAACGGAATACTATTGTGCTATAAGAAATGGGAAGGAGATGGACTTCATAATTACCTGGAGAGGCTTATACAAATTGATGCTAAGTGAGAAGAGCAGAACCAGGAAAAACTTGTACACAATCACAGACACATCGTACATATGATGACCAACCTTGATAAACTGTACTATCCTCAACAATGCACAGCTAAAAGACAACTCTACAAGCCTCAGGATGG
>CM053585.1:161037846-161065298 GCA_028646515.1 Pseudochirops corinnae
GCTTATACAAATTGATGCTAAGTGAGAAGAGCAGAACCAGGAAAAACTTGTACACAATCACAGACACATCGTACATATGATGACCAACCTTGATAAACTGTACTATCCTCAACAATGCACAGCTAAAAGACAACTCTACAAGCCTCAGGATGGAAGGAGATATCTAAACTCAGAGAAAGATATAGAAAGACTATAGTTTAAATGGAGACTGAAGCAAAACATGCTATTGTTCTTTTTCATGGCTGGTTTTGCTTTTTTTTCCCAGTGATCATTCATTGGTTACAATCCTTCTATATAATCAAACTATTGTACAATGTGAAAGTATTTGCAGATCCTATACATGATTGCATGCCACCATGGGGGGTGAGGAAGGGAGGGGAGAAAATTTGAAACTCAGGTGAATGTGGAACCAAATCTTGTAAACTAAAAGTAAATAAACAAGTAATTAAAAAAAAATATGTGTATGTGTGTAAATTAAGAGTGGAATATTCAAATATAATTAGGGAGGGAATTTATAGGGTTATATTAAGTAACTCCTGAGACTCCTTCCAATTAAAGATTCTATAACTAGGTTCATAAAACTGAGTTTAAAGGATGAAATAAAATCCTTCTCTGATGTATCATCATGATGTAGAAGGTGACCATGGTTCACAAAAATGATGGCAGTCCAATACAGGTGCTACCAAGTTTGAAAAGCTTTGTGTACTGGTCCTGGGACAAACTGCATGTTTTCTGTCATAGAATCAGCTTGCCTAAACCCAACAGGTCTTATCACTAGGTTACTGGAAGGCAATGGAATATTTAGTTCCTTGAAACTTCTGAAGACCTTTTACTAAGTTACAAAAGTATTTCAATCTTCATTAGTGGAGGAATGCCTAAACCATGAAATCACAGATCCTTAAGGTATTTATTAACTGAACAGGAATCACTGTGTATAATTGACTAAAAGAATATGCTTTAAAAAGATCTTCCAAAGGTGGTAGCCCTATAAGACTTGAAGAAAAAAAATAAATTTTTTTTTTAAGTTTTGCTATATTTTTCTGTAAAAAGTGTTTCAAACTGCTCTTCAGTTTATTTCTTTAATCACTGCAAGAGTCTGATACATTAATCCTAAAAGACAAAAAAAAATAAGCCTAAGCAAACCTAAGTTAATAAGACTGCTTTATTAAAATATGCCAATGGCACAAATATTTTCTAGTTTAACTTTAGTTATTACTCATTAGTAGGTGGGAAAGTACTCTCCATTATGCTTGGAGATTTTTATGCATGGACATAGTTCTGGTCCGTTAATTAGAGATCTTAACACATATCTTCTTCTTACAAGCGCTACACTATCTCACTGATTTAACAAACGTTTGAATGTTTGTCATGTTCAAAGCACTAGAGAGGAAGCAGAGATGAGTAAGAGACAGTCTCTGTACTTAAGGAGTTTACAATCTACCAAATGAGAAAAATTTCTCTTTCCTTCCTCTGAACTCACAGAGCACGCTGTACTTTTTTTGTAATTTCACATTTCAACTTGTTAATTGTGTACATCCTTTACGTTATTTATTAGACCAAAAACTCCATAATATTTATTGCAACTCAGGTCTTATTAGAAGTGACTCTAACAATATCTAAAAAAGTATCTTGCAGGGCAATACCAACAATGATCAACAGTAGGGCATGCTTATATTTGTAACTTATGGGAGTGAATAAATAGGTGAAGTGGGTTGCTTAGGGATAGAAAAGCTAGAGAAGTGTCAGAGGCCTTCCTAATATCTAACTTATCATTACCACCTAATTATTAATGATGTTTCTTGCATCAAATCCCTGATGAATGAATCTAAGTAGGGGTATAAGACAAATCAAAGTCAATACAAAGCAGAATATGAAATATTCCTATCAGGAATTATGTAGTTGGATACAGGGGTTAGGAGAAAAAAATTGACAAGTTTTCATAACTAAGTTGTCATTTGATCCAAACCTTAAAGAGCAAGCAGGATTTCATAGGTGGAGATTGGGGAAGGGCAAGAAATTCTAAATAGTCTGGTTTGGCTAAAGCAACAGAGTACATGTAGGGAAGTATAGGGAGGTGAAATTCTTGGTTTGTAACAGACCAGAAAAGAATACTACTGTAGGCACAAGTATTCAATTGGTTGATTACACTTAAAACTTAATAGCCACTGAAATATTACATAATACTCAAACTCGTGGTTTAATAAGAGGCTTAAGACCTACTGATAGGGCAGGAGGAAGTAGCTCTGATAACTGAAACATGTTTTTTTTTTTCAGGTTAAGTCTTTGCACACATTTTGATAAGTTACCTACTTCCCAGTAAGATAAATAAGGCACTGGATATCTTTAAGTCTTTATTTGTATTAAGAATATTCATTCCATTTCTTTCAACTTCTAGTCAAAGAAATTCAAGTACTGTAAAAAGTAAAAAAGGCCTTATTTACTCTTTGCTACCATGTCCTATAAATTATTCAAACTTTCAAAAGACCACCATTTTTTATAATGCAAAAATTGGATTAGATTATGATAGTTAAGTCAACATTAAGAATTAAGTCTTAATCAGAGAATCAAAAATGAAAGCATTCTACCAGATGCAAAATACAATAGCTTATTGTAATCAATTTTCTTTTTGAGATACATCATTGATAAATTATTATGGCACCACCACTACTGAACATCTTCATCAATCTACTTTTCACACCAGTTCCCCCACCTGAAATCTGTTCTGTACACAGGGCAGTGAAGCTCTAAAAATATTTTGCTTTGGCTTCAAACAGCCACACCACCATTCCAATGGTCAATAGTTATTAAAAAATTAGACATTGCTAACTGTGTTCCCCTCCTTACCTCTCCCCCTAAAAGTCAGACTACACTCCAGAAGACATTTTTATAAGACTACTAAAATCCCTATTTTTCTCTTTCTAATCCTTCGTTAACTTTTATATTTGTTCTATAATCCATTTAAAAATGGTCTCTGTGAAGGTCTATCTCCAGAACTCTTTTAAAACCACTAAAGTAAATTTTCTTGGCATTAATGACAGCACCATATTAAGGTTATTTATTAATAGTGACTAAGCACCAAGGACTAAGGATAGTTTCTGCAACCTAACTTCCAATAGTTAAGAGATGCAGGTTAGAGATAATTAGCAGAACTTTTCCAACACTAGTCAGCCAAAATCAAGAGAGACACTACATAAGAAAGGTATCTGGAAAATTTGTTCCCACAGAAAAATGTGGAAGCAGTACTATGCCAATAGCTCAGAATATCTGGTAAACCAGGTATAATTGGCATTGACTAGGGCAGGAAGCTGTGATGGAAAGAACACTGGATTCATGGTCAGGCAACATGGGACCAAATCCTAGTTTTGCTATCTGTTTGACCTTGGACAACTCACTTAACATGCTGGTCCTCAGTTTCCCTTTCTATAAAGCAGCAGCTTAACCAGGTTAACTTCTAGAAGTTCCTTCTAGCTAATTTAGCTAATCTACAAACTTACTTGCTTACTAAAGTGGTAAATGAAAAAAGGGAGTTTTCACAGGCCACCAACTTTGGTGAGTAACAGATTTCAAGTTCTTCAAGGATCTGTGACTTCATCATTGTGGGCATTCTCTCCACTGATGCTGGCCCCACAAGCACATATATGCCCAAGTAGATAATCTTTATAAGTTGCTTTGGGCAAAATAAAAAACATGCAAACAAAAAACTCCTCCATCTAGAAATCTACTTGAGAAAAGTAGAAATACAAAGTGAATCAGGTCACCATTTCTAGGTCAGGGATTGAGGTGGAATAGTTTTCCAGATTAAATAAATTAGACTGCTATTTAAAAATATCCTAAGACTTTAGAATAGAATAAAATTAGATTAAATACTAAATCAAACTACATAAAATCCTCAATGACATGGTTCTATTGCTTGCAGTGTTATTTCCCTATTTTTAGGTGCTAAGTGAGATCAATAGAAAAGCTAATGGAAGGTTATTTGGAAAGCTATCAAGAAAAATAGAAACCATCTCTTGCTGTTGAAGTGAAATCAACTAACAAGTTATATATTAACCAATAAAATGTAAGCTTCTTGAGGGTAAGGACTGTTGTTTTTGTACTACTCTTAGCACAATTACCTTGAACACAGTGGTCTTAGAAATATTTGTGAATTGAACCACACAGGTTGAATAAATCCAACCACAGGAAAGGTCAAAAAGTGACAAAGGGAACATGGAAATCTACTTATGTGGAAAAAAACTAGAAATGAATGTAACTAAACTGAGGAAGATATTTTATCTGTAAACATAACCAGAAAAAAAAAGTCCCTTATACCAGGTGTCAAACTCTGGGGGGCCCAGATGCAAATATAATTGGAAAATGTTTAACAAAATAAAAATACAATACAACATAGACAATGTTGATTTGTAGTATGCTAAGTTAACCAGCCTACAAGGATTCATTTCTATTTGAGTTTAACACTACTATCTTGCACAATAATTCAGCATCAAAAGATCATACACATAAACTTTTCATCCATATTATCAATTAAAGTGATGATTCTAGTTTACTCTACTTAAGACTTAGGTGTAGGAAGGAAACTGTGATAATCCTATACAAAATGAGAAAACAAAAATATTTTTCTCCTTACCAGTTCTCTGACAAATAGGGACTCTCATTCACCCATCCCCTTTGGTTAACCTTTTCCCCTCCCCAGCCATATCATATCATTATAATCTCCCTACCCTATACTCCTAGATTAATAAGAAACAAAAGGAAATTCCTTTGTGCTTACCCATTACCATAGTAACTTGTTAGGAAGGTAGCAATGTGTGCCACAAGAAGGAATCTCTAGAGCATTTGACAGAAGGGACCTAACACACTGGATCCACACTGAAACCACTGGAAAAGAATGAGTTCTGCAAGAATAGACTTTTGTCTATGCCTTCAATTAGGTGGCCATTCCTTAGTTGGTACCAAGAACTTTCCATCAAGTTTTCATATAATGACTTCAAGCTTAGACAATCATTAGTTTTTACTACATTTTCTCCACAGTATTTGCAGCAGTTCAAGGTGTCTAGTACAGCAGTGGTACTCTCTTAACAGTAAAGATCAAGATGGCCTTATAGTGATTACAAATAAGCAAACAAAAAAAACCACACACCAGCCAGCACCACCACCAAATTGAATGAATAAAAAGTCACAGGCGCTATGACAGACACCATACCAAGTGCTGAGGATGGGGGGAAACATAAGCAAGAGAATCTGTCCTCAGGCAACATTGTCCTTCCCCTAAATTCTAATAGAAAAAGTGGTAGCAAGGGAGGGGTGTTTCAGAAGGGGAAGTGGTAGGTCTGGGTCTGGTCAAAATAAGGTTAATGCTCATCAAAGCCCATGTCCCCAGGAATGGAAATTGACTTCCCAGGCGAAAGAAGGTGCTAGAGTACAAGCAGAATGGTGGCATGGCAATAAGTTGCTAACTTTTTGGTAATAAGGCCCTTTAAAACTTATCTAGGATGACCCTCAAACAAATGTCCGCTAGGACCTGCTAGAGCATAAGCCCTAATGAGATAGCCTTTTAAAATCCAGGGTCATTTTCAGATAGCAAAAGAGGCTTGCCAAGAAACCTTACATCCTGTGTCCTTAATTAAAGCATTCACTAAAGACTGACAGTATTGAACTTAACTATAGAAATTCTGATTAAAACAACTGGAGAAATTTCATTTTGTTCTTGCATCTAACCCTCTTAATATCCACAGCCAAGAAAGGAATCTTTTAGAACCACAGACTCAGACTTTACCACCTTTTTTTCTGCCTAAAGAATTTGGCTCGTGGGGCAGTTAGGTGGCACAGTGAATAGAGTACCAGCCCTGGAGTCAGGAGGACCTGAGTTCAAATTCAGCCTCAAGCCACTTAACACACACAAAAAACTAGCCGTGTGACCTTGGGCAAGTCACTTAACCCCAATTGCCCTATCTCCCCCCCCTCCAAAAAGCAAAAAGAAAAAAAAAAAGAATTTGGCTCTTTTGAGAAATTAGCCTTGGGTGCATATGTTTGCCATCACACTATCTTTTTTTTGGGGGGGGAGGGAGGGATGTAGGGGAAATGGGATTGGATAGGTTGTAAAAGTCTGCAACTCCTCCATGAACCATTGTCCGGTTTAGAGATTTGGCAGGATGAAACTGACAAAAAGAGTATCAGAGGCAGGACCTGAACTCAATTTTTCCTGACTCCTAAGATCTACCCCCAACCCACTATGTCCCATTGATTTTTATAGTAATTTTAAAGAATTAATGTGACCAAGTACACATCCTGACTAAATAATTTTCTCAACAGAAGCATAAGTCATGTCAGTCACAAGCACACAGTACATTCACTGTAATACCTTCACAGGATGCTCCAATTCTAGTGGCATCTAGATGGAATCACTCTACAATGAGGTTTTTCTAGTTGTCGCTATAGTTAAACTTCTTTATTTAGGGGTCCAAGACAGATGTACAAAGATTTCCAGACAACGGAATTGGTTCCAGCATAGCTACATTTTTTACTACTCTGATTATTTGTGTTCTTTTGCATCTTCATGACCTTCCAGATGATCTTACAAATTTAAACTGCTAATGAATTCTTAGACAGACATGTAGTCTTACAGACACCTGGTCCATCAGTTGTGTTTTTGGTCAACTTGTGACTTTCTGTTTAAAAAATAAACAAAACAAACAAGACAAAGGACAATGTTTGCACCTATGTGGAATTACATACATTTTAAAAATTTTATAAAGCAGAGATAAATGATAGAACACAAACAATAGTGATTAAAAACAATACAAAAGGCTAAAGTGACAGCAAAGATCCAATGGACAACAATGAAAACAGTTCAGTATAACTGGATGCTGTCCACTTTGATTATACCAATCAATTGACACTTTGCATACCTGGTAAAGGGTAAACCAAACTACCTTAGGAGGGAAAAGAAGGAACGTCTAGCTCCAAAGAGCTTAAAAAAAAAAAAAATCTAAAAAACAAAATAATCAAATGGTTTTTATCTACAACTATTGTGCTTTGTACACAATGGGAACTATAGTATTAGAATATTATAGTCAACCCCACTAGTCAATATCCTTTTCCTCCAAAATTCATTAATGATTTCAGTGCATTATCCTTAACAAAATATGCTTTTACAATTATAAAACCGACAGATCGTACTGAAATCCACCAATCTGCAAGAATGACAGAATGGTTCTATTTCAAGACTAAAATTGATTTGGGATTCTGATCGAACCAAATTAACCTTCTTCAAGTATCCTATTAAGCAGAAGTTATTTTAAATCAACAAAATCAAATTTTTAAAATCAGAGGTCTGTGGATTATCAAGTTTAACATACCCTTTAAACTATTTTATATGGTTGTATTTTAATGTTCGTCTATATCAATGGTTCTCAACCTGTGGGTTATGTTCAATTTGTAACAATGAAAATACATCCTGCATATCAGGTATTTACATTACGATTCATAACAGTAGCAAAATTACAGTTATGAAGTAGCAATGTAAATAATTTTATGGTTGGCGGTTACCAAAACATGAGGGACTGTATTAAAGGGTTGCAGCATTAGAAAGGTTGAGAACCACTGCTCTCTATGAACTGCTTGTTAAACTTGGGCAACATGAACCATATGAAAACAGTTTATCCTACCTACTGATTTGTCATTAAATCGTAATGTATTTATTGAATGTACTGAAAATCAGAATGAATTCCAATCGGAAGGCTTCTCAAAATGGTACAGGCAATATATTTTAGAAGATGAAGGCTCTAAGGTATTCTAGTTCTAAGTCACTGACTTAAAGAAATTTTAGGAGGAAGACCCAACTGCAGGGTTCTGCATTTCCAAAATGTGTATGGTAGTCTTGTCCCCAAACCTTTTGATGTTTCTCATTTGTCCTTACTGAACAAACTCAAGATCCTCCCATCTTTTTACCATACTCCTTAATTTAATTCTGGAAATTTTATTTGCCATTTTATCAACTGATTTTATCCAATCCAACAAAAAAATGCTGGATGGACCATTTCAGACTAAGACCTTAAATTAAAAAGTACTTGTCTATCACCTGTTAGTCAACTGTACCCTTTAAAGTTTACATTCAATGGGAAAAACAACATGTTCACATATAAGAAAACAAAAAAAAAATACAGAGTAATTGGATGAGGATTGGATGTAGGAGGTAGCACTTGAGCAGAGCTTTGAAAGGAGCTTCCTTCTAAGGAACAGAGGTGAAAAGATGCAATATCATCTGTGAATAACAGCAAATAGATCAGTATGGCTGGACCACAGAGTATTTAGAGAAGAGTGATATAAGCCTAGAAAGGTAGGCAGCAAGCAGAGTTTTAAATGCCAGAGAATTTGTATTTTACTCTAAAGACAGTGGGAGAGTCACTGGAGCTTTCTGACCAGGGGAGTGACAGGGTGAGGTGTGAGGTGTGTTTTAAGAATATAACTTTGGCATACATGGAAGATGTACTGGAAAAAAGGAAAAACTGGATGCAAGGAGACCAATTGGGAGGCTATTGCAATACTTTAAATGAGGTGATAAAGATTCAAACTAGGGTGACAGACATGGGACTTGAGATAAGAGAATACATATGAGAGATGCTAGATACAGAATCAAATGAGACTTGGTAACTGATTTTATATGTAAGGTGAAGAACGACTGAAGAGTAGAAGCTTACTTTGAGGCTGTAAACCTGGGTGACTGGTAAAAGAATGGTTGTACCTTGAAGGGAAATAGCAAAGCTCTAACAGGCAGTTGTTAACATAGGAAAGAGGGCACCTAGATGGCACAGGAGATAGAGCACTGGGCTTAGAATCAGTAAGATCCATCTTCATGAATTCAAATCCAGCCTCAGACACTTTACTAAGCGACCCTGAGGTTACCCAACTCTGTTTGCCTCAGTTCCTCATCTGTAAAATGAGCTGGAAATGGCAAACCATGCCAGTATCTCTGCCAAGAAAACCACAAATGGGGTTATGCAAAGTCGAATACCACTGAAATGACAGAATAACAACAAATGTAGGAAGGGAATTAGGAGACTAAAAGTTAGATGCACAGATGTGGGGGCCATCTCAATAGAGATAATTAACCCAGGGAACTAATGAGATGATATAGAGGGATCTAGGACAGACAGAGCCTCAAGATCTACCCACAGCCAGGGGCCAAGATAATGCTCATCCAACAAAGAAGACTGAGTAATGTCCCGAAGAGAATATCTAAGAGGAAAGAGGGTAGTTACTAGGGTCGAGAGAAGTCAAGAAGGGTTAGATTTGTCGACTGAGGAATCTTTGGTAGCCTTGAAGAGAGTAATTTCATTTGGGTGATGGAAGTTGGAAGCTATAATGCAAGGAATTGAAAAGGGAGAAGAGAGGAAGTAGGGGCAATGAGAATAGAAAGTTTTCTTTAGGAGTTTGACTTGTCAAAGAGAAGTATGATATAGGATTACAGCTTAAGATGTCATGAAGATTTAAGAAAGGGGGAGACATGGACATGCCGGCAGGCAACGAACAAGCATTTATATTAAGCATCATATTAGTGCCAGGCACTATGCCAGGTGTCAAGATCCAAACAAAACTCGAAGTCATTGCCTTAGAGGAGCTTATAGCTAGGTAAGAAAACAAGTACATATAGAAGTATGTACAGAATATATATAAAATAATTTTTGGGTGAGAGGCACTAAGAACTGGGGACTTGAAAAGGGGAGAAGGATAAAGAAAGGCTTCATGTGGTAGTAGGTGTAACTTGAGGAAGCTAGATATTCAAAGGGGTATAAGTGAGAAAGGAGTACATTCCAGGTACAGGATGGCCAGTGCAAAGGGAAGAATTCAGCCAATTTTGAATATAAAAGACAGCATGATTTTTAAGGGTATATCTGCTAAGGGAAGGATTGGGACTGGGGTATGAGTAGAGGAGTCGGCCTTGGTGAGAAGAGATATCTTTTTAAAGATTGGAATAAAGGAGAGTATGTGGATAATGTCAAGGAGTTTTGAATTGCAGAACAGGATAGAAGAGAGCTGACAGGAAATAACTTACATTCTTAGTAAAATATGAGTTTCTGTTAAAAAGGGAGCAGCTAGTATGGGAGATGTGAGAGAAGCTCTGGAATGGCCAGATTTGGAGAAATGGGATAAAATGATATTAGGGAAGGGCTAAGGTGAAGGACCTATTGAGGTTAGATACAGGTTGGTTGTGATTTCCTCCAACAGCAAATGAACAAACCCAAGGCCTTCTTATCACTTCACTCCAAATGGACTTCTTTAATTCCTGAAATTATATATGCCATTTTACTAGCTGATTTTGCCAAGTCTTTCAATGACCTCCTACTAATTCTAGAAGACACTTCACTTAACCTCATTCTGCTTACTTCTATTTCTCCTTAACCTGGCCTATGCTTGCTTGAATAGGAACATTTCTGGGGGGCAATCATATTTGTACTACTATTGGAACCAAAAAGAACACTGCAGAAGATCCAAAGATTTAGATTAACTAGTATAACCCCTCATTTTTCCGATGAGGATATTGTTCTTTAAGGTCCTTCCAGTTCTAAACCTTATGATCCAATTCAGTTATCTTATTTTATAGACACTGAAGACTTCCCTCACACTATAATAAATACTACGACTATCTTCTAGATCATACTGAAAGAATCCTCCAGTTCACCTTTCTCATGCACAGAATCTCAGAACCATCTTAATGTCACTTCTCCCACATCCTTGATATAAATCTCTTCTAGTCAAACTAACATCTTGATTACTTTACTGGTCTACTTCTCATCAATCAGCTCATGTATACTACATTTAATAAAGTTACTTCTAAACTACTGTACGAAACATATCCATGTCCCCCATAAATAAATATCTTAACCAGTTTACAAGTAAGTCACTAATATCCCCACAAGCCCAGCTACTGTAACTCATTATATACTTTTTTGGTCTCTTGGTGTCAAATTCTCTAGACTTCCTTTAATCCTCTCCTTCAACTTAACACCTTCTGCCTTGAACTAAAACTATTACACTACAAAGCTAATTGATTTAAGACCCTCTTCTCTCTTTCAAAGGTCACCTCAAATCACACTAATTCATCAACAAGCATAAATGAGGAATATATGCACAACCCCATTCTAATTAATTACTCTTCATCACCATTCCTCAAAAAAGTTAATGCTCATACAGGATTCAGTTTTTCCTTAAAACAACCCCTGTGAGACAAGTCATGCAAATAACACCCTCAATTTACAGATAAAGAAACTGAGGCTTACAAAGGCAAAACAATTTATCTAAAGTCAGCATTATTAACTCTCTCAGGTGCCAATCAAACCCAAGGCTTCTGACTCCAAATTCAGTGTTCTATCCACTGTACCACTTTCTCTTTGGTTCAGCCACTGCCCCCCAACTCTTAGTATCAAAATTTCAAGAGCTACACAAAGAGACATAGGCCTATCTCAGAAAATTTCCTCAAGAGCACACCTATTGTCTCAACATTCTGATTAAGCAAGATTATAAAGAAGTAGTAGAAATGTGCTATAACCTCAAAAATAGTCTTTGTAGGTTATTAGAGGTTGAAGGAACCTCAATCAACAATTATTTAAAATGCTTAAGTGCTAAGGATTAATCATTTAGTTCAATATTTTCATTTTATAGATTAGGAACTGCAGGCCCAGCCACATGAAGTGATTTGATGTTCATACAGCTTAGCAAATGGAAGAGCTAAGATGTGAACCCCAACCTTCTAAGTCCAAAACCAGTGCTACTGCCACACATCGGAGCAAAGTTCTTAAAAGTACTCTGTTGATGCCCACACCTACTTTTATGTAGTGGATACACCTGATGTCCACCCCCATCTTTGCTTTGAAAAAGCAAATGTATTAAATATTGGTTAAAGTAATGAAAAAACATAAACCAAAAGCATTAAAAGTGAAATCAAATGTGTAAAAGATAAAAGTAAATAGCTTATAGATTTAGCTTCACAATTTAGCAGACATCTTAGGGGAAAAAACACTTTTTCAAAATGTAAAACAATTTTCTACTGCTGAAATAAGAATTGCCATGCACAAAAGCTTTAAGAGCACTAATACAATAGATGACCTAGGCTAATGGTTAAGAACTTTATAATTTATATTATTATATTAACTTAAAAACATACTTTATTGGTCAAGAGTAAAATTCTGTACATGCAATGACAAAGCTAAAAATGTTATCTGTCAATAACAAGGCTGAATCACAGTAGTCACCCACTCCACCCAACATATCCATCCTTACTAAGGCAGAACAGTTTAAAAGCTTGGAAAACTTCCCTTACCTACTGCTTGCCAGAAATGATTCCATTTTAGCAGATCACAGTTAAACTAAGGCAAATGCAGGAAAATGTTAGTAAACTCCTAGAACTGATACTGCCCAAAATAAAATGATTAGTTGCTTTTGCTTCCATGCCATTAAATGTGCTTTTTCCAGGTTTGTTGAACCTTAAAATTAAGTTTTATATATTTTAAATATACATGTTCTTAAAATGCAATAGCAAAACTTTAGATTCCTTTAATAATAAAATGTCCAGTTTGAAAATTCAAGTATTGTTAGCATTAAATAGAAAATTCTACATCACAATTTGTATTTTTTTTGTGCTGTAAACAGTCAACTTCCCCACGAAAAAAGCCAGCGTTAGTAGTCTACATTTGCAAATTGGACCAAAATTATTCCTTCCCTTCAAGGCAGATATATAACAACCTAGAACTATGAAACTTCTATATCTGAAAGGTTTCTATTTCAGAAGAAATTCTTCAAGCTCCACTTAAGAATTTCTAACGGTTTTAAAATCTTTTCCACAATTTGCTCACCAAAAAGCAATTTGTGTCTTAAGTATTGAAATATATTAGGGAACCAGAAATGAGCCACTTAGCAAAAATTCCAAATCTACCAGCTAGAGAACTCTGTTCAGGGTCAAATAATGCAGGCTCCCAACTTCCCTTCAGAAGATGGTACCTATATTTTTCATTTCAGGAACGGGAAATCAAGCAAGATGATCAGACCTGGCTTCTAGCAAAGGAGTATAGAGAGAGGTCGGCCCTGGCTTCTAACCATCCCTTTTCTCCCGTATCCCACAACCCCCTTTAAGTAGGGGAGCCAGGACTTACCAGGACCGTGGTGCAAATGGATCTTAGTTCACACTCCACTTTCTCCCGGTAGTCCTTGACCAGCTGCATCTTCTTGTCAGAGGTGTCAGTTTTCTGCTCAATGCTGGAAATGACCCTCCAGGCTGACCTTCGCCCCCCGACTACGTTCTTGTAGGCCACCGAGAGCAGGTTGCGCTCCTCGTTGGAGAGCTCAGCCCCCTGCTCAGTCACCGCCTTCATGCAGGTGGCCATGTCGTCATAGCGCTCGGCCTGCTCGGCCAGCTTGGCCTTCTGGATCATCTCGGTCTTCTCCATAGTGGATAGGTTTCGGGTGGGAGTGGGGGCAGTGGCGGAGGCGGAAGCAACAGCGCTCCGGGGAGAGGGAGAAGCAGCACCGCGAGGGTGGGGGTAGGAATCAACCCAGATCAGGAAGAGTCCTCGAAAGCCTAGAAGGTGGAGGGGGCCAGAGGAGAGGAGGGGAAGGAAAGGAGGGGGGAGACAGAAGAGACGCAAAGAAAAGGGGGAGCGGGAGGTGAGGGAAGAGAAGGAAGCGATCCCGTCAGACAATACGTCCTCCACCCCGCCCAGCACCTCGGGTACCCAACCTGGGGCTGCTCTGGCCGCCTTTTGTCTCCTAGTGCTTTCCCAGCCCCCTTCTCCGGCCGGTAACCGAAGCACCGCCCACCCCGGCCACACCCACCGCCCGAGCACCTAGGGAGGAGGAGCAGGAGGGAAAGAGGGGGTGACCCAGACCGATCCAAGCTATGGAGGGGCCCAGCGACCCGAAACCCCCGACACCTCCCAGGTTCCAGCCCCGCCCTTCTTGGGCGCAAGAACGGGGGTGATCTCCCGGGACCTACCCGGGGGGCTGCCCCCGAAAAGCAGACGCGGGGAGAATGAGGCCAGGGGAAGGAGGGACGCGAGGATGGGTTTCTAGAAGGGGGATCCCCGAAGGCAGGGGCCGCCTTTGTATCCCCCTCAGCCGAGCTTGGGGCCCGAACAAACGCTGTAAGGGTTGAATTAAAGATGGGGGGGGGGGGGAAGCAGAAGGCGGCAACGGGAGGAGGGAAGGGCGGGACGAGGGAGGGGGCGGGGAACTACGCGCGTGCGGGCGGGCTAACCGGGACGGGTCCGGGGCGGCGGCCATCCTCCCAGACACCGAGGCTGAGCCAGGCCGTCACGCCCGCGGGGAGGCGGGAGATGGACTGTCGCGCCGCGACCTCGGGGTCCCCCCCTCCGCCCCCGGTCCCGAGCCCAGAGCTCGTCTCAGCCTCAGCTCCCTTCCAGGAAGCACAAAATGGATGCGGTGGCGGTTAGTGCCGCACCCCACCCCCACCCGCCACCTCCCCTCCCTTCCCGAGGAGACCCAGAGGATACTCCCTGACCTCCCCACCGCCCTCGGCCACCCCTTCCCACGAAGGGAGACTTGGCAGAGGGTCCTGGCCGTGGGCGACCACTCTCGCTCTCCAGCTCTCACCTTCACCTTCACCGCCTCCGATCGCCCCTACTTTGATCCGCTTTAGGCTTTGGCGAAGGAGCCTCCCCGTCTCACCCTACCCCCAAGCGCTGAGAGGCGGGCGGCTGCGGCGGAGGCAAGCCCACTGCCCGCGGCGGCCCAATGCGGCGCGGCCATACCGCTGCCCGTTCCTCCTCCCTTCAAGCTGCTGACCAATCGGGCTGGAGCGCGCGGAAGGAGGCGGGGGGCGGAAGGGGGAGTGGGCGGGGTGGGGTAGGGTGGGGAAGGAGTGGAGGGAAGGAGGGTGGGTCAGGCCCCGCAAGTTTGGTTGGCCGGTAGGCTGCGGCTTCGGCCACGGGGTTTCCTCCAATTAGATCCAGGGTAAAATCACGTCACTGTTGCCATGGCAATGCAGTTACAACCCCCCCCCCCCCTTCCCCCCTTCCTTTCAGCCGGCCTGGGTGCGGCACGAGACGGAGTAGGGCTCTCAGGACTTCTACGCGGGGCGACTAACGTGTGCTTCTGTTGCTGCTGCAATTGCTGCATTGGATCGTTGGGCTCCACTGCAGCTCTAGTAGGCCCTGGGGTGGCTGCGGCTTGACTTCTGCTGTGCAGCTTTGGGATGAGATGACATAATCGGTGGCTTTGTCGCCAAAGCTCCTTTCCGCCCACCCTTCCTTAATCTTGACAAAGGCTACCCAAGCTCGGTGCTGCTAAATCCACTCTAACCCCCAGCCCATCCGCCTCACATCAGAATGCGATTAGGGCTGCGAATTAGAAATAATCACGTCCCTATTATAAAGGCAATTAGTTACTGGAAAACCGGAGTAAAATGGCTTAAGAGAGGGTTTAATAGGATAAACTCTAGCTTTGAAAAGTTCAACAGTCCCTCCCCAAGCTAGAGAAGAATCCCAGTCTTTGGTCCCTCAAACATTCTCATCTCAAAAGACAGAATAATAAAAATCATCTGGCCTCAGACACTTACTAGCTCTGTGACTCTAGGCCAGTCACTTAACTCTGCTTGCCTCAGTTCCTCATCTGTAAAATAAGCTGAAGAAGGAAACGACAAACCACTCCAGTATCTACCAAGAAAATCCCAAATGGGGTCACAAAGAGTCAGACACAACTGAAACGGAAGAACAACCTCAATCTGTGTCACCTTTGGCCAGTCACTTGTCTCCTTGAGCCTTGGTTTCCTCACTGGCGAAATAAAGGAGATTGGAAAGCTGGTCCCTTCAGTCAATCAATGAGCATCTTTTAAATGTTGGCAGTGATATGCCAGGCACTCGATAGGTACCAGGGATACAAAGAAGGAAGCAATCTCTCTTCCCAGGGCATTTACATTCTAATAGAGAAACAAGTACATTTGCCAGCAGAAAGAAAATAAATACAGGGCAGTTTGAAAGGACAGCCACTAGCGGCTAGAGATCTAGTAAGTTTTCAGATTGAAGATTCCTTGAGGGCTCTAAATCTTAAGACCTGGTGTCACACCTGAGCAGGCCTTTGCCAATCATAGAATTTTGAGTTAGAAAGGATCTTAGAAATTATTTTATCCCCGCTTCATTTTGCAAAGGAAGAAACTGACACTCAGAGAAATAGCCATGACTATAAACCACTTAATTCTCCAGTCATTGTTTTTGAGACGGAACTTCCTTCTCTCTCTCTGCTCTTTCTGTGTTTCCACCTCTGATCACTTCCAATAGATAGTGGAAAGAGCACTAGATCCAGAATTAGAGAACTCGGTTTTAAATTCTCACTCTGCTATTAACCACCTATGTGTGTGACCATGGACAAGTCATTTTCCTTCTGAGCCAAAGTGTCTTCATCTGTCTAAAATGAGAGGATTGGAATGACCTTTAAGGTTCCTTCTAGTTTTGCCACATACACCCATCCACCTCACAACTCCCTCCTCCCCCCCAAAAAAGAGGACCAGCAAGACTCTTGTAGGGTTATTTCACTATTCTAATTCAACCCAGTAAACATTTATTAAGCACCTACTACATTGCAGGCACTGAACTGAGAACTGAGGACACATAATAAAAAGAGAGACAGTCTCTGCCCTCAAGGAGCTTACAATCTATTGGGGGAAGACATCACACCAAAGTATATTTCCTTCCCCTCCTATATGAGCAACATTATATAGCAAGGTGGCTTTGCTAGTTGCTTGGGCTGGAAAATGTCTGTTAGATAGCTGAAATTCCGTAATGAGTGGGTTATTAAAGGCCAAGGGATAGGAAGGAGCTTTAAATTCCCAATCCAGAATGGTCCAAATATTTGGAGAATCTCTAGAATGGGAGGACTGAATCTAGGAAGGGATGGGAATGTGTTGAGAGGTCCTTCCAGAAATAGCACAACACACTACCTCCCTGCCCCCTTTAAAGGTGCACCACAGCTCCTTACCTATATAGTAAGTGCTCAAAAATGTTGCAAGAATTTAATTTAGGAAAGAGCTCATTCTTTTTTGACAGGCAATAGAGTCAGAGTTTGGAGAGCAAGCGAGCGTGCCTTTGTGTAAAAATGTCCTGACCTTCCTAACATAAGGCCCCTGGTGTTATTCCTGGAATCCCTGGGGCAGGGCTTCAGACACAAGTGTTTATGATTGTGTGGACAAGGCAAGAACAGGACCCTGAGAAATCCCAGTGGAAAGAATTTGCATGTAGAAGGGGATATGATAGGTTAGACAAAATGCTTTCTGTGTAACCAATGCGTTTCAGCAAGGCCAACATAAGAGCCAGATTGGACTAGGAAAAACATTGAAAGACTGGACTTGTGTTAAGCAAGTGTTAGGAGACTGAACCCGAGGCAGTCACAGTGGGTGTGCTAGCTCTATAGGATCCCTGAGGTGTTTGTGTGATGGAGGGCCTGCTGCTGCAGCAGAGTGAGGTACAGGACTGGAGGTCATGAGGCCTTCCTTTGGAAAATTAGAAAGTAGTGTGGAAAGAGCAGAGGCTTTGGTGGCAGAAACCCTGGGCTCAGGTCCTAGCTATCACATCATTATTCAGTTTGGGATCTAATTCAAACCTAAAGTGTGCTTTAAAAGAAAAGACATTAGCAAACATCTGAATAGTATTTTTCATTCAGAATATCCATATATTATTATCAATATCTCTGCTTGTCACAAGCATTTATTGAGCACCTACTATGTGCCAGGCCCTCGGTATCAAAAGAAAAGCAAAACAAAAGAAAACATGGTCCTTGCACTCGAGGAGCTTGTATTTTAATGGGGGGAGACAATAGGCAAACAAGTTTTATTTACAGCCCCTTCCCTCCTCCCTCCCTCCTTTCCTTCCTTCCTCCCTCCTTTCCTTCCTTCCTTCCTTCCTTCCTTCCTTCCTTCCTTCCTTCCTTCCTTCCTTCCTTCTTTCTTCCTTCCTTCCTTCCTTTTTTCCTTCCTTCCTACTGTGCCATCTATGCTACCCAAGAGCTTCTATGTTAGAGAAATGAAAAACAAGACACTATGAGAAGTCCAACAATCTTGACTCCAGAGTCTTCAGCAGCAGGGGAACTTTGTGGAAGAAAAAGAAGGGTCATAGGTTTGTAAATTTAGAGGTGGAAGGTACTTTCTAGGTCATGTAGTCCAACCTCTCATCTTACAGAGGAAAAAAACTGAGGTCTAAAAGCTTGATATCTTTAATGTCGCATAACTGATCAATCTGTAAATACTTAATTGTTCCCTTATGTGCCTGGACTGCCTTGTGTGTGTGGGGGGGGGGCATGAGAATTTATGACGTTGTCCCCGGCTTAAGAATCACACAGTCCAGTAGGGTAATATTGACTTGACTAGGAGCATGCTCATAGTCCACATTCATAATTTGGAGGAAGATTACTGTATGCATGTAACAAAGAAAGGACAGAAAGGTTTTCTAATCCCTGCCAGTCTTGTTCTGTCTTTCTGAGTTCCCGCCTACCCCCTACTCCTTGGAGGTACTGTAAGGGCGTGGTGTGTGAAACGTGAGTGAGAGATAAAGGCTGTCCCACATTGTTATTATAATTGGTGGAGCTCATAATCAGCAGAGTGGCTACATTGAATCTACACTGCAGAAAAGAATGAGTTCTGCTCATTGTGAGATTACTAGTACATATTCTTATTTGATAATTCATTTTCCACCACAGGGATCGAGTTAGAGAACTTTCTCCCTCTTCTCACACCTGGCATTTAATTCACAGACATATAAGGAGACTTGTCATTCAGAATCCTAATATACTTATCATCAACATCTTTATTTGATCATATCCTGTGATTAAATATTGTTTCTTTTAAGGAGTTAAGTACATATGCACATGCTCACAAACATACAGCACAGAACCAAAAGTAGATTGGTAGATACACAAGTCTCCTGTGCAGAAATATAATCAAAGGGCTCAGAATCAGAATTAGTTATGGCTGATTGGGAAAAGTACATTCGATTAGGAATAAAGGGAGCTGAGTTCAAGTTAGCTTCCCAATTAGCTGCTTTTGTGACCTTAGATAAATCCCTTACCCTCTCTGGGCCTGCTTCTTCCTCTGAAAAATAAAGGGGAATGGATTGGATCTAAGGTATTTTCTAGCTACTAATGCATCTTAGTCCTTAATTAATTTAGCATTATATACAGTTATGAAAAAATTTAACCTTCTCTTTTGCCCCCTCCTTAGGTCTTTCTCAGGCTCTCTGTCCTTCATTTCCCCCATACCATTCCACTGTCCTCTTTCAAAATATGCTCCCTGCAAGGAAACTGATAGAAATAGTTGCCTATTTCTATACTTAGATGGACTTCATCACTGGACTCCTTCCACTCGTGCAGACTCTAATCCTCCCCCACCCCCCACCTTCTTGTCTTATATAATTCCTGCTAAGGGCTTCCTTATAAACCCATACTAAAGACTCATCATCATGGCTAACTTCTATATAGCACTTATTACATACCAGGCATTGTACTAAGCACTTTACAATTACTACCTTAAGAAACATTTATGAAGCACGCTATGTGACAGGCTCTGTGCTAAGTGCTCTACAAATATTGCAGCTGGGTGGCATGATAGGGCACTAGACCTGAAGTCAGACAGATGAGTTCAAAACTGCCTTCAGATACTTACTATTTGTGTGACCCTGGACAAGTCATTTGTCCTCTGTGGGGATAATATAAGTACTTACCTGAAGGGGTTGTTGTGAGGACCAAATGAAATCTACATGTGAAACTGCTTCTGCTTTGGGCTGGACAAATGCCTATAGGAAGACTTAGTACCTGATACACCTCAGGGTCAATATCTTCTAATCGTAGTATAGTAGACCTGGGCAGCATCGTCTAATCCAATTCTCTCACTCTATAAATAAGGAAACTGAGGCCCAAAGCCAATGACTTGTTCAAGGTCATGTAGCTAGTTAAGAGTAGAGCTGGGACATCATGAGAGAGTGTAAATACCAATGAACTTGGAGGCAGAACATTTGCGTTGGAGACCTACCTATATATACAGCCCATAGTCACACAAGTAATCAGCATCAGAGAAGGCATTTGAACCTGGTCTTCCTGACTCCAAGATCCAGCACCCTGGTTACAACTTCTAGCTCAAGTCCCTCAATTTTTATATATGGGATTTTTTTTTTCTTTGAATAAAGGGGGGAAGGTAGGACAATTGGGGTTAAGTGACTTGCCCAAGGTCACCCAGCTAGTTGTGTTTTTTGTGTGTTAAGTGTCTGAGGCCCGATTTGAATTCAGGTTCTCCTGACTCCAGGGCCAGTGCTCTTTTTACTGTGCCACCTAGCTGCCCCTAGTCTCTCAATTTTTAAACAATAAAACTAAGATTCCCTTCTAATTTAAGTCCTATGTTCCTCAAAGAAAGGATCATGAGTGAATGAGACAGAAAGAAGATCAAAGAGAATGTTTCCACCTCGCTCCCTTTCCCTACAATGTTTGAGAGCAGAGATTTTTTGTTTGTTTTGTTTTCCTATATATCCCCAGCACCTAACACAGTGCCTGACACATTTTGTTATTCAGTTGGGTCTGACTCTTCATGACCCCATTTGGGGTTTTCTTGGACAAGGTACTGGAATGGTTTGCCATTTCCTTCTCCAGGTCATTTTACATATGGGAAAACTGAGGCAAAGAGGGTGAAGTGACTTGCCCAGGGACACATAGCTAATAACTGTCTGAGGTCAGACTTGAACTCAGGAAGAGTCCTGACTTCAGGCCTAGTTCTCTATCCACTACAACAACTAGCTGCCCCTCTGACACATAGTAAATAGTAGTCAATTGATAAGAGAAAGTAAAACCTCCATATAGGCTCACAGGAATATAGAACATGAATATTATCTAGTTCAACCTCGTCATTTGATTATTTCTTTTTTTTTTTCATACTGAATTCTCATGTTGAGGACAGAGAAAATGCATATAAATATCAAAGTTATTATTAAGCAATACTCTATGAGCATCTTGGCTCACATATATTTTAGTAGTGACATCGTGATGAAGGTCATGAGGTCTCATGCTTTAGTGTTAATTAGAGTAAGATCTGTGATACATCTTTGGGTCATTTTTGTTCATGACTAGCTTTTGATCAGTTTTGTTAAAAAAAAAAAAAGCATTCACTCTGAGCAGTTTGTGATCACAACTGCGAGAAATCAAGGTTCTTACCAAGACCTTCAAAGCAGTTTCCGTGTTAGGTAAAGTTACTGGCACGTCAAGGCCGAGCTGGCTGAATATGCCTTTGTGCTGTTGCCAGTTGTTGACAGAGAACTTGACAGATAGTGAACCTGCCTTTTTTTTCTTTTTCATTTACATTTTAAAAGATTTGCTTTGAGGCTCTTACAATATTGGGCTCATTGCACTACCATGAGAAAACTGCTGCAAAGGGTTCATAGGAGACCCTTTTGCTCTTCAAAACCTTCTGCAGGCCCTTTCCCCTCTCTCCCTGCATCAGCTGGCCTACCATTTCCCATTCCCTTACAGCTCTATTAAGTCCAGAACTGATATCTATGAAATACTATTTTTATTTTGTTTTTATAAATTCTTCCCTCTATGAAGGAATGCCATGTTATAGTCACAAAGCGACCATCAGAAATCACTTTATTTTTCTTGCCCTCAGTTTCCTCACATGTACAATGAAGGGCTTGGTCCAGATGATCTCTAAGATTGTTTCTAGCTCATTGCTTATTCTCGGAAGAAATCACAAGGGCAAAAAGCAGTAGATGTTGTATTTATTGTGCGTTTATATAAAAAAATTAGCGATAGAAGACATACTGAGATAATGCAGCTAGTTCTCTGTTGTTGCTTAGTAATCCAATCAGATTACCATATATTTTGTTTCTTTTAAAGTAGATTTTAATTGTTATATTTTGTTTTCATATTACTTACCTTTAATATATCTTATTTTTAAAGCCCTTTGGACCAGACTCCATTAATCCTCTTCCATTCCACTCCTGAAATTATGAGCTCCTTCTCCTGACTTCTCCATTTCTTTCTTTCTTTTTTTTTTGCTGATGACACTACCATCCTCCCAGTCACCCAGGCTCTTAACCTTAGATTCATCTTAGATTCTTTCTTCTCCCTTACCACCCACATCCAATTAGTTGCCAACTCCTGTAGTTTCTGCCTCCACAATAATATTTCTTGTATCCAACCACCTCCTTTTTGTGTCACTACTTAGTTCAAGCCCTCAGCACCTCTCATTAACCCCCAATTGGTGTTACCATTTCTTCAATCCAACTTTCAAAACCCTGAGTAATCTTCCTAATGCAAACACTATAAGCATGTTATACCTCACCTCAAAGCTATAAGCCTTTTCTGATCAGCTACTAGAATAAATGACCTGGCTTTGACATTTGAGACCCTCTATGATATGTATCCTACCTATATTCAGTTTTATATCATATTTATTCCCCTTTACATATTCTATGTTTGTAATGGTAATGGTAATTTCAAGATCTTCCCTGCCCCTTAATAAGCCTAAGGGAATTTGAAGACCTTCTCTGCTTTGAAAATATATTCTGCCCCTTAATAGACAGAATGTAATCACATGGAGCCTGTGGTGGGAGGAGTTTGCTGAAGGGTGGAGCAGAGCCCACAGGAAGCTGAGAGTCAAAGCAAGCTAGACTGGAGGCAGGATAACACACACCAGAGGGAGAAAGTTATACTTGTGAGTAAATATTGGTTTGCAGGAAGGCTAAAGGATGCTGTGGCTCTCTGTGAGACTATCTGGCTCTATGTGACAGAAACTTCTTTGCTACTATGATAGATCAGCTTACTGGTTTTGGCATTCAGTTTTCTGGTGTCTGAATAAATGTTTTTGCTTCTGTCTTCTATATGGAGAGTCTGTTATATTTTGTGATCATGCTCTATGCAGGTGTATTTACAGTAACTGTGGGCTCTGTGAATATTGCATTAGTGCTATAGCATTCCAGACAAATTGAGCTACTTTTTATATACTTTGTTCTTGTCTTGTCCTTCTCCATTTTTGCACTTGTGTTCATTCCACCCCTCATATCTAGATTGTACTTCTCCTTTCCACCATTTCTACTTGTTGAAATTCCCCCTTTTCTTCAGGACTCAATCTAAAGCCACCTTATTCATGAAGCCTCTCCTGATTCCTCATCCTATGGGTGATAGTAAGTGCTTCATCCTCAAATTTCTTTCTTTCTTTTTTAAGGCAAATGGTCCCAAATTTTTATTTTATTTTGTTTTTTGAAGGCATGGGGTGAAGTGACTTGCCCAGGGTCCAACAGCTGGTAAGTGTCTGAGACCAGTTGCTCTATCCACTGTGCTACCTAGCTGTCCCCATCCCCAAATTTCTAATAGCAGTTTGCCTGGATCCTTACTTTGCACTTATCTTACTCTCCCTTGTACCACTTTAAAGTTTACTTGCTTCCCAGTGGCCCTCTGCAGTTTATTTCTTATACATTAGAAACTGAAATAGGGCTTGAAGTACTTCACAGGGCAAAGAAATCAAGGCTGTCTTTTAAGAGTCAGAAAATCAATAGAAACTGTGATTAGTCGGTTACGCATGCACAAACTTAATTCTATTTTTAAAAAAACTAACAAAACCAAAACTGGCTCTTATAAGACCTGATGCATTTATAAATGTTCCCGTAGAAACCTGTCCTTGTTAGTATGTCAATAATTTGATAGTTGTTTATTCCAGCTTTGAAAAGACCACTTTGAAGAGTCCTGATTACTTTCCAGATGTTCACCACAGCATTCAATTTTCTGTGCTTGGTTCCCCAGGAGTCATCCCTGTGCATTTTCACTGACCTTGTTGATGCAATTAATTTGCTTAGCATTCTATGCTGGTTACATTTAATTAATTTGTTTAAACTGCAAATGAAGTGCCTGATAAGTAGGGAGATCAGTGACTATTAATTATTGGGTTTTTATAAGAAGGAGAGCAAAAAAATGGAGGTGAATTTAAGCAGGTATTCAAAATACTTTCAGAAACAAGGATATGAATGTCACCCATCTTCTATTTGGGAAGTGTGAGTTTACATATTTAGACACAATAATATAATAAATGATAGAAGAATATAATATATAAAATATATAATAATGTATAAAATAAATATAATATATAATAAAATATAAAACTAATAAAATAAATAAAGAATAATAATTCACCTTAGTGATACTCCATCAGAATGGAACCTGAGGATCCCCTAAATCCCTCAAGTTCAAATACACACTCACCCAAAAGGAAAAGGAACAAATGGCTCAGAAAGTGCTATCAAGGACATAGCTTTTGTTGACCTTGTTACACATACTTGTCAAAGTCAAAACCCTTTGCCTTGCTTTGAGCCCAAGACCTTGGGCAGTTTGGCAGCCCTCCAGGGAACTATTCACAGTATAAGGCAAAACATTCCCATAGAAACAAAGAGAAAGACTCCCAGGAATATGTGATTATTCCTTTGACATCGGTAAGCTGCAATCCTACCTGTCTCCTTATCTCTCCCTACTATAAGGCTGTAAGGTTCTGCAGAGGCAATGTGTTTAAACACCAGCAGTGAAAACCCTAGTTCTTGCTTCTGCATTACAGGATGGGACAGAAAAGGGTGCACACCTTGGGGCTATTGGCTGCAGCTGCTCACTTCTCACCCCACAACTCAGTAATGCTGTCTTCTTTGCTGCGCTAGCCCTCTCCTGTGGAAAAAGTATCTAGTCTCTTTGCTATGACGATATATGAACAGCATAGTATCATAGGCTTTTGAGCTGGAAAGTCCAACTTTTCCCGTGCAGATGAGGGAAGTAAGCCATAGATTCCTACTTCCTTAGAGCTAGAAGTGTTGTTAGGCATAGCTGGAGCTATCTCCTTGATTTTATAGATGAGAAATCTAAGAGAAGGAAGTATGTTGTTCAGAAAGGATGTTATTGACAATTCCCATACTATTGCAGAATGGTACAATGGGAAGAGTACTGGATTTGGAGTTGGAAGACCTGATTTCAAATCCTAGCTTAGCTGTTTACTATCTATGTGACCTTGGGCAACTTACTTAGCCTTTGGCCTGTATGACTTCTGAGGTCCCCCCAGGTCTAAATCTCTGATCTCTTTGTAACCACATAGGCTTTAAACACCAGCTGGTACCTGACACGGGATGGTAGGATTTTAGAGAAGCTGCAAAGTTATTCCTTTTCCTCCCACTAAAGACTTCCTTAATTCCTATTCTACTATTATGAATTCATTCTTGTGCCTTAAGATTTCATGAACCTTTAAGGTTTACTCCCTCCCTTGCCTTCTCAGATTAGATTTAACACAGTTATTATCAGGAATGTATAATTATGTAAATTATCCTAGGATCATAATTCAATTCATTCTCATAAGCAGCTAATAAGCAAGATATATGCTAATTAGGGATATGAAAACCATACCTGCCCTCAAGAAGCTTAGAGTCTACTTGAGGATTACAACTTGTACGCAAATAAGTCTATACAAAATAATTTCAAGAGTGAGAAAGCATTATAAATTTGTGGTTTAGGAGAGGTTTCTTGGAAGGTGTGGCACCAGAGCAGAGCTCTGAAGGAAGCTAAGGAGTCTGAGACAAAGGTAAGGAGGGAGAGCGTTCCAGACATGGAATATGATAATGAAAAAACTGTAAGTGACCTTAGAGATCAACAAGTCCAGTGTCCTCAACGGAAGCTCAGAGAAGTTAAATGACTTGCTCAAGGTCACACAGGTGTCACAGAATCTTGGGCCTGAGAAGACATCTATAGCTATGCTGATCCCTATACAAGTCATTCTCCCCCCTTTCCCAAGAAGTTCAGAACATGGCTCACTATATTCCTCTCCTTTCCAACTCTTATCCTTATGCCAGGGGACTTCCATACTATTCATATCAATGCTCCTTCAAACTCTATAACTTACCAGTTCCTTAGCCTTCTTAAATCTCATAACCTACTCCTTCATTTCACCTCAACCACGCATTCGACTGGCACACATTAGATCTTGACATCGCCCATAAACATTTCATTTCCTTGATTAAAAACTCTTGACATTTCCTTTAGTGGACCACAAGCTCCTATCATTCCACTTCTTCCAATACTTTAATCCTCCTAAACCTATTCTTGACTTTCATCTAGATTCTAATCTCTTTACCCCTTAATACTCTCTCAGGCCTGCCTTAATGTCACTTTCCTACATTTCCAATCTCAACTCTAAAGTTAGCAGTTTCAACTTTACACTGTCCTCTGTTTTTAAATCCTTTTCCTTTTACCTCTGTTCTCAAATCTCTTGACCCCTTTTTAATGATGAGGTTAGAAAACATATTGCAAAAATGTTGAGGAGTAAATGAGAAGAAAAGTAGAGGGAGAAAATATAGTTTCTTTAAGAAGTCAGGCTAAGACAGAGAGGAAAGATACAAGACAATAGCTTGAGGGGCAAGTGTGGTCTATTGAAGACTTTTTTAAAGATGGGAGAGACATCCCATAAAGATGGGAGAAGACAGTAGGGAAGAAACCAGTAAATAAAGAGAAGCTGAAAATTTTGGCAGATGGTAAGAGAGAGAAATGATGATTAAGAATATAATCTGTTTCAGAAGACAAGGAATGCTCGTTGTTCTTGAGTTGTATCTGCTCTTCAAGACCCCATTTGGGGTTTTCTTGGCAAAGATACAGGAGTAGTTTGCCATTTTCTTCTTCAGCTTGTTTTACAGATGAGGAAACTGAGGCAAATATGGCCGAGTGACTTGCCCGGGGTCACATAGCTAGTAAGTGTGTGAGGCAAGATTTGAACTGAAGTCCTGACTCTAGGCCAGGTACTCTATCCACTGCATCACCTAGTTGCCCTAAGGAATGCTCAACTCTTCAGATTTCAGCGCTAGGTTAAGGCTATCATCTGCCTCCTCTGCTCCTCCTCACATACTTCTGAATAAAGTTGGAGGAAATCTCAGAACCCACTAGCTACATTATATATTCATGCATTCCAAATTCAACTGGACTCATTGCAATAAGGCTGTTTATTTATTCCTCCCTAATTTATTCCCCATTTTATTCCCCACAGAAGCAATTTTAACCCTTTTCTTCCCTCCTCAGTCCTCCCGTAGCTCCATTTACTCCTTTTCTCTCAAATGAGGACTGAGAAAATTGAGTCCTTTCAATATAAATAGCCTCCTCTCCTCCCTTCTCTTCATCTCACAATCCCTTGGCACGATAATCTCCCCCTTTCTTCTCTTTTCCTTAGGTTTCTGACAGAGGTAGCTGTTCTTGTCAAGGACAACTGTTCTTTTTATTTTTTTTATTTTTAAATTTATTTATTTACTTATTTATTTTTAATTTACAAGATTCAGTTCCACAGTCACTTGAGTTTCAGATTTTCTCCCCTCCCTTCCCCCCTCCCCATGGTGGCATGCAATCATGTATAGGATCTGCAAACACTTTCACATTGTACAATAGTTTGGTCATATAGAAGGGTTGTA
>CM053585.1:161065798-161108896 GCA_028646515.1 Pseudochirops corinnae
GCTCTGTTCTTCTCACTTAGCATCAGTCTGTATAAGCCTCTCCAGGTAATTACGAAGTCCATCTCCTTCCCATTTCTTATAGCACAATAGTACTCTATTACATTCATATACCATAGCTTGTTCAGCCATTCCCCAATTGATGGGCATCCCCTATATTTCCAGTTTTTTGCAACCACAAAGAGAGCTGCAATAAATATTTTTGCACATATGAGACCTTTTCCCACTTCTGTAATCTCTTTGGGATATAATCCCAACAGTGGTATTGCTGGGTCAAAGGGTATGCAATTATTTATAACCCTTTGGGCATAGTAAGGACAACTGTTCTTTATGTGAGTTTGGGCCTATTCACTCCTGCCTTCTGCAGCAGATTATAACCTTGGTCACCATCTATTACCCTAAGTCCTCAACCTCTCCCTATTTACCCGTCCCTTCCTTACAATCTTCAAATATTCTCATGTCTCCCCCATCCTTAAAAAAGTTTTCACTAGACCTTACCATCCCCTCAAGATATTGTCCTGCATCTTTCCTCTCTTTCTTAGCCCACCTTCTTCTTCTTCTTTTTTTGGTTAACAATCTTACTTTAATCAATCAAACATATATCATTTATTTAGTTTAGGGGGAAAAGTCAACACCCTGAACTTCAGAGAATACAAACAGAAGTTACAAGCAGACAAAGAAACAAATCAGCAGACGGGCTTCCAGTCTTCTCACCATTATATCCATACCTAGTTAGTTACCAGAGAGAGAAGCACCAACATCTGGGTTTTCAAAGCTGGGGGCTCAACGGCTGCTCAGAGTCTCATCTGGTTAAATCACACAACTCTTCCCAAAGTGAGCCACTTTAGTCCTTCTTAAAGAAGCTGTTTACATTTGCTGCCACTATTCTCTTCTCATTCAGTCCTCAACCTCTTGCAACATGGCTTCTAACCTCATCATTCAATGAAGACTGTACTCTCCAAAGTTAAAACAGTTTCTTAATTGCGAAATCTGGCCTTTCTCAGACTTCATTCCTCTTTGATCTCTCAGTTGCATTTGATACTATCAACCATTTTTTCTCTTGGATATTCATTTCTCTCTGGGATTTTACAACACTTAGTAGCTCCTGATTCTCTAACTTTCTGACTTCTCCTTTGCATCTCTTTTTCTGGCTCATCATCCACATCACACGCCATAACTGTGGGTGTTCTCCAAAGTTCTTTCCTAGTCCCTCTTTCTGTATAACCCCATCAGATCTCATTGGTTTAAGTATCATTCTAGGTAGATGACTCACCAGTCTATACAAGCCCTGGTCTTAAGGCTGAGCTTCAGTCCTGGTTTAGCCTGTCTGAAGTGATAGTTTTACTAGGGTAAGGCCACTGAGCATGCTACAACTTCTTGGAGCCTCAGGTGAGAGTTGAGTGGCAGGTAGACTGGTGTCTACCTGGATGAGCAAAACTGAGAAAAGTTCACACCAGAGATGCTAGTCCTCCTGGACACCCCATACATCCACTGATAAATTCTAATTCATGCCTTATCCAAGATTACATCTACAATATCCCCAAGGAGTGGTCATTCAGACTTAGCTAGGGGAGGGGGAGAAGGGATAGAGGAGAGGAAGACAGGGGAACCACTAATGTCTGAGGAAGTTCTTTTCATTTTGGGGTAACTCTAGTTGTTAAGAAGTTGTTCTTTCCATCAAAGTTTAAATCTGCCTCTTAGCAACTTCCGCCCATTATTTATAGTTCTGCCTTCTTGGGTCAAGCAGGACAAGGCTAGTTCCTCTAACAAATGACAGCAAGTATGGATTTGGAATTCAAACCCATGCCTGTAAATCCCAAATTCAGAATTCTTTGTAGAAAAAGTTTACTGATCTTTTCCTGAGAACAAGCTTTGATAGTAGAGAGGAGAAATATCTTCAAAGAGCTATCTGAGCAGGGAGAGGAAAGGGAGAAAGGAAACGTAGCACAGTGAGGAGATTGAGGATTCTGGGGAAGTCTGGGATATTATGGTTTGGGTGCTAGACTCTGAGGACATAATTGCTATTCATAAGAGGAGTTCTTGAACACAGCCCCTGAGTCCTTTTCCCTTTACTTACCTTGACATTTGTTCCACCCTGATTGCTATGCATTACTCTGCCTGAATTCCCAGGAAATAAAAATTGAACAGAAGGGTAATTCATAAATTTGTTATAATGCATTAGCAGGGACTCTGGATCTATTTGCTTAAGTCATGCTCCATGCCTGGGCTTCCTAGTGTGAAATGAAAGTCTTGAGAAATTTATACAAATGATAAAAACCCAAATGTTGACAAGCAAAAGTGATTGGCATGCTTCAGTTAGGGGTTTATAGGATTAAGGGCTTGAAAGGACCATAGCATTCATCTAGCACATGACCATTTAATGGAATTGGAGGCTGAACCCCAGAGAAGGGGCTCTTTCTTTGTTCTTTCTTTTATATTTGTAGCACCCCATCTGAGACTGCTTCCTTAACTTGCACTCACACTTACACCATTGGGATCCCCAGAGAGTCAGTTGTCTACTATTCTCTTCAGCCTTCTTGGTTGTTGTCCTTCCTTCTCAAAGAGGACCAAAGTGACGTCACTATGTTGGAGTCAAGGTACAGTGTGTCTGACTGTGGCTGATCAGACCAATACAAGCTCAGCATGCTCTGTCACAATTTGGGCGCAAATAGTCCATATGAACATTTGGACTAGAGATGTCTCAGGGTTCTAGGCGTAGGCTGAAAAGATCATCTGGCACAGAGAATAGAAAGCTGGCCTTGGAGTTGGGAAACCTTTCGTTCAATCTCCTCTCTGACAATCTACTGTATGACCAGAGCCAAATCATTTAACCTTTCAGCTCCCTTAGGTAACTCCCTAAGAGGACAAGTTATCAAAAAGTTATCAGTCGGCATTCATGGAGGGAGTTTCCACATTTAGAATGTCTTAGTTCCTTTCACTGACCAAATCACAGGTTTCTCTCCCCCTTCTCCCTGTGAATATTTCAAGGATCTGTAATTCATTGGAGTGATTACTCTCTCTACTGACACAGAGGCAAGGTGAACCATTACTTTTGGGTCCCATAGGGGAGGGTCTCTCTGAACTTAGGGTGTGCCTCAAAACTGACAGTTTAGTATATTGGCAGACTAATTTATGAAATCGTCTAAGCTCAGTAGAACTTGCCAGTTCTTGCTTTCCACTCATACAATTATAGAATTTGAGAGTTGGAAGGGACCTTAGTGGTCATCTGGTCTAACCCATACTGTCGAGTCCCCATCATTACATAGCAGGTAAGTGGTTGTCTAGCCTCTGCATGAAGACCTCTAAGGAGGAGGAACCCACAACTTCCCACAGCAGCCATTCAACTTTGTGACAGCTCTAATTAATAGCAAGTTTTTCCTTATATCAATCTTGAATTTGCTTCTTTTCAACTCCCACCCATTGCCCCTACTTATGTCCTTGGGGGACAAACAGAACAAATCTAATCCTTCTTCCAACACAACACTCCTTCAGGTGCTTATGACAGCTATCATGTGACCCCTCAGTCTTTTTCATGCTAAATGTCTCTAGTCCTGGAGTGTATGGGGTGTTCAGGAAGACTAGCACCTCTAGTGTGAGCTCTTTTCAGGGCTGCTCATCCACCTTTGGTGTCTACCTGGTACTCAACTCACCTGTGGCTCCAAAAAGCTATAGCATGTACAGCAGCCACACCCCAGTAAAACTATCAAGGCAGAGGGGCTAAAGGAAGTTGAGGGAAGCTGACAGGCCTTGAGACTGTCGGTAAGTTAAGGGGATGCCTACGCCAAGCATGTGAAGACTTTCCCCAGTGGAATGGGTGAATAAGAACAATTTGTTCCAACAGCCATGAAAGTGGATGAAGCAGGAGATGAGGAGCTCTTATAGCTTGGTCAGACATCAAAGATGCCAAGGTCAGCTACTGCACCCTGGTTCATCACTAGTTGTCTTGACTTTTGTCTTGCCACTGGATTTCAGTGACTCAGGAAGAAAGAGTAAAGTTGACAATTTTGTGCAACTCTGCTTCACTTAAATCCAATTCACTTGCAAGTCACAACATCACCTGTGATGTCATTAGTCCTCTTTGAAAATGCAGTCCTTCAGTTGATCTTTATATGACATGAGCTCATGCCCTTACCCTCCAGATGCTCTCACTTAACCTTTGAGAGCCTAGGATTGCCTCCACCCCAAAGTGAGATATCAGAAGATAGCATTCCTCTAGTAGAGGAATTTGTTAATAAGGGGGAGGAGGGGGAAGGAAGAATATTAGTATTTTAGAATTTCATAGCTGGAGAGGGTGCCAGAGATAGTCCAATCCCACCATTTTACATATGAGGAAACAGAAAGCCAGAGAAAGGAAGTGACTTAGCTGAGAGCATATGGTTCTCTGGGTCTTAATTGCTTCTGGAAAATGAGGGAGTTGGGTCAAATGATTTCTTAGATTCTTCTAGAGCTAACATTCTGTGCTTCTAATTGACTTGTTGAAATCAAAGTCACAAAATTAATGGTAGAGAAGAAATTACAACTGGGAGTTTTCTGGCTCCTAGTTCAGAACTCTTTCTTTTCAACAGCATATATATTTTTTCTTCAATAGTATTTTTAGGTCATAGGTCTTTTTCTATTTTTGTTGAATGATCTTAGGTTATTCAGGGATTTGGACTTGTGAAATACAAACATGTTTAGTTTTAATTAAATACTAGTAATGGACTGGAATCAAGAAAAAAACTGTTAAGTAAATTAATAAATAGCTGTTTGCAGAGGATAATTCAAGAATTTGCTAATTGTTCTTTCTAGATATTAGCAGGTTTATCAACTAATCAATCATTTAACATTTATTAGGCCTAAATAGTCAAGGCACTGTGTTAAGTTGATATTTATCAGTAAATATCCTTTCTTCTCTGCTCTCCTGATTCTATTTTTTTGTTTGTTTGTGTGTGTGTTTGTTTTTTGGGGGTGGAGGTAATTGAGGTTAAGTGACTTGCCCAGGGTCACATAGCTAGTAAGTGTCTGAGGCTGGATTTGAATTTAGTTCCTCCTGACTCCAGGACCAGTGCTCTAGATCCATTGTGACACCTAGTTGTCCCAGGGTTATGGTTTTTAAAATAATTTTTATTGCTGTCTTTTGTTTCTGCCTCACCTTTGCCCTTTCCTTCACTTAGAGGGATAACTATTCCATATAAAAAAAGAATAAAAAATAGAGGGGAAAAAAGCAGTTCAGGAAAATTAATCAAAACAATAACCAAATCTGTCTTAATACTATCCTATATGTAGTGTTCTACATTTATAGTCTCCATCTCTACAAATAAGGGAGGGAGATGGATTCTTAAAACTTTTCTTTAAGGCTAAATTTGGTCATTATAGTTACACAGCATGAAGTTTCTGAATTTTATTGTTTGTTTTCTGTTCTTTCCATTATATTTGTAGCACCCCATTTGAAGCTAGTTCCTTAACTTGCTCTCACTCACACTGTTGGGATCCCCAGAGGGTCAGTTGTCTACTATTATCTTCGGGATACTCAGCAAACCTGGAGGCAGTGGGATTTAGAATATTTTGGTTGCATGAACCTCCATCAGTGTGCTTCCTGTTGACACCAGTCAGCCATACAATTAGCTTTTAGAAAAACTATTTACTGAGAAGGCATTCTGAGAGTAGTAGTTACAAAAACATTCCCCTACAAACTGGGAGCACATTCTACCTTTGTTCATGCAAGGTCCCTGGGGAGAGTGGATTCAAATTTAGAGTAAAATGGTGATGAGATATGTGTATAGAAAACATATATAGTAAAGGGGAATTTCACTTCTTCTGGTTGCTGGAAGTACTTTTCTCCCTTCACAGAGACCTCATGATATTCCCCTTAGGAATAATTCTCTTTTGGGTTTTGAGAGTCTGTATTTTTGTAGAGATCATAATGGACACTTTTCTGATCCAAGGAGTCATACTCCTTCATGCTAGTTCCTTTATCAAATGGCTTTCTTTCTGTGGCTGCTTATGTCCATGAGTTTCCCTCTGCTCCTTGCCAGATGAGTTGTTTCCTAATGGTCCAGTGGCTAACACAGTCAATGGGGAGTGGGGAAAGGGGCAAGACAGGTTGAGGCAGAAAGTGTAGCAACTTCTACCCACAGCAGAATAGTTCTTATAGTTCTATTACTTCTCAATCTCTCCTCAGTTTCTCCTTTCCATTTTTTCCTGTCAGTTGGTTGCTGTCACACTGTTCATTCTTTCCAGTGGGATTTGAAGCTCAGAAAGGTACCAAGTACTTTTGTGAATAATGATACATAATCATTGGCCTGGTTTCCACCCTCCTACTCCACCACCCCTTTTCTTCAGATCTTGAGGTTTTGTTAAATGGTGTTCTTGCAGAAATATGTGGCAACATTGGCAAGTAGAAATACTATTTTAATTTGTACAAAGCATTTAACTCTTCAAAGAGCTTTCATTTCTATTATTTCTTTTGCTCTTCACAAAATTCCTGTAAGGCAGGGGCATTAGGCTTCATGTGGGAGATGGCACCTGAAATGAGCTTTCACAGAAGCTAAGAGTTCTAAGAAGAGATGAAAAGGGAATATACTCTACATATAGTGTGACCATCTATAACCATAAGAGTTAGACCTGGAAGAGACTTTAAAGGTCATCTATTGATTTGAAAGATGAAGAAACTGAGTCCCAGAAAGGTTAAAGAACTTGCCAAAAGCCTCACAGTTATCAGGGAATTGTAAAACCTTGGAGTTGGAAAGGACCTTAGGTAGCATCTCTTCACACTCCTCCCTCTCCCCCTAAAAAAACTCCAACAACAAACAAACAAACCCAAAAAACCAAAACCAAGTGAAACATTTAAATATGAAAAACCAACGGGTGTGTGAGGAGAGGTTGGATTCCTCTCAAGAATTCCCACGACAACTTAGCAAGTCTTATCCCTACAAAATTCTCTTTTACAGATGAGAAAACCAAGCCTGAGAGATGAAATGGCTTGTTTAAGGTGACACATGAAGTTAGTAGCAGAGTCACTACTAGAATTCAGGTTTTCATTGTCTTCTGCTCCAACAGGCCACATTGTAATTTGTATTTTCCAGATTAGGTTGTTTAGGAGGGTTGGTAGGCAAACTTGACAATGAAATCTTAGATTTTCCCGAGTCCTAGGAGGTTTTAACTCCTCTAAAGGTCTTAACACTAGACTAGGAGTAAAACATTGTTTTCATAAATCTGTCTCCTTGGCTCAATCATTTTCACAGCTAAGTACTACTTTTTATGTGCAAAAATGAGAGAGACAAAGAGAGAGAGAGAGAGAGAGAGAAGAGAGAAGAAAAAACAACTCTTATTATCTTCCTGAATATTGGGAGTTTCATTGCTGGGATAGACTGATTAAAGAAAACAAAGAAAATGAAAGATAGTGCCACCAACCTATAATTCAGCAGTTATGCCACTGGGTACCTTTCAGGAGTCATGAGAATATAATATATTATGGGAGTAAAAGGGAAAACTTGTTGCCTTGTTTGATTACCCCTTATTCCAGCCTGAAATTCCTCCTTCTTACACCCCCTCTCTCATCCAAATCCTATCCATCCTTTAATAAAGCCTATTTCATCTCATATCCTCCAGGAAGCCTTTCAGGGTATTGAATGCAACCCTTTTGGGAGACTGAGAAGGCCACTTGGCATCACCCCTGTTGGCAGCCCATCGGGAAGATCAAGAAGAAAGGACCAGCTCTTGGTGTCCTAGTATAACATCCCAAAGAATTTGCTTTACCTATTGAGAATGATACGTTGTCTCTGTACCATTGCTCTAGTCTCCTGGCTTGTTTTCTGTCTTGCTCATTGGACCCCTAATGGATTTCTGTCCCTACCACTGTATCCCTCTTGCTTTCCTGCTCTCTAAACTTTATTTTATCATACAGACACTCCCATTTGCCTCAGGTCCTTTTGATTTCTATTTTGGCTCAACCACTATTGACCTCATTGCTACACATAAGCTCCAGATTCCCTCATTTGTTTGGTCTGTTTCATGGTAGTGCACACTAATCTGACTCAGCTATGAGGCAGAAAATGTGATATAGTAGAATGATCAATGGACTGGGAGTCAAAAGACCTGGATTCAAATCTCACTTCTGCCACTTGACTATCTGTGTGACCTTGGGTAAGTCCTTCTTGGATTTAAGACCTTCGTCTATAAAGAATGGGTGGGGTGGACTAAGGGCCCTTCCATTGAAACAATTAATAGCAACTCAAATGAAGACTTTCCTTCATCCTTTCCCCTTCCCCAGCTCTGTAATGCTCCCCCAGGTTTTCCTTCTCAGAGCAGTGTTTCACACCATTTATCAGGTAATATGTGCTATATCTATATTTGTTTCTAATCTTCCCACTGAACTGTAGTAAAATCCATGAAGGCAGGGTCTTGTGTAAACTAGAGTCCTGGTCTTGGAATCAGAAAGTATTTGTTTAAATACTGCCTTAGACACCAACTTTGACCAAGTCGCTTAATCTCTCTGTTTCCTCGTTTGTAAATAACACCTACCATTCAGGGTTGTTGTGAATATTAAATAAGATAATGGAAAGTGAAATATATATGTATATTATGCTAACTATCATTATAAGTAAATACATTTGAGCTCTCATTGTTAGTGCCCTTCTAGGATCTAGCATAAGGCAGGCAGTTAATAAGTGTTTGAATCAATCTACCTTTGGGTTTTTACAATCAGTAATTTAATCGAGGATACATAATAACAGGAAGTATTTATATAACCCCTATTATGTGTCAGGCACTCTGCTAAATGCTTTGCAGATATTATCACATTTTATCCTTACAACCACCCTAAGGAAAAGGTGATATTTTTATCCCTATTTTAAACTAGAGGAAACTGAAGCGAACAGATATTAAGTGACTTGCTCAGGGTCACCTAGCTAGTAAAATTTTGAGGCTGAATTTGAACTCAGGTCTTCCTGACTCCAGGCCCAGCACTCTATTCACTGCACCAGTGAATGGCTCTGAGGAGTGAGGAGTGTTGTCCTTAGAATACAGGTGATAAAGGATAGGGAAGATGTAACACCCTTCCCTGCTACCAGTCACTACCCACACAAAAGCAGTGTTGTTAGGCAAGGTGGGATCAGAAGTAAAAGAAGGATGGATGCTTTCAGCTTTCTTTTCCCTTCTTTTCCCTCTTTAGAGAATCATAGGATCTTGGATTGGGAAGAAACCTCAGAGGGTCAATTAATTCTTTACCCCCTACTTGACACATGAATCATCACTTTTCTCCCCATCCACTTCCTCTCCTGCCAATTATTCCCTTATCCCCTCATGCTACCCCCACATTCTTATGTTTCACAGGCAAATACTTCTGGATGACGTCACTCATTCTTTTTGCTGAGGCTATATGGTACGAGCACTGAGTTGCCAATGGAAACAGATACAATATTAGGATGTGTACCCACTGTGGCAAGATCCAGTGTTCAGTTCTGGGGGTGCACAGATGAAAATTACTGCCTGTGTCTTCAAGGAATTTAAATCTAATGAAGGTGGCACCAGTAGGCCTTCTTTACATTTCAACATTTCTGCCTTTAAGCCCTCTGGGCTGTGTGCTTTTGCTGGAGCTTTACCCACCTCTCTCTCCCTCCTCCCAATCCCTCTTAACACTTGCTTTGTATTTTCTTTGTCTATGTTTTATTTTGGGTAGAGTGCCTGACCTGGAGACAGGAAGATGAGTCTTCCTGAGTTAAAATCTGGCTTCAGAAGCTAGCTATATGACCTTGGACAAGTCACTTCATCCTGCTTGCCTCAGTTTCCTCTTCTGTAAAACGAACTGGAGAAGGAAATGGCAAACCACTCCAGTATCTTTGCCAAGAAAATCCCAAATGGAGTCACGCAGAGTTGGATATGACTGAACAATAAACATGTTTTGTATTTGCCCCACTTTGTACATGTCCTTACACATACACACACATACACACACCACATACAGACACACACACACACACATCTTATGTTGTTTACTCATATACATGCCTTAACCCTTCAATAGACTGTGACCTTGGGTAAGTTACTGGAGTCTGAATTTCCCTAAGTATAAAACTAGCCCTTCTAGGTCATAAATCTATGCTCCTGAAGAATGAAAAAATTCTGAAAGGAGAGGGAAATGTTAGGGAGATGGTAGGAAACGTGGGATGCCCTTTGAGTTGAGAATGTGTCACGTAGAAGATGATTAAAACAACACTAGTCCAATTTGGATAGCAAACGGAACGTCTGAAGGGGATTAGAGAGAAGAAAACCTGGAAAGATAGGCTGGTACTAGACTGTAGACTGCTTACCTTACAGCAAATGGGGAGTCACTTAGAACTTTGGAGCAGAGAAGTGTTGTCGTTGGATTTGTGTTTCAGGAAGATAATTTAGTAGCAGTATGACAGATATATTAGAAAGGGAGAGATTGGAAGCAGAGAGACTAATTGGGAAATTGTTACAGTAATAACCAATATTTATGTAAGTGTGAATTCTTGCAAAACATTTCATATACATTATCTTCTTTGTTCCACATAACAATTATGCGAAGCAGGTATTAGCTTCATTTTACAAATGAGGAAGCAGAGTCCCAGGGAGAGGACATAAATTGCCTAGGGTTACACAGGAGGTTAAGTGTCAGGGATAGAACTAAAATCCAGCCCCTCTGACTCCGAATCCTGAGGTCTGTTCTTTAATCTTTAGGCTTTGAGGAAGTGAAAGTCAACTCTTCTCAAAAAGGCAGGTGCACCCTAACCTAGGTAACTATAGTTCTTTGGGAGGAAACCACCTGCTGAGAGCTGTGAATCATTGTTTAAAAAAAAAAAAGTAAATCAGCAGCTCCAAACCCTTAGCAACCTGGTGGTAACCCAGATTAAGGAATAGTTTCAATCTTTCTTCCTAGATGCCAGTCAATATCCAAATATAAATGCTAAACGACTTCCATCCCAATGGAGCAATGATAGTTGTTGGAAACATATCTTATCTTCTAGAAAAGACTGCTAGTGTAATACAAAGGAGAGAGGATTCAGATCCTGCCTATTTTACTCACTAATATGTGGCAAGTCATCAAACTTTCTCAAGTCCTGGTTTCTTCATTTGCAAAATTAAGGGGTTGGAACAGTTAACTTCAATGGTCCCTTCCAGCTCTAGATGTATGATATAGGTTTAAATCTTGATTCTCTGAGCAAGTCCAGAAGAGCCCCCCTTGCCTTTAAAAAAGTATCTTTCAATGCTCTAAATCACTATTCATTAGGGAAGTGCAAATGAAAACAACTCAGGTATCATATCACATCTATCAGATTGGCTAATATGACAGAAAAGGAAAATGATAAATGTTGGAGAAGACGTGGGAAAATTGGGACACTAATGCAATTGTTGGTGGAGTTGTGAACTGATCTAACCATTCTATAGAGCAATTTGGAACTATTCCTAAAGGGCAATCAAATTGTGCATACACTTTGATACAGAAACACCACTACTAGATCTGTATCCCAAAGAGATCATAAAAAAGGGGAAAAGACCTACATGTACAAAAATATTTGTAGCATCTCTTTTTACGATGACAAAGAATTTAAAAATTGAGGCAATGTCTATCACTTGGGGAATGGCTGAACAAATTGTGATATGTGAATGTCATGGAATATTATTGTGCTATAAGAAATGATGAGCAGGCAGATTTCAGAAAAACCTGGACATGAATGAACTGATGCTGAGTGAAGTGAGCAGAACCAGGAAAACATTGTAAACAGCAACATTGTACAATGACCAACTATGATAGACTTAGCTCTTCTCAGCAATGCAGTGATCCAAAACAATTCAAAAAGACTCATGATGGAAAATGCCATCCACATCCAGAGAAAGAACTGTGGAGTCTGAATGTAGATCGAAGCATACTGTTTTCATACTATTTTGTTTTTTGTGACTTTTACCTTTTGTCCTGTTTCTTTTTTCACAACATGAATAATGTAGAAATATGTTTAACATGGTTATACATGTATAACCTATATCAGATTGCTTGCTGTCTTAGGGAGGGGGCATGTAAGGGAGAGAGGGAGAAAAATTTGAAACGCAAAATCTTATGAAAAATGAATGTTGAAAACTATTTTTACATGTATGTAGAAAAAATAAAGTACTGTTCACTAAAATTTTTTTTGAAAGTATCTTTCCCTATGCCAATCAAATCTCCAGTAGCGAAGGGTCTCCTACTTTCACAAACTTCCCCACACTGGCCATTTGTGATTAGTGAAGTCTGTGATGCTCTTTAGTTACTGCTGCTCCAGGAAAAGCCTCCAATGCATTGGGTTAAAAAAAAAATAGGGGCATAGGATTGGATCTAGATATTTTTTTCTTTTTCTAGGAAATATGTTTGCTCAGACTGAAAAACTTCAAGCTTAAGATTAGAATTCTGCCTGACTTCTTTGCTCACTGGCCTTCCCTAGGATGATAAGAAACTCCAAGATGTTTAATTCTCTCTTTCTGTTTGAGTACAATGCATTGAAAAGAACACAGGGTTTGGAGTTAGGAGGTCTAGGTTCAAGTCTCAGATTTGTTACTTGCCAACTGTGGACAAGTCACTCAGTCTTTCTGAGCCTTGGTTCTATTATCTCTAAGATGAGGGAGTTTGACTAGATTGATTGATGAGTTCTAGGATCTCTTCCAGCTTTGAAATCCTATGATGTTACACTGACTGGTAAATTGCCTCAGTGATGACAGATGGCAGACTCTGAAACCAGCTTCCTGACTTACCATACTTCCATTAAGGGGGGAGGGGCCCTGGAAGTCGAACTGACTTGATCCAAGCTTTTCAGATGTAGTGTACACAGGACCATCCTTAGGGGAGGTGGCTCCCAGGGAGCAAATCACAATGTGTCCTCCCCACCCTGACTTTCCATCTTCTTCTACACATTTGTATCCAAGTCCGATCAAGCCAAAATGAACTTCAAGGGCAGCCTTGAAGGGGAAAACACATCTCAAAAGGGCTATCAGGGTTCTGAGACCTCTGAAAAGCCCAAGGACAATGGTTACCAGTCTATTGGAGTACGAGGACCCTTTTTCAATGTTAGAAAATTTCTTGGATTCTGGAGTGATAGTAATTGTATTATTAGTATCTACTGAATGAAACAATACATGAGAACAAGAAGTTACTATGAATTCTGTAAGGCTTTTAAATAAATTTGTATTTTATTAGTCACAACAGAATTTATATACACCTCAAAAATGGTAGTGGGTATGTGTGAAGTATTGCTTATTAAATGTACAGAAGACATATTTGCTTATTATACTGAGTCACACTGAATATTTAAGTTTTATTGATACCTTTAGTTGTGTTTTTTTTTTTACAGATGACATCTTCTAATATTCTCTTTCCCCAATTAACTGTCCCTTATAACAAAGAAAAATAGTTAAGCAAAACTAACCAACAGAATAGCCATATATGGTATCGAATGTGATGTTCTGGACCCATAGTCTACCATCTCTCTTTGGAAAAGAATGAGAAGAATGTGTTTCATCAGCTGCTCTCTGGGACTGAATTTATTCACACAAATGTTTTGTTGGAGCAGAGAATCAAATTGACAATAACTGTCACACTTTTGGACCATGGACTCCTTGTAATAGCGATGGTACTTCCTCTAGAGGGTCAGCTGCATGGTTGGGAGTCATGTCTCAAAAGAAAAAGTCCAGAAGATAAGTGTTAAGGATCCCACTATTGTGACAGAGTCATCACTGCCCCCTTCCCCTTCTGCCCCTAGCCCTTTGCTGTTTTCTATTTCTAAGATCAGGCAGCTTGCAACATAGCCAGATCTGAAAGGCTTCTCCAAGGTAAACACATATCATTAAAGGATACACATACATACACACAGACTATATGGGAACATATATGCAGACACACAAGCCACTCAGAAACACCAGAAACCTGGAATTATACTGCTCTGTCAGAGCAGGACCAAAAGAAATAATATTTGTGAAACACTTAGTGAAGCCTGGCCCATCACATTGCAGGCATGTAATAAATGTCCCTTTCCTCCCTTCACCTTCACTTCCCATAGTGGAATAGATTTGGAGTCACAATACTTTAGTCAAAGTCTTGTCTCTCTGATACCTAGTAGCTATTGACATCGGAGAGGTGACTTCATCTTTCTATGCCTCGGTTTCCTTCTCTTGGAAGATCTAATAAGGTCCCTTCCAGCTCTTCCATTTTGTGATTAGTAAATCAAGTCTCATTTGGTTCTCTTGTATTCCTTCCTATCAGTACAATCAACTCCGTAGCTACCTGCTAGCGCTATGGGAACAAGTGCTGTTTTCCTGGTCCCAAAGCTCAGCCTTCTTAAGGGGAGGGCAGTCCCTTCTCCTTGGGTGGAAGTGGTGTTTATAAGTCATTAGTATGTATGCGTTTGAACTTCAGGTGTTTTACAGCACTAATTGACAAAAATAATTTTTTTTTCTTTTTCCCCATTACCCATTAAAAAAAATGGGCCTGGATTTGCAGGGCCCTAGGCACAGCTTTGAATATATGGTCTGAAAAGAGTCATGACTAGGAACTGTTTCCATCCTGGGAAGAGCTCTCCTGAAGGATGATCTCTGACTGCTGCATCTCAGTAGAGAGATTAGAGAAGGTGGTAGGGAGAGGGGAGTAGGACTGGCATTTCTCATAGAGTATCAGGATTGGAAGTGACTTTTGAACGTAGAATGTCAGAACAGGAAATCACTTAGGCCAATCCCTTGTCTTCTAGGTGAGGAAACTCAGACCCAGAAAAGGCAGTGACTTCAGAGGAAGAACTGTATAATTTTAGAGCTGGAAGCTTCCTCAGAAAACAGTCAATTCAGCCCCTCTTGAATTTCTGAATTTCCACTATTTGAATGCAGTCAATGGTGATCTACTTGGCTTCTAGTTCTTTGTCGCTACTTGGTAATATCTTGTTATTTGTCAGTTTATAATCTGTTTTCTTTCCATTAGAAAGTAAGTTCCTTGAAGGCCTTTCTTTGTATCCCCAGCACAGTGCCTGGGCCGTAGCAAGTACTTAATAAATATTTGTTGATTGACGGGTTGGAGGTCTTTCTGTGATTGACCTCCTTGGGATAAATCTCTGGGATCTCTGAGTCAAAGAGTATGAACATTTTAAGTCATTTTCCTTTGAATAATTCCAAATTGCTTTCCGGAATTTTTAGACCAACGCATAGTTTCTCTAATAGTGCATCAATGTTTCTGGTTTTCCATGACTTCTCCAACACTAACTATTCTTTGCTAATTTTTCACATGTGAGGTGAAACTTCAAAGTTGTTTTGATTTGACAAAAAAAAATTCTTATTAGGTTTTGTTAGATACACTCCATTTCTGACCAAGAATCTATCATCCCTATATTTTAAGGTAAAGCTATGGTCTAGAAATCCAAACCTCAATTTCATCCATTACTTACCTTCTTAGTCACCTGTTCATATCCCAAATCATTCTTCTGCATTCCTTGCCTTCTTCAATTGATATCGGCAATGAAGACATAACCTTTGCCCCTATGGGCTTCAGCTTCCTTCCCAAGACTTTGTAATCTTTGACAAGACATACTGGATTCCTTCTAGCAGTATCATTTATACCCATGTGAATCATGAAGAGTGGGTGATAGTCATCTATTTTGATGAGTCTCGGATGTTATCTATTTTGTTTTGATACTTGCTTGGGGAGACAATAGATCTCTCCATGGTTATCAGGTTGACAAAGAACGAACTTGGTCTTCCTGAGCAGGGAATCATCGACCACCACTACTCTTCCTTTGTTCTTATTCTTACATGATCTCTCACCTTCTGAGGATGTCTTCCATGGACCTATGGTATCATTCTTGGAGAGCAAACCACTGCTTCCTCTTCAGAGCATACAACTCTCTCCTCTAGGAAGAGTCTCTCATTTTTTAAATTTGTTTTTTAGTTTCTCTTATACAGTTGTGCTTACCTCCTGCCCCCCAACCCTTTCTTCATCCTATGTGATCTTTTCCGCCCTTGAACTTCCTGACAGTTGTTTCTCCTCTTCTACTTCATATTCTTCTTCCCTTCTCCCATTGAATCCCATTTATATTTTTTAAAAGAATATTTAATTGCCCCTGATCACCTTCCTTGAGTCTTTTCACCTACCTTTTCTGGAAGGGAGATCAGCACTTGCAACATAGATGACCTCCAATTGGTAGTGGCAGAAATACAAACACCGAACGCTCAATTCAAGTTGCTCCAAAATTCCCTGTTTGACAGACTTTTTAGTCCTTTAAGAAGCAAATAATTTGTGGGTTTTTATATTTTTCTCCTAAGTACCTCCTTAAGGTCTTTACAACCTACAACTTCTTATTAACATGACAGCCACACCCAACTTTCATTTCTTAGTCATAGTAATTCCACAGTTCCACAATTCCCTGCACCCCCCCCCCCCAACTACTCACATTAACCTCAGAGGTTTCACACACTTCCCCGCCCACTAATCCTATCTGCTAATTTGCTTCACCCACAAATTTGTTCCATTTAACATTTCTTATTTAGCTTGCCTTGCCAACTATCTTCTCCTTTTCCTTCTTCTTAGGTCCTTCCCCTTGAATCCTTTTCTTCAGGTTACCTTAATATTTCTTGATCCTACTCCTTCTACCTCAGCCTTTTCTCAAAGAATGCCAGAAATATATGGGATGTTGAAAGAAGACTGGGTTTGGAACCAGAGGGTCTTTGTTCAGATCACATTTACTAACTATCTGTGTCACCTTGAACTAGTCACTTAGCTTCTCTATGTCTAGAGATTATTCTCTCTCTCTCTCTCTCTCTCTCTCTCTTTCCCTCTCTCTCTCTCTCTCTCTCTCTCTCTCTCTCTCTCTCTCTCTCTCTCTTCTAATTTCTCATAGAATCCAAAAGTGGGAGATGAACATAATATTCCAGATACCTTCTGACCACAGCAGAGGACAGTGGCATCATCATTTTCTTTTTCCTGGTGATCATGCCTCTCTTAATGCAGCTCAAAATTGTATTAGCTTCTTTTGTCTTTCATTTGAACACTCAGTTCCTCAGCTCTGAGTATTCTTTCTGGCTGTCCCTCATGCCTGGAATGCTGTCCTTCCTCTACTACATCTACTGACCTTCCTGGCTCCCTTTAAGTCCCAAATAAAATCTTACTTCCTACAGGAAACCTTCCCCAAACCTGCTTAATTCCAGTGCCTTCCCTCTGTTAATTATTTCCTATTTATCCTGTATATAGCTTGCTTTGTATATATTTCCTTGCATGTTGTCTCCTTCATTGGATTATAAATTCCATGAGGCCAGGGACTATCTTTTGCCTCTTTTTTATATCCCCAGCACTTAGCACAGTGCCTGGCATGTAATAGACACTTAATATTTTTCTGATCGAATTTATTGAATATCACATTCTTGACTCATATTGAACTTGTAGTCCACTTAATTTTACTATCCTATGACTTTATTTAGCCCTTGAGTTTGCTAAGGAACACCCTAGGATCAATCAATCAACCTTTATGAAATGCCTACTATGTGCCAGGGGCTGCTAGAAGGCAAAGTGGATAGAGTGCTAGGCCTGGAGTCAGGAAGATAAATCTTCTGGAGTTCAAATCTAACCTCAGACATTTACTGTGTTGCTTGACTCTGTTTGCCTCAGTTTCCTCATCTGTAAACTGAGCTGGAGAGAAAAATGGCGAACCACGCTAGTATCTCTGCCAAGAAAACTCTAAATGGGGTCACCAAGAATCAGACATGACTGAAAAGTGACTGAACAATCCTCTCCCCAGGAACACCTGTATTTTTAAAAGGGGATTCCTGAAAACCAAAAGTTTTTAAGAGCCAAAGGAATGAATTTGTAATGGTAGAATTTAGCTGTCTTGGGGCTAGGTGGCTTCCCTGATCCATCCTAACGTCACACCACCTAGCTATAGAATAGGGACACTGAAGATGCCTATTAGACATTAATCTAACATTCAGCAAGGCTTCTAGTGCATTTCTGCTTTATATTTAGAAAAGAATAATATAATGTGTTTTGAATTTGCATGCACACAGTGGCATGCCTTGAAAACATGTTTTGCAAAACATTTTTTAAAAAATGAGTAATCCCAGTGGAGTTCAAAGCACTGTGGAGTCAAACATCTGGGTCTTCACTTAGTCAGTGTATTCACTTATGTTCATTTGTGGCTTTTACTGTGAGGTTTTTGGCAGTTGTTATTGTTGTTTCTGAAGAATTACTTAATGTCTGAATGACACTGAACAAATTGTTTCTCCTCTCAGGACCTCAGTATAAGATGAAGGGATTGAATTAGATGATCTCTAAGGGCCCTTCCAACTCTAAACCCTGTCATCCTGATATAATGTAGGTGAGTCAGGAGTAGGGAAGAAAGATTAAGAAATGATGACATGAGGAGCAGCTGAAGGCAGAAGTTAGGGTCGAGAGTCTCTTGAGCAATTGTGGGGATGAGAGCAGAGGCCTCCCTGTCTCCCCTTCTCTCCTTTGCTAAACTCCTGTGGTCACATGCTAGAGAAGACAGCTGCCCAGTATATCCCAATAAATCTGGGGATCTGTGTTCTTTCCGATGCAGTCTTTCAGAAACCTCCTGATCTGAAGGTCTGTTTGGAGTTGCCTCCTCTGTGGCCTCTCTTTTTTAGCTTGTTGTTTCTCAGGGCCTGCCCCTGTTTGGCAGAGAAACTCAGTCTTGATGATAGTAACAGGAAGCTAGGGTGGGGGTGGGGGGACCAAGGAGCAATTAGGAAGACTAAATGCTATTGGAGATACAGAAATGTTAAGATGTGGTCCCTTCCATTGAGGAGCTGAGTCTCTGGTAAGATATATTCAGAAATAGAATGCAAACTGGAGTAAAACTGCGTAAGGTTTCGTTTTGCACATCTACAATAAGTTGGCATATATATGTATGACAATATTACATATATATTTCTACACATATACGTATGTGACATCTCATTTTATATATAATGTGTTATATGTATATATACATATTTATGCAGCATATACACCCCACACATGTAGCATGATGGGTATCAGGTGTGGCTTATAGGAAGGCCAGAACAGATACATCTCTATCATCTCTTCTTTCCTCCATTCTCTAAAGGAGGCTTTGATTCCTGCCAGTAGGGGAAGGAAGAGGTTGGAGCCAGAAGTTCCAACTTAGACAGAAGGGGTACTGTGCTAAAATTGTATGTATTTGCTTCCTTAAATATTATAGTCTAAAGGAGTGGTTCTCAACCTTCCTAATGCCGTGACCCTTTAATACAGTTCCTCATAGTGTGGTGATCCCCAACCATAAAATTATTTTTGTTGTTACTTCATAACTGCAATTTTGATACTGTTATGAATCATAATGTAAATATCTGATATGCAGGATGTATCTTCATTGTTACAAATTGAACATAACCTACAGGTTGAGAACTGCTGGTCTAAAGGATATAATTATTAGGTTTAAGCTAAACTCCTAGCTGATGTTTCTTTGTGGTAAAAGGAGGACTCCCAGCTCTATACCCAAGACTTGACACCATTCCCACCAAATACCAGTTCCATGATGAGCACACATAGCAAAAAAAATCCATTTATCTAAGTTGATAACAAAACAGAAATTAGAAAAAGCATGATATAAGAATATATACATATGTGTGTATGTATGTATGTATACACATGCATGTGTATACACACCAGACAATACAATACAGATTGAAGGAGTTCTCCCATTGGGAGCAAAGTAACTCATGCTTGGCCAAAAGGAAAAGTCCCAGATCTCACCCAAAGGGAAATTCCTCAAAGTCTATAGTGTAACAATCTGAGGATAAGTACACAATGAAGAATGCCAATTACTCTCATGTCAACTTCTTCCCAGAGTCTTTTTTCCCCTTCAGCAACCTGAAGTGGGTTTGGTGTTGTCCATCATCTCTCTTGAAGACGGAAACCAGAAGACTCTGAAGGCCCTGAATACCCTGGCAAGCAGATCTCTCTTTTGTCTTTCCAATTCCACCTTTTCCTTCAAGCAGGCACAGGGCATTGAACTCCACTAATGAGGGGAGAATCCCATACAATAGGCTTTGGAACCTGAGTTACATGTATATGTGTATCCATATATACAGAGAGATATGCACATCTCTATAGCTATATATATGTGTGTGTGTAAGTATGTTTGTATGTATCTATGGTGGTCTTGGGGTGATTGGTTACATTTCTTTTAAAATCTTTTTAATTAAAAAATTTAAATCAAAGTACAATACTCATGTATGCTAAACAAACAAACAAAAATCCTCAAAACCAACCCTACCTAGTATAGAGACTTTTAAAAAATCGTTAAAAAGTATCTATCTAATACCAAAATCAAGGATTATAAACAATAGAGATACACTAGAATCTTTCCCAAGAAATACAAGAGTAAAGCAGGGATGTCCATTCTCCCCATTATTTTTTTATATAGTTATGGAAATGCTAGCAAAAGCAGTCAGATAAGAGAAAGAAATTAAAGTTATAAGAATAAGTAAAGAGGATATAAGCATCTCTATATGCAGATGATATGATGGTTTACTTGGATTATCAAATGGAATCAACAAGGATACTAATTAAGACAATAGCTTTAGCAAAGCTGTAAGTTATAGGAAAAATCCTCAAAAATCAACAGCATTTCTATGTAATAACAACAAAATCCAAAGGGCAATAATAGAAGGGGAAATTCCATTCCAAATAACTACAAAATTCATAAATTATCTGGGGATTAATGTATTAAAGCACACAAGAGACGGGTGTAGATTCAATTACAAAGTGCTCCCTAAAAGAAAATAAAGAACAACTTAAATAGCTGGAGGAAGATTCAGTGCCCATTGCTGGGTGGTACCAATATAGTGAAAATGACAATTCTGCCAAAGTTAATTTCCACTTTTAATTCTATGCCAATAAAATTATCAAAAGGTTACTTCATAGAACTTGATAAAATCATAAAATTCATTTGGAAAAATAAAAGATCTAGTATATCAAGGGAGATAATTAAAAGAGGTATGGGGAAGAGGAAATGGCACTTCCAGACCTCAGACTGTGTTTTAAAGCAGCACTGATCAAAGCCATTTAATACTGGTTAGAATAGAGAGGTAGATCAATGGAATAGAATGGGAAGACAGAATCAGAAACAAAAGGACTTAATAAGCCAGTGTCAATAGATGGAAAACAAATTACTTAGGAAAAGCTCCCTATCTGATAAGAACTGCTGGGAAAACTGGAAATAGTCTGGCAGAATTAGGCTTAGCCTTAGACTATCCTCTTATGTCATATTCCCCAATACGTTTTAGATGGATATAGGACCTTAATAATTAAATATCATATTATAAAAAAATTAGAAGAGAAATGGATCATATAACCTCTTATAGCTATAGATAGAAGATACATTTTTAACCAAACAAAGGATAGAAGCATTTACAAAAGAAAAAATAACTTTGCTTTCACGAGATTGAAAAGCTTTTTCGATTAATACACTTATGAGAAAGAAAACAGATGAATGGGAAAAAATTAAATCTTATTTTTATTGATCTTTTTGTTTTATTATCATCTTCCTTTTTGAAAATATCCCTTCTCATGATCCAGAAGGTGGTGAAGTAAAAGCAGGGACTCACTTGAGCTCTCTCCCAAACCCCTCCAAACACCTGTGAAAAATGACTCTAAAAAATTCTAGAACAGCAGAACACACAAAATGACAGAGTGAAACAAACTTCTAGTCCAAGACAACTTGGAAGGTTGACAGGAAAGGTCTGCTGCACCAGTCTGAGAGAAGAGAGCAGTCCAGGTTGGGTCACACTGGCACAGACAAGGCTGGTGCAGACCTCAGGGGACTGAATTACTGGCAGCCGTGGCAGTTTCCAGACTTCTCAACCCACTAATGCCAAAGACAACTTAGAAAGTCAATAGGAAAGGTCTGTTGGACCTGGATGAGAGAGAAGCATGGTCCAGCCCCAGCCCTGGGGCGACAGTGGGGGTGGCTGTTTCCAGAGCTCTTAGACCACGGATGGTGGAGGGATCAAGCAGCCGATTAGAAGGGGATTGCAGGGGTCTCTTTGCTGGTGCTGAGGCAGGATTCTCTTGCTTTGCCTGTGCTTGGATCTGGGTCATAGTCCTGGGTGACAGTCCTGGGGTGAAGAGGAACATTGGCAGAGCTTATGGTGGTAGTGGAGAGGGAATCCTCCTCACAGTTCCAAGGTAGAAAAGAGTGCTTGTGGTCACTCATAGACCAGAGCACAGGCAAGGAGAAGAGTAAAACACCTCTCCTTTGATCATACCACCTTGGAAGAACTGAAAATTTATAGGTCCCTAAAGATATCTTTGAAAACCACTGCACAAAACCTCTGAAGTTTGGGACAATACATCTTCCACACTGGAAGCAGAGTCCTACCTTAACAAAGAGTTAAAAAGTCAAGTAATTGTTTGGGAAAATCAGCAAACAGTGGGAAAAAATCAGACTGCAGAATCTTACTTTGGTGACAAGGAAGGTTAAAACATACAACCAGAAAAAGACAACAAAGTCAAAGCTTTGGTACCCAAGAAAAATATAAATTGGTCGCAGGCCATGGAAGACCTCAAAAAGGATTTTGAAAATCAAGTATGAGAAGTAGAGGAAAATTTAGGGAGAGAAATGAGAGTAATACTGTGTTTGTGTTTGGTGCCCACGTGTCTCTTCCCTCACCAAATGCACATGATCCTGGACAATCTTTGCCTTGTTTCTTTATGTAGAGGAGTGTGGCAGGGGAAGTCTGCACTAGTGGCTTTCTACAATATCTACAGGCAACTAAGCAGCACAGTGAATAGAATGCTAAACTTGGAGTCAAGAGGAGTTCAAATTCAGCCTTGGACACTTATAAGCTGTGTGACTCCTTGGGCAAGTCATTGGACCCCTCAAATCCTCAATTTCCTCATTTGTCAAAAAGAGGATAATAATAGTACCTATTTCTCAGAGTCATGAGGACAAAATAAGGAAACATACATAAAAGCTTTGTAAATTTTAAAGTGCTATATGAGCCATTATTAGAAGAATCGGCACAATTCTTTGGTTCCTGCACAGTCTTCTTCACTTTACACATGAGGAAATTGTAGACCAAAGATATTCAAATGACTTCCTAATTAATAAGTGTTGGAGCCAGGACTCAAATCCAGGTCTTTTCACCCCAAGTCAAATGCTCTTCTATTGTATCATATTAATGCACTCAGTGATTATTGTTGCCCCTGTCTCTCTAGTACTATGAAGCCTCAGATCAAAGCCATTTCCAGGGACTGCAGTCTGGGGTTCAATACAAATCAATTCATGGCCTCCCTGTTCTGTTTGATTCATAAGCTTTGAGTGATGTGATAGTAATATAGTTTGAATTTGAAGGTCCCTTTGTAGTGGCAAAGGTAACAGGTACTTAGTACTTAGTAATTAATCAAGCTTCTGTTAAAGAAACAGTAGGTGTGACCCGCTGTTGCTGATGTAACAGGAAGGGGCTGAACAGGGAGGGGCAATACTGTATATAAGAAAAAGCCCCAGAGAGGGAGAGTCAGATCTTCTTGGAGCAAGCTCCATGGAGGCAGAAACTGCTTCTACTAGGGAGGTTGAAGAGGAAAGTCTCCCTCCCCACCTCACCCCAGTCTGGAAAGAATGATTTTGATTTTGAAAACCTGGATGGAGTGATTTTGATTCTGGGAACCAGCTGAAACTTCTGCTGAGTCTGAGGACGAGTCAGAGTTGCTGAGGCTACTGAGGATTTCTGAGGGCCAGCCAGAGCTACTGAGGAGGCTGCTGAGGACTTCTGAGTAGCAGGAGCAGCTGAAGATTGAGGAAGCATAACTGTGATGCTGGTACTTTGTGTGAACCTGTTGGTGGCTTTGTTAAGCCTTGTCTTCCCAAGAAGAGAGACTGTGAAGGATTTGAGATGGACTGGACACTGTGAGCTCCAATGTGGAGCAGGAACTGCACAGAGAACTAGAAAAGGACCTGGGAGCTGTCTGCCTTTGAACCCAGGTGACAGTTTGGTGAATCCAGGTAGGATCTGAGACCATGGAAAGGGGATCCAGGGAATCTGAGAAGCCACTCTGAATCAAGCTGAAAGAAGACTATACTTGGATACTGTGTGCTGACTGAGAAATTGTAAATTTACTAGTGACCTAGGGGTGGAGGGTCTGTGTATTTTCTGATGATTGAATAGTGAATGATGAAGGATGATTGAATTACTGAGTTGATTGAATGATTGATTGACTAAATGATTGTACTTAGTGATTGATGAATGAATAAGTGACTGAGTTAACTTAATGTGCCCCATCAGTGGAGAACTTTGACTATTGTACTTTGTGTTCCTTGAGGAGGCAAACCTCCTTAAGGATGATTGAATGATTGAGTTACTAAATGATTGTTCTTTGTTGAAAACTTTGTGACCACTGTGGTGAAAACTATGTGGCCATTTTCTGTGATAAGTTGTAACATTGTGAGTGCTGTACTTTGATTTACTATGAATGTTTTGCTTTGATTTGTTATGGAATATAGTGTTCACTATACTGTGTAATCAGAACCTTAAAAGCTGTTCACAGTAGTATTCTTCTTACAAGTGGGTACCTCTAGTATTATAGTTAATAGCAGAGCCTGTTATCCTGTCTGAGGAAAACCAAAACAAAACAGGACAAAAAATTACTTTGGCAAGACTTTAATTTTGTAATTGGCAGTGTGGTTTAATGGATAGAAGTCAGCCTCAGAGTAAGGAAGGTCTGGGTTCAAGTCTGTCTGACATATACTAATTATGTGACCACGGATAAGCTGCTTTTAACAACACAAAGAATAACTATTGGGATGCTCATCTCTCCTCCACCACAGGCCCCTCTTAGGGCTTAAGCTCACACAGGGACCATGTTCATTCAGTCTTGGCCTCAAAAATGAAGGTTTAGGTTCTTTCTTGAATTCCAGCTTTTTACCTCCTTAGGACACAGCTCTGGGTAAAAATCACATAAAGCTTTGCGTCATGTCTAGGATCTGGAGAATGGGCTGCTCAATGAACCCTGTAAATCAGGTCTAGGACAGTTATTTATTTCCTCCACATAAAAGAAATGCTTTAACATAAAAGACTAACAAGAAGTGCTTTAACAAAGATTTAAACAGCAGTAACTCATCACTACTGTCACTCTCAGGAGAGTGAGATTTAAAAGATGAAAGCATAAAGCATTTTTCTGGACTGTTGAAGGGGCCTTTCACCTAAACCTCAACTTTATACTGACCAAACAATTCCGTTCAGGCCAACATCTCTTAGCAAGCTAGAGTGGGGTTTGCCCTTATCCTCCTGCAAGTGGCGAAGTTCTCTGAGAAGGGTGTGGTTGCACAACACTCTTTTACTTTCCGCCAGCTTGAGGAAGAACTCAGGATCTCCCTGCCATTTGAATTCATGAGACATCTTCCAAGGTTGGACTTGTCTTTCTCAGGATGGCTGTTCTGCTTAGCCAATTGATTAGGGAAGGTACACAAAACAGGAGAGGCAGTTGGGAACTGAAGCCTAGACTCAGGCTTGCCTAGGCAGGACTTGTATCTGATGCCATGTGCTCACGGCCATTGCTGTGAAGGGGGAAGGGCAAAATTGTCCCTTCCACACATCTCACAAAGAGTTGCAGAGTGAAAGCTATTTGTCACATATTCTGGAGTGGAAGGAAGAAAAGGAACAGGAAGTTTCGAGAAGATAGCTTCCCCTCCTTTAAAGTTTATTGAGTGGTCAGATCCCTTGCTTAATGTCCAGTTCTCTTAATGTGAATACCCCTTGGATCCATCATGGGCCCAAGGGACCAATAGACCCTTTATCATCAATAGAATTCCTTTATCATTATAATGTATCCAGGTCCTTCAGTGCTAAGCCACACATTCTTGACCAGAAGCAGCCAGGATACAGTAGGGATTTTTGTCCTGAGTCTCAGACATCAATCTCCAGGGTGTACTGCAATTCTTTGGTCTCTCTCAAAGTAGCTACTATAAACATCCTCTCAGGGCCTGAAGGCAATTCTTTAAACATAACTCTTGATATGAAGAAAAGAGTTTCCATACCAAGAGTTCCCAAACTAATAACATCTTAGATCTGAAAGAAAAAAAGATTAGCAATTCTTCTTAAATTTTTTCCTTTGATTTTTATATTACTTATAGTTTCATTTAATTTATAAGATTTTTTTTTGTATTTTCTGAAACTAGTTTTTTCTTTAAAACTTTACAAGACTTTTGTAATACTCTAAAAGTTCAAATAAAATTATGGCTGGAATAGACCTGAGAGACTCTTTATCTAGTCCAACCTCCTCATTTTACAGATGAATAAACTGACACAGACAGGGGAAATAAAGGGTTCGAAGCCATACAAACAGCATGTAACAGAACTGGGATCTGCTTATGTTACTCCAAATGTAGTGTGCTTGCCATTATGCCACACTGCCTAGAGCTGAATTTATGACTTATATTTCTATTTTAATTTTAAAACATGAGTCAAAGTGTTGAAAACAAATCATCAAGAAAAACAGTAGACCAATGATCCTGTTTTCAATTACAGGAATTATTCTTTGTTCCTTGCTCTTCACTCCTTCCACCCCTCAATTCTTCCTCAGGCCCTTCCCCTTACTTTCATTTCACCTTCCTCCTTTACCAGTCTCAACTCTACACTTAATCAATTTATGCCCACGATGTCTTTAACTAATAAGTTCCTTACTCTTCTCCTATCACTACTCATCCTCTCAATCCTGCATTACCCCAACCATTTGCCTCTTCTGCTCCTACTCTCATACTATTGAAGTAAGGGGAATCATGTCCCCTGCCCCCAGATGTTGGGGGGAAATGTTTATATGTTTGTTCTTGTCAAACCTTTTCAGTTAACTATACCTTGATAAAAGTTAATCTGTTGATTGTTGAATTGGGGTACTTGGGCTTCTCAAATTATAGGAACATAATTGGTAGAGACTTGAGCCAGTGGCAAAGAGATGCCCCCCAACCCACTAAGGGTACCTGAGAATCCTGGAGGGGGGATTAAAAGTAACATACCTAGCCTTCAGGCAGTGTGGCCAGAATAGTCAATGTTGCACTTAAAAAACCTTTATTAGTCCTCACCATCTTCCCTAATAATTGTGCTATGTCTTTCGCTCCTTTTTTCAGATAAATTCCATGCCAAGCTCAAGCATCATTTTCTTTATGAATCCTTTCCTAATCTTCCACATCCCTGATTTCTAAGGATCTGTCTCCTAGACTCCCTTGTATTGATTAATACAAATGTATTTCAAATTGTAATTTGAAATTTGTAAATTTCAAAATGTAAGCTTCTTGATAGGGTTTGTTTCATTCTTTGTATTTGCACTCCCAGAACCTCGTACAAATGATTGCCACATAGTAGGAGCTTAATAAATGTTTGTTGATCTATCAATTGAAATATTTTTTAAAAAATGATTCATATGGTAGTTTTTAATTTTTTAATTTTAATTCAATTTTATTTTCTTTTCAGTTTCAAATTCTCTCCCCTCTTCCTCCTCCTTCCCTGCCTAAGAAGACAAGAAAAACAAAACTCGTTACCAATACATCGAATCATGCAAAACAGAAGAAAATATGCTTCACTCTGAGTTCTGAGTCTATCACCTCTCTGTCAGGAGGCAGAAGGCGTGTTTCATTGTCTTTTGGAACCGAGGTTGGTCACTGTGTCCATCAGAATTACCAAGTTTTTCAAAGTTGCTCATCTTTATAGTACTGCTGTCATTGAAATTGTTCTCCTGGTTCTGCTCACTTTATACAAGTTTATACAAGTCTTCCCAGGTGTTTTTGAAACCATTCCCTTCCTCATTTTTTTGAGCACAATAATATTCCATCACATTCATGTACCACAACTTGTTCAGCCATGCCCCCACTGATGGGCATCCTCTTGGTTTCCAATTTTATGCCACTACCAAAAGAGTTTCTGTAAATCCTTTTGTACACATGGGTCCTTTTTCTATGTGGTAGGTTGAAAAGACATTTTATAGGCTCATAGTGCTAGTGCTTGAATGGACCACACAAGCCACCTAGTCCAACCCCAAGCATATTTGCAGATAAAGAATCAGAGGTCCAGGAAATTTTAGTGACTTGCCGGAAGTCATACCTCTAATTAGTTATCATGGGTGAGATTTGAACCCAGGTCATATGACTCCAGGGCCAGTGATCTTTTTTTTTTTTTACTGTACCAGGGGAGAGATGGTGCTTAGTATGTGTCACTGTGCTAAGTGCTAAACAAATAATCTTATTTGATCCTCACAACATCCCTGGGAGGTAATTATTTTACCCATTTTACAGATAAGGAAACTAAGACTGAGAGAGGTTAAGTTAGTTATCTAGGGTCATGCAGAAAGTAAGTGCCTGATGCTAGATTTGAACTCAAGTCTTCCTAACTCTGGCTACCAGCTGCTTCTGGTCCATCACAGTATAATGACAAGAGAGCAGGCCTTGAAGTCAGGAAGACTTGAGTTTAAGTCTGCCACTGACACAAACTGATTGTGTGATATTGGGCAATATCTTTTACCAGTTAAAGATGAGTTGCCAACTTGTATTGTTAGAGGGAGTTTCCTTATCAGAAAGTTTTCTATACCACTGAAATTAGAGATCCAGTTCCAACTCCCATCCCTTCCCTCACCCCATTAAAAAAAATTACAGAGAGATGTTTATTGTGAAGATAGAGCAAGTACAATGCCTGGAGGAGGACTCCCTCCTATATAACCTTTGGGAAAATGGCCTCAAACTTAACACAGTTTCTATATAACATTGACCCATCAGTTCACTCCCAAATTTGGCATGTTTGATGATTCTATATCTCTGCTACTGCTAGACTGAACTGGGCAGGTCTCTTTAGACTTTGTTCCTCATCATTCAGATTCCAGCAAATCCAGGCATGGACTGAAGATTCCAGACTCTGATACTTGATGTCCTGTTCTTTCAAAGCCCACAAGGTCCTGGCCATCTCCAATCTCCTTCACCTAAAATAGGAAAGAACAAACACAAAGATGCAAAGAATGGAAGCCTATATTCACAGTCCACGTGTTGGCTTTAGAATGAGGAGTACCTGAGACCTCTCCCTTCCCCCACCCCCATAATTTTCGCTTTCTTTCTTTTTTTTTTTTTAATTTTTTTTGGGAGGGCAATTGGGTTTAAGTGACTTGCCCAAGGTCACATGGCTAGTAAGTGTATCAAGTGTCTGAGACCAGATTTGGACTCAGGTCCTCCTGACTCCAGGGCCAGTGCTCTATTCACTGTGCCACCTAGCCACCCCCATAATTTTCTCTTTCACTTGAACTGTAGCAAGACTGGAAAAAGGCCAACCAAAGTTCAGTCTCTGGCTGACTGGTGCCTTCTGAATGCACCCTAGACTTCTAGTTTCAGAGCCAAACAAAATGGCTCCTTTTTACGATGTGGTGAGTGAACCAGAACCAGTTATTGCATGTTTGTGTGTGCTCCAAAGAGCTTATTGGACAGTCCCTTGTCACATTGTGCTCCCCTTTGAGAATTTTGCCATCTTTGGCAAATAGGCTATGGTGTGTTTCAAAACTTGTCCAAGTCTGCAGTCTCTTCATTATACGTCTTTTCTTTCTGTTTACTCTAGACTTGCATTCTTTGATTCATGACTCTGAGACTTATCTGGTCTTCCTCTTTTCTCTGTGTTCTTCATGCAATCAAAACTTCCAAGGCATCCATTCGAGGCTCTCTCTTCGAGGTGCTTTCTGCAAATGCTTAAGGTGCTTCCTGCCCTTGAATTCCCCTTTTTCATTGTGCCTCACTGCCAGAACAATGCTAATTATTGCAGGTGTCAGAAAGGACACCACTCCAAGGTACAGTCTCTCCCCTACTGAACTATACCTTCTCTTGGTGACCTTTTCCCCCTATGTTTCCAGGTGCAGTTCTCTTCAAAGGGATTTAGGACGTAAGGTCTCACCTTTAGGAGAAAGACCAAACTGATTTGGCTTGTTATTAGCCAGGTGGCTCTGGGTCTTGGTGGGGTTGGGACCTTATCACCCTTATCTCCTAGTTCCTTTACTGTTTTTTAAGGTAGACCTGCTCCCACCGGCTTTTATATCTTTATTCCTGATCCCCTTTTCATTTGTTACTTCTTTTTCTTTAGGGTTTTCTTAGTTCTTTTTTTCTTACCTGCTTTTATCTAGTTATATATGTCTTTCTTCCCTTTTCCCCTCTTAGTCAAATAGATTCCCCTTTCCTCTCCTCTTTTTCAGCCATTTGATTTTTCAGAATTTCTTTTGTTTCTTTTTCCAAAAAGGATTTCCCTCACTCTCTTCATTATCCATATTCTCTTGCTGTTTACTTTAGACCCTCATAATTCAATTGGTGAAATACTTATCTGGTCTCTCTCTTTTCTCTGTATTCTACATGCAATTGAAGTTTCCAAGATATCCTTTGTAGGTTCTTCCCATTTTCTGTCCTTGCCTGTAGGATTTACTCCATGAATTCCCCTTTTCTGTTGTGTCTCAAAATAATGCCATTTATTGCAGGTGTCAGAGAGAATGCTGCCCCATGGTAAGGCCTCTCCGCCACTACGGACCTATATCTTCTCTTGATCTTTCTCCTGATGGCTTGAAGAATGTGTTGTTTCTGAATTGAATTGTGAAATTTAACAACTATGTGTCTTTGAGTTTTCAATCTTGGGTTTTTTTCTGGAGTTGATAGGTGATTTCTTTTGATTGGAATTTCATTTTGTATGTTTAGAAGTTCTTGGAAGTTCTCTTTTATTTTTTCCTTAATTTGGGTATCAAGATTTTTTGTCCCATTGTATTCTGGGAGACTCATGAACCTTAGGTTGTCTTTATACACACTGTCTTTGAGATTAGTATGTTTTATTTGCATAGTAAGCACATTTTATTTTAATGTTATTGTTTTTTTGCTTCTCTTCTTCCAGGTTGTCCTTCACCTCTGTGTATTCTCATCCCCAATTTATTGTTCTCTGTTTCTTTGGTGAGACTTGTCATTATGGATTCCATTTTTTTTTCTTCAGCTCATTATTTTTGCCTTGCAGGACACAAATCCTATTCTTATAATTTTCATTGCTCTTTCAAACCATGTAGGAATAGTTTGTTATGGTTCCACGTTCTCCTCAAATTCTTCTGTTTTATCAAGTGTTAGATTGTTTTTATTCATTTTGCAGTATTTATTCATAGATATCTGAGCTGCTTCCAGATTTCAGCCCTTAGCATGCTTTTGCTCTTGAAAGGCTATGGCCAACCTGGCTATTGAGCCCTGAGAAAACTTGTATAGCTTAGAACTGGGTTCTCCATAGCATTAGAAAGAGGTAGATGATTATGGGTTTAAGGGTGGATTTTGATGTAAGCTGATGTTGTGCTCTTGGATCTGCTAGTGTGGCCTTACCACTAGTAGGGTGAGAGGTGAGGGAGGGATGTTGAGTGAGTTCAGGGTCAATAAGCATCAGATCCTGAGTTTTTAGGTCGTGTTTTTTTTTTAATCTTCATTTATGTTCCAGATATCCTGGACCTTGAAGACAGTTGAAGTTGCTCAATCTTTGGTACATAATTTGTCCTTTGGAGAAATTTGAGAGATCGAGGGGATCAGAGAAAATGTCCAGTCTGCCAATTATCATTCATATGACCTAGAAGTGGGCCCTATAACTTTTAAAATATTATAGATTATGAGGAAAGACCCTCAAAATCTGTGCCTGGGGACTCCAGAGAGTCTTAACATAATAACAGGTATCAGGACTCTATATGTAACATAACATACAAATGCAATATTCGCTTGTAAATTGTGGGATTCTGGACTATGTATCTAAGGCCCCTTTAAGATGTGTTATTCTATGTTCTCAGAACAAATGCCCTTCCAGTTCTGTGGTACAGTAGAGAAAGAGCAGAACTTGGAGATGGCAGATTTAAGTTCACATCTTGTCTCGTGGCCCTGGGCAAGATGACTTCTATCAGCCTCAAGTTTTCTCATCTATAAAATAGGGATAATCATATTACCTCCCTAGAAAGTCGTCAGGATCAAATTGTTTTTCAGATCTTAAAGCACTAAATAAATACTAGCTATAACTCTAACTCTGGAATTTTACAATCTTGATATTTTATGTTCTACCTTCTGAGGTTTGTCCAATTCTCATATTCTGTGATTTTCTGGCTATAATGTTTTAAAATTCTGTGATTCTTAGCTTTCCCATCAAAAAACCCCATAAACCTCCATCAATAATAACTTGATATTGTCATGCTTTTTAAAAAAAATGGGAATAAGTCTCCCCATCAATTTTTGCTACTGTGATAAAACCTAGCCCCAGAGAATGCTATTTACTGATGGTTTCAGTTATAAAAGTGTGAACTAGAGTCCTGATTCCACTTTGTCAGGGATAACTCAGACCAAGAAAACACTCAAAATGGACTTTATTTGTATAATATTTTGGAATTTGCAGAGCACTTTGCTTAGAACAACCCACTGAAGTAGGTCATGTTGTTAAGTCATTTCAGTTGTATCCGATTCCTTGGGTTTTTCGGGCAAAGATATTGGAGTGGTTTGCCATTTCCTTCTCTTGCTCATTTTACAGATGAGGAAATTGGGCAGAAAGGGTTAGGTGACTTGCCCAGGGTCACAGAGCTAGTAAATGTCTGAAAGTCGGATTTGAACTCGGGAAGATTTCCCTTCCTGACTCCAGGCCTGGCGCTCTAGGCGCTCTATCCACAGCACCACCTAGTGGCCACAGCATTTGTATAGCACCCTCTCTGTGCTAGGTATCCGGCTAAGCACTTTACAAAAATTATCTCATTTGATCCTCACAACCTTCCTAGATTGTAAATTCCTTGAAGGCAGAGACTTTTTTTTTTGCCTCTTTTTGCATCTCCAGTGCACATAGCAGATAAATTTATATCCTAGCACACAGTAGGCACTTAATAAATAATTACTGATTCATTGAGGTAGGTGCTATTAGAGGAAACTGAGGCAGACAGAGGTTAAATGACTTACCCAGGGTCACATGGCTGGTAAGCATCTGAGGCTGGATTTGAGCTTAGGTCTTTTTCTGCTTGCTGGCTATGTTTAACCTTGTTTGCCTCAGTTTCCCCATCTATAAAATGAGCTAGAGAAGGAAATGGCAAACCACTCCTGTATCTTTGCTGAGAAAACCCTAAATGGGGTCGTGGAGTCAGAATCCACAAACAGACTAAACAGCAGCTTCTTGACTCTGGGCCAGCACTCCACCCACTCCACCACCAGCCACCTCGTGCTTTTTATATCACATCCTGATCATATCCAGTTTGTTGATGTCCTCAGTAAAATGGGACACCCAGAATGGAACATAATACTCTGCTAACAGTGTGACCAAAGGAGGGAGCAGAAAGACCATAACCTCCCACGTTAAGGACACCACATGTCTCTTCATGCAGCCTGAGACAGTGTTAATGTTTTTGTTGTTGACACATCACCTTGTTGGCTTCATATTTCTGGGCCTCAATTTCTTCACCTGCAAAGTCATGGGGTTGGACTAGATATGCTTTAAGATACCTAGAGCCTTGCATACAGTGGGTGCTCAATAAATGCTTTTTGATTGATTGATTATAAGGGCATCATGAAAAGAGCAGCCAACTTAGGGTCCTGTGGGAGCTGATTGCAGATCTCAGCTCACACTTCTGTGTTCTGAGATTTTGTGCAAATCATTTCCCATATATCAGCTTTAGTTGCCTTCTCTGTAAAATGGGCATAATCATACTTTTACTAATGATCTCCCAGGTTCAATGTATAGAAAAAAATTACATAAACCTTAAAGGGCTGAAGAAATGTGAATTGTTTATAAATTTCTAAGCACACCAGAAATGTCTCTCTGTATTGGGCTAATGGTCTAGCCAGCCCAATATTCTGCTGAGAAAGGACCACTAGAAGCAGTGATGAGGTACCATCTATGGCACTGATTTCTAATAGTTAGAGACATATGATACAACCATAGACTTGCAACTAGAAGACCAGATGAGGTTTAGGGACTTGCTCAAAGTCACATATGTGGTACATAGCATTACTAAGTTTTGAACCCAAATCTTCTGATTCTAAATCACTATACCCTGCTTCCACCATAATCCTTAAATTTGTATTCTTAATACATCTTGAAAAAAAATGTATGCTGATATTCCTCTATTAACCTATCATACATAGGTTTATCTAAAATTTTTGCAAACCTGTTAAAATATTGAGACAGTATGCATCCCAATGTTTGGTTGTCAAGAGTGACCTAGAAGCTTGGCCATGCCCTAGGAACCAGCTCTGGGATTAGTTCTCCTCATCAGTGGCTGATTTCATTTTGTCAGTCTTGATGTGTGAGTCATGTCTGGGAGGTGTTTTATTTTTCCTTTTAAAATTCTCCATGTGGCCAAACACTTAAAAACTCAAAACCAGAAGCTCATCAGAGGTGTGCCTCGCTCAGCAGGGTAGTTGTTGACCAAATCAGATGAGGTCCATCACCTTGAAATGGAAAAAATGAAGGAGAAGAACACGAGGATACTAATCCAGACATACACCTGGGGCTAGTCTTACCCAGAGGAGCTGACCTTTCTATGCTGTTATTACAGTGAGGTTGGGCAAATTTCCTATTATTCCCCACCTGCTACTTGAGGCCTGATATTCCATCATTAGAATTTGTATCCCTTTAGCTGAAGGATCATTGGGTCTGTAGTTTGAAAGAACCTTAGAGATGACATTGCTTAAATCCTCTACTTTGCAGATGAGGACCCCAAAACAGAAAAGGAAAATAAATAGCTGAATATCACATCCCTATTAAGTAGTAGAGTGAATATTCAAATGCTGGCCCATTGCCTATATAACTACCAATTTTCTGACTACTCCACAGTCCCTTTGCCTTATACCACACCAAATTAATACACTCTTCAAAGCCCAGGTTAAGTCCTTCCTCCTTCATGAAACTCCAGTTTCATGAAACTCCCCAACCACTCCAGTTTTCTCTCCTGTGACACTTACAGGATGGCCCAGACAATTCAAAGTGCAATTATGTAATGTCTTATACTATTTTCATGTGCATATATTTTGTTTCTGCAAGAAGACTGTGAATTCCTTGGTGACTGGTACTATTGAATACAACTTCTATATTGTCCATAGCTCTTCTTAGCACAAGAAGAGGCTCTGGATACTTGCTAATTATTTATGAGATAATATAGAAACAGGAAAATAATAGATGTGGAAAACTGGCTTAGTGCAGATCTTTAAGGAAGTTTGATTTCCAGAGAGGAAACACCATAAGCAGTTTGGATAAGTCCTTCCCTTCTCTGGGCTTCAGTTTCCAACTTGGTAAAATGAAGAGATTGGATTTCTGAGGTTTCTTCCTACTCTAACTCTGTGATTCTATGGCTTGGTTCTGGACTGTTAAAATGCACACCTTTCTCCCCTTGTTCCTTCTCTTGCTTCAGAGGATTTTATCAGTCACAGTATTTTTTAAAAGCTCACATTTACATATGTATTTATGTATGTATGGTGTGTGTGTATGTGTATGTGTGTGTATGATGCTTTAGGGTTTACAAAGCACTTCCCAGTGACAAGTTAGTGCTTAGAATTTGGAGCTCCTAACACAAAGAGTAATAGGATCACAGACAGAGAGGGAAGGGGCCTTAGAGACCATTGAGTAACACCCTCTCGTTTTACAGATGAGGTCACTGAGGCCCAAACAGATGAAATTACTTGCTCAAGGTCACACAGATAGGATTCCAATTTAACTCTTCTGGCTCCAAATGATGGAGCCTTCCCATTGTGCCACACTGCCCTCCTCCCCCATAATAAGTGTTTCATTTTGGCATCGGGGAAGAATAACGACTGGGATTTGAATATTGACTCTTCTACCTATTAGCTGTTTGGTTTGGAACAGTTCACTTCTCCTCTGGGCCTCAGTCTTCTCATCTTTCAAATGGGGGATGATCTCTAAGATCCCTTCCAACTTAAAAATTCTGTGATCCTGTGGAGATAGGTACATGTATCCCTCAATGGGAAAAAAAACCCAACAAAACTTTGATAAAGAGAGAGTAGGAGACTGAGCTTCTGAAGGAAAGAAGAAAGAACCTAATTGGGGAGGTTGGGATGGGAGAGGTGGAGGGTTAAAAAAATATACTTTGGCAACTCACAGTTTCGCTGTGTGTGCAGGTCCCATCCTCCTGGATCTCATAATTCAGCTCTTCTTGTTTCACTTATATTCATGGATCATCAACTAATAAATATTTGTGAGGTACCGACTCTGCACCAGACATTATGTTTGATACTGGGGGTACCAAGATAACAGGAAAACCGTTCCTGATGTCAAGGAGTTTATATTCTATATGGAAAGATGGATGTGTTTGTATGTATGTTTATCACTACATATACACATATACATTCACATATATAGATATATATTCATATATATGTATATATACATGCACATGCCAAATAAATGCACAGTAATTTGGAGAGAGGAAGGCCCTAGTACTTGGGGAAGGTGGTGTCAGGAAAAGCCTCCTGTAAAACTTTTAGTCCTGTGGATGAATGCCTCCTTTAAGGACACATTGAGAACGTGTGAGCTTAAGTTTTGCCCTTATATTTTGTGTTCACTGACACCTCCCCTCCAGAGATCCTCTTATACAACTTGCTTATTATTTCACTAGTTCTCACCAGATCCCTGAATGCTTTGCAGTACATGAAACCAGGGAAATAAAACTCGTGGAGGTCATAGTCATAGTACTTTGGAGATCAACTAATTTAACTCATTTTTCAGGGGAGGAACTGAAGCCCAGAGAAGGAAAGTGCCTTATTACAAAGTCACACAGCAAGGCAGAGACAGTGTCATTACTGGGAATTCTGGTACCTGGAGACAGTTCAGTTGTATGTGTGTTAGTGGGAGTGAAAGAGAGAGATATCCTGGAACACCCTAGATCTGTGGGTAGGGTCATATCACCAAATCTTTGTAGATGAGTCTGGGTGTCCTTGTAGGGTAATTCTCCAGGTCAAGTTGAGTGTGAATATCTTCCCCAATTCCTTGTAGTCCCTCTAGCAGAGAAAGGTGGCTTGGGAGAAGGACATGATGATAATTGGAACTTGGGGGCACTGGGCTCTGCTCACCAGGGCTCTGACATTCTGGGGATGACCATGTTTCAACCCAGAAGCCCTTCTATTAGTCCTAAAACCCTTGATGCAACTGCCAGTAGAAGAAATCTGTTCTGCCTCTGGGAATAGTATAACCCATGTGAGTTAAAGTAGCTTCTTCCCACCAATACCCCCATGTTGTCATCCCAGAGTAAAACTCTACACTGGTTATACTCCTGGTGACAAAATTGTGAATGGAACTAAGAATTTCTCACAGTGGCCAAATCTAATGGCCTTCCTTATCCTTCTTTACCTTTCTGCAGCATTTGATACTATTGCTCATCTCTCCTTTCTGGGTTTTCATGATACTGCTCCCTCTTGGATCTCCTCTTACTTGCCTGGCTGCTCCTTCTCAGTCCTTTTTGTTGGATCTTCATGTCACACCCATTTACTGTGGGTGTCTGCTAAGGTTCTGTTCTGGACCATTTTCTCTTTTCTCTATTCTCTCTCATGGTGATCTCATCAGCTTCAAAAGGTTCAATTATCACCTCTATGAAGATATATGTGTAAATATATTTAGATATATCTATATTACATATAATATCTTTATCTATCTATCCCTACTTTCTCCTAAACTCCAACTCATTTTAAATATTTTATTTTTTTAAAACAATTTTAACCATTCATTTTTTAAAAATCTGAGTTCTAAATTCCCTCCCTCCTTCCACTCCCTCTTTATTGAGAAGGCAAGCAATTTTATATAGATTATACATGTGGAGTCATGTAAAACATTTCCATATTAGTCGTGTTATGAAAGAAAATACAGACCAAAAAAAAAACCCCTCATAAAAAACAGTATGCTTCAATCTGCGTTCAGACTCTATCAGTTCTTTCTCTGAAGGTGAATAGATTTATCATAAGTCTTTCAGAACCATCTTGGATCTTTGTATCACTGAGAATAGCTAAATCATTCACAGTTGAATCATTGCATAATTTTTCTGTTACAGTGTAAAATGTTCTCCTGGTTCTGCTCACTTCACATTGCATTAGTTCATATGAATCTTTCCAGGTTTTTCTAAAACCGTACTGCTTATTGTTTCTTATAGCACAATAATATTCTATTACATTAATATACCACAACTTGTTCAGACATTCCCCAATTGATGGTCATCCCCTCAATTTCCAATTCTTTGCCCACACAAAAAGAGCTCCTATAAATATTTTTGTACATATATGTCCTTCCCCCTCCTTTTAAAAAATCTATTTGGGATACAGACCTGGTAGTGGTATTGTTGGGTCAAAGAGTATGCACAGTTTTATAGCCCTTTGGGCATAGTTCCAAATTATCGTCCAGAATGATTGAATCAGTTCACAATTCCACCAACAGTACATTGGTGTCCCAATTTTCCTATATCTCCTCCAATAGTTGTTATTTTCTTTTTGTGTCATATTAGTCAATCTGCTAGGTGAGAGGTACCTGAAAGCTGTTTTATCCTGAATTTCATTCTTTCATCATCAATTTCCCAGTGGATGTTACAAAGTGGATGAATCATAAGCTTTTCTAAATTAATATGTCCAAAACAGAATCAATAATCTTTATAAGAGCTCCATCTTCTAAACTTTTCTGTTACTATTGAGGTTACTACCATTTTCCCAGTCACCTGACTTTGTAACCTCAGTGATACTCATTCTGCCCTCTGTTCTGACTCACTCCACATATAAAATTTGTTGCCAAATCTTGCTTTTTCTGTTTTTGCAATGTCTCTTCTCTATTCCCCTTCTCTCCACTCACATAGCTGCCACCCTAGTTCTGGCCCTCATCACCACTTGCCTGGATTATTGCAACAGCCTTCTAATTGTTCTACCTGTCTCTAGTCTCTTTCGCCTCCAATCCATCCTTGATTAAGCCACAAAAGTGATTTTCTTTAAATATAAGCCTGACCATGTCACTCGCTTACTCCATGAACTCCAGTGGCTCCTTTGTATGCCTAGGATCAATTATAAGTCCTTTATCTGGCATTTAAAGTGTTTCATAACCTGCCTACCTTTACTCCCTTCCATGTACTTTATGATTCAGCCATGTGAGCCTACTTGCAAATAGCACTTCATCTTCTATCCCTGTGCACAGAGCATCTTTTAGATATTTTGGTATCAACCTCAGCGTCTACAGTATGCCTGGTACCGCGTTTAACATTTGTTGATGGGTGGAATGCCATCTATATATTTAGATGTGGAGTTATAGGAGGGATAGGAGAATGGGAGGGGAATATCTTGACTGGAATTATTGCCTTTTGGACCAATTCCCTGTTATGCATTGGTTTTCTTGTGATTTGTATCTTTCTTTTCCAAGTGGAATGAGATAAAAAAAAAATCTGGAAACAGATTTCCCTACAATTGCTTGGCTACTTTTGCAAGTTGGGGATGCTCTTGTGAGATGTGTCCCATTGCCCTGATTTGGATTCCTTCTTTCTACTTTGGTACTCTCTGGAGTGTTAGGTTCTCTGGATTTTCTCCAGAGGCCTGGGCCTATTGTATGTTCCCAAGAGATTTTATCACTCACAGACCAGGCTTTATGAGCATTTGTCAGTGATCCTGTAGGAAGGATTCCTGTTCAGGTTTGGGTTGGATACATGGCCTCTGAGTTTCCATTAAATGCTGAGACACTGTCATGTCCTCCATAGAGCAGACTGGGCAGATTTCCATCATACCAGACCACAGCATAGAGTGTCTAGAGACAGTGAGCTGTTGCCCAACTCCTCCTGTCTGGGCCAGTTAAGAAAAAAAAATGGCACATGTTTCCCCACTGAGTAAATATTTCAGTGTCTTATGAGCTAAGTCAACCCAGGATATAGAGCTGGAAATTACCTAAACACTTAATAAGTGCTTTTGACTTACGTATAGCACAATAATTTTTTACTAATGAGGAACATGAGATGCAGAGAAATTACATGACTTCCCAGAGGCTACTGGGTAGTAAGTGACAGAGTAAGGATTCCAGTGCAGGTCAAGCTTGGTCTTCTGCATCTAAATTCCATCTCTTTCCAAAATACCCTACTGGTTCCTTTATTTTTGACCTATTAAAAAGTAATAAGCATGAAGCCCATTTATTAGTAAAGCTGTCTCTGGCTTCAAAAACTTCTGTAGAGAAACATGGAGAAGGATGAGCAGCTGTTTTCCCTCTCTGCTGGTGAGAAGACAAAGAGGAAATGGGTTTGAGTTACAGCAGGAAGGATGGAGTGTGTAGATGTAAGAAACAACAACTTGAAAGTCAAGGTTGTGAAACAGTGGAGGAAGCTGTCAAGGGAGGCTGTGGAATCTCCCACCCTGAAGGTCATTAAAGGTTTTCCAGATATTCTGAAGAACATCCACCTGGTAAGATTTAATTCAGGTCTCTGTTGGAGGTGGGGTCTTACTAGTTGTGTGACCTTGGGCAAACCACTTCCCTCTCCCCGCCACCCCGAACTTCAGTTTCTATCACTATAAAATAAAAGGGGTAGATGATTTTTAAGGTCTTATGCAGTTCTGAGATTTTATGATTCTATGTAAAATGATCTTGCTGAACTTACTCTTTTCTTAGATACTGAAAAATCTCATCTTGTCCGACACCTGAAGTAACATCAGTGTTGTTGGAACTTTGTTTCTCAGGAACTGAAACTTGATATATTAAAATATCACTACCATTTTTCAATGTAACTTTCTCTCTTGATCCCCTCTTATAATAAATATCCTTCCTGAAATGTCCTCCGTAGAACAGACTGGGCAAATCAGCAAGCCTCCTCAGCAGGCTGGAGTGCCTCATTTCACATACAGGTTCTCTGTAGATCAGCAGCCGCTCAACACCATAGCTATGAGTCATCACTGATATTTACTTTAAAAATTTACTGATACTTGATTTTACATTCCTTTAATTTTCAAATATATCCCCCCTACAATCCTTAGCAAAACTCCCCTATAATAAAGAATAAAAAGAAAGCAGTTCAGAAAAACCAAAAGATACGGTTACTATTAACAGCCATCCAGAGAACACCTTAGTTTAAAGATCAAAACAGTATAGCAAATAAAACGTTAAGAGATTTCCCCCATAAGCTTATTACTTACATTCTTCCTATGAAATGAGAGAGGACATAAATGTGGAAAACACACAATCAGGGATTATGCATAGAAAGCATACCCTTTTGACCTTTGTGTGGCCAGGGCATATGCATGGTTTGGGTAATGCATGCATTTGATGCAGCAGGGCTGTTAATGTCTTCCAGTAATGCCATCATGCTGTTTCTCCCCGATTGCATTGTTTCTGGTGGGTTTCAAGTCTCAGGTTTCCAATTGATATCTTGCTTCCTCTACTTGGTTTCTCCCTTGGTTTTGTGGTTGCCACACTTCTCTGTGCTACCAGTTTTGTGGTTGATCTCTTTGGGACCATCTGCTGGCCATATCAATTCTTGTCTGCTAAGTGTTAGTGACTAAAAAGCTTCTTCTGAATGAGGACAGAACTTACAGCTTTTTTAGCTCATAGCTAAAGCAATAAACCAAACACACCTAGCTAAGAGCAGCCTAATAAAAGCCAGGCTAAAATTAATTATATTCTTTGGACTGATTACTTATATTCTTTGGACCGATTGTGCCTGGTACTGAATTTAAGTCTATTAACTCACATACCTATTTGTCTTAGGGTTAGAAATTCCCTGAGATGGACTTGGAGATTACAAGGAGCCTCACAAACAGCTAAACAGGATTTGATAAGGAATTTCTAATGGACTTCAATTCAGTACCAGGGACTAATAGTCCAAAGAATATAATTAACCTCCATGATTCTTTCTGTCTCTTGTTTCATCACTAATAATTCCCCTGTCCATAGATCTGAAAAGTAATTTCTTGGTTTGATTATGTATCATTAGGAGTTTATCTTGGTATATAAGATGTTTTTCTATGTCCAATTTCTGCCAAACTAGCTTCTACATTAAGGGATCAAAGGGCCTGGAATATGATATTCTGGCGATCAAGAGAGCTAGGATTAAAACCAAGAATCACCTACCCAGCAAAATTGAGTATAATGTTCCAGGGGAAAATATGGTCATTCAGTGAGGTGGAGGACTTTCAAGCATTCTTGAGGAAAAAACCAGAACTGAATAGAAAATTTGACATTCAAATATAAGAAGCATGAGAATGTAAACATGGAAAAGAATTCATAAGGAACTTTTCAAAGTTGCACTATTTACATGCCAACATGGAAAAATGATAATTGTAACTTATGAAACTTTTCTCAGTATGAGGATAGGTGAAGGGAATAGAAATGTATATATATGTATACAAACACATATGTCTATATGGGAGGGTATATATACATATGAATACATATGTGAGTGTGTGTATATATGAGTACATAGAGGGCATAGGATCAATTGAATAGGAAGGGATGATATTTTCAAAGGTGAATTTGAGAGGTGGGAGAGGAATAGAATGAGAGGAGACAGGGAGAGTCAGAATGGGGTTAATCCTTTCATATAGAAGAGGCAAGGGATACCTGTTACAATGGAGGGGAAGAACAGGAAGGCAAAAGGGAATGGGTCAACCCTACTCTCATTGAATTTGGCTTAGGGAAGGAATGACATGCACTCTAAATTGGGTATCTTGCCCTACAGGAGAGTAGGGAGGAAGGGGATGAGAGGGAGGAATGATGGAGGGGAAGGCAGGTTGCAAGGGAGGGTTGTTAGAAGCACACACTTCTGTAAAGGGACAGGGACAAAGTAGAGAATAGAACAAGTGGGGACGGGATAGGAAGGAGGGAAATATAGTCAGTCTTTCACAATATGTCCATTGTGGAGATGTTCTGCATAACTACACATGTACAGTCTGTATTGAATTGCTTGTCTTTCCAGTGGGGGTGGGTGACAAGGGAGGAAGGGAAAGAATCTAGAATTTAAAATTGTAAAATCAAATGTTTAAAATATATATATATGTATATATTATTATTATTATTATTTACATACAACTGGGTAATAAGATATATAGGCACTGGGGTAAGGAGATCCATCTTGCCCTACCGGAAAGTCAGAGGGGTGATGGGGGAGGACATAGGAGAGAGCAGATTGGGGGAGGG